>LR999967.1:66506024-67756024 GCA_905220375.1 Tachina fera
ACAACAACAAATACATAAGAATTAGAAATTAAAGGGTGCTCCAAAACGAGCGACGAAAAATGTTAAAATCTCATGTAATATACATACAATTGTATGTAAATATGTCTATTGACACTTGAAATTTGTAAAATTAGTGTATTTTTATATAGACTACAACAATAAACATTAAAATATTAAAAAATTTAAATTAAAAGTTGGTCCATGAGTTAATGCAATTTTGACAACTTGCTATATCTTGTAAACCATAAGAGGTAAACTCTTGAAATTTTCAAAAACGATAAAACTAAAACATCCGAAAATTATAAAATCGCCAAACCAAAAAAAATCGCAAAAACCTGAAAAAAAAATCGCCAAAAATTAAAAAAAAATTGCCAAATCGGAAAAATCGACAAAATTAAAAAAAATCTAGCACTAGAATAAATCGCCAAATTCGAAAAAATCGTTTAAATGAAAAAAAATCGCCAATATGAAAAAAACGCCAAAAACCGAAAAAAAAGCCATAACGCGAAAAATGCGCCAAAAACCAAAATAATTGTTTATCTGAAAAAAAATCGCCAAAATGAAAAAAAGTCGCCAAAAATTGAAAAAAAATCGCAAAATTTAAAAAAAATCGCCAAAACGAAAAAAATCGCCAAAAATTAAAATAAACGCCAAAAACCGAAAAAATCCTCAAAACGAAAAAAAAGTGCCAAAAATAAAAAAATCGCCAAAAACAAAAAAAAATCACCTATATGAAAAAAAGGCCAAAATTAAAAAAAAATCGCCAAATTAAAAAAATCGCAAAAAAAAAAAACGCCAAAATAATAAAAATCGCCAAAATTAAAAAAGCTTCAAAAACCAAAAAAAAAATCGCCAAAACGTGAAAAAAGTGCCAAAACTCAGAAAGCGCCAATAAATTCAAAAACTTAACTAAAAAAACGCTTAAAACCGAAAAAACCCAAAAACGAAAAAAATGCCAAAACTATAGTTTATATTGATCGTATTGAATTACATATCTCGTGCCCGTACGGAACCCTTCGTGCGCGGGTCAAAGTCGCACTTCACTGAATTTATTTATTTTTTTCATCCAGCCACAAAGGAACACACACGCATATATACATATGTATATGATTAGCTCAATACCCTTCTTTGCGTCGTGCAGTCGGGTAAAAAGAAAAAAAAAGTGTATAATGCTTTCAATAAATTACCTGATAACATCAATCTATTTGATAAAATATCTTTAAATATAAATTTGTATAAAAAACGCTACTCACAATTAATTTTCACAAATGCCAAAATTAAAGCAGTTTTTTTTGTATTGTCATTATGTGGTGCCATTTTCACAATATGTGCATTTCGTTCCCATTATATTTTTTATATGGAAAGCAATGCCACACAACGAAAAATATCGGAATTGACAGATTTTGCCACCAGTATACACTCTTGCGATGGCACAAAATGCCGTAATGTATACTCGTCATAAGGTTGTCCATTATTTTTTCTCGGGATCCCGCGTAAAAAATACCCTGGAAATTTTAAGAGGAAACCCCAGTACTAACTAGCCCTTGATATGATTATGCTATGCTATAATTTCTTATACCATGTTCACACGGACAGCAATTATCGAGGTTCGCTCTCTCATTCACGGTTCGCGGTCGAATCTTGATTGAATCAACATGGTTCGCCATACAAATTTTTGAGAGCGAACCAACTTGGTTCATTTTGAAAATTGCTGCGAGCCATGCAGAAATTGCTATCATCCCTAGTCTTGATAACAAATTATCGCTAATTTATCTGAACTAGCTATCAAAATAAAATGATTACACAAATAAACATACACACCCACACATGAGGAAATAAAAAACAAACCAAAAAAATGGATGCGTGTATGAATTAAACATATTACAACACATTTTATTAATTATTTTTTCTTAATTTGTTTATCCACAGTAAAAAAGCAAATAACAAAGCATATAAAACTCGTGCAAACTATTCACGGATGTATATATGGATGTATGTATATAAGTACACACATACATCAAAACAGTGATGCCAATTATTGAATACTCAAAACGCGTAAATTTTTTTTGAAAAAGTGCTAAATTCAAAAAAAAAACGATTAGCGCAAAACTAAGTACAATTTTTCTAATAAGCGCAAAAATCGGGTAATTTTAAAATGTTTCTGTTGTAAATCAAAAAATCAAAACCATTTTTG
This sequence comes from Tachina fera, assembly GCA_905220375.1. NCBI lineage: Eukaryota > Metazoa > Arthropoda > Insecta > Diptera > Tachinidae > Tachina > Tachina fera. Next base: position 66,508,219 of record LR999967.1, read on the forward strand.
TAAAATAATTTATTAAAAAATAGATAACTATCATGAGATCAATACATTACAATACATTACATATACATATAATAGAAATAAATATGTATGTATGTTTACCTAAGTACATACATATAAAATTGGTTGTTATTAAATAAAATTTCGATTTCTCGCACCTCCAAAAACTTACATACATTGTTTGTTTTTAGGATGTACTGAATATCTTTCAAAGCACGAAAAATTTGGAAGAAATAGCTGATTATTCTAGATTCTTCCTTATATTATACTTCTCTTTTAAATTGGTAAAGCAAACTAGCAAAATAAAATTAATAAAAAGTCGATATTGCTATATTAAAGGGAAAAAAGTTCACAAAGATTAAAATGTAGCCATATTGAACAATAAGTAAAAAAGTCTAAAAGATATGAAAGATAATTGTAAAAAATGCTAGATTTGCGGGTTTTTTAAGTTTGGGGCATACATTATTTTCGAGTTTTGAGTGACTGCAAACGTGTTAAATATAACACGAAAACGGATAAGTTGGCATCACTGTAGCAAAAATTTTTATCAAAACGAACCGCGATGTGTCGTTTGAACGGCATGGTTGGCAATCGTGGTTCAGAAAGCGGACCAAGTGGTTCATGTTGCCGTCTGAACATGGTATTATGCTGTAAATTGCACACGAATCAAATGCCATGAAGCATTAAAATGTAGAAGATACATTTTATATGGTTTTCGCAAGATGATACCTGAGAAAAACAACATGTTTTTATGATCAGTTCTCACAAAATTTTTTTACACAAAAAAGCTGCCAGCAGCTCTTAAAAATATACAAACTCGATACTCGTAAATAAGATATTTATTTCCTTATTTTGCCTATCCCTACCTCATAGTTTCCGTTTCATTTTGTTCGCTTTTTGGGTTTTGTATTTGAAGCTAATTTCAACCGTATCCACTATTATGATGATATGATAAAACATTTTTAAGACATTTTCTATTTAATGAGTTGAAGATAAATTATTGATAAAACCTTTTCATGCATATTTCTTTGTTTACTCCTTAAAATTAAACAAATTAAATTGAAAAAAGAAAACGTAACAGAAAACAATATTAAATAAAATCAAAAATCCATTACCATGGCAATTGGTATCCATGCATGTGTTTTAGCTGCCGGCAAGTACAATTCATACAGACCACAAATGTTCTTGCTTTTCTTCATATACCCTTCTTTTTTCGCTGCCATAACTCCAGACGTTCCATTTGACAATCGATTAAAATTCTTTCAGCACTAAATCAACAAACAGCCGGTCAGTTCAACTGTGGGTTTATATATTTACACGTTTTTTATTATTATTTTTAAATCATTTTACTAAAAATATTTTTTATGTTATGCACATTTGCCCATCATTGTGTGTGTGTTCATTTTATTAGTTGAATTAATTGCTTTTAAATTTGATTACATTTTATGGTAGTTTTTGAATATTCGCTCCCTCAATTATTTATGGTTAATTTACTTTAATGTTTTTAAATTGAATTAATTCTGAACGCGTACGGGCAGTGCGTCCATTTTTTATTATAAGGCTTATTTTATTTTATTGCAGATTTTAGTTGACGTTTCATTTATAATTAAATTAATAAAAATTTGTTAATGTGTATTTTTTTTAAAGAAATTCGTTGAAATATTTTATTTCAGATGAGGGTTTGTCGTTTTTATTTAAATTATCGAATTGAACTAATTAACATATCTTCTTAAAAATCATGTGGCCCTTTCATACACGGCAGCTTTTACAAATATAAATGCAGTATAAATTATGTAAACCAGAGCTGCCCACAGAGTGAAAACCGAGAGAAAAGAATATGCGTGTGTGTATTCATTTGTATAAAAAGAAGATTTATGTTCGGCACTCCGGTGCCAGATTGAACAGCCTGGATGTAAATGCATACATATGTAAGTATTTATGTATTTAAGAAATATGGACACGTTCCCTTTCAAATAAATTCATTTTTAATTTATGGTATACGAATATAAAAACAACATTTCCGCAAACTTATTGTATTTTTAACATGGTTGGTGTCTGGTATTAAAACAAGGATTTAAATTAATTTTTTGTTTGTTTTTATGTTCAAAAGTTGTCAATTGCTATATGTTTAGAAAAAAACACAAAGTGGCTTGATTCAATCGATATAATGAACTTTTTGCTGGTTTATTCTTTGACGTCGCATAATTTTTGTCGTAGAATAATTACTAGCGCAAGAAAAAGGCGAAAGTTCCTTCACAGAAATTTTGTTGGAGTACACATTAACTAACAGGTCTGTTTTTGAAGATACAATTTTTATAACTCTACTTCACACACGTCAATTTGTCTTAAAACAACTTAAGGCCGGGGCACAATGAATTCGTCATAAGTTAAACTTCGACTTTTTCAACTGACAGCTAATTTGAAATACATGGTTTCTTATGAGGTCTGCTACATTCAGTACGTGTCCGTAAACGCAAAGTACAAAAATTGTTCAACTTTTAACTTTTTACGTACGTTGAGTAGTTTGACAGATATTGGTTGGTTTTTTGGTATGTGTTTGTGTTTTGTGGCAACAAAAATTAAATTAAACAAAATAAATTTAATAAATAAAATGGAGAATCAACATACAAATTAGAGTTGGGCATAGTTGTTCCTTTTGCGGATTGTTCTTTTTGATCCCAACAACAAAAAGAACTAGTTCGTTCTTTTCGTTCAGTTGTTCTTTTCGGTCAGTTGTTCAGTGAAAAACAAAACAGAGATTATACAGTCATTGAATCCTCTTCAATGTTTTATTCGTGTGTTATTATTCTAAATTAATTTCATTTCATTCTTAATAACCTTATTTAATTAAATTTTTTTTATTGAAAATACTTTAAATGAAGTTTGATCATTTGAAAACAAATTTTAATCACTTTTTTAATACTGATTTTTAACACAACAAATTAATTTAATTGACTAAAAATTTTCCTTGCTTAGACGTATTTTCATTTGTGTTTTGTAGTCTTATTTGTTGTATGCTTTTAATAAGTAAAAGGAAAAAATTAATGTTTAATCCGTAATCAGTTTAAAAAAAATTATGATTACTTTTTTAATCTTAACAATCTTTTTCACAATCTGTTTTTTAGTTCAATACTACAAATTATTTCTATTAATTTTCTAAAACTCCCTTGTAAATTTCACTAAGTACCTATACATTTTCTTTTGTTTGTTTTGATTATTGTGCTAAATAATTTAATAAGCACACTACATTTGTATCTTTTTAACAGTATGCAAACGAGAAACTATATTTTACTTTAAATCTTTTGCATGTGCATTGGTCAGGAACAGAGAATAAGATAAAAAACAAAACAAAGACCAAAAATGATCGAACGAACAAGAAAGACTAAGAGAACAAGAAAGGCCAAAATAACAAGAAAGACCAAAATAACAAGAAAGACCAAGAGAACAAGAAAGACCAAAATAACAAGAAAGACTAAAAGAACAACAAAGACTAAAAGGAACAACTAGTCTGAACTAGTTCACATCGTTCACTTATGGGAATAGTTCAATTGAACTAGTTCGTTCTTTTTGGGCACAACCCTAATACAAATGCTTCCGTCAATAAAGTAATCATTACGCCAACTTTCTCCTTCGCTGCGTTAATGTCAGTTGAAAAAGGCGAAGTTTAACGTATGGCGGATTTATTGTGCCCGTCCTTTATGATTTGCATTAACAGACATTAATCGTATTTTTTTTTAAAAAAGCACTAAATTTGTATTTTTTCAACTTTGATGTTAGTGTCTTTAGTGCGTTTTACAAATCTACTAAATATTAATTTGTGATAGTCTGGTGGCTTTAAAAAAACACAAAATAAGAATTTTTCAATTTTCAAAAACTCTCTCATTGAACTCCTTTTAGACACCCAAAGTTTCCTTTGCAGAATGTTGATTCAGCTGGGTGAAATACAGAGGAAGAACAACTTTCTCTTTCACTGTGAGAAAAAAGAACACATTTGTACAAATTACAGATTATTGGTGTACGTGTATATGACTGTTAACAAGCGATGTCGCCAAGATGTCTTGTTTATAACAAACAATGAAAATAAGTTTTGTTGATACATGTATGCTTGTTATTTTGCATATTGTACGTTTGGCTGTGTGTGTAAGATTTAGATGGTAAGCTATTATGTTTGTGTTAAAGGGAGTTTTTTTAAAGCAAGCGCACACAACTCATGTAAATGCATGTGTGCGTTTGTATGTGCGCAGAAAAATAAGAGAGCATACAGTAATTATGTGGGTACATGCGTGACGGTTGTATACGCACCAATTAGAAAAAAAAAGCAAAAACAACACAAGTTTTTCAGTCACGAACTATTTTCTTCTTTACTCTTATACCTGCAATAAGTTAAACAAATGTATTGCCGACAACGTTGTTTAGCGTTTGTTTCAGAACATTTCCCTGTAGTAAAGCAATTGAAATTTCCCTCATGTCTTAAAAGTTCTTATAAGACGTCTTGTGCGTCTTTAGTTCATAACTCGGTACTTTTGTGACCGATTTCAAAAATTTGTTATCTGAGAGAGTTTAGCTTCCCATTAGTCCCATTCTAAAAAAAAGTTGGCAGGGACACGCCCACAATTTTTAATTTGATTTTACGATCTTTTACTTATTTGATTGCTGCGAAACCTAGCAAACACCTTTGGTTCTTGTAATTACACAATCTAAAGTTGAAAAAATGGGCGGGGCTACGCCCATTAAAATGTATTATAACATTTCACGTTATTCTACTTCACCGATTTCTACGAAGCTTATCGCACACCGTGAACTTTAAAATAGACACATTCTTTTATTTAAAAAATGGGCGGGGTTACAATTGATTTACCTTTGGTAAACACATTTATAAGTATAACTATTAATTTTCTGTTTCTCCATTTTTTAATTTTTCTTATTTATGCTAGCACGAAATTATATACACAACTATCGTTTCTCATATTCCGTTTCATTGAAAATTTTTAGTTAAATAGCTGATGTTATTAAGAATCTCTACCCAAGTAGATAATGTTTGGTGCTGATGAAGTGCGTGGCTGCACAGAAAAGTATCGGTATTTCCCCCAGATTAAAGCCTAGGTTTAATTTTTCTTTTCTTAGGAAGGATGGGGCTATACCGCACCACCAATCGGAGACCCAATTGGGTCCATTGCAATTAAAAAAGGCATTAAAATAATAGGTTAGAGTGTGATGGGCGTTGAATTGTACACCTTAAAAATACACTATTGTGTGATTATAACAGGCCGCCAGTGCGTACGCAGCTTGGTAAGAGTCGTCTGAAAAGAAATATATAAAATATAGCGTAAATATTAATGGATGTGACCCCACCAAATTTTCTAAATATATTTACATATTAAAATCTGCTTACCTGCTTTGAGTAACTCAATTTTGTCTACAAAATATCAGCTCTCTACAATATAATATTAAGTAAAATTTTATGGGCGTGGATCCACCCACTTTTCTATCTGTTTGTGCTTATATTTCATCTAAAGTTGCGTAGGAAACAGCTAATGAGGAATACATAAGTAACAGACTAAAAACTGTATCAAATTTCAGCTCTCTAGTGCAAATTTAAGTTTTGATGGCGTGGCCCGCATGCCGAACAAAACTTCTTGGCAGCATACTCATCTACACTTACTTGCACGAAACATATCTTTACATAAAATTTAATTTAAAGCATTAACCCGTCCGCTGTTTTAAACTCAAAATTTTGTTGTGAGCAGCGCTTATAATTCATGCAAATTTTCTTCTGAGATATTTTTTGAACCCCAGCCAATTAACGCGATTTATAATCTTCACATATGGATGAGGTAAGTCACTTTTTAATGGGCTACAAATTGTAATGATCGCGGGAGAGTAGTAGAGAAGCTTCAACATGAATTAAATCACTAGAGATATTTTTCAGGACTACAAAATCTATAACATACATAATCATAAATTTAAAAAAAATCCAAGTTCCTATCTAAAACTTCGGCCATTAAAAGTAGTGAGATAAAAATTTTGACCTAGTTCTTCTTTGCACAATACCCATCAATATAATCTACGATGCATTTAAAAAAAATTAAATTTGTCAGGGTTTTATAGTATTTCTAGACAACCTGCTTACTTGGCAATATTTTTATCCTTGTAATACAGAAGATAATAGCGGTTATTTATTTACTTCTTTACATGTGGAAAAATGATGGCAAATAAGCAGGTTGCTTAGAAATACTATAAAACTCTCAGCGACCGGGATGCCCCTGACAATACTCATCTTAGTTTTTAAGATTCTGCTATAAAACTATAGCAAATTAGTTGGCGGAAAACAGATAGCAAATGGCGTCGATCACCTAACGTGGTTTAAGCTACTCGTAAATTGGAAATAGGACAGGATATTTATACCTATAGATAGGCAATATTAAGTCAGTGATGGTATTAATTTTTGACCTTAAACCTCAATTTTTAAAGTAATACATTCCTCTATTAGGGGAAGAAAAGTACTCAAACTTTTTTAATGTCAATTGCGAAAAAAGTTTGTTTTGTTTGTTCTTAAGATAGGTACAATAATTAAACTGACATATTTTTTAAGTTTAACATGTATTTACGCACTAACAATCCTAGATTATTATTTCACATATTCAGTTAAATATTTTTTATATCAAAAATATGGAGGGGTTTAGCTGGATCCTATACGCATTTCACAGTTGCTAAAGGTCGCTTCAGACTGTAATACAAGTATTAATACTTTTGTGGAAAATGCAGCTCTGACATGTTGAGTTGTTATTGTGTTTTTGAAATTTTTGAAACAAATATAAGACCAGGGATGCATTTTCTTCAAAAGTATTAATACTTGTATTATAGTCTGAAGCAGCCTTAATGCAGATCTTCAGGGAACCTTTACCCAAAAATTTCTTAGAACAACTAGATTGATTATGTTAAACTTTTATTTAAATAAATGAGAAGTTCAACAAATATCAAAGTTGAAACAATAGTTCTAGTTTCTTGTGTGAACACTTTTTGCAGAAAATTTATTTATTTGTGTGAAAATATAAGCCGAGTATATAGTTAAACTCTTTTGAATCAAAAAATTCATGTTGTGGTATCGTCATGTGATTTTCTTTTGTTTGGGCTCATTTTCCACTTACTTTCGCGTACATAGTATAGTTCTATATATACGTACATATGTACATGCATACATATCCCAGTTGGCTAACTTGTTGCAAAGGACACTTTCATCAATGACTACTTAGTGAAATTTCGACATTTGGCATGCACGATATATGTCGATTACAGTTTTTTTTTAAATATTCTAACATAACTCGTTCACAAAAAAAATATTCCTGCAATAAACAACTTTAATTGAAAATAAAACCAAAAATCATTTGAAAATTTCAATTAAAGTTTTGTTTAAAATTTAAATTAATTAAAAATTTTATTTGATGCATTTATATTTTTAATTGATTTTTGCTATTATTTTGAATTAAAGTTGTTTATTGAAGTAAATTTATTGTTTGTGTACTCAAAGACTCGGTAAAAGAAAACCAACTGGACTGATTATGAATCAAACTAGTTGGTTGATATTGTCCGCAAGCTAGTCTTCCAACGCTCAAAGCAAAATTGTGTATAGTTTCATTAATGAAAATGTCATAGAAATCGTCAGTTCTATAAGTGCAAGGAAAATGTGAGCGAAAGTGTAGCTCTTCTTGTCAGGTTTGAACTTAGCAGCCACTTGTTCAAAACCTTCCTCAATGACCTGTTTGAGCTGTCGCCAACAAGTCCTCCACGCTTAAGCATTGTCGGGCGTCCGTTTTGCAAGATGTTTAAAAACATGGTCAACTGGGATATTTTTTTATATTTCTTGTCTGTCCACTAACTGTGACGCTCTTCTGCCAAAGTAAAAGACAACATAAACAGCCTTGTTGAGTTCAACAACCTTTACGTTGTTAAGGCAAACAATTTCAACAGCGTTTCGATATCAGAGATTTTTGTTAAGATTAAATAAAAACAATTGCTTGGTCTGGAATGCCGCCAATATTTTAATGTGTTTTTATTTTTTAATTTTTTTTTTGTTCTTCCGGAACTGAAGAACACTTTATGTAAACGTAAGAGTATAAAAGGGGGAAATTTTAAAATATGACATTTAAAAATAATATTTAAAACAGAACATGAACTTAAAATTCATAATTAATTGTTGTCTTATAATTTTTTAGACTTCTTTCTCTTTCGCAGCATAAAATTTGTGTACATACATAAATTTTTTTTAAGAGTTCTGATTCATGATGACACTTAAAAGTCAGAAATATAAAAATAAATATAAGGACAAACTAAATAGAATCTCGTCATCTTCAAAATAGTATTATAGAAAGAAATATTAAAGAGGGCAAAGTACATTCCTACTGTAATTAAGAATAAGATAAAATAGTGGGTATCTGACGACCGGTTGTGCTCCTACATCGAATAATAAACGCCTAAACTAAGTGTTTCGTAATTTAAACAAAAAAATACAATTGCCGCCAGTTTTTTAATAAAAACTGTAAACACACAATAAAAAGTTCCTTTTATTACAAAACATCTTACAGTAAGTACTCGTATGTAGCAAACTTTACTGGTGAATCCTCTTGTTGGCTGGAAATTTTCAAATTTATTGCCGGTAAGCTGGTGGCTGAGTTAATTTCTTACTCATATACACCTCCAGCGATGATACAAAAAACTACTCATTTTAAACATATTTAAAAATTTTCAGTTGAGGCATTTTTTAATCCATTCATCATCATATCATATATGTATGTACATACATATGTTTATCATGACAAGGGTTACATCTTAATTTTTGGCGAAATATTAGAGAAAATCATATAAGATTTTTGCAGTGTGTTGATATGTCCATTCAAAATGTCCCAGTAAAAAAAGAGACTCCAAAAAAGTCATGAAAATGTAGAGTTTGCGATCTGGAAGTAGTAAAAATTTCGAACGGATCTAACGATTTTTACATAGAGTTGTCATTGCAAGAAGTTCTCTTTTTCGATGCCTGGTCACTGAATTGGAAGCGATATTAAGAAAAATTCCCTTTTTTGTGTTCTTTGATAATATTTTCATCTATACGAATTTAAGCCCGAAACAGTGTTTTCATGTAAATTTAAGAAAATAACTTTTAAATTTTAGACTAAAATTAGTTCATAAATATCTTTAAAAAAAAAATATTTTTTTTTTAAATTCTGGTGACTATTTTCTAACACTATGGAGGAGTTACAAGGTTTTGTATGACTAAAATAAGCTTCTATATGGTTTTTAGCTCAGTCTCGGCAAATTAAAAATATAGATTTTTTGGAAGCAATGAAAATGTATGTAGAACGACTTCCATTTTTTTTCACTGGGGTAAAACGTTTGATTTGATCCACTTTAGAGCAACAAGTGCGATATGTACGAGTACGTATCATTTCTTAATGGGTAGAAATGTTATGAAACCCCGAATTTTTTTCATATTTGGATTATACTTTTTTTATTACACAACTTTTTTACATATTGGTAAATATTCGCAAAACTTGAAGCTTCAATCAGACGTGCCATGGCATTGTGCGCTAGCCATTACAATTCACTATTAGTGCTGTCATTTACATTTGTTTATTCATTTCAAAAGTTCACGTATTCCATTTTATTAACTACAAAATTGAAAATAAAGAATTTTAATTGAAAAAAATTATTTAAGAGAAAAAAAAAATATATAATCCAAAACTTGCAATCCAAAGCACACCACCAGGTAGAAGCGAAAACACAGCTGAGCTATTTTTTTCAAATTAAAGAAAATTTTAAAAAATATTAAAAAATATCACTATGAAAAATATTTTATTAAAAAATTCGCTTTTATTTTTAGTATATTATTTAATTTCCTTTTGACTAAAGTACTGACATACTTTCTTGTTTCCTTCATCAAAAGTATGAATTATGTGTATACATACATAAGTAAATATATTTATCTTATACATGTTATATTCAGTATATATTTTGTGTTAGGATTATTTACCTTTACGTTTGTTAGTTCATTTGAAACAAAAATTTTTTCCTGAATTTGAATTCAGTAAAATCAATGCATATTAATAGGCTTTTGAGAAAAAAAAAATATGGCGATGCTAGGCCATCATCTTAAGCACAATAAGTTTTTGACATCTTCTAACTCTTCTAAACAACTAATTTTTTTAAACTTTAATTATAATATTTTAATTTAAATAACGAAATTTATGTAACAAAATATTATATATGCATACATACATGTATATTTAAATACACATTTCAGTAAACGGTCAGTTTTGTCACAAGATTTAAAAAATAATTTTGATCTTGGTGTTCAAGTTTAATTTATCTTATTAACGTACCTTTTCACAATGTATGGTTAAGAGTTAACGTGAACTTTAACTGATAGTTTTTCATACAAAACTTGCCGTTAAAGTCCCTGTTATCTTTTAACCATACATTGTGAAAAGGTACGTAAGATTGGTCTTTTGGAAGAACCCAGGCAGAAATTGTGATTTTGCGCAAAAACCTTATAAATTTCTATTTATAGTATTGTGACAACATCGAAAATAAAAGTGCGAGGACGCGTATTCGGCGTTATCATTTTAATGTTATAAGTACATTAAAATTTTGGTAAACTAATGTTGCGCTGATGTTGATTGGTTGTACCCACAGACAAGTCGTGCTGATTGTCTTTTGATGCCTGGGAAGTTATTTGCAAGTATTTTTTATAATTAATTTTTCCTAAACAATATAATTTTTATGTTTTCCGATAGACGTTACCTACTGAGATTAAAATTTAACAATACTTGCAATGTAAAATAATTTTTCTAGCGTAAATTTAATATATTATTACATATATTAAGGATATTTGGCGATATTCGACAGATATTCGACAAGTCATTTGGCGAGGAGGCTGAAATTAAATCTGACACCAATTGGTTCGGTGTTAAAATAATCAGGGTTGTTTTATTTATTTGCTTGATAACCCTGTTTTATCGTTATGACATAACGCTGCCGCTTTTGTTTAGATATAGCATTTCAACGCTAAAGCTCGGCGGAAAAAAACGTTCCGCTTTCCGTCCTTATTTAGGGATGGCTGTTACACGTTTTCTTCCTCGAGAGTAATTGAGAGAATGATGTAAAAATTTATGAAGACATTTTCGGTCAATTGTTAATACACATTCGAATAATTCAGAATGACGTATTGAAATGAAAAAAAACACAAATATATTTGAGATTATTTGTTAGAATAAATTCGAATAATTCACAATAACGTATGAGATGGGACTCATATGGATCGAGAGCAGTTCAAAAATGTACATAAAAAAAGAGTTAAACTGTGGCAAACGTTGTAAATTTTGTTAGTGGTAACTGCCGTGGAGATTTTTTTTAAATTTATGTGAATAATTTGTTACAACACATCTTATTTTTGAAATTTTGGATAAACTAAAAGCCATGTTGTTTAATGCATTGTGTTATTTTTAATTGTTTTTGTAAATCTGACTTTACCTAGAAAATAATGTCTCTTGTTAAAAATAAATCAACAAATAAAAAATAAAAGCATGGTTACGGCAAAAAACCTAAATTTAATTGTATTCTATGGTATAGTTAAGGCTATGACGTTAGTGTAAGTCACCTATTTATAATCAAATAAAGTGCTGTTCGATATAAATGTATTTTATTTTTCTACACCCTTATACAATTAGAAATCCATCGGATAACAATAAAAGTAAGTAATTATAAAGCAAAATGAAAAATAAAATCTAAATTTAACATTTAAGAAATTTATTATTCGACATATTGTCATAATTATATTTTAATTTAAAATTTATTTGCTGGTGGTTCAGCTTTGTCTATATCGAATAAAAATTATTTGCTGGGTTTTGTATAAGTTTATAAGTCTACTACGCTTATTTTACTTTTGTGATTCTTAAAACTATTATTATATGTTAATTCTCAAATAGTTCTTGAAAGTCTGTTAATAAGATAACAGGTTTCTGACTGTTCGGAATGTGTGGTTAAAGTCTACTGACGATTTGTTACAGCAACAAAGAAATGCACGCAGATGGAGCTGAACCACCAGCAAATAAATTTCAAATTAAATAAATAAATGTTTTTAAAAACGTTCTAATAAAATATGCTTCAAGGAGCCTATGCACCCCATATTCACCATGTTCGGAACCCTGACTGAAACAAAATATTATGAACCTCTCATTGTACAATGTACATACATACGTATTTGTGTATATGCGCAAGATTACTGTTGCAGCAAAGTGGTATAAGGAGCCAACCAGCGTTGTCAACTCGGTGCTTTTCGCACCCTTTCTAGTGCGTTTTGAAATTTTCGACGCGAAAAATTTTGAAGTTAGTGCTCAGTGCTTTTTAAATTAATTTTTAGTGCTTTTTGTTTCGTGGCGGTGGCACTAGACGCAAAATTCAAAAATAAATTTCCATATCAATTTTTTTCGAGGAAGGCTATCGTTCAAAAAGCAGAAATTTAAAAAAATTCGAATAAGGTTGTAAAATGCTTGCTTTAACATTTTAAGCATAATTAATGTAAAGAAGACATTAAGCAAGTAGGTACCCAAATATAGTTTTTGTCTAGTTACTATAACAATGGATGGAGAAACTTTAAGTCCAATGCCGAGTTTTGGGCAGAAGTAAAATCTAATAAGTTTATGTAAAGTTAATGGACATAAACTCGTTTGAGGCATTATCAAAAACTGCATTTCCATCAATATTTTGTCACTTCAATGTTTAAGCGCGCAGAACTAGATTTTTTGCCTCTATGACTTTATTTAAGTCTAACAAACGTAACAATATATCCTTACACTTTGTTATAACTTCGCTTCATATTAATAAAAGTCTGAAACGAGAAAATTTAATTGTGAATATACTTTTTTATACACTAAGGGGAAAAACGTGCTAAAATCAAGATTTTACGCTCAAAACTCAAATCATTTTAATATTTATAGTCTGTTAAATGCGAAAATTCTTGATTCAAGAATAAAATGTTGATTTTTTTAGGATCAAATTCAAGAATTTTTTCTTAATAAAAATCTTAAATTAAGATCATATTCTTAACAATTTAAAGATATAATCTTAAAATTAATATTACGTTCTTGATTTTAAGACTGCGCTATTAAAGTTTAAGACTGACCAAATTTCAAGATTGAAATATTAAGATCTCTGCAATCTAAATTTAAGAATTTTGTTCTTAAATTTAGATCGTTTTATTCTCTTATGCCCAAATTCACAGTCATTAAGTTAGTTAATAGCAATAGTTTAACCAACAATATTTGATTCACAGATTTTGGTTTAACATTAGTTAAAACGCCAAACGTCATTGGTTTAGAAATAGTTTTATACAACAGCTGCTTCGTTGTAAACTTTATCAGTATTGATGTTTTGTGAACAACATAATATCATGTGGTGAAAAATTTTTGAAACATTTCATACATATGTACGTTGTAAAGCATATTCTTTGTAATACATTCTTTTTTTATTTTCTATAATTTTTTTGTTTTCACGAACCAATTTCTGCACTAAGTTAATATCTTTCACGATAAACTTAGATGAGCGAGCACTTATTTTTATCAATTTTTAAGAAAGAATATAATAAATGTAATCAAAAAGTATTAGTTAAACAATAGTTATCATTTTATTTTACCAATAATTAATTAGAATTAAAACGTGTATTGGATGCCTCAAATTTGAAGTTTTAGGTATAAAATGCAAGGTCAACCGATCCCTATATACCTTATATACATATTTATGTATAACAATTTTTTAATATAATAAAATAATTAAACTTAGTGCTTTTTTACTTAAAGTACGCGTTTTTTTCATAGTTTCAGTGCTTTTTGAAATTTAAAAGTTGACAACACTGGAGCCAACATTTTCGATGAAGTGTTTCACTTAAAAGCATAGTAAACACTCAATATTATTTTATTCTTTGAACTTGAATGAGTCAATGCAACAATTTTGGAAAGTGGAAATGCTCATGTAAAAATTGTCTTGTGCAGAGTGTGTTTGTGTAAAAATATCTGTCTTAAAAGAATATACATGCCCAGCGGTAAAACTTAGAAGACCTTCTTAGTTCAGGCCTTATTAAAGGCCTGCTGAGGATTTTTTTCGATTTCATTACCATTCTTATCAAACTGATAAATAATGCCTTATAGAAGGCCTGGCTGTTCCGCATAAAAGATAAGGCAGACATTCCACATTCCCTTCTATGAGAAGGGAGAATGAAAGGAGTAACATTTTTTTGTTTACTTTTTTTGCCAAATCAAAATCAAACGAATTCATGTTTTTGAGTCCGTTAATATTCTTATGTAACTTCTGAAGAAGGCCTTATAGAAAACTTCTGCTCTTTAGTAAAAAAAGATGGGATGGAAAATATGATTCCGAATTCCATTCTATAAGAAGGGAGAACAGAAGGAGTAAAGTATTTTGGTTTGCTTTTTTTTGCCAAAGCCAAAGCAAAAGCCTTTATAAAAAAGTAAGAGTGCTATATTCGGCTGTGCCGAATCTTATATACCCTTTACCAAAGTGCGTTTATGTAGTATAGAGATGCATACATAAGCACAGAGTAATGTAGGCACATATTAATTTTGTGAAAAAATTCATACTTTTTGTGCAATTTTTAGGTTTTAGGCATTATGTTTAATTTTGTGCTTTTTTGCGATTTTTTTTCATATAGGCAATTTTTTGGTTTTGGCGATTTTTTCGGTTTTTGGCGTTTTTTTTAAATTTGGCGATTTTTTTATTTTTTATATATTTTATTTTTTTGACACTTTTTTCTCGTTTTGGCGATTTTTTTCGGTTTTTGGCTTTTTTTAAATTTTGGCGACTTTTTTCCTTTTGGCAATTTGTTTGATTTTGAAAATTTTTTTCATTTAGGCGACTTTTTTATTTTTTGGCGATATTTTTCATATATGCAATTTTTGTGTTGTTTTGGCGATTTTTTCGGTTTTTGGGGTTTTTATATCTTTTTGACAATTTTTTTAGTTTTGACCCTTTTTTCTCGTTTTGGCGATTTTTTTCGGTTTTTGAGGTTTTTTTAATTTTGGCGATTTATTTTCGTTTTGGCGATTTTTTTTATTTCGTCGATTTTTTTTTATTTAGGAGATTTTTTTTAATTTCTGGCGATTTTTGTTCATGTAACCATTTTTTTTGTTTTGGCGATTTTTGCGGTTTTTGGCGTTTTTTTGTCATTGTGGAAATTTGTTTTTAGTTTCGACACGTTTTTTTCGTTTTGGCGATTTTTTTCGGTTTTTGGCGTTTTTTTAATTTTAGCGTTTTTTTTAATTTTGGCGATTTTTTTCGTTTTAGCGATTTTTTTAAAATTTTTGGCGATTTTATAATTTTTGAATTTTTTAGTTTTACCGTTTTTGAAAATTTCAACAGTTTAGCTCTTACGGTTTTCGAGATATAGCAATTTGTCTAAATTACATAGTCAAAATTTCATTAACAGATGGACCACCCTTTAATTTAAATTTTTTTAATTTTAGTGTTAATTGTTGTAGCTAATATAAAAATACACTAATTTTACAAATTTCAAGTGTCAATATACATATGTACACACAAACATACAATTATATGTATATTACATGGGATTTTAAAAGTTTTCGTCACTCATTTTGGAACACCCTTTAATTTTTAGCTTGTATAATATTTGTTGTTGTAGCGAGTAAAGTTCTACATACACTGTCCAAATTTCAGACCCGTAGCTTTTACCGTTCCTGAGAAAGTAGCTTTCTTCCTAAAACATGAAATATGTTTAATTATTAGAAAAAAAGTTAAAGTTTTCCAACCCTGGAAACGTTTTTTTAATTTGTTAAATTTTTAAATTTTTTTTTTTTTAATTATAAATACCAATTTTATTCATACCGAAGTATAAAATAATTTAATTTAATAAAAATGTAATGAAAACTTGTTTTCGGTAGTTATTTTCTATGGGAATATTGAGTATGTGTTTTCCAGCTCTGAAACCGTCTGCTCGATTTTGCTGATGTTCAATAGCAACATTTTTCGGAAAATTTCTGACACACCAGTCCAAGAACGAAGTCTAGTTGTTCTGTCACGTACAGACAGACGGACAGACGGACATCGCTTGTTCGTCTTCCCAATGCATAAGGATCCAGAATATATATGTATACTTTATGTGTCTCTTATTAATATTGTAGAAATTACAAACGGAATGACAAACCTATATAGACCCTTTTTTTGTATAAAAACAAAATTCCATATACAAATGCCAAATACAGAGCAATTAAGGAAGATAAAACGTAAATTATCCCTACAAACATTTGGAAGATATCTTACCCAGAAGATAAAAATACAATATCTTATTTTTATGATTTACAAGAAAATCGTCAAAGCAATACTTTTTTAATATTAAAATATTTTCGTTCTGGTGAAAACTTTTGAATGAACAGTTCAAAATGCATTGACTATTAATTTTTTCCTTTAACAAGGTATTTTGTGTTATTAAAATATTGCATTTTTTCAGCCTGGCGTTTTATCACATGCGCAATAAATTTATAATATCAATATGTTTTTATCTAGAAGATAAAAAAATTTAATTTCGAATAATAACAATCAGAAAATTTTCAAAACATTATGTCAAGAAATTTCTTTTTATACTAAACATATGATAACTCCCGCGATGATAAATTGAATGTAGTTGATCATAAAAAATTGCTTTAAATTTAAATTAATGGTAGTATTATTTATACATACATATATACATATATACATATGTATATATATTTATATATGTATATTTTTTTTCTTCCTTCAGATAATTTATAAAAATTCTAAAATTGTACTTTAGGAGATAATCTATCGTTATAAATAGTTTATCTTCCTAAAGATAATCTGGCAATATTATAAAAAATTCTATTAGATGATTATCTAGCAATATCACAATTTTATCTTCTAGAAGTATTGCATTCGTATTTCTTCGAAGTATCGCCCTGGCCGCACAAACTCTCCCGAAGGGGGCATCTTCCGCAATACGAATATGATTGTTGGCGCAATAATATTTTTCTTCCAAGCAATACGATTTCGTATCATTTTCATATTACTTTGCTTGTAGGGATTTTAGTTGAGTTTTGTAAGTTGAATAAGACAGTTGTTTTGTTCGATCAATATTATGTATGCATATAAATAATATATGGGTTCTTATTTTTAGAAGTTTCCTTTCAATGTGTTCGACCCTTTTGATCATAAAATATACATCAAAACACTATATGTATCGATGTGTATATTGAATATCTCGGGCCTGTTTTTCAAAACTTACAAGTGCTGGAATACAAGTAAAACAGTTGGGAAAATATTTTATATTCATATAAAATATACATACACACATATATGTACATATATCTTCACAACTATTTTACTTGTATTTCAACACTTGTAAGTTTTGAGATACATGCAGCAGTTGAAAACCTTTATTAAACCCCTTTATATATGACCTTTATTTGAAAGCCTTTTTACAGCCATTCTCTGAAAGGCCATTTAACAGCCCTCTATGGAAGGCCTTCTAAGAGCCATTCTCTGGAAGTCCTTTTAGAATATCTGCAAAAGAAGCGAGATCAGAATTCCTACCTCGCAATGACAACGTGTGTAAAAAAGATATGAGGATGGGATAGGGCGAGCAGGCCTTCTACATCCAAAAGAAGGAGTACAGAGGCCTTTTAGAAGGCATCCGTACTCCTTTTTTCCCTCTGGGTATATATACACATGCATGTACAGTGGAGTTTGGTTAAAACGAAGTCAGAGGGACCTGCCAATTTAAAGCCGAATTAAGTTTTTATAAAATTTAAAGGTTTTAACGTAACATACATAAAAAATAATGCAATTTGTCTCAAAGGGCACAAATACTTTTAAATCAACCAGGAAAGAAATTAAAAATTACACATACAAGATAATAATAAATAGCGATTTTGTGTTCGTTTTAAGCGTTTCATGCAGTTTTATTATCAGAAAAAAAAAGAATTTACCTTGATTCGCTATAAGCATAATTTAGTATATCAGCACAGAGGTGATGTAACCCACCTCAATTATTTCTTGAGGTAGGAATCGTTGACATCGGTTTTCGTTTTAACCCAGGTCTGCTGCATATGCACATATGGATACGTATGTACATATGTATGTATATGTAAAACTTGTAAACGAAAAGAAAACAACATTACAAAACATAAGTATGTTCTTTGTTTTTTGTCTGTTTTCATGAAGACGACAACTTGTAAATATTTGAGTTCCCAAAAAATGTTGAAATTATTGTTGTGATTTTGCTTGATATACATACCTAATACATAACAAAAGAAGACTGGTAGGTACATATGTATATGTATGTGAATAATACTCGTGCCAAGATTTGTGGTCAGATAGAATGAAACACAGATAAAGAAAAAAAAATAGTTCGTCCATCTAACCACAAAACAATGCGGTTTAATATCCCACACAGTTTTGTACAAGTGAATCTGCATTTTAAAATAAAACGCTTAAAGATCTTATTGCTCGTAGTGATATTTTTTAGTTGTGCATTCTTTAATATGAGTCACTAATACTTTCAATAAGTGGATAATTTAGTGTGTAGTTAAATGGAATGCTTAATACATACATACATATGTATGTACATTTAATTCTGTCTACGAGTAAGACTGTTCCCCTTATCGTGATTGACGTATTTCGACTTCGAGTACGACGATTTTGTAATAGATTAAAGAAGACTTCAACGGGTTTTCTTTAATCTATTACCAAACTATCGCAGTCGTATTTGAAATACGCCAACCACGATAAGGCAGTGTGCCTCTGTTAGCTTCGAATGGATGTTACACTAATAAAATTTGTTGATTTATTTTTGACAGAATAAGCGAAAATCGTCCGTCTATACGCCATTTAGTTTATGGATTTTCCTGACAAAGTCAAACACATGTTGCAATTATTCTTCGTTTTGTTTCAAGATTTTGCAATAATAGGTCTGTCTGCGTACTTTTCCAGTAGCAAATACTCAGTCAACTTTTTTGGGAGAGTAAGACCAATTTTACTCTGTCGACCACTGTTGCCAGAATTGACGATTTCTCTGCATTTTGAATATTTTTGCCTCTCAAAATGCACTAGTGACGATTTTAGGTCCAGAAATGACGATTTTTCTAAATTTAATTTCGAGAATAATAAAAAAGTATATGCATATATGTGTTTACGCTGCAGAAGTTCTTTCAAATTCCAATCTTTGCAAAAGTGATGTAGAAGAAATAATGAATAATTATATACCTACAGTTTTACATTGAACTATGTGACCAGATACTTAAAAGATTTGATTTTCAAAGTCAATATAAATCTTTAAACATAATTCATCCAAACCTAATATTAAATAGCGAATCCAACTCTATTCTGGACATTGCAAAGACTTTTCCAAATTTCTCAAACGAAAATGATAGGGAATTGCAATTTTTAGATTTTAAAACTATTTTTGAAGGAAAGGAAACAAACTTTACAGAATTTTGGAAAAAATATCCGAAATGAAAAGATGTGATTCAAGTCTGGCTTTCCCAATTTTAACAAATTTTATTCGCAATATAATGATTTTACCACATTCATCGCAAATGTCGAAAGGATATTTAGGTGAATTTAAATAAAACCAAAGTTCGTAATCGTCTACAAAACGATTCTTTAGAAGTCATCCTATACACAAAGGACTATTTAAAACTTAAAAAGTCAAACTGCTATGACACTGAGATCAGTTCAAATTTGTTAAATATGTTAAATTCTGATTTTTATACATAAAATGTTTCTATAACATAAATGCTAATTATTTTTTTTATAAATTATCTGTTTTAAAAATAAATAAATATATATGTATGTACGCATATGAATTCTTCATTTTAAGTTTTTTCTTACTTTTATTTTTAATTTTAATTGTTTTCATGTTTAGATTATATACATATGTGTATATTAATGTATATGTGTATATTTGTTGGAAGCATAATTAATAAGTTTGAACCATTGTAATAATTTTTGTAATAAAACCATTAAAATACCAAAAAATTTAATATTTTTGATTTAACGTGTTTTTGACGATTTTCTAAAATGACTTGAAGATTTTGAAGATTTTTTTTCACAGAAATCTGTAGTTTTTGATGATTTCACCTTTAGAAGTTCTGGCAACAGTGCTGTCGACTGAAAATATCTTAAAAAGTACGCAGACAGTATCCAGTAAAATCTTGCAAGAAAACAGCTGATCGGTGTGTAAAAAATTGAAATAACAAAGCAAAAGAATTTTATTTTTATTTTATTTATTTATAACAATAACCAACCGATCCCATAGGGCCATATATAGTTGATGGACTACAAGAGTAGCATAATAATTAAACATGTGGGCAACAAATAAACTAAACGCAATATTCATGAAAAGAATAATAAATAAAAATAAATATAATAATAATAATAATAATAATAATAATAATAATAATAATAATAATAATAAGTTAACTATGTGTATTCGGAATCTAGATCAGTTCAATTGTGAGAAATGTTCAACAAGCTTACCTTTGAATGAATTACGAGTAATATGGAATGCTCTTAACGATCGTGGCAGTGAATTCCAACATTTGGCGACTCGTACAGTAAATGATCTTTCATAAATAAGACGATTTTGAGATAGTCTGGACAGTCTGTGAGCATGACATTATAAAATAAAAGTAGTGATCTAATATGTATGAAGTTTTTAAAACTACAGCCCAAAAAATCAATAACATACATAGAAACATGATCGTTAATTCGTAGTTGGTATATACAGCCAAATGCCACACAAGCGTAAAAAAAGCGTAACCAACTAATTACTAATAAAAAACTGTTTGATTCAGACATGTAAACTCAGCCTAATGCACACTTATTTAAATTTTCAGCGCTAGAGTCAGAGCATACCTCAATACAATATAATAAATTAGACATCAATAAGGAGTTAGCTAGGCTCTTTCTAATATGTAAGGGCAGGTACAAATTCATTGCATAAAGTCTTCGTAAGGTGAAGTTTATTTCCGAAACTAAGAGTATTGTCTAGTAAAACACCAAGACATTTCATACGATCGACAAAACCAATGAGTTGGCCAGCAAAATAGCATTATTGGAATCATTGGTTCTGCTTTTAAGCCACGATCGCACTGTATACTTGGACGTTTCTAGCATGAAATAAAGTGTTTTATAAACGTTAAAAATCAACACAATTGTAACTATTTACCTCTGCCATTGTTAAATTTCTATTTCTATTTTCATTTCACAAAAATTATTTCATTCAAAAAGTAATAAAAACAGCTGTTCAAACTAGTTGAAAAATCTTGCAAGAACAAATTTCTCCAGTAACATTTTGCAAGTTCTCTAACTTCCAACTGTCAAAAAGTTCTCTTTTTGGCTCTCTCGCTGCAAGAGATTTGGAGTACGCAGACAACATTTTGTAAGATTTTGCACAAAATGATGCAAAATATCTGTACGCAGACAGACCTAATTAGACGTAAATAACAAATTAGAATAATATATTTTTTTTCACAAAAGGAAGTGAGTTTCACTTATTATTTAGAATAGGTAAGAACTTTTTACATTTTATTCCCATTTATCTGAAAAATTTTGGTGGTGGCTCTTAAACATATGTACGTACCATCAGTTTGACAGCTGATACATACAATGTATAAAAATCGTTCTCTGGGTACTAAAAACGGTTTTCTGGATTCTCACAGCTTATACCTAGAAATTATGAATATTGAAGATATTCAAAAGTTCCTGAGGGATGATAATGAAACTGATATTTTGGAAAATTTTCTGCTTCAAGTAGTATTAACTACAACCTGAAAGATGAATGTGCTAGTGACGAAAGTTCGTCGGATGACGGTCCCAGTGAAAAAAATGGAAATCATTCTAGTGGAACTACATTTTCATTGCTTCCAAAAAATCGATATTTTTAATTTGCCGAGAGTGAGCAAAAAACCATGTAGAAAATTATTTTAGTCATACAAAACCTTAAAACTCATCCATAGTGTTGGAAAATACTCACCAGAATTAAAAAAAGTTATATTTTTAAGGAAATTTATGAATTAATTTTGGTCTAAAATTTGAAAGTTATTTGCTTAAATTTATATGAAAACACTATTTCGGGTTTAAATTTGTATAAAAAGAACCGAACTGTTAAAATAGGTTACTATTTACCATTTTTCCTAAATGAAAATATTATCATAGAAGAAAAAAAAATGGAATTTTTCTTAATATCGCTTCCAATTCAGTGACCAGGCATCGAAAAAGAGAACTTCTTACAATGACAACCCTATGTAAAAATCATTAGATGGGATTGAAATTTTCACTACTTCCAGATCGCAAACTCTACTTTTTCATGACTTATTTGGAGTGTCTTTTTTTGCTGGGTACTAACTGCCATAAGCCTGGTATTATAAATGTGTCAAAAACATTAAAACTCGGCGAAAGAATTCAAGTTACATGGGAGTTGGGAAAAAGTACTCTATCTATTGATCATGATGGGTGCTGTTAATACTTAGACGATTAACAATGATCTTAACAGAAAAATACCGTTACAGCAACTATTGGTGACCTTAGCCGAGACAATTGTTTTGTATAAACCAAATTTCTGTTTTTTTTTGGACGGTTGGTACGTATTTGTAACACCTAAAAAGACGAATGGTACAACGGTGTACCGGCCCCTACAAGACCTCGCAGGTATTGGAGCGCTAAATTTTCTTACCAGAATGTTTCTCCGATATGATATTAACTCAATTAATACACAAAATTCATTATAGCGTTCAAATTCGAAAGCCGTCCCGAAAGGCTTAAGTGACATGTCTTAATATTTTAACACAGTTTAAAAAAATTGTTGTGGTGGCTCAAGCAAAAATGTCATATAATAATAAGACTTTCGGAACTTTGTTTATTGTTTTGTCATAACTATACGTAGAAATGTAACCATGCAAATGTGAAATGCAGATTTATCTGGATTTCGCAAATTTTTACCCTCCAAAAAGACAATACGGATTTGAAGATTTTTTGCATAAAAACGCTAGTTTTCAACTCCAATCGTAATGAGTTTTTAGGGTTCCGTACACAAAAGGTGAAAACGAATCCTTTTGTTTTCGCTATGCTGTCCGCTTGTCCGTCACACGCTATTTTCCCAACAACCGTAAGAGCTACGGACCTGAAATTGGGACAAAATATGCAGAACCTTTGCCGCTACAACAACAAATACATGAAAATTAAAAGTTAAAGTGTGTTCCACAACGACCAACGAAACAATTTAAAATCACATGTAATATACATACAGTTGTATGAACATTAGACTGGTCGCAATTTTTTTTTGGAAATTTGATTAATTGCGCTGCTTAAACTATGAGGTTTGGTGTAAGAAATCATTTCCCAATTTTTCAGTTCAATCCGACGGTGCCTAGTCGTGCCTACTGGGGCCGAAATTTCTCCATATTATAAAAAAATATATATTCAACAGTTATACTAGTTGAAAAGCCGGTCCCATAAACCAAAAATCAAAAGTCTCGCTTCGTTACAATCTTCCGCAGAGAAAGTATTTTAATTATGCCAAATTTCAGCGTCATGTCATGAGATTTTTTTTAATGCATGTATTTATTTATTGTATCTTCAAATATGAACTAACAATAAGTATTAAAATTTTAAATCTAAAAAATTATTATTAGGCCCGACCAGTATCGGTCATAAGCTTAGTGATAGTTATAAATAATACATAAGTATTGATAATCAAAAAGGAAGAAAAAAATATTTTCAAGCAGTCCTATCTGGAGTGTTGAGTATAAGATCCCTTGTGCCCCTCTCTTTTAGGCGGATGTGTCCAGTAAAATTAAAGATGTTGCGAGCAAGCGGATTAGGAGGTGACTCGAATTTTATTAAATATTTGCCTGCGTATTTTGCAATTTCTTTAATCACTATTGGCGTATTTAAATCACGATGTATATTTGAATTTTTGATGTACCATGGAGCCGATGTTATTAACCGTAAATTTTTTTTGCCTTCGTTGGATTCTCTCGATATTGGAAACTGAAGCAGTGCCCCATAGTTGAATTCCGTAGCATATATATAGCATATAGGTTTCAAAGGCGACTTGTATATCAAAAGTTTGCAATCTAGACAGAGAGTTGAATTTCTACCAATCAGCCAATATACTTGAGTTAACTTTAGTTTCGTTTGTGTAAGGTTTGAATCAATTTGAGTTTGAGTTTGAGTTGTTTCCATGTCAGTCTTCGATCAAGGTGTATACCAAGATATTTCACATGTAAATGTTGAGGAACAATTTGATTATTGATTCTAATGAAGGAACAATTATCTTTTCGCAGGGTAAATGTTACCTGAGCACACTTCTGTTCGTTTACCTTTATTCTCCATAAGTTTAATCAAATTTCCAGCTGGGTAATATGTTCCTGAAGATATCGGGATACCTCGCGAGGTTTTTCGTTCATACTAAGGTAGGCTGTATCATCGGCAAATGTATTACTGCCCACAGGCCCGGATGAGATAGTTACAGGAATACTCATAAAGTCTCCTTCCACAAGTGAACTTCCGGGCAATAATGCAACTTTCCAAAAGATTTAGAATGTTTGTTGGTAGGTAAAACTTCAATTTTAAAATTAGGCCTTCATGCCACACTTTATCAAATGCCTGGGAAACTTTAATAAACAGTGCAAAGCAATACTTCTTTTCTTCAAAAGATCTTATTATAAATTGAACCAATAAACATTAAAATTTGAAAAAATTTAAATTAAAGGGTGGTCCATCAGTTAATGCAATTTTGACAACTTGCTATATCTTGGAAACCGTAAGAGGAGAGAGAGGAGAGAGGAGTTTTCAAAAACGGTAAAACTAAAAAATCCAAAAATTGCAAAATCGCCAAAACGAAAAAAAAATCGCCAAAATAAAAAAATTTTTAACACTAAAATAAATCGCCAAATTTTAAAAAATCATCCAAAACGCGAAAAAGGCGCCAAAAACAAAATAGTTGTTAATATGAGCCAAAATGAAAAAAAAATCGCCAAATTGAAAAAATCGCCAAAATTAAACAAAAGCAAAAAACCGAAAAAAATCGCTAAAACGATGAAAAAAGTGTCAAAACTAAAAAAATTGCTAATATGAAAAAACCGCCTAAAACCGAAAAAATCGCCAAACACCAAAAAAATGCGCCTATATGAAAAAATTGCCAAAATTAGAAAAATCGCCAAAATAAAAAAACGTCAAAAACCAAAAAAAATAAAAAATCGCCAAATCGAGAAAAAATGCCAAAACTAAAAATGCGCCAATAAACTCAAAAAACCCCAAAACTAAAAAAACGCTTAAAACCGAAAAAATCCAAAAAGGAAAAAAATGCCAAAACTATATTTTATATAGGCTAAAGTTCGTATTGAATTACATACCTCGTGTCCGTACGGAACCCTTCGTGCGCTGGTCAAAGTCGCATTTCACTGAAATTATTTTTACATTTTTCCTAATACTGCTACTACTTTTTGTTTGATATATGTGTGAACGATTCATAATTTAGAGAGTTAAATTTTTTGAACTTAGAAGACATCATTAAACAAAAAGAAGAAGTAACTTTGGTAAGCTATTGGAAACGAATATCTGAAGGTCCTTATCACATTCATTTGCAAATGTCGAAAGAATTTTCATTCCATTAAAGTTGAATAAAACAAAACTTCGAACTCCTTTGGATATTTATGCAGCAAATTAAATGACGATGTTTCGACACGCAAAGTTTATTTTGCAAAGTCTTGAGTTTGTAGTAGTGAAGAGAAAAGAGATCTTATTTTATATTATTTTTTCTTCAACAAACTCAAGACTTTGCAAAGTCAACTTTGCGTGTTGAAAAGCCGCCAAACTCATCAGTACACTTCAACCAATGTGTCCGCTAATTATAAAAAGGCAATGTTCGAAGATGTTAGCGTGCAAAGATTTTTGCTTGGAGTTTTTAAACGTATTCTGCCGTATTCATAAAAAAAGTTTTGGTTTACAAAAGGTTTACAAAATAAACTTTGTAGGGAAATTTTTTTGTTAAACGTCTTGTAACCCCAAATAGTTTTTATAAATATTACCTATTATGTTTGTTAAGGTAATTATTAATGGCATATTGATGAAGTTTTTTACCTTATTTCAAAAAAATTTTGGTTGAAGTCTGCTGATGAGTTTCTTAAGCAGTAACGAAATGAACATTCCTCATACATTAAAGGCTTATATTCGCAAAAATAAACAATAAAATGTGCTTGACAGTAATTTAAACTAAATCAAAATCGGTCCAGCCGTTTGGTCTGTACGTGGACAGGGACAGACACACAGGTACACAGACACACAGACACACAGCCACACACTACAAACTTATAACACCCCTTTTTTTAGTTGGTGGTTAAAAATACAAATACTTGTAAATTGTGAGGGATTGCTCACAGCAGTCATATTTTTTTCGTTTTATTATTTTAATATGTTTTATTAATTTATGACTGCCATTTGAATACCCCAACTATGTTTAAATAATTTACTTTCATGGCACTAAGTTGTTTTTTAATTTAGGAGCAGTAAAAATTAATTGAGGAGGAGTAAAAATAAAGTTGTCTTGTTCATGAACGCAACGAACGGTGAGTAAATTTTGGTTGTAATCATCTGCACTTAAGGGGTTTATCCTCTGGGAATGTCGAAGAGTGACTGTGCAATGCATATTTAGTCAGCGAAACCATTATTCGACACATCCAAGAGACGAAATTCTTAAGCCCTTCGGGCAAAAACTTCTACTGTTTCATAAACTAATATAATATTATTTACTTTTCGGAAAGGAAATGTTTGCTGCATGTGTAGATGTGCGTTATTTCTTACCTTCTCAATATCATTTTAATTCATTCTGACACTTATTTCTTTTGCCATATAATTAAATTAAAACTCCGTGTTTCTCAAAAAGTTGCCAATTTAAATATTAAAATACAAGAATAAAGAAAAATGAATTAAAGTCTCATACAAAAAAGTTAAGACATTCTCGGCAATTATGCATCATACTTTTGTGGTAATGAACTCTGTTTAATTAATTTTTGTATTATTCTCTTTAAAGTCACTGAAGTTGTTGTGTTTTTTTTTTGTACCTGCACGTTGAATTTATTGAGGTTTTAAGGTTTTGCTAATGAAATTTTTTAATTAAAATTTATTTATAATTTACTTAGTTTCTTAATTTTTTTAATCTTATTTTAGTATTTATTTTTAAATTAACTAACAAATAGAATCTGATTTCGTAGCTTAAGTCAGCTTAAGTTAAAAAAGAATAATGTTACATATGTATATAGCATGAAATTTAAATGTATTTTAAAACATGACTGAACAATTTTCGCGTGATGAACGTTGGGGAAGGTTGAGTTTTAAATTTGAGAAGTTGTTGTTGAGTTTTTGAAGCCATTATGAAATTCTGCAACGAACTTCACGGGAAATTCCGAAAAATTTCCAATCCCATAATCCCGGGAATTTTTGAAAGTAAAATAAGTTTCCTGCTTATTGAGCTATGTTGAGTGTTTATTTTTTTTAGAAAATTCCGTAGCAAGTTAAATAAATAATTTTTATGCAAATAATTTATATGGAAGATAATAAATCTTATTTGGTGGACTATTTTAAAAAGAAAACACCATATCCTGCAGTTTTCTCGAGCGAGGTATTCCAAAATAATTACTTGGAAAGGAAGGAGCAGAAGTGGTATAATTCTAAATTTAAAGGAAATACATAATAAGCAATTAAAAGGTGTCGAACACTTGAATGACAATTTAACAGTACTCTAATAATAAACAAAAAAGATATAATTGAAATTTGTTGTTTCTAAACTAGCAACTGTTGATGGCTTTTCCATCAGATTTATAATCAAAAGTTTATTTATGAGAGAATCTCTTTTAGTCAAAGATTTTTATCTACGAAAAAGTGAGTGCAATGTGCAAAAACTTATTTTAGAAATATATGAATATATATAGTTATAATGTCAAAAATTATATATAACAAAATATCGGGTCCCAATTAAGAAACAATTGCAGAGTTTCTCTAATTATGGACTAGTATAAAAAATATTAAGCCTACAGTACACGGCATGTAAAAATCCACATGCGCATGTGGCTCTGACGTAATTTTGACGTCACCATGAAGCCACATTGGCTACATGCAGGGACCGTAACTGTTATGACTTTTATCGAAAAAGTCAAGAAAAAAAAGTTATTCTTAACTTTTATTTTTTAAGGCAAAAATTAAAAGTTATTTTTTACTCAGAAATAATTCATAGTTAGGCTCAAGTTCAGTAATTTCAATTCTTATTGAATGAAATATTTTTATTAATTAATGTGAGTTTCTAAAGAAGAGAAGAAAAATTAAACTTAGACTTTAAGCTGGGGGAAATACCGATACTTTTCTGTGCAGCCACGCACTTCATCAGCACCCTAGTCTATCTACTATCTACTTGACTTGAGCCTAACTATGAATTATTTCTGATTAAAATTCACTACAGTTCAATTAAAAAATATCTAAAAATTTCTCACTTAATACATCATGGGCACGTGACAAAAATATGTTCACTTGGCAATCACTGTTCACTTGGCCATCACAGTTTCAGAATGCTGGAAATCCAAGTAAAAACTGTAGAATGCAACAACAAGTAACATAGACCACTACAATAATACTTACATGCATGTACCGATGGTACATCGAATTAAGTAAAAATAATTAATGTGATGATCGTAAAAAGATAAGTAAGAATAGTTAAACATACTGAGGTAGAGTAAAATAATTTCGTGCTAACCTAAATAGAAAAATGAAAAATTGGAAAAAATAGAAATTTAATAGTGATACTTATAAATGTGTTTACCAAAGGTAAATCAATTGTATACACAACAATCGTTTCTCATATTCCGTTCATTGTACATTTAAGTTAAATAGCTGATGTTAATAAGAATCTCTACCCAAGTAGATAGACTAGGGTGCTGATGAAGTGCGTGGCTGCACAGAAAAGTATCGGTATTTCCCCCAGCTTAAAGTCTAAGTTTAATTTTTCTTCTCTTCTTTAGAAACTCACATTAATTAATAAAAATATTTCATTCAATAAGAATTGAAATTACTGTACTTGAGCCTAACTATGAATTATTTCTGATTAAAATTCACTACAGTTCAATTAAAAAATATCTAAAAATTTCTCACTTAATACATCATGGGCACGTGACAAAAATATGTTCACTTGGCAATCACTGTTCACTTGGCCATCACAGTTTCAGAATGCTGGAAATCCAAGTAAAAACTGTAGAATGCAACAACAAGTAACATAGACCACTACAATAATACTTACATGCATGTACCGATGGTACATCGAATTAAGTAAAAATAATTAATGTGATGATCGTAAAAAGATAAGTAAGAATAGTTAAACATACTGAGGTAGAGTAAAATAATTTCGTGCTAACCTAAATAGAAAAATGAAAAATTGGAAAAAATAGAAATTTAATAGTGATACTTATAAATGTGTTTACCAAAGGTAAATCAATTGTATACACAACAATCGTTTCTCATATTCCGTTCATTGTACATTTAAGTTAAATAGCTGATGTTAATAAGAATCTCTACCCAAGTAGATAGACTAGGGTGCTGATGAAGTGCGTGGCTGCACAGAAAAGTATCGGTATTTCCCCCAGCTTAAAGTCTAAGTTTAATTTTTCTTCTCTTCTTTAGAAACTCACATTAATTAATAAAAATATTTCATTCAATAAGAATTGAAATTACTGAACTTGAGCCTAACTATGAATTATTTCTGATTAAAATTCACTACAGTTCAATTAAAAAATATCTAAAAATTTCTCAGTTATTTTTTACTTTCATTATATTTTTTTTAAATTTTGCATATTAGTTATCGATTACTTTTACGTACTGAGTGTCATCTTCGCTAGATCTGTATTATTTACTTTTTGTGCATTAGAAATTTTTATAC
Source organism: Tachina fera (assembly GCA_905220375.1). Classification (NCBI taxonomy): domain Eukaryota; kingdom Metazoa; phylum Arthropoda; class Insecta; order Diptera; family Tachinidae; genus Tachina; species Tachina fera. The sequence goes on from LR999967.1 coordinate 66,538,235, forward strand.
AATAAAATTAATTAATTAATGCTGTAAAAAAGCACGAGTTTTTATATAAAAAAAGCTCGCTGCTATATAGAAATAAAATAAAGAGAGCAGCGGCTTAGAATTCTGTTAGTAAAGAGGTGGGCTTTCCAGATAAGTATTGCGCATGAAAAGCAGTATGTAACTCAACGCGAACAAAGTATAGAAACAAGAGGATGAAACGCGTGTAAAGCACAACTTTGTTAGCGTTGAGTTACATGCACTGCCTTTCATGCGCCATTTTATTTTTGTTTTGTTTTTGTTTTTTTATTGAAAAAAAAGATAAAAATTATCCACGGAAAAATAATATTTATCGAAAACGTAAGAAATAAAATATTATTTAACATCTTCAGCTTTCAAGAATAGCTGAATTTCTTTCATGGTGCTTGTAACGCGTCCAAAAGTAGAAAGTAGACCTTCTTTATGCCTTGAACGCGCCGACGCTTTCTGCGCTTTTTTCAATGTAACTTGTCACATACTATTACATTGATTCTACTTTTTTGACAGATGCATAGAAAGCGTAACGCGCAAAAACCGAGTTATGGACCTCTACCTTTAGTCATCACTGAGAAAGCGACGAATGAGTTGTGTACGTATGTATGAAATTTTTCCTGGACATTTGTTTGGTTTTATTGAGAACACCGAACGAAATTAAAGTTCAATTTAATAAATTGTACAGCAAAAAATAAAAGTTTAAAAAACTACCCAGCTAAAAAAATATGTATGGAGCGTATATGATATCCCATATATGGAGCAGATCCGAAAAATGAGGGTATATGGCAATGATGTCAGTTTCTTGGCACAATTGTGCACAGTCTTGTTAGGTAATTTTTTCTAAAAATCGTCAAATTTTAAAAATGAATTCGTCAAAATCGTCACAATTTTCAAAAAAATTCGTCAAAAAATCGTCACACAAAAATTATTCGTTTTATTAAACAACTGATCATCATATTAGAAATAAAAGAATATTTTATGTAGCAAAACACAATTTATCGACTTTATAGTCAAAGATAAAAACTAAAAGGCGAAATTAAAGCATAAAATTCAGAATACATAATAGCGTGTAACAATTTCTAAATAAAACTAGTTTCAAAATAAAACTATACATACATTTTAGAATTGTGTTTTTTTTATAAAATTTGTGCAAAAGATTTGGAAAAGTTTTTAGTAAAGGAAGAATTTTAGAGTCCGTATTTAAAATAGCGGCTCCCGAAATTATAATGATTTTTTTTTTTGATATTTGTGTTATCGAAAGCAAATCTCTTTTCTGTAAGGACTTGTTGGCATATTTATGGTACTAAATACTTATTTCAACAAATCGTCAAAATATAAGGAATATTTGAAACGAAATCGTCAATCGTCATTTTGGTATATTTGTTATAATAAATCGTCAAAATGACGTAAAATCGTCATATCTAACAACACTGATTGTGTTGTATTTATGTGCTTAACATGCTATGTTAGAAATGTTGGTTCCTGTCTCTGCTAGTTAAATTCGAATTTATCTTCACACACATGAAAATAACTAGCGAAAACAAGTTTTTATTACTTTTTTATTAAATTAACTTATTTTATACTTCGGTATGAATAAAATTGGTATTTATAATTAAAAAAAAATTTAAAAATTTAACAAAATAAAATAAATTCAGTGAAGTGCGACTTTGACCCGCGCACGAAGGGTTCCGTACGGGCACGAGATATGTAATTCAATACGAACAATATAAACTATAGTTTTGGGATTTTTTTCGTTTTTGGGTTTTTTCGGTTTTAAGCGTTTTTTTAGTTTGGGGGTTTTTTGAATTTAGTGGCGCTTTCTGAGTTTTGGCACTTTTTTTTCACGTTTTGGCGATTTTTTTTTTGGTTTTTGAAGTTTTTTTAATTTTGGCAATTTTTATTATTTTGGAGTTTTTTTTTATTTTGGCGATTTTTGTATTTTGGCGATTTTTTTTAATTTTGGCGTTTTTTTCATATAGGTTATTTTTTTTTTGGTTTTGGCGATTTTTTTTTAGTTTTGGCACTTTTTTTTCGTTTTGAGGATTTTTTTCGGTTTTTGGCGTTTATTGTAAATTTTGGCGATTTTTTTCGTTTTGGCGATTTTTTTTTTTAAATTTGGCGATTTTTTTTTTAATTTTTGGCGATTTTTTTTAATTTTGGCGATTTTTTTTCACATAAACAATTATTTTGGTGTTGGCGCATTTTTCGCGTTTTGGCGATTTTTTTCGGTTTTTGGCGTTTTTTTCATATTGGCGATTTTTTTCATTTAAACGAATTTTTCGAATTTGGCGATTTATTTTAGTGCTAGATTTTTTTTTTAATTTTGTCGATTTTTTTCGATTTGGCGATTTTTTTCAGGTTTTGGCAATTTTTTTCGGTTTGGCGATTTTATAATTTTCGGATTTTTTAGTTTTACCCTTTTTGAAAATTTCAAGAGTTTACCTCTTACGGTCTCCAAGATATAGCAAGTTGTCAAAATTACATAGTCAAAATTGCATTAACTGATGGACCACCCTTTAATTTAAATTTTTTTATTTTTAGTGTTAGTTGTTGTAGCCTATATAAAAATACACTAATTTTACAAATTTCAAGTGTCAATATAAATATGTACATACAATTGTATGTATATTACATGGGATTTTAAAAGTTTTCGTCTGTTTGCGCAAGTCAGAGTCGCACTTTACTGAAATTATTTTTATTAAATGGAGATGTAAATAAAATGTATCGCTAAATTACAGTCCTAACTATAAAGTTAAATAAGGAACATGAAACCGTTCCTTTGAGCTCAAGAAATTCAAAAAAATTGTTTAGGAATAAACGTTTACATAATACCAGGTATATACCTTTTCCAATGGGATGTTTAAATTGAGGAAATTAACAATTTTGCAAAATCAAAGATTATTAAATAAAAAAAAGTTACATAGTTTACTTGGTATGGAGGTACAATACTAAAACTATTTTTGAAGTTCGAAGCTTCAGCGAACATTAGATCGAATCTCATGTCATCTGGGATATTAAATATTGTTTTCATTTGATAATTTTGATATAACGGCATTATTTGTTTGTTTAGCTATAAGTGCAACAAACGAGTAACTTACTGATCAAATATCAAGAATTAATATTACTCTTAACGCACCAAACTCGTATCTCAATAAATGCGCTTCATAATTAAAATTACTACTAATACATATAGATGTAATCAATTTCTTAATAATTGCATCATATGAACTTTTATCCAGACACCGAAGTATAAAGAGATGAACCGTTTCTTTTTTGTTCTCCTGAAAAACATATTTAATCGAAAAATACCGAGAGGTCACTTATTAAAAATTGCACTAGAGCAAAAATTATGAATTTTTTCACAAAATTAATATCTACATACATATCACTGTGCTTATGTATGTATCTCTATACTACATAAACGCATTTTGGTAAAGGGTATATAAGATTCGGCACAGCCGAATATAGCACTCTTACTTGTTCTATCGTAAATTTAATGTTTTATTATATTAGCGATATTTTGTGATATTCGAAAAGTCATTTGCCGAAGATAAATAATCAGGATTAGGGATGAAACGATACGAGTAAATACAAGTAAATACTCGATACTTTTTCTTAGAAACCAAGTACTTTTGGTATCGATACTATACTACCGAGTACCAAGTAGGTATCGGTAAAAAGTACTCGTATCGGTAAAATATACTCACTCCTTATTGGCTATAGAAAAGTTGAAGATGACGCCAGTTTAACACAATTTTATTTGCTCGTGTTAAATGTAAACTTATATCTGGAATATATATTATATAAATCACACTTTTTATAAAAAAAGACGATAAAATTTGCGATCTGCAAATATTATTTTAAAAGCGTGCATTATTGCGGGAACATAACGAATTTGCACAAACATTTAAAATGTCATCTCGGCTATATCTCATGCTCCAGTCCAGCCCAAAAGTGGCAATTTTTCCACTTTGTTTGGGGTCTAAATTTTTGATTTGGCGAAATGTCGATTTTGCTGGCTATAAATGATTTTATAGGTAATTTTTATAGCTATCTTTTTAACAAAATTGAACTATAAAATTTTTGTTATTCAGGAAAATTAGTTTGTTTAAGGAGTATTTTCATAAATAAATTCTACCAAAACTCGTCTACAAGAAATTTAAACAATTAGTTTTTTCTCATATTAATCGCTTCCGAAATCAGAAGATTTTGTCGACTAGTCGTTAAGAATTCTTTACGAATTAGGAGCATTTGCTTTGGTGGGTATTTAATTTTATTTTCACTACTTTAAATCATGCGAAAAGCATGACCGATACAAGTAAGTATCGATGCTTTTTATTCGATACTGAGTATGTATCGATACTTCTGAACCGATGCCGTATCAAGTAAAAGTATCGATACCATAGTGGTATCGTTTCATCCCTAATCAGGATTGTTTTATTTATTTGCTTGATAACCCTGTTTTTAACGTTTTGACAGAACGCTGCCGCTTTTGTTTAGGTATAGCATTTCAACGTTAAAGCTCGGCGGAAAAAAACGTTCCGCTTTCCGTCCTTATTTAGGGATGGCTGTAAGTTAGCACATTATCTAGAAATTATATGAGACCCTAACGATTACAAAATTATATAATGCATACCACATTACATTGATAGGTATTGTGCCAAACAAGAACTTAGTCAAAATTTGTATCTCAATAATTTTGTTGGCCGAAAGTTTGGAAAGGAACTTGGCCTCGTTTCACATTTATGTTTTTGTGAGGATCTGACTACTTTTTGAAAGGTTTTCTTAATGAAGCTTTTTAAACTAAAAATCTCTAGTCTGTTATAGTTCTATTCATAATGTCTTCTTCAGTTGAAAAGGGCAGAGTTACATAAAATAATGGGTTAGAGTGTGATATGTGTACCATTGTGTCATTACAAGGACCGAATAATGTACTTAATTTTTTAAGGGTAATCTAAGTAGAATCATATAAAATATAGTGTAAATGTTAGTGGGAGTGCCCCGCCTAAATACTTTTAACAACGCAAAATTATATTTTAGCATTAGTGAAATGTGCATGCAAAGTTTCAATAGACTAGCTTGTGTTTTAACTTTTTCTAGTTAGTAACTTTCATAAACCTATTTTATTGCAAAATTTAAGTTCTCTATCGTATAATTTTATGGTAACTTTTTATAAACGTGACCCTACATCATTAATCTAATAATCGGTGCTTTCGGATTTTTCCTGTACGTAACTCACCCCTTAACTTACATTTTTAATTTCGAGTTTAAATTGCGTGTCCATGTCCCTTTACTTTACTTTTAATTTAACACTTCATTTAAAATTTTCAGCACAACATTTACGTGACCCCTGCCACGTATTCCCGCCCACTTTTTTTAAAGAAAACATGTTTTGGACAGTGCTAATCATACGTGTCAAGTTTCATTGGAAACGGTTAATAATATTTACATAAATAGTAGGGAAGTAACGAATGTTCGCATTCGCAAATTATTCGCTTACTTTTGCTATTTGCATTCGCTTTTGTATTCGCTAAAATAAATGAGAATATTTCAAGCGAATACTTAACAAAAAAATGTACTTTTACGAAAATAGTTTTACGACGAATTTTTTTTAGCCATCATGAAAAAGATATTTTTTTTTTTTTAATACATGTATTTATTTATTGTATCTTCAAATATGAACTAACAATAAGTATTCAAATCTTAAATCTAAAATATAATTATTAGGACCGACCACTGTCGGACATAAACTTGTTAATAGTTATAAATAATACATAAGTAGTGATAATCCAAAAAAGAAACAAATTTATAAAAGAGTATAAAAAAAGTATTTTCAAGAAATCCCATCTGGAGTGTTGAGTAATAGAGCCCTTGTGTCCCTCTTTTTTAAGCGGATGTGTCCAGTAAAGTTCAGAATATTACGAGCAAGCGGATAAGGATGTGACTCGAGTTTTGTTAAATATTTGCCTGCGTATTTTGCAATTTCTTCAGTCACTAGTGGCATATTTAAAACACGATGGATATTGGAATTTTTGATGTACCATGGTGCCGATGTTATTAACCGTAAAATTTTGTTTTGCCTTCGTTGGATTCTCTCTACATTGGAAGCTGAAGCAGTGCCCCATAACTGTATACCGTAACACCCTATTGGCTTTAAAAGCGACTTGTATAATAAAAGTTTACAGTCCAGGCTAAGTGTTGAATTTCTGCCAATCAACCAGTGTATTTGAGATAACTTAATTTTCATCTGAGTTAGCTTAAAGTCAATATGATGTTTCCATGTAAGCCTTCGATCAAGGTGTATACCAAGGTATTTCACTTGGGAGTGTTGAGGAATATTTTGATTATTGATTCGAATTGGCGAACAAGTATCTCCTCTTAGGGTAAACGTTATATGGACACACTTTTGTTCATTTACCTTAATTCTCCATAAGTTCAACCACATTTCCAATTGTGTAATATGTTCTTGTAAATATCGGGAAGCCTCGTGAGGGTTTTCATGCATACTAAGGCAGGCTGTATCATCGGCAAACGTAGATGTATGGATATTGCTGCTCAAAGGCATATCACAAGTATAGATCAAATACAAAACTGGCCCCAGTATGCTCCCCTGTGGCACACCGGATGATATAGATTCGGGCACACTCATGAATTCTCCTTTCACAACCGTGAACTTCCGGGTAGTGATGTAACTTTTTAATAAATTCACTAAATTTATTGGTAGATATGATTTTAATTTTAGAATTAGACCTTCATGCCACACTTTATCAAATGCCTGAGAAACGTCAATAAACAAGGCAGAACACTACTTCTTTTCCTCAAATGTTTTTCTTATAAATTGAACCAATCTATGAGTTTGTTCAATGGTGCTATGCTGACTTCTAAAACCAAATTGATGGTCTGGGATGCACCCACTATCAGTTAAGGTTGGGGACAATTTTGTCATGAGCAGCTTTTCGAAGAGTTTTGACATAGTTGACAGCAAACTTATTGGCCTATATGACTCAGCTTTAGTAAGATCTTTGCCCGGCTTTGGAATCATTTTGATTTTTGCAAGCTTCCAGAGTTGTGGATAATACTCCAGTCGTAATATGGCATTAGAAATAAACAGCAAGATTCTTATTGCAATATGCGGCAAGTTCATCAGCATCTTGTTACTAATTCCATCAATACCTGGAGCTTTCTTTGGCCTGAGTTCAGCAATTACTTTATGTACATCACGCATCTTAAACTTTAAGGCTCGAAGGGGTAGAGCAACTACACTCGGCAAATCAGCAACACCAGTACATGTATTTGGGGTAAATACGGATTTTAAATGCTCAGCAAAAATTTTACATTTTTCCGTATCGCTTCTTGCCCAATCTCCGTTAGATGTGCGCAGTTGAGGCTTAAGCTTTCTAGCAGCGCGCCACAAAGAGTAATTAGATGCCGGTGTGACATCAAGACCTTCCAAATAATTTTTAAGAGATTCAGTTTTTTCAGATGCAAGCAACTCTTGAAGTCGTTTAGAACATTCTTTAAGTCTGAGTTTATGTTGGGGTGATCTGTGCTGTGAAAAAGATATAAATACTTAAAAGTAACTGGGCCTTGAATCCCAAACACAGCGGTGTTTGCAACTATTTTTCAGTTTTTGAAAAAGGAAAGGCAGTGTTTGATTTGCGCGAAAATATTTTCTATTTAAGACTAGTCTGTTCAAACTTTTGAAAAACGTTGAGCACCATTCATTACTTAGTACAAAAAATTTGAAATGCAAACACTATTCAGGGCTATCATGAATAAAATTCCGCATGATAATTTTTTGGAACAATTCCAACTTATAGTAAGTAATAGGTAAAACAAAAAATTCTAATTGGAAAAGGAAGAAATTTCATGCGGCATTTTATTCATGATAGCCCTGATTAACTAGTCCTTGTTTGTTGTAAATTCCATGCGAAACAAGTATCACTGATATTATGACATGATTTTTGAACGTATTGCAATATTTGCATTCTCATTCGCATTCGCTTTCCCAAAAATTAAAATGTGTTATTCGCTTTCGCATTCGCTAAACTGATATTCGTTGCTTCCCTACTAAATAGTATTTTTATGTAAATCTGCTGATTCGAAATACATGCAATAAGGGGCTTAAATCTTATGGGGATGTTAACACCTAATTTTTTAAAGAAAAATGTATAGCCTTGCATCATTCAAACATGTATGCCAAATTTCAATAATATTGCTTGAGTTAAACGCCTTAGATTTGTTTTTTAAATTGTGAGCCTTATGGGCTCCGCCCCGCCTCCCTAGATAAATTTTTTGGGTTTTCAGGTTTTTCTAGTAATTTTTTAATCTATAACTAATAGTTTATAAAATTTCAGCTTACTAGTGCATATTTTAATTTTTTATTCGTATGGGCGTGTTCCCGCCTGTTTTTTTAACCCAAGATTTTTTTTGCTACTGATTATCTTTTCTGTTTAGTTTCGTTGGAAAAAATAATAATAAATATATAAACAGTATAATTAAGTGTGCTGACCCGAAATACATAAAATAGTATGCTTAAATTGTATGGGCGTGTTAACACCCACTTTTTTCAACAAAATTTTATAGCCTTGTATTATTGCTACACGTGTGCCAAATTTCAATGAAATCGCTTGATTTAGACGCCTTAGATATGTTTTTTTAATTCTGAGCTTTATGGTCGTGGCCCGATATCGTTGGTAAACATTTTCGGGTTTTCAGATTTTTTAGGTTATAACTCACCTAGTTCTACTTCTGTGCCAATTTTCAGCCCACTAGCGCAAGGTTTAATTTTTATTAGCGTAGCTCCGCCCCCCGTGTTAAAATTTCTGTGCTTTCAGATTCTTCTAGTTAATTGCTCACCTAAGTCTACTTGTGTACCAAATTTCAGCGCTCTAGTTATACCGCAAGTGCTTCATAATATTGACGAGTGAATCAGTAGGTCAGTGAGTCAATTACTCATTAAAATATGCACTTTTTGCACCTCCATATCTCAGGAACCTTTTGTTCTAAAACCTTAAAACTTCGCATGAGGTGACATGAATTTTTTGATAAATCCCCAATTTGGTGTTCCTTTTTTTAAATCATCTATTTGTGCCACTTTTTAAAAAATGTCATCGGTCACACTGTTTGTAAATAAAATTATTACAGTATTTATGATTTGAACGCGCTAAAGTTCGTATCACTAGTAAGCCAAATTACATGTGATAATTTTTAATGAACAAATAACCTCAAAGTTAGTTGTAAATATTCTGACTAACATATAGTTGAACGGAACAACTAGCTGTTTTCGAAGGCCACTAAACCTTCATCAGCAGCGTTCTTTTGTGTTTGGTCCACTGCTTGTGGTATCAGTTGATGTAGATTTCTGCCTTAAGCCTGGTACTCTGTTCGAAGTTGTGAAAAACATTCATTATTTCGCGTGAAAAATTTGACATGTACCAAGTGAAGCCCAACTCGCGGTTTTTTTAATTTATCGCTTTTATTGCTTGAAAGTATGCAACATTGTTAAAATTCCGTGCGAAAAAAGTACTGCTCATATTGTTTCGCAGCTAAATTAAAATGATGCCAGACGAATTTTGCATGGAAAGACATGATTTTACGTGCTTTTCACAACAAGAACAGAGTACAACTTTTGCGAATTTATTTCGCAAATATTTAATACCAAATACTTTTATATGTAGTTTGACAGCATTTCGCACGAAATTGTGAACAGAGTAATAGGCTTTATATACATACGTAACTTTTTTGCAAATGGAATATGTGAATTGTTTTTATTCATCATATTTCAATTTGCTGATAGATTTTTTCTAATGAAACCTCAATTTTACCATCTCCAAATTGACAACAATCTCGCCATTGTTGTCTGTTCTCTTAAAATTATGCACATGTTAGTTAATTTGAGTTTTTTTTTGTTCCACTTGAAGCAAACTTTTTTGGTTTGTTACTATTAAGTATACATATTTATTTAATTTTTTCCACAGGCCCAAGGCTATTAATTGCAGTTAATTTTAATTATTATTGTCTGATCCGGCGTGGAATGCCCCTTATATATGATCATACATACATATGTATGTATGTATGTCAACATATAAAATGAGTTAGTATATCATGAATACAAATCCCATGTTGATTACATTATGTTTAGATTTGTTTATTTCTGTAATTCAATAGAAACGTACGTCATCACTAAAACAATTTTTTGATTTTAAATCGAATGTAACAGACGACAGATGATTCATTCATCATTCCCGGTACAATTGAATGAGAAATCAGAATATAAAACCAAAACAAAAGGCACTTGCAAGCACACGTACCGAAACAACAACAGCAACAACAACTCCAATTTAAACTAACTTTCAAGCAGCAAGTCCAAATGGTGGAGATGGTGGGAGATTGGTTCAATGCCAATATTCAGAAAAATGTATTTGTTTGATTAAGACTAACTATTTTCATTTGTTAAAGAAAAGAGTTAAAAGAGAGAAATGAGCAAGCGCTTGTTTGGGTTGAAACTAGGGTGATCGATTATTCGGCTTTTTCCAGAAACCGGTTTTCGAATAGTTCGAATATTTGAAATTATGAAAACCCGGTTTCGGTTTTAACAGTTCAGTTAAACCCCGTCAACCAGTTTTTTTTAGGTTAGAAAATTATTATACGAGTACAAAAGTTTGAATTTTAAATTGCTTTATAGAAAAAAGAGTTAACTAAGAAAATTTCAAGAGGGATGTGTAGATGAGCCAGCATTAATGAGTACTTTCGGACATTTACCTATGCCATAACTACTACTTTGTGGTCACAACGCTCAAAGAACAGTCACAATGCTTATGTCATCTATAATATAAAATTTTATTTTATAAAATATGCAAATTATGTCCAAAAATTCCCCACGTGTGTAGTACCTTGACCTGAGCACGAGCCATTTGCTTGCTTAATCTTCTTGGTGTACTTTATGTAATTGTTTTCTCTTTTTAGTGTTCGTGATTTTATGCAGACAAGCTTTTAAGCTCTGCAGACAAGATTTCAAGCTTTGCGGAACTTATTCTAGTAAGAATTGTATGAAAATTATTGAAATAAAACTTAAACTTAAAAAAAAATGAGAATAATAAAATTGTTATTCCCTCTTATCAAAAGTGAAGGCATTAGTTATTGTAGCGTCGAAGGATATTTCACTATTGCGTACCGATTGACAAATGTAAAAATATGCAATGTATGTGTATAAGAAAAAACATACAACGTAGGTTCCTTAAGCATGTTAGTTCGCATGCTTAACTTTTCTTAGTTTTATAATTTATTAATTTAAGACCTTAAAAAAAATACCTATAAAAATAACATCACAATGGATATATGTACATAATTGTAAAAAGTTTTATTATTACTTAATAATTTATTAAATTTTGAGTTTGTGAAATGAAGTCTGGTGCACTATGAAGTGTACAATTGCACAATTGATACAACTGTATATTCAACTGTTTTACAACGGTTTTGATTGTTTTTTTAGGGTTCCGTACACCAAAGGTGAAAAAGGAACCCTATTTTTTTCGCTACGCTGTCCGTCTGTCCGTCACACGGTATTTTCTCAGGAACCGTAAGAGCTGCGGACCTGAAATTTGGACAGAGTATGTAGAACCTTGGCCACTACAACAACAAATGCATAAGAATTAGAAATTAAAGGGTGCTCCAAAACGAGCGAAGGAAAATGTTAAAATCTCATGTAATATACATACAATTGTATGTACATATGTATATTGACACTTGCAATTTGTAAAATTAGTGTATTTTTATATAGACCACAACAATAAACATTAAAATATTAAAAAATTTTAATTAAAGGGTGGTCCATCAGTTAATGCAATTTTGACTATGTAATTTTGACAAATTGCTATAACTTGGAGACCGTAAGAGGTAAACTCTTGAAATTTTCATAAACGGTAAAACTAAAAAATCCAAAAATTATAAAATCGCCAAATCGAAAAAAATCGCCAAAACCTGAAAAATCGCCAAAAATTAAAAAAAAATCGCCAAATCGAAAAAAATCTACAAAATTAAAAAAAAATTCTAGCACTAAAATAAATCGCCAAATTGGAAAAAATCGTTTAAATGAAAAAAAATCGCCAATATGAAAAAAAACGCCAAAAACCGAAAAAAATCGCCAAAACGTGAAAAATGCGCCAAAACCAAAATAATTGTTTATGTGAAAAAAAATCGCCAAATTAAAAAAAAATCGCCAAATTTAAAAAAAATCGCCAAAACGAAAAAATCGCCAAAATTTAAAATAAACGCCAAAAAACCGAAAAAAAATCCTCAAAACGAAAAAAGTGCCAAGACTAAAAAAAATCGCCAAAAAAAATCACCTATATGAAAAAAACGCCAAAATTAAAAAAATCGCTAAAATTAAAAAATCTCCAAAATAAAAAAAAACGCCAAAATAATAAAAATCGCCAAAATCAAAAAAACTTCAAAAACCAAAAAAAAAAAATTGCCAAAACGTAAAAAAAGTGCCAAAACTCAGAAAGCGCAAATAAATTCAAAAAACCCCCAAACTAAAAAAACGCTTAAAACCGAAAAAACCCAAAAACGAAAAAAATGCCCAAACTATAGTTTATATTGGCTAAAGTTCGTATTCAATTACATATCTCGTGTTAGTACGGAACCCTTCGCGCGCGGGTCAAAGTCGCACTTTACTGAATTGATTTAAATTTTGTTACATAAATTTTGTTATTTAAATTAAAATAAAATAATTAAAATTTTAAGAAATCAGCTATTTAGAAGATTTGGAAAACTTGCATGTGCTAAGGATGATGGTCAGCGTTGCCATATTTTTTTTTTCTCAAAAACCTTTAGTCGAACAAAGAAATCTTTTTTTCTCATTAAAAATCTTTTTTTATTGATTTTACTCAAAATATATTAATATGCATTTATTTTACTGAATCCAAACTCAGGAAAAATTTATTTTGTTTGAAATGGACTAACCCTACAAGAATAGTATCAGTCCATTCACCGGTCATTTGATCGGAAGTCTATCACATTATTAATGGTAAAATGAAAAATGCGATAGAAACTTTTGTGTACGTGTGATGTTGCATCTCTCTATAACTAATGAATATAACATAAAGTCGAACTGTGCACTCCAGTGCTTTTTCTAAGCAATGATTGCTTAAATGTTATTCAAGTTTAACATATATAATTTTTATTATTTTAATTTTGTTTAAAGTAAATTCAAAATATAAAAGTAAATAAAATATTTAAAATTAAAGATAGAAATAAGCAAAAACAGAATAAACTAGGCGATAGCTAGCCCTCTCCACACCTTTTAACTGCCAATGCATGTTGCTTTTTACAAATATCTAAAATTTTGAAAAGAAATATATTTTAAATTAAATGTTGTAAATTTTTTCTTATTCACTATTGTTTTGTACCTATCTTTTTTAACACTTATACATTTTAATTTTCACAGACAGAATGAATTGTATTTTTTTAATAAAACTCGAGTTTTAAAAGTTTTGACATATGTACATAACATGTCGCACTCTAACATATATTCTAGACTGGAGCAACTATAATTAATAAATAAATCCATCATCACTTCCGATCAAATGACTAGTCAACTGACTGTCAGTATTGAATATGTGAGTGAAAAAATGTTGTTTGTGTCAGTTTCACTAATTTATTTCTTGTAGGGAATAAACGTAAAGGTAAATAACACAAAATATTTAGTGAATAGAACATGTATAAGATAAATATACATATGTATGCACATAATTCATACTTTTGATGAAGACGGAAGAAAAGATGTCAGTACTTAGGTCAAAAGGACATAAATAATATACTAAAAGTACCAAATATCATATTCTAAAAAATCTTATTTTTAACAAAGAAATATTTTAATCTTTTTAACACACCGAAAAATTTCGAAAATAAGATAAATCTTTACATATGGTAACGCTGGTGGTGGCAAACAGAAGGCAATGGTCAGCGTTGTCAACTCGGTGCTTTTCGCACCGTTTCTAGTGCTTTTTGAAATTTTCGACGCGAGAAATTTTGAAGTTAGTGCTCAGTGCTTTTTAAATTAATTTTTAGTGCTTTTTGTTTCGTGGCGGTGGCACTAGACCCAAAATTCAAAAATAAATTTCCATATATATCGAGCAAGGCTATCGTTCAGAAAGCAGAACATTTCAAAAAATTCGAATAAGGTTGTTCAATGCTTGGTTGCAGAAATACCCTCCAACTGACATTAAGCAAGTAGGTACCCAAATATAGTTTAATAGCATCATTTTGTCTAGTTACTATAACAATGGATGGAGAATGGAGAAACTTTGAGTCCAATGTCGAGTTTTAGGCAGAAGTAAAATCTAATAAGTTTATGTCAAGTTAATAGATATAAACTCGTTTGAGGCATTATAAAAAACTGCATTTCCATCAATCTTTTGTCACTTCAATGTTTAAGCGCGCAGAAGTAGATGTTTTATCTCTACGACTTTATTTAAGTCTAACACAAACGTAACAATATATCCTAACACTTTGTTATAACTTCGCTTCATAATAAAAAATTTCTGAAACGAGAAAATTTAATTGTGAATATACTTTTTTATACATTAAGGGGAAAAACGTGCTAAAATCAAGATTTTACGCTCAAAACTCAAATCATTTTAATATTTATAGTCTGTTAAATGTGAAAATTCTTGATTCAAGAATAAAATGTTGATTTTTTTAAGATCAAATTCAAGATTTTTTTCTTAATAAAAATCTTAAATTAAGATCATATTCTTAACAATTTAAGGATATAATCTTAAAATTAATATTACGTTCTTGATTTTAAGATTGCGCTATTAAAGTTTAAGTCCACGTTTTTGATTTTAAGAATTCATTCTATAAATTAAGAATTTATGTTAAATTTGATAACGTCAATCTTACTGACCAAATTTCAAGATTGAAGTATTAAGATTTCTCCAATTAAGTTAGCTAATAGCAATAGTTTAACCAATAATATTTGATTCACAGCTTTTGGTTTAACATTAGTTAAACCGCCAAACGTCATTGGTTAAGAAATAGTTTTATACAACAGCTGCTTCGTTGTAAACTTTTATCAGTATTGATGTTTTGTGAACAACATAATATCCTGTGGTGAACAATTTTGGATACATTTCATACATATGTACGTTGTAAAGCATCTTCTTTGTAATACATTCTTTTTTTTTATTTTCTATTATGTTTTTGTTTTCACGAACCAATTTCTGCACTAAGTTAATATCTTTCACGATAAACTTAGATGAGCGAGCACTTATTTTTATAAATTTTTAAGAAAGAATATAATAAATGTAATCAAAAAGTATTAGTTAAACAATAGTTATCATTTTTATTTATTTATTTATTAAACATATTAATGCAAAGTAAATTTGCATAATATGGTGTTGCACAAATATGGGCGGAGTAACGTATACCATATGCCCAAGATGGTATTAACAGTATTTTAAAAGGTTTTGTGACTGACTGTAGACGACCTATGCCTTCACATAGGAAGTAGGCAACGTGGTTGTTAAAGAAATTAAACAAAAAACCTCAAGATTATACGGTTATCCGTGGCAGATCAGTCAACCAGTGCGAGCGAGACGAAAAACTCTCGAAGGCCAAACAACACACAGAAGCCTGACCGCACTTAAGAAATAATTACGATGACGCGAGAGATGTTCTCCGACCCAGAGCTGCTTAACGACTGACTGAGTTATCATTTATAGGTATAAAATGCAAGGTCAACCGATCCCTATATACCTTATATACATATTTATGTATAACAATTTTTTAATATAATAAAATAATTAAACTTAGTGCTTTTTTACTTAAATTACGCGTTTTTTTTCATAGTTTCAGTGCTTTTTGAAATTTAAAAGTTGACAACACTGGCAATGGTTTACAATTATTTTCTTTTGCAACTAACTTCATTTTGAAACGCGTTGTGAAAATCGGATTTTCCAATAGCAAAGCGGTGCCGTTGCGTTACTCCATACAAAATATATATGTATATAGTAGACATGAGAACTTTTGATAACTAAAGAACGCTTACAGCTTTTGTTTAGGGATGGCTAATTTAATTCGCTTCTGGTACCAGCTAATAAAATATTTTCGATATAATTTTATGTTTCAGTAAGTTTTGCCATGCCTAAAATTTTTGCGCTGAAAAAAAATACTTAGGAAAATCAAAGGAACACATTGGTCTAAGTTTTAATATGGTAAAAAGCAATATTATTGCGTAATATACAAATCGAAAAGTATTCGACTCAGCCGGCTTTTAAAATGTAAAAAGCCAGACTATTCGACATTCGAAAAATCAACATTTACAACCGTATTGTGAAAAAACGAGGTTTTAAACCCGGTTGAAAAACCGATTCGATCACCCTAGTTGAAAGTTATACCGGTTTAATACATACATATGTACATACATACATAAATCCATACACACACAAATAGTATGTATGCATGTTTGTAAATGACTACGACTGTTTTGTGGATTACTCATACCTCTGAGAGGTCCGGCCATACAAGTATCTGTGTAAATAAACGGTATCGTTGGTAAATTATACAACATTTCTGAGAGAAATTAATTAAGCAACAACAACAAATATGAATAATAATAAACGATATTCCCAACAAAGTTTATTAAATTGTAAAGCGAATTCATTGCTTGTGTTGGCTCTTCAGTTACGAACTCAGCTCCCGAGAATATAGGAGTAGGTAACGACAAATCAGTCTATTTTACGCGTTTCATGGGTTGGGTTGTTTAAGAACGGTAGCAACGAAACTCAACTAAATATAATCGAATGAATAATCAAAATAGTTATAAAACGCGTTGAATTATTATAAGAAGAAAGATTGAATAAGCGCCAAGTTATTAGTGTGATTTTCATTACAAATTGTCTTACAGAAAATGTTAACTACATTAAATTTTATTAAAATATTGTACGCAATCGTGCATTTAAGCCATTGTGCACAGTGTTATAATTTGTCACCGAAACCAAATGCTGTCATAAAGGATCCGCAGTTGCCGACTGCCATGCCCAAATATGAATCTACTTATTTTGGTTTCAGTTTAAATCTAAGAACTAAGGGGTAAGTTTCTACTGGCCTAAAAAAATTAATTGAATAGTACCAATGGGTGGGACAGGTACATACAAATGTATGTATGTACATATATCTGTACACATCCATTTACATACTTATGTGTAGTAGGTATGCACAGATAAATGATTCATCATTAAGTAAAGATTCAACATCGTTTTTTCCGTTTTATTCAAATTTGATTATAGATTTTTTATTAATATTTATTAGTGTTTTTTAGCATAACAATTTTATTTTAAAGAAATGAAGTCATTCATAATAGAAGTAAAATGCTTATTTTATCTCTGGGAGAACACATACATAAATAAATAAATTCAAGATAATAAATTCAGAAAATGCTAAAACACTCACTCAATCGCTTCTACACCACACTCCGTTTTAGCTCATACTAAAATAAATATTTATTTAAAAAAAAAACAGTCATATTAAAATGAAGTTGCAGTCATACCTAATTTACAAACACACTTATAAGTTTTAACATAAACATAGCAAATAAGTACATTTGCTGGGCATACATATTTTAAATTGCCCTTAAGTGAGTATTGTTTGTGTACCATTTCAACCTTTAATATATTATTTTGACTTCGGTATCACCTTTAAATGAACAATGCCAAACAAACTAAAACGTTTACGTTCAAAATTGTGTTTTTTCTTCGATTTCTTAAGGTTTGATAAGATTACAAAGTTAGCGAACAAAGCGCTTAATTCTTGTGTTGTTTTGTTTTCTTTATCATATCAAAAGAAAACTTGACTGACTCAATTATTTAAAATACAATCACCTTCAATTTCAATGCATAAAAAAATAAGATATCGCACACTAAATCATAAGCAGTCACTACTCAGAATTATCTACATATGTAAATGATTTTGTTTTTTTTTATTAACAAGTTCACTCACAGAAAAAATTACACACAAAAGATTTTCAAACAAATTTGTGTTTGAAATAAAATTTAGTTTCAGTATATGCTTTTTATTGATCCAGTAAATAGTTTGTTCAAATTTTATTTGTGGTTTGTCGGCTACTTTTCGGCAATTACATGTATACTAAAGACCTGCACAAGACGTCTTATAAGAACTTTTATGTCATGAGGGCAATTTCAAATGCTTTACTACAGGGAAATCTTCTGAAACAAACGCTAACCAACGTTGTCGGCAATACATTTGTTTAACTTATTGCAGGTATACGAGTAAAGGCCCAACTATAATATGAATAAGCTGGCTTAAGCTAATGCCAGAAGTGAACGATAAGTCTATCAAATACTTAAGCAATTCAGACGTGACTTTTAGGTGGCCACAATTTACTTACATGCACTTAAGTATTCTTTAGCCAAAGTTGCACATATAGGTATTGTTAAATTTTTTTTACTAATTTTGTTTCTTCTTATAACTACTAAATGAATGCAATTCAATCAAATTAACTTGTTGGAATGTCCTAATCTATTAAAAATTCAGGTGTAATTATATCCACCACTTTATTACTTGTTTTATTTGTTTTGGCTACCAAAAAGTACAACAATGAACATACATAATCAATCTCAAGTGTATGTGTGTATATGTGTATTGTAGAACAAAGAATGAAAAAAAATATTTAAAATCAATGAATATTTTCTGCTGCTGTTTGCTTAAGTTTAAAAAAATGCAAAAACAGTGTTTTCCGTACGGAATGTGCGTCCAGTTTGGCACTTAACTGAAGCAAATGACATTTGACGAAACTTGACGAAAAGTTCCATAAGTACATTATAGTTTGCCACATACGTTTTATATGTAACCGCACAGTTGCTTAAGTTCTCTTATTCCTATTATAGTTTCTCTCATTGGTGCGTATACAAACGTCATGCATGTACATATGTACATGCATGATACAATTATACTAGGTACATGCACAAGCCCAGCCTGACACTGTATACATTGCACCTAGTTGTCAAACTTTGTTTACAAGCTGCAAAAATGTTAGTGTATGTGTGTAAACAAAATGATTACAGTGTTGCCAATGAATTTACACATGGCTGTGTCTCCAATTACTCATTGAAGAAAATTACACTACACATCTTTTGTGTAGGTTAAAATTAAAACAATAATAAATAAAAATAGAACCCAAAGTAGAATTACACACATATTATACAAGAATTCAATTACATCGCCTACACATGTGAGTAGAAATTACACACTGTCTAACTACACACATATTGGCAACACTGAATAACTATAATCATGCAGGAATGCCGCGTCTGCAATTGTACTTTAGTTACCCTGTAATTGTTATTGTTATAAACAAAAGACAGTTGTTTCCCACAATTTGGGGTTTGTTTATACCAACAAAATACATGTATTTTTTGGTGTTGTAATTTTGTTGTAGTCGTGCATGTACCTAGTATAATTGCATCATGTGTACATGCATACCATCATAATTTTTGCATGCTCTCTTATTTTTCTTCGCACATACAAAGGCACGCAGGCCACTAATGTATACGACACGATCAATCAAAATAAACAACAACAACAGCACGGCAGCATGTTGGATCTATCCACAAGCACTGTTGCCAGAATTGACGATTTCTCTGCATTTTGACGATTTTACCTCTCAAAATACACTAGTGACGATTTTAGGTACAGAAATGACGATTTTTCTAAATTTATAAATTATCTGTTTTAAAAATAAATACATATATACATATGTACGCATGTGAATTCTGATTTCATTTTGTTTTATTTATTTATTTTTTATTTTAATGATTTTCATGATTATAGGGCATTTACACCTGCACAAAATCTATCAGATTTTAATTAAAATCTTTATGAAAATCTATACCGTTTACACCACGTTTTTTTTAACATTTATCAAGATTTTTTTTATCCAAAACACAGCCCATCAACCGATAAATTTCTAAAACTGCAACCAAACAACTGCAATGTAGCCAATTCAACACCTTTTTGAGGAGATTGTAGCTATTCAATCATCTTTTATATAAATTTATTGTACAGGGTAGTAAAAATAAAATAAAATTATTAGTTTTTGAGTTGATTGCCCACAAATCTACTCACAAACTAGATTTTGTTTTGTATGGGAAATCTAGTGAAAAGCAGCCAGATTTAGCTAAAAATCGTGTAAGTTCTAGATTTCGGGATGATGTAAATGCCCTATTAGGCTATATATTATTGTAATAGTTTTTGTAATAAAACAATTAAAATAAAAAAAAATTTAATATTTTTGATTTGACGTTTGTTGACGATTTTCTAAAATGACTTGACGATTTTAACGTTTTTTTACACAGAAATCTGTAGTTTTTGACGATTTCACCTCTAGAAGTTCTGGCAACAGTGTCCACAAGCAAGATAAACACCAACACACTCAAACAACAAATTCTCTCAGCCGAACTCAGCTAGATTTGAATTTTTATAAAATTGTTATCAGAATTTACAAAATTATTTGTAGTACCGTATTCATACCAAACATTTACTAATGCATTTGATTACTGAAAATGAAATTTAGTTTTATCTGTGCTGAACAAATCTATAACGACCGCAAGAATTTCAGTTTTAACACAGTCTTCTTGGGCAATATAAAATACCGTTATGCCAGGTCATTTGTAATATATCAACAGTTTGTTTCCACTTATGAATATATTTAATTTTTTGAGTTGCGAATGTTTATGATTCAGTGCGCGATATATGTATGTATTTACTTATGTAAGTATTGAGGTTTATATGAGTGTTTTTTTGGTTTTAAATGAAAATATAAAAAAAAAAAGTTGAATCGATTGAAATTGTATGAGAGCAGTTAATCTCAACGCCGTATGAAATTCGACGCCGAAAAAGTTCAATCTGTTTCAACTTTTTCGGCGTTGTGGTGGTGTTGCTCAATGTTGTTGTATATTCAATGTTGTTGTATATGCAATGCAGTAGTACACAGCTGTGTTGACGTCGTCAACGGCGTTTACATTAACAGCAAAATGAAATTATTACGCCGAACATCACAATTTCGGTGTTAAGACGCCGTCAACGAAGTCGACATTAACTCTAGCATTAGTTTTATGGAAAAACTTATGTATAATTAACTGTAACGACAAAAAGGCAGGCCAGAGATGGGCACAGTGCTTACGTAATTCACATATTTTCTGTGAAATCTCGCATCTTTAGGTATTATCGTGACTAACATCGCTGTCTTTCTATAAAAAAATTAACATTCGATAAATCTTAAATTGTCTTTGCAATAACATTTAGATTAATTTTCCAATTTCAAAGAAAATTCGTGCAGTTAAAGAAGTTTTGAAACCGACTTGAATAAGAAATTCCTCACTTCTGATCAGGGATGATAAAGTTGGTACAATTCAAACCTTAAAAGTTTGTTGGTACCCCCGTGACTCATTTGGTACTATTTGAAAAATTTGCGAGAACCCATATATTTTTTTTATTCAAAAAATTAAAAGCTTGACATAAAAGTAGCGACTTTGATTTTATTATTAGGAACTACATATAACTTCGCTGGTGTTTCATTTTCAATATGATAGCATCGTCTTCATTAGTTTTATCTGTTGTATTAATTTAAAATTTATAAGAAATAAATAACTTGCTATATTAATAACATATCAATCGTTTAAGAGATGCAATTAAATTAAGCTGGGTATGCTTCATACATTCATATCTATATGTGTAAACAACTAAAATTCACTTTGTAATAAAAAAAACTTGATATATCTAGACATAAAATTTTTTTTTTTTTTTTTTTGCATGTTTTTTATTTATTGTATCTTCATATATGAACTAACAATAAGTATTCAAATCTTAAATCTAACATATAATTAATAGGCCCGACCAATGCCAGACCTAACTAAGTGATAGTTGTAAATAATACATAAGTAGTGATAAGCAAAAAAAAAAAATAAAAAAATTTCAAGCAACTTCATTCGGAGTGTTTAGTATAAGAGCCCTTGTATCTCTCTTTTTTAAGCGGATGTGTCCAGTAAAGTTTAAAATATTACGAGCAAGCGGATTAGGATGTGACTCTAGTTTGTTTAAGTATTTGCCTGCGTATCTTGCAATTTCTTCAGTCACTAGTGG
Source organism: Tachina fera (assembly GCA_905220375.1). Lineage (NCBI taxonomy): Eukaryota > Metazoa > Arthropoda > Insecta > Diptera > Tachinidae > Tachina > Tachina fera. The sequence goes on from LR999967.1 coordinate 66,560,408, forward strand.
CATTTTTAAATCACGATGTATATTAGAATTTTTGATGTACCATGGAGCAGATGTTATTAACCTTAATATTTTGTTTTGTCTTCGTTGAATTCTCTCTACATTGGAAGCAGAAGCAGTGCCCCATAACTGGATACCGTAACACCATATTGGCTTTAAAAGCGACTTGTATATTAAAAGTTTGCAGTCTAGGCTGAGTGTTGAATTTCTGCCAATCAGCCAATGTACCTGAGTTAATTTTAGTTTCATTTGAGTTAACTTATAGTCAATGTGATGTTTCCATGTAAGCCGTCGATCGAGGTGTATACCAAGATATTTCACATGTGAATGTTGAGGAACAACTTGATTATTAATCCGAATGGGGGAGCAAGTATCTCTTCGTAAGGTAAATGTTATATGGACACACTTTTGTTCATTTACCTTAATTCTCCATAAGTTCAACCATAGTTCCATCTGGCTAATGTGTTCCTGGAGTTTTCGGGATGCCTCATCAGGGTTTTCGTGCATACTAAGGCAGGCGGTATCGTCGGCAAATGTAGAAGTGTGAATACTACTGCTCACAGGCATATCACAAGTATAAATCAAATATAAAAATGGCCCCAGTATACTCCCCTGTGGCACACCGGATGAGATAGTTTCAGGCATACTCATAAAGTGTCCTTCCACAACTGTAAATTTTCGTGCAACAATGTAACTTTCCAAAAGATTTAGAATGTTTATTGGTAAGTATGTCTTCAATTTCAAAATCAGGCCTTCATGCCACACTTTATCAAATGCCTGAGAAACATCAATAAACACGGCAGAACAATACTTCTTTTCCTCAAATGTTTTTCTGATAAATTGAACCAATCTATGCGTTTGCTCAATGGTGCTATGCTGGCTTCTAAAACCAAATTGATGGTCCGGGATGCACCCATTTTCAGTTAAAATTGAAGACAATTTTGTCATGAGTAGCTTTTCAAAAAGCTTTGACATTGTTGACAGTAAACTTATTGGCCTATATGACTCAGCCTTGGAAAGATCTTTACCCGGCTTTGGAATCATTTTAACCTTGGCAAGCTTCCAGCAGTCTGGATAATACTCCAGTCGTAAAATGGCATTAAAAATGAATAACAGGATTCTAATTGCAGTACGAGGTAACTTAATCAGCATCTGATTACTAATTCCATCCATACCGGGAGCTTTTTTCGGGTTGAGTTCGGCAATTAGTTTTTGTACATCACACATCGTAAATTTTAAGGGTCGAGGTGGTAGAGCAACTACACTCGGCAAATCAGCAACATTGGTACATGTATTTGGTGTAAATACGGATTTTAAATGCTCAGCAAATATGTTACCTTTTTCAGTATCGCTTCTTGCCCAACTTCTGGTAGATGTGCGCAGAGGTGGCTTAAACTCAACGGGTGTTTTAAACTTTTTAGCAGCGCGCCACAAAGAGTAATTAGATGCTGGTGTGACATCAAGGCTTTCCAGATAGTTTTTGAAAGATGCAGTTTTTTCAGATGCAAGCAACTCTTGGAGTCGTTTAGTGCACTCTTTAAATCTGATTTTGTGTTGAGGTGATCTGTGCTGTTGCCATTCCCTTCTAGCTCTTCTTTTTTCACGTACGAGATGTTCAACGTCTGTAGAATAAATTTTATTGAACCCAGTATGCGGATGGGAGGTAGTGGCATGTTCAGAAGCTTGTTTAATATTCTCGTTAAGATTTGCAATGTTCGATTCAATATCATTGGGTGTTCTTAGCGTAATATTTTCCGTGCAATGACTACTAAGATATTTTTTGAATCCCAGCCAATTAACACGATTTATCATCTTGACATATGGGTGAGGTAAAGCGCTTCTCAGTGGACTACAGATTGTAACGATCGTGGGAGAGTGATCAGACGACAGATCTAGGGAAGCTTCAACGTGAATTAATTCCCTAGAAATACTTTTTGTGACGCCGAAATCTATAACATCTGGAATTTTTCGTACGTCAGTAGGCCAGTAAGTAGGCTCCCCACTTGAAATAACATCCAAACCCATTTTTGAAATTGTGTTGAACAACGCCCTACCTCTAGGCGTAATAAGACGCGAACCCCAGAACGTATGCTTAGCATTGTAGTCGCCAGCTGCTACGAAACAAGGTCCAAGAGATTTGTAGAACTTCTCGTATTGGTCCTCAGTGATTGAAAATCTGGGAGGTGAGTAAATTGATGATATCACGAAATTAGAACAAAAGTTTTCTACAAAAATATTCGTAGCTTGCATATATTCTTCACTAACATTGTCAAGGATATAGTGCTTGAGTCGTGACTTAATTAAAATTGCTGATCCACCGCATGCTCTCCCTCTAGGGTCCTTTGTATCATACATAGTATAGCCATTTATTTTGAAAAAGCTTCTCGAAGTCAAATGTGTCTCAGAGACCAACATTATATCAATATTTTTTTCCGTAAGGAAGTGCTCAAGTTCATTTTTATGTTGGCGAATGCCGTTTGCGTTCCAGAAAGATATTTTTAACGTGTTCATGGTTTGTTAATTAATACTTGAAGCAGAGTATTCTGCATTCGTAGCATTTCTTGCATCATGGTAGTCATATTTGTTGTAAAATTATTTATAGTTTGCACCAAATTGTCAATAGTAGCTTCAAGGCGACTATAGTTAAAGCTTGAATTTGCATTCGTTGAATTATTTGGCGGTGAAACATTTTGTATGGGAATACAACTAGCCTTAGCAGCATCGGCATACGATACACGTGAAGTAACTGGTTGACTTACTTGAGCAAAAGAGGCGGTGTACGCGTTTAATGGTTGAGCTGTAGCTAATTTAGGTTTTTGCACCATAGCCTGCTTGACGAAAGAGTACACAGGACATCCTCTGTAGTTAGCGGTGTGATTACCTCCACAATTACTGCATTTTTTTTCCGCTTGATCTTTTGGTTTGGTACAACTTGCAGTACCGTGCAACTCACCGCAGATAACACACACTGTAGGTAAATTGCAGTAAGCTTTTGTATGGCCATATTCTTGGCAATTATGACACTGCACGGGACCTGCACGCTTATGTGGCTCTTGGACATAAAATTGAAAGTTGTATAAAAGTTACTTCTCATGACGAAATTTTAAACTAGATAACAAAATACACTCTTGAAAACGTTAGTATTGTAGTACTTTTCTTATTAAAAAACATTCGCAAAAGAAAATGGAAATTATGGGACTATAAATATCGAGTTTCGAGCTTTGAAAAATTAATTTCCGTAGCTTTCAAAAGTTATCAAGAGAATATTGACAATTCCACACTCATCAGCGAATATGGAAAGAATATTATCAAAACGAAGACTCAAATGTGTGGTTGAATTCTACTGACGATTTGTTACAGCAACAATGAAATGCACATTGTCAAAGCTGAACCAGCAGCAAATAAATTTAAAATTATAATATACTTATGACAATATGACGACTAATAAATTTCTTAAATACATACAAATAAATTATTGGAAAAAGCTTTTGTAGCAAAAGTAATTTCTTACCCTTTACGTGCGTGCTCGTGATTGATGATTTACTCATAGTATCATATTTTTCTAATGAAGAATTACAAAGATTTAATCATTTACATACATATAGAAGTGTTTACGTACTTATTTAAGTATGCCTTTGTTCACAAATGCCAAATATGTACATACACGTGTACTTGCATTTTTATATTTACAATTTCTTTTTTTTCTCACTTTTATGAAACGAAGTTATATTTCATGTTAAAATGGTATTTTTTTAGTGTTGAACACAGAAAAAACTAAATTTCATTTTCAGTAACCAAAGTCATTGCATCAGTAAATATTTTGTATGAGTACGGTCCTACAAATAATTTTGTAAGTCCTGATTCACACACGTCAGGTTTGACTCGTCAAGTCTTGAGGTTTTAGGAAAGAGCGGTGAAGAGAATAAGAAGGGGTACAGACTTGACCGTACCAGTCAAGTTCTCTTTTTCGATTTGTTTTGTCATTCGTAATACTATACTACAACACAATTGATGACACTTGATGACTTGACTTGACGGTGTGTATGAACGGAAATGCAGGTTAAATCGCATTCGAATGTTGCGTAATCATTTCTCGGACAAAACACTCTAGAACGACTATCGTAAACGGAAAGAGAAAGTGCTGGTAGAGCTAACTCGTCGCTCAGTTTGTGGCAGCAAATCTTTCGATATCGACGTTTCGTTTACGAATCAATAGCGAACCTTTAGCAATATCATTAGCAATCCATTTCATTCCTTCTTAATAGCAAAAAACCGCCATTGTTTCTTGTTGCTAAAATTTTTTTTACGATAATGTTTAGAGAATAGTTGGCTACAGCGAACGTTCGTTTATTTTCGAAACTCAGGTTCACTCAAAATAAAAAATTAACTAAAAGTTAGGAAAATTTTCTAAATTTGAATAAAAAAAAGTTGTCGTATGGCGCCAAAGCTGTTTTCACTCGAAACCAGTAAAATATTCACTAAATTTCTAGTTCATTAATGAACTATTTTGTAGTAATTATATTTTCATATTTTAGTAAAACGTTCCTAAAATTAAGTAAAATTTTCCAATAAAATTCGGAGATTTGCAAAAAAAATTTTTTCGTCTTTGATCTCAAATTTAGTAAATTTTCCCATTTTTTTGTCTTTAATTCTGGTACTTATTTTTATTTTTAAATAAATTTTATACCATATGGTATGTTTTTTTTTATATTTTAATGTTATATTCTTAATTATAATTCACCATACATACATATAAATTCCTTGAGAGGAGACAAGTATTGAACCAGCAACCTTCTGATTGATAGACAAGCACTATAACCAATTGCCAACAAGGCAGCCTGAATAAGCATTGAAATTATTGAGTTTTAAAATTTTATATTCTTTACAAAAAAATAAATTTCAAGTTCAAATATTCCTCGAAAATATGAAAAATTTACTTAGATTTTTTGCTAAATGCAAATCAATAATAAATTCCATAATTCGAAGAAAAAATACTTAAAACTGGGAAATATTTCCCTAAAATTTAGTATACCTTTTTACATCTTTTAAGTAAGTAAAATTTCATGAACTAATCAAGAGTAATTCATTTCCTAAAGTTTATTTTTTGATTTAACACGAAATGGACTAGTCCTTAATATAAAATTTCCTTCAGTTTATAACCATTTTCTTACTTTTAGTAAATATTTCCTTTAAGTCAGTAAATATTTCCTGAAATTTGAGAAATTTATTGTCTATTTTTATGAACTATTTTTGAGGATATGAACTTTTTAGTTTTAACTCATATTAAGTAATTTTTACTAGATTTTTGTAAAAATTTACTTAAACTTAGAAAAAATTACTTAAACTTAGAAATTTTTATACTTGAATTTATTTTGATTGATCGTGTTGTATACATGTAATTGTCGAAAAGTAGCCAACAAACCACAAATAAAATTTTAACAAACAATTTACTGGACCAATAAAAAGCATTTACTGATACTAAATGTTATTTCAAATAAAAATTTTTTTGAAAATCTTTTGTGCTTAATTTTTTCTGTGAAGGTTAAAGGATGTATTTATATAAATACGAACCATGTAATGATTAAATAATGTTTGTACAATATTTTCTTTTTTCAAATAAAATATCCGATATATTAAACGAATTTAAAAAATTGGTTGTTAGTATGACACCATGATACTAATGTCTGTATTCGGCAAAAGAACAACAGCTTTTAAATTTCCCTTTTGGACGCAGTATAAGTTGACACTTTTATCTTGCTACTTTTCTTTTTTCATTTCCTTTACGTCTCCTTATAACTTTCGATCATTGTACAAATATTTTATTAAGCTGTTTTTTTAATTGAAAGTTTATCGTTATTTGATATGAATAATAACTGACAAAAGAATCGAATGTGTTGAATATCACAGACTTAATAATAAATAAATAATATTAATGATTCACGCATAGTTAATCAGATAGTGGAATATGAAATAAGACTGTAAGACTGCACATACTACCCGTCACATAAATAATGTCTGAATTATAAACAAGCATTGAACATTAACATAAGAATATTACTGACTATTTTTGTAAATAAAGTGAATAATTTAAGATTTAAAATTTATATTTAAAACAAAAACAATTATGGGTTTTCTACATACTTACTTATGTTTCGTTTATAAACAAAAACGTTTAATTTCTTTGAAATTTATTTTATGTATATTAATCCCAAATAATTATTTACATTGCAAAATTTTTATATTAAAACTAAATATCATAATTGAAATTTATTTGCCGGTGGTTTAGCATGTCTACATACGCATTTCATTGGCTCTTGAACCAAATCATCAGTAGACTACAACCACAAATTTTTAATAGTCACAAAGTTTCAAATCCTACTAAGCTTATTTTTTCTTTGTGATTTTCAAAAATATTATTATTTTATGAATTCTCATACAGTTTTTGAAAGTTAAAAGTTTGTGACTGTTAAAAATTTGTGGTAGAAGTCTACTGATGATTTGGTTAAAGAGTCAATGAAATGCGAAACCACCGGCAAATAAATTTCAATTATTGTATTTACACTTCTGGCAATATGTCAAACAAATAAATTTCATTAAAACTAAATATCTTTATAGACTTCCAATTTTAAAGAAAAACTTTTGCATCTTAACTAAAAGTATTACTAAAAAATATACAATTTCTTGACATTCCCCAAAAAGGGATTTAAATGCGCAGAATCTTATATAATATTACAAACCAAAAAACAACTTAAAACTTGTAAAAAAAAAATACCTAAAATATTGAAAACTTAAACTAAATGAAGGGAGGAAATATCAAGATAATAATATTTAATAGTCATAGTACTAAATCTCCTATGGTAGAATAAAAGATCTGAACCTATAAACAAAATATCGGCTACCCTGAAGTTCAACAAATTGATAGGCGATAAGTAATTCGAAAGACGAACGTACGTCCTTCAGAAACAATTACTAACAAAAGTGTTATCCAGGGAACGTACACCCTCAAAAAACTGTTTTAAACTGGATCAAAAAAATGTTTCATAAAGACATCAATTATCTCTATATGAGCTGTACCATGGTGTACTACGGTCTGTCAAAGAACCCGTGTGGCCCCAGTTTCAGTCTCATGTCAAGGCAAACAACCAAAACTTATCTCTCCTATCTTCCAAGTCTTTCCATTTGGGAGTAAGATATTCCAAACTATCGTCGAATAACCTGACGATAGAGCAGAAGGCGTTTATTCTGATCCAGCCGCCCATTCAGCCTCAGAACTCTAATGTACATTGAACGAGTGCTAAGTAAAAGATGCCCCACAGCTGATTGAGATATGTCACTAACGTATATATTGTACAACACAGGGCCCAGCCATGAGCGCAGCGGTTCACCAGCGGAAACTGTGCCGTCAGGACACAGTGAATGCCAACTCTTCCACTAAATGTATGGTTCTCAAAAAAGCTAACCAGAAGTCTACAAATACAACTATCCAAACCCATCTTAAGCAGTTAAAAGACTATATCATACTGCAACACCGTATCAAAAGCTCTGTCGAAGTCAATGCTTACAGCAAAAGTTGCGCATTAGATATTTAGTCCCTTAAACACAAAGTCTGTGAGTACCATTTTCCTCAATTACACTATTAAACCTGGCAAGAATAAAATACCTCTCAGAGAGATATCACAACCCATTTTCGGTAAAGACATAACCAGTGCCACTCTCCATGTCTTAGGAAAATAGCTGATTCACAGGCAATGTTTAAAAAGTATTACCAAAAATCTCCATGCAACAACATTAATTTTCCTTAGCACAAAGTCCGGTATACAACTGACACCACTAGAATCCTTGTTCGATATTCTCCTAAGAGCACTACCAATAGAGTCAGAGTTGACAAAACCCATTTCCAATCCACCCTGGTATGACCAGCTCAATTAAACATTGATATGAATTTTAGACCCACCAAAAATAATAAAAGCGATGTCCTTTTTAATGTCAAAATGAAATCCTTTAACGACCTACTATTCCGGTCGGATGCCCTAGCTGTTCCTTGGGGTGCCAGCCGAAAGAATGAACTGACCAACAGTTCGGTACCCGACAGACATCTAACCATCCCGCCGCTGATTTAACCTTTCTAAATATTTTGTTGTTGACTAGAATCCGACGAAGGCAATCAGTCGAATATTACCTGTCAAAAACGAGAATCCTATTCATATTCCTAATATCGGCCCTTAGTATATTATGCCTACTGGGGTCACACCTGTGCAGTTTTTGCTGCAGTCTCCTGAAAAAATTATTGTTGAATTTTTTTCAATTAAGTGATTGCTTAGAAAAAATAATATTTTTTATTAATATTTTAATTGAATATATGTTTATTTTAATTGAATTTACTGATCTATCAAAAAAGTGTTTTCATTTGTTTTCATTTGTTTGTTGTTTGTTTTTCTGGAAGAAATATCTTAACATTTATGTACTTATTATATATAAGATGGTAATTATACAAAGTAAGTGTTATCAACAGAGTTTAACTCAGAATAGTATGAAATGGTTAATGGTTTTTTTATTTATAGAAATTTTGACATGCCTGGAATAAAAATAAAATATTAAAAAAAAAAAACTGAAATTCATTTTGTTCCCTTATTTCTTAACAATCAGATAATAATAAGAAAAAAGCTTATAGAGTATATAATATAGACCGAATGTGGATGGTAATCTTAGTAAATTGGCGATATTTGGGGTTCGATGCAAATAGTCTTGCGTAAGTATGTACATATGTATGTATGTATATGTAGTATATGGAAAATATTGTAGCCTTTCTTTAAAATCCAATCACAAAATACACACACAATTCAAAGAAAGGCTACGATATTCCGCATTTACATTCACGCAAGACTCTCAAACAACGAATACAGCCATTGTACTTTTGTGTACCATTCGAAATTCAAAAGCCAGTTAGGTTTTTGATACAATATAATGGGTGTTTTTTATTGAGGTATAGAACTTTAAGTTGGCATCACTTTTTTAACTGGCGGCCATTTTGTCAGCTGTCAAGTGATTAATATTTAGTTTGGTTTGCCATTTCATCATGAACAGGTTGACAAAATAACAACGCTTGCAAATCGTGCAAATTTATTTCGAAGATAATGATTCAGTTCGCGAAGTTTACCGCAAGCTCCGTCCATTTTATGGTCGACATAATTGTCCATCAGAGCAATTAATTCGGTTAACCATGGATCGTTTTCGCACTACGTTTACTCTATGTGATAATACGCATCCGCAGAGACGTCGAACAGTGCGCACCGAAGAAACAATTGCCGCTGTAGAGCAAAGTGTTGAAGAGGACCCGAATGAATCGATTCGCCACCGTGCACAGCAATTGGAGCTTTGTCCATCAACTTTATGGAAGATTTTGCGCAAAGATCTTGGCTTGCGACCTTACAAGATCCAGCTTGTGCAAGAATTAAAGCCGCGAGACCATGCAATGCGTCATGATTTTGGTGTATGGGCCGAAAATGAGATTGATCTCGATGCTGATTTTCATCGCAAAATTTTGTTCAGTGATGAGGCTCATTTTTGGTTGAATGGCTACGCCAACAAGCAAAATTGCCGCATTTGGAGTGAAGAGAATCCATATGATACATGAAAACACAATTTTGACTCAAAGCTAACACAAGTTAATCAAAAATTAACTTAGATACATTGGCTGATTGGTAAAAATTTAACTTGCAGTCTAGATTGTAAATTTTAATAAATGTACAAGTCGATTTTGAAATCAAAATGGGGCAACGGAATTCAACTATTGTGCACTGCATCAGCTTGCAATGTCGAAAGAGTCCAACGGAGGCAATACAAAATTTTACGTTTGATAACATCGGCTCCATGGTACATAAAAAATTCAAATATACATCGTGACTTAAATATGCCACTAGTGACTGAAGAAATTGCAAAATGCGCATGCAAATATTTAACAAAACTCGAGTCACATCCTAATCCGCTTGCTTGTAATATTTTGAATTTTACTGAACACATCCGCCTAAAAAAGAGGGCTCTTATACTCAATACTCTAGAAGGGACTGCTTGAAAATACTTTTTTTTCCTTTTTGATTATCACTACTTATGTATTATTTATAACTATCACTAAGGTTATGTCCAACACTGGGCGAGCCTAATAATTATATTTTAGCTTTAAGATTTCAATACTAATTGTTAGTTCATAAAAAGACTATTAACAAGTTTATGTCCGACAGTGGTCGGTCCTAATAATTATATTTTAGATTTCAGATTTGAATACTTATTGTTAGTTCATATTTGAAGATACAATAAATAAATACATGTATTAAAAAAAAAAAAAAAAAAAAAAGATAGGCCGACTTCCTAAACGCAAGTTGCAATTCATATTTACAATGCAAATGAAGCTAAGGATATTCGATGGAAGGCTTTGCCTGCTCTTAAATCTCTCAAAATCATTTCTCGTATAAGCTTCTCGTGTGACACAATCATCCGGAAGGAATGTGATATCAACCACCCTGTGTTCAGATTTCATCAAGTACAGTCTGTAAAGTCCGGTCGGATTTATCTTGGTCAGTCCGTCTATCTTCAGTTTGTCAAGATTAGGAGTCGTCAGTAAGAAATATCGTATCCCTTGTCTGCTCACATAAGTAAAGGAATCGCCCCAATAAGGCTGCCTGGCATTAAGGTCAGAGCCAGTCAACACACTAAATTTGAAAGATGCGAGTAATATATGGATAGGCTCGAATTATTCGGCTTCCAACGCAATGTTAGGCCTAAGATAGCGATCATAACAACATCCCTACCGCCTGTTCAACAAATGCGTCCACCAGAATAGTCAATAGCACCAGAATTGAAACGATCTTCCCACTATGATGTGAGTCCTTTACAAGAACGGCCATCCCCCACCACGTACGTCCCACCGCTCTTGTCTAAATGTTGTATACACTTCAATTTTAAATTTGTAGCGAAAATTAGAATGATGTTCAGCCAACATTTCTATTTCTGGCTGTGTTCTGTCAAAATAAACTCAAAATATCGTTACTACCATGTCAAACTATCAAAAACTTGTACTTTTCAAAGAGCAAAGATTTGACAATTGTGTGTTTGTTTAAAGTCGGCACATTCCTAAAAATTCCAGGCTTAAAATATTTCTTACTGAATGACATGTCGTCCACGAGAATTTCAGCATTTTGAAAAGAGGCATATCCAAGAAAGTAGGTACCGAATCTAAAAACCGAATCTTGCACATTGGAAAGTTTGATATTGTTGTTGACAAAACGCGGACTACATATAATAAGTTTGGCTGAGCACCATATTGTATATAGAGAGATGACGCCATGATGTCCAATTATAATTAGCATACCAAAGAGAGCATTCGATCGATCCTCATCTGTACCAAGTTCCTGATAATGCCTGTAAAGTTTTCAATCCTGTTGATGCATTGTAGGAGACAACTTCTTAAAATGTGTCTACAGTCTCTATCAACAAGTCATGTTGCCCCATAGCAATACCCATTGCCCGTGGGGAAACAACAACTTTTAAAAATTTATTTTATATAAAAATATGCTAAGGGTTTCGTCTATTCCATTTTGAAATAAAAAAAGATTTTTTCGCAAAACAGATACACTCCCAAAATTATTACAGTGACTGGCTGTAGCACTAGCAGCACAGAACAAATATCTTTTTTCGAATGTCGCAACACCTTCATCATCAGCGTTCTCTGTGTTTGATGCATTATGTGTGGTGTCAGTTAATGTATATTTCTGCTCTTTATACTTACTGCTATATTCATAACAAAAAATTTCAGGTTTATCAAACGCTTATTTGACAATTTTCCGAATCGGAATAGGATGTAACTAAAATTAAATGAAAAATGACGTTTTCCACAATAAAACATTCAAAGCTTTTTCAGTTTAGTTACACAATTTGAAAAGTTGATAACTTTGAAAGGCTATCTGGCAAAAAACCTTGAAAATTTTATAAAATAATGCTTATTGATTTTTATTATCCTAGAACATTGTAATATCTTATTGTTTTTGGCGTCGAGGAATCCATTTGTGATATTTATTTTTAGCTTAAACTCACGCTAGATGGCTTGGTCACACACATTTTTCCATTCCATAAAAAAGGATGTCTTTACCTTTTCTGACACTAAAAAATAAATTTTTGATGTTGCCTTCATTTTAAAACATAGTTTTAATCATATTACGAAGTACGTTTTATTTTATCAGTACTTTGCTATTACAAAAAAAGTATTTTATAAAAAAATATCGTCAAGTCAAATTTGGTCGAAATGAATTATTGTTTTCAAATAGCTCCCCTATGCAATATTCATCTGTAATATAAATTTCAAATCCAAAACATTATTATTTCTCGTTTGATATAAATTTTTCTTATTCTGCTATATCAAAATATAATTTTTTTGATAAAAATAAATTCTAACTCCCATATAATTTTAAGAACTCGGTAATTTATTATAAATCTATGTCAAATTTTATTGCATCTGGCATGCTGAACACGAATCAGATAAGGATTTTAATATCCTATGGCAAATTTTTGAGATATGTTCACTTTTAACATATTAGTACAAAGAGGTTCCGATAAAAAAATTGGTAATATATATATAACCTTTAAATTCTTAATCGAAGAGAAACATTATATATGGACCGATTACAGTCACTGATGTAAGCTTTCGAAATATAAAATTTGGAGTGACCCTGTTACAATAGGGATTGAGTTAGATAGTGCTAAAGCTGACCACCTCGAGACAGAAGAGGCTTTCAGTCAGGCTTAAGGTATTTTTTTATGGTATGGTGTGTTTGAAAAATTCTGTTTTAGCTTTAATAATACACAAACTTCTCTCATTAGTTCATTGGTAAATTCAGTTCCTCTATCTGTCTGGAGAACGTTAAATAAACCGTATTTTAAGACATTATGTTCTACTAAAGGTTTTGCGACTGTTTTGGAATCTTTTGATTCAATCGGACAAACAACAATATATTTTGTTAGTTCGCACTGCATGGTAACTATGTATCTGAAATGTCCGTATAGTCTTAATGGACCAACTGTATCCATTACAATTGTGTCAAAACCATGTGGTGGTGTATCTGTTATGGTAAAAGGTTCATTCGTATGTTTTACTTGCTTGTTTTTTTGGCACAGGTCAGCTGTTCTGACAAATTTCTTCACCATTTTGATCATATTTTTCCAAATAAATCGTTGTTTCAGTTTGGATAACGTTTTCTTAATTCCAAAGTGTCCCCCATGTGGTGAGTCATGAAATTCCTCTATTAATCTATACTGTGCTATATTATCATTTATTTTTCTTGGCATTCTGTATTTAATTACATACATATGTATATCAATATTATTTCTATTTAATTTATTGTATTCTTCTTTCAATTTTTCGATCGTTATATTTTTGAGAATTTCATCATTATCATGTAGTACGTACTTTTAAAATATTAATCTTAGGAGCTTCTTAATTTCATTTATTGCCGTGCATTCCCACATATAGAGGAGATCAATCTCCTCATAGGATATGCCGTTCTCATTGTTCTTATTATTGTTAGCTTTCATTTTATTCTTAACTTTATTTTTAATTTCATTGTTTAACATACTTCGTGTTATTGCCTGCACAGAAAAAAGTAAAAACAAGATTCAATTAAAAAATACAAAGATTCAGTTAAAAAATTAATTAGTTTTCAACCAATCAAGGAAATTGTAGTATTAACTCATCCATTTTAATTGAAATTTTTTTGGATTTTTTCAATTAAAAAAATATTACATTAACTAAAAATTTAATTGATGGTTTTTTAAAAATCCAATTAAAATTTAATTGAAATATTTTTAAAGATTCAATTAAAAAATTAATCGAAATATTTTTTACAATTCAATTAAAAAACTAATTGAAAATTTTTAAAGATTCAATTAAAATAGTAATTGAAATATAGAAAAAATTTAATAGTATTAAAATATAAAAAATGATTTTATGTATGTATGGATGTACATACATATGTATGTATAAATAAAATCCAAAAATGGAAACGTTTGTATATTGTATCATGAACCTAACTCATGCACAGTATGGTTTTTCAAGTTCGAATCGTTCACAAAAGTATGTCCAATGGCCGTATTGGTTGTTTGATAGTCTTACGTAAAGGTTAATGCAGAATATCGTAGCTTTTCTTTGAATTTTGTGATTTGATTTTATAGAAAGGCTACGATATTTTCCACAACATATGCATATATACATACATACTTACGCAAGACCATTTGCATCGAATCCCAAATACCGCCAATGTACGAACTTTACCATCCATATTTGGTCTATCAGCTTGTATTTCTTTTTATTATTTGCTTTTTTTCTCAAGAAAAGAGAAGAAAATTAAATTTTATTTTATTCCACGCATGTCAAAATTACTATGAATCAAAAATAAAAAATTAAGCTGAGTAGTTTTTTTAATCCCATATAAAATATCAAAGCCAATTAAAAGATTAATTGGGTATTTTAATTGAAAATATTTTTTCAAAACAATGTTCCATTATTTACATACAATTAATATGTAATAATTGTTAACCATTCCATAGTATTCTGAGTTAAGCTCTGCTGATAATAATTTTTTGATAGAGCAGTAAATTCAATTAAAATAAACATATATTCAATTAAAATATTAATAAAAAATATTATTTTTTCTAAGCAATCACTTAATTGAAAAAAATTTAACAATAATTTTTTCTGTGTAGGTTTTATTCTTTTTTTCATCGGTATAGGAAGGTATCATGTCTTTTAATATTTTCGAATTTATCTCGATACGGGATAGGGCATCTGCGTTAGTGTTATTAGCCCCCTTTTTGTATATGATATCGAAGTCATATTCTGATAAATATAGTCTGGTCCTAGTTAATTTTGAAGATGGGTTTTTATGGGTAAACAAAGCAATAAGAAGTCTGTGGTCTGTGACGACAGTGAATTTTCTTCCATATAAATATGGTATAAAGAACTGTATACTCCAATGTATACTCAATAGTTCTTTTTCTATAACAGATTTATTTTTTTCGTGCTTGTTTAAAGTGCGACTGGGATAAGATATTGCGAGAGTACTGCTCCTAAAGCCATACCTGATGTATCTGTGGTTAGAACGAATGGTCTTTCGAAATCCGGATACTACAGTATAGGAGAGTTTACTAGTTTTTCTTTTAAGATTCCTATTGTAATGTCTTGGACTACAACCAAAAATAATGATGTCATCAACATACAGAAAAGCTTTTTAGTCTAAACCAGATAAGGCTATAGTTAGCGTTCTTTGAAAACTGTTAGAAGATACGTACGTTCGCAAAAGCATTTGTAGTGCACGTCTGCAAAATCACGAACATCTAACGTTAAAAAATGCATAACTTGGTAGGACTTTTTAGCGTCAAGCGTTACTTTGAAACACTTAATCTTGGTAGTTTTTTATTACTTCACAGAAGTTTTTTCATTTTAGTAGTCTTCTTTTTAGGGCCAATTATGTTTTTACAAGAAATGCCCGCTTTGATTTTCTTTCCAACCTTTTTCTTACTATAATTTAAAAGGAAATTGTCACTTTTGTTATCAAGATTTTCTTAAATAAAATTACTTGCTGACTTAAAAATTGTTTGCAGTTCGTTCCAAAATCTCAACAATGCACAGATGTTGAGCAATTGCAAAGCGTGTGCAACATCTAATCACGCATACGCAGTAAAATTTAGCAGAATTGCTGCATAGACGCATAAATTTGCTGAATTTACGAACGTACCCATATTTTAAGTCCAATTGGTAATCTGTTGTACTGATAGTGACCACTAGAACACTGTAGAAAAGAGGCTGTGACTGATCCGGATATTTCGTCCAGTTCCATGTGATGAAATAAACTAGTCATATCTAAAGTGGAAAAGTATTTTGCTCTTCCGAACCTGTCCAATACGTCTTCCAGTCTGGTTAGTGGAAATTTGCCATTAACAATTTTTTTTATTCAGATGTCTATAATCAACCACTAAGCTCCATTATTTTTATATAATTTTCATTCTTTTTGGGTACGAGTAATAATGGTGCGTTGTATAGGCTTGTTGATGGTTCAATTATTTTTTTGTTAAATAGCTCTTTGAATTTATTGTTTATTTCATTCATGTGTGTTTGTGACAAGCGATAATTGTTAATATATACTGGAGTTTTGTGATTAAGTTGAATAGTTTGTAGATAAAAATTACTTGTGGTCAAGTCGCCTTCAAGATGGAATATTGTGTGGTATTTTCTTAATATATCGTACATCTCACCATCATCTCATCAGCTTTTGATGTCTCTACCAAATTATAGTTATCAAGTGGTATTGTGGATACTTTAACATCAGATATACCGTTTTTGCTATGAAAATTCCTTGTGATATTTCTTTGCTACATACAACACTGTCTTCATTTACATTAATTTTTTTTTTGTACTATTTTTTCACTTCTTGGTGGTAATATTATACTACATATTTATATCTTGGTACAGTTTTCTATTGGAAGAATTATATTTTCTCCATTCATGTACATAATTATTGTGTGTGTTTCGAAGTCAATCTTACAGTCATACTTGAGGAAGAAACCTATTCCTAAAATACCGTCGGTAATGATAGGAAAATCTTTATTAACTAAATGAATTTTTTCTTTCAGAATGTGTCCATCAAAAACAAGTTCGAATTCAGTTGTACCCATTGTATTAATATCTTTGCCTGTTATTCCATTTAATACGCAAATGTCATTTGTGTCTTTTTCATAATTGTAAATTATGTCTTCTTTGCATAGTGAGATTTCTGATCCCGTATCTATTAAGAATGTCAGTTTGTAATCCATGTTCTTGATTGTAAGATAGGTGAAGTTTGACGCGTTTGTATTAATAGTGTATAATTTTACTGCTCCCTTTACAGTGAAGCGCAAAAGTGCACATGCACTAGAAAGTTTTTTCTTGTAGTTTGTTTGTTCTTATCTCTAATGTTGAGTAAAAGATTACACAAATTAATTAAAAAATAAGTATATGGAAAAAAATATTTTTTTTTACAAAATATGAGAAATATAAAATTTTTGTAATTGTTTTTTGATCCACTACAATATGCTATGTCTAAATATATGCAAACCAGTGCAAAACAATTTTTTTTTTGCTAACCCATAAATGAAAAAGCATATTTAAACCACATTATGAAAGGCACATCATTTATTTTTACAATAATAAGTGAATTAAGTAGTTTTTTCGCCCTATTGAAAAGTTAGCTTTTTTGATATCACGTATTTTGAATACAGGCTCTTGATATATTATTATATATTATATAAAATCTAGCAACAAACCAAAAAAATTCTTGTGGCTTTTTTATGGAAAATGTCAACTTTCATTTGCTTTTAATTTGGTCCCATTCCGATTTTGATTGTAACACTGTATAATTTATAAATTTAGTATCCATAACTAAATAAATTTTTCTTAGAATAAATTGGGTAATTCCATTGTGAAGGATTTGACCATGACACTCACATTTTTTTATAATTCAAAAGTACATATGTAATTGATAATTCAAAAAAAAAAAGATGTGACTCCCCAGGATGGCCATCTGGAAAAAGTTGAGTAATAAGTGTGACACTGAAAGATATGATATCTGCCCAGAATGATCCGCAGAAGGCTGTGATGGGTATGACCATACAAATATCAGTTCTTACAGAATTATTACTTTTTCTGTAAAATCTTCTGCGGGACCCATACAATAATTTTGATAATTTTGAAAAAAAAAAACATTGTTTTAAAAAAAAAAACTTTTTCGAAAATATGATGAAAATTTGAAAAGTGTGAGAAATAAAACCTTTTGAAATTGTTTATTAACTCAAAAAGTTTGCAAAGAGAAAGCGTCAAAAGAGAGAATAGAAATTTAGAGACAAAAATACTCCTACAAATTATTAGTAGTAAAATCTTTACTTGCTATAATTAGCCAAGCAGCTCACACTGTGACTTTTAGCCTTTTTAGATGATCAAAAGTAAAAAAATGCTCATAAGAAGAAGAGAAGAAATGGTAATGAATATAAATTAAATTAAATTAAATTATCATTTTTAGTGATTATTATTATTTTTGCTGTAAAAGTTTTTGTATCCATATTATCATTTACATGTATATTTTTTTTTAAAAGTTGGGTCTAATTTAAATACTATGGGTTGGCTTTTGAGTAGTATAATCAGGCCTGTCACAGAAACCAAATGTGAACGAAATAGTTTCAATTCCGTAATTAGTTTCTTAAGAAAACGAAAAACGATGAATTTGCTAGAAATGAAACCACTTTAATTTTAATGATCGGAATTGTAATTTTCTTTATGTGAAATAACAAAAAAAAATTTTAAATAATTTTATTTCAACAAAGAAAAATGTTTTTCAACCATTTATTTAAAATTTGGTTGTTGTTTATTTTTTTTTTAACATATTTAAGATACTTTCTCAAGTCTTAAAGAGAAAATGCATCATCATAAAAACTGAAATATTCTATTCAGTCAAATAAAATTAAATAAAACTTTGAAACATAAACTACGTTTGGATATGAAAGTGGATCTGCAACATACCTCAATCAACTTCACGCACAATTTGCCGGCAATTATAGACATTTGATGTATTAATTTTTAAATTTGGTTGACTTCAAAAACAAAAAATTTCCTTTGGTATTTTTATGCTCTTCTGATAACCAAGTATGTTTTGTTTTACCCAATATTGCCACATTTAAATTAAAACATTCGAATTGACGCTTTTTCAGAATGAACAAAATCGATCGAAATCTGGAAAAGGTAAAACAAAATCGATCGGAATGAAAATTCGTATCAAACAATTTCGATAAATTTCTGTGAAAGGCGTGAGTAAATAATTTTGCCATAAGCTCGTTGAAGTAAAAATCCACTAAAAGGGAGGAAGCAAAAGTTTACAATTTTCAATGAAGTAGTCCTATAGGACTAAATTGTTTCACCGAGTTTAACTTACATACACGCAAAGAAAAAATATGGTTGAGGTAACCATAATCAAACAGCAACATACTATGATTGAAGTATATGGTTGTAGTTAAATCATATTATTGTCAATAGAAAAGCAAAAATTTAATAATATTATTATCTGAGTTAATAATAATACTATCAACAAAAACAATGAACTTTGTTACACCTAATCTTATTATTGTAAATATGACTGCAGTCTTGTTAGATATGACTAAAATATAATTGAGACTCACCATACTATGTTCTTATATTATAATAATATTGTTAAATACGGCAACAGTATTATTTAATATAATAATAATATGTTTCAATCATATATTTATTGGTAGATCTCTTGTTTAAAACAGCTGTACGTTAAATCCGAAATAAAAATAAATTAATATTATTGAAATAAAATGTATATATATCTCTTTATCTCTTATACACACACGTATAAAGATATATATATATATATATATATATATATATATATATATATATATATATATATATATATATATATATATATATGTACGTGTGTATGTTGTCTTTATTTATCTACCCTTTTGTTTGTTTGTGCTTTATTTATTTATTTAACACGACGCGTGCAATACCGATAGCTTACAAACGAAACGCTGAACTGACAGAAGATGTTCCTGAAAAAGATTTTTTTTTTAAACTTAACATAGTATATTTACATTACATTATTTTTAAATTATAACAAAAATTATGTTTCAGTCATACATTTTTAACAAAACTACATTATTAAACTCTAACCATATCACACTTTTTTATGAATATAATAATTTAATTATTAAATTCAAACATTACTTTGCTTACCGTAACAAAATTAATGTTTGAAATAACAATAACTTGTTTTCAACGACCATACATTTGTTTCTGAGAACATAATATTGTTTTCTCAAGCATTCTACAACCATATATTTTCTTTGCGTGTACTACTACATAAATATTAAGGAGAGTCTCTAGTTTCAAAATAAGACATGAGCATGTGTTTAATACGTAGACTTTAAATAGGAATATTATTAGATGGTGCTTTTACTAAATAACGTTGATGATTTTTTTCAGTGCAGCAGTATAAATAAATAATGCGTTGTCATTGAATCTACAACTTGAGGTATGGGTACAAAACAAAATCTTTGTGTGCTAAAGAACCAGAATAACATCAGACTAGGATTGAGCGTGTTCAAATACATATATATATATATATATATATATATATATATATATATATAGATAAGTGGATCTGGGGGCAAATCACGGCATTCGAAATCGAGTGCACGTTTGTGTAGAGAAATATTTCGATGACTGCAGTTTGGATCACGGTGTTCGATCACATTTTATGTTACCTACTACTATTTTTTACATTGCTGTTAGCATATGACAATAAGAAAAACAAAACGAAAATAAATTGCTCCATTACCATTTTACCATTTTAGTTTCCTATTTACTTTATTTGTATTTGTTCTGGTAGCGATTTTTCCCTTATTTATTTTTTTGCACTGTCTAATGGGCAACCTTTGAATTAATAATCACTTTCCCTAAAAACAATTAAAATTATACTTTCTAAACTAATATACGTATACCATATTTCTTGTTTCTTTTTTCCTTTATTTTTTTTTTTCTTTCTTTGGTTTGTTTCGCGGCAAAAAGCTAGAGTTTACTTGTTTTCGATACCAATCGAGTGCCAACTTCGAGTAGATACGTTTTGTTAACGATTGCCGCGATCCACGTTAACAACATTTCGATGACAAAGTACTCAATTTCGAATGCGGTGATTTGGGCCTTGGTGAAATTTACAGACCACTTTTTTCACTTTGAAAGGGGGTTACTAATAAAAATCGGCGGACCATGTCCATTTTCCCCACAAAGCTTCATTTATATATAGACATTATTCATACCAAATTTAATTTCTTTATCTGCTCCGAAACGAGAGTTACTAATTTTGGCCAGCTAAAAGTGCTAAAAGTCACATTGTTCAGCTGTTCTGTGTTTTGTTTTCAAATTAATTATTTGAAAAATATTTGAAAAAGAAAAGTCAAAACTGTGGATTTCTTTGTTAAAAAAATATTGTACACGTAGGTATGTAAAAAGAAATCATATTTTCCTAATTAACTTTTTATCTGTGATTAAACCGCATAAATACAATTTTATGGTGAAAGAATTTTGTTTATCACATCTGACCAGAGATGGAAAGTGACATTTTTGTGTTTTTTAATGGAATAGAATTAAAAAATGATGAAAAATTCATGAAAATAGTAAATAATACATGAAAATTTATAAAGTATTTCATATTAAATGTTGATTTTTTAAAATTTTGTAATTTAAAATTATAGCAAACAATAGTATCCAAAATACATCGGAAACAGTAAAATTTTATCACGGTTTTCTTGCAACTTTTTACAAGTAAAGCATTCATTTACTTATTAGCATCTGGGAGAGAATTTTTTTTAAATTTCTGCATTACTCTCTTGTTGCAAGTTTCTGCTAGGAAAATAAATGAACATGCCTACAGGGTGACCGATGACATTTTTCAAAAGTGGCACCAAAAAGGGGATTTATCAAAAAAAAAGGAGCAAAATTAAAAAAAACCAAAAAACTACACTAAACTTTTTCCGCCTTATTTATAAAATTTATTAAGGCTTTCAAAAGGTTTTTTAAAAGAAATCTTCACACAAAATTGTCTTAAAAAGCATTATTAATTTTAATAAATAAGGCTGTTTATTTTTAATGTATTTTTACATAATTCACTCTAAAAAGGGAGACAAAAAGTGGCAAAATCACTCGAAAAAGTGGCAAGGCAGTCGAAAAAGTGGCAATTTGCTACTTTAGTCGGTCAAACGGTCACGCTGCATACCTATTGTATTTATTATGTAGAGTAACAATTTTATTAAACTTCTTAATAATAATTTTCGGGTGTGCGACATGCTATGGAAAAACGACTTATTTTATTTATGGGCACACCCATAGTTTAGAATTATCAAAATAGCAAAACTGTAGATAACTTTTAAGATACGGACTGTAAAATTTTATCGTAAGCGACAAATTATAAATTAAGTTAAAAGAAATTTGTATATTATATTATACAGATAAATCGAAAATAAGGCTCAATATGTGTATAAATTTACCAAGGAAACTCAATATATGTAAGACATCTAAAGTCTAAACTTCAAGAAAAAGAGAATACAAGCACTATAGTTTCATAAATAAATTTATTTATTAAAGATGAAAAGGGAATAAAAGAAAACGTAAAATAAAGATGAAACACAAGGATCCAAAAGGGAAAATAAAGTATTCAGCTCATTTAAAAACGTTTCCGAATTGTCAAAAGTAGAAAATTGTTTATTATTTAGTTTTTCCAAATATTCTCTTGTTGGCATCAATTAAACAATTTTTATTAAAAATAAGTAAAAAGAGAGCCTGATTTTGTATTTTCAATTGTTTTACATCACAATTATGTTTTTTAAATTACAGTGTCATAATTGGTGCACCTAGAGCCCAATCCACTTTAGAATTGCAGAGGAAAATTAATGAAACTGGTGCTATCTATCGATGCTCCTTGGATAAACCAAATGTTTGTTATCCATATGTGTTCGATGATCAGGGTAATCGCAATATCGAGCAAAGTGATTATACGTATGATTCAGAGAAACGAGATTTTCAATGGTTGGGTGCAGCCATGGACGGTGGTTTAAAGGACACCGACAAATTTATAGTTTGTGCACCGAGATTTATGGCGCCTGTGGCCAATATTGACTATTTAATGCACGGTTTGTGTTATTGGATAAATGATACTTTAACCGACAAACCTACAAATGTACGCAAAATATCGCCTTTGCGTTTGAAGACAGATCAAATTCGTAAAGATGACGATACAAAGTTCTATTATTACATGTTGGCCGAACAAGGCTTAAGTGCCCATATTACACCCGACAATGAAGAATTTCTTATAGGTGCTCCCGGCATACATACGTGGAAAGGTTCAGTTATTCGCCACCGTAAAAAATTAATAATTGACGATCCCAGTCTAAGTCGACGTGATACTGAAAGAGCATTACGTAGACCCAGAGAATTGGACTTGGAAAGTCCGCTGGTTTACTACGAATCGGATATTCCAAATCCCCAATTCTTCAATCAGCCTAGCGATTCATATTTTGGCTACTCTGTTAGTTCAGGATACTTTGATTCCAACAATAAAGATAAATTACTTTATGTAGCTTCTGCTCCTCAGGCAAATGAACAATCTGGAGAGGTAAAATATTTATAAATATTTAAAATTTTGCTCCCATTAATAAGATCCTTTTTATAGGCCTACGTATTTGACTACAGTGATAATAGAATAACAAAGCACTATGTTTTTCGAGGAGAACAATTTGGTGAATACTTTGGATATGCCGTCTTAGCTGAAGACATCAATGGCGATGGCTTAACCGATGTTATCGTATCCGCTCCCCAACATAGAGTTTCAGGTCTATTCGATGATGGTGCCATTTACGTATTTGTGAATCAGGGAAGAGTAAGTTATTTTTTAAATTTATTTGACCACTTATGACAAATTTTTTTATTTTACTCAGAAATAATTTCTTAATCAGGCTTAAGTTCAGTAATTTCAATTCATATTGAATGAATATTTTTACTAAGTTTCTAAAGAAGAGAAAAAAAATAAACTAGAGTTTATAGCTTGGGGAAATACCGGTGTTTTTCTGTGCAGCCACGCACTTCATCAGTACCCTAGTGTATCTACTAAACTAAATAGAAATAGAAAATGAATAGTGATACTTATAAATGTGTTTACCAAAGGCAAATCAATAACTGTATACACAACAATTATTTCTCATATTCCGTTTTATTAAAAATTTATGTTAAGTAGCTGATGTTAATAACAATCTTTACCCAATTAGATAGACTAGGGTGTTGATGAAGTGCATGGCTGCACAGAAGAATATCAATATTTCCCCATCTATAAAGTCAAGTTTAATTTGTCTTCTTTTCTTTAGAAACTCACATTAATTAGTAAAAATATTTCATAAAATAAGAATTGATTAAGAAATTATTTCTGATTAAAATTAAATAAAGTTCAATTAAATCTAAAAAAATTTCTCACACATTTTTTTTATTAAATTCACAATTATATTTCATTCAGTTTAACTTCGAACGAAAATTAGTAACATCTCCAATCCACGGGAAAGCTCGTTTTGGTACAACCTTGAGCAGATTGGGTGACCTTAATCACGATGGTTACATGGATATTGCAGTAAGTGCCCCCTTTGCAGTCGATGGCTCAGTGTTTGTTTACTTGGGTGGTGAAAGGGGTTTGCGTGATCACCACAGTCAACGTTTGGATTCGCCAAAGGCATTTATACAATCACCTTATGAACCTCATATGTTTGGTCATGGTCTCTCGAAAGGCTCGGATATAGATGGCAATGGTTTTAATGATATAGCGATTGGTGCTCCAAATGCTGAAACAGTTCTACTTTACAAAGCCTATCCAGTTATAAAAATTTTGGCCACTCTCAAATCAGATACTCGTGAAATAAAACCAGGTCAGTCCACATTCCCACTATCGGTATGCTACGGTATCTCAACAACGTCTTCAAGAATTAGTTCACAAGAACTTGACATGCATGTAGTGGTTGATCCCCAGGTGAAAAGAGTAATAATATCATCGACTGGACGTAATGAAATGAAATTCAAAGCTGAGGCCCAAACACAAATGCAATGCAGAATAATGGACTGTAGTGTGAAGTTTATTGAATCAGAGATTTTTAAGCCGATTGAATTGGAATTACACTATAACCTTGTCCACCAAGTGCCAGACTCTGAAGGTAATTAAATACTTAAAAGACTTTTAATTCTTAACTTTTAGTCTTCAAATTATTCCTTAGAATTCTGCGAGACTTGCGCTGCAGTTGATCCAGCTGAACCTAAAGTATACACCGAAAAGATTATATTCAGTACAGGTTGTGCTTCCGAAATTTGCATTGCCGATATGCAAATTCAAAGCAGTGGCTTAGAGTAAGCTATAAATATGCACAAAATTTTTACTCTCTCATTAAAATTGTGTTAATATAAATTCTTTATTTCTTGAAATTTTAGTCATTCATACATCTTGGGTAGTAGTCGCACTTTAAAGGTCACCTACGATGTAACTAATGCTGGCGAGACAGCATATTTGCCACAGATTAATATCACGTCTTCGAATCGCATGCCATTTGCGAGGTATCCTTCTAATTGCAAGGTCCATGAATCAGTTATGCTTTGTGATCTCAATCGTGGCCAAGCCATGGTAAAAGGTGCCAAAGATTCAGTAACTGTTATATACGATGTGAATAGTTTATCAGGAACAGCAATGATCTTAACGGCTGAAGTGTTCAGTACTGGTAAAGAACAATATCCTTTAAATAATATTGTGAGAGATGTCATTACCTTGGGCGAATTTACAGAAATAGAAGCAGTTGGGTAAGCACAATAAAGCATTTGATATTTATAATCATTATATCATTATATTATATTCTTTTTAGTGCTCCCAAAACGCCACATATAAATCTGGAAAAGATGTCAAATAAGGCAGAAGTTAAGAATTATTATGAAGTATGTTGTTTTTTTTTTGCTTTTAGGAGTTGTATAAATACAAATGTACTTATTTTTAAAAATTTTACAATATTCTTTAGATTAAAAGCAATGGACCTAGTAATGTGGGTGCTATGAAGGTTATATTTAGCATACCTGTGGCTTATAAAATACCTGGATCTATTGCCACAATACCCATTATAGACATCGACAACATAACAATGCAAGCAACTTACAATTCTCAGTTGGTGGTTTTTGATTTCTACCAAAACAATATAACGCTGGTTAGAAATTCCGTTGTCTCCATGTCCAGTGCATCATCTTCGGTCACGAAGACTAATATACAGACCAGCAATGGCATGCACTATAACTCCATTAATATGGGCCATGTTAATGAATATTCCTATAAAAATACAAACGATGACTTTGCAGGTATTTAAATTAGACACGCTAAAATTTTACAGAAATTATTTTTTTTTGCTCTTTGTAGAGTCTGTTATGTCTGCTTCTATGGGTGATCATAGTCGTAAACGTCGGGAAACAGCTGCACTTACAGCCAACAAAGATCAATATGCTAGTATTGCTCAGGCCAAGTCTTATGATCTATTGAGTGACGATTTGAAGGGTACTTTGCCAGTCAATCGTACCATTGTGTTCAACTGCAATGATCCCGAAAGAACAGTATGCGTTCAAGCAGTCATGGAAGTATACAACTTTAAGCCCGAGACACCCATTATTGTTACCATGTCCTACAATGTCGATCTCGAAGAAGTCAATCAAATACTTATCGAGCCATGGGAATTCTTTGTGGTCTTGATTGGCTTGGATGTAGTCAAGACAAGTGGTTTGCCTTCCACATTGGCAGTTAACAAAAAAATTGAATACAATATCATATCCAAGCATCAACTATATGGAACACCAATTTGGGTTATAATTCTAGCAATTTTGGGTGGCATCTTAGT
Source organism: Tachina fera (assembly GCA_905220375.1). Classification (NCBI taxonomy): domain Eukaryota; kingdom Metazoa; phylum Arthropoda; class Insecta; order Diptera; family Tachinidae; genus Tachina; species Tachina fera. The sequence goes on from LR999967.1 coordinate 66,586,952, forward strand.
TCTAGCTTTGATAACCTATGGCATGTATAGAGTAAGTGCTTTCAGTTTAATCCTAATTTAGCTACAATTAATTAATTATAATATATTTGTTGTGAAGGCTGGTTTCTTTAAACGTGCTACTAAAGAGGAAATGGACAAATTAGTACATCAAGCTCAAATATCTAGTGACGGTGTGACCGAAGCGTCAAATCTCAACGAGGAACATAATTAAATTCCCAATATGGAATGATAACTGTTTAACCGTTCTAATCATCATCACACTATTATTCTTAAATATATTGAATAATGTCATTTTTGATGAATGATTGTGATCTTGTTTTGTCTCAAAAGCTATGAATACACACACCTCCTTTGCTATTTCTGTTTTACATAACTGGCGCTGTTTTTAAACCGTATACATACATTTATTTTAAATTTTCAGTTTAAATTTGTTATAAAAATACTTCAATTACGAATACATCACTAGAAACCACCAAAGTAATTGTCCAAGAAATTATGCTAGTTGATAATCAACTAAAAAGTATTTAAGTTTGTATATTTTTTTACTTAGTTCTGTATTTTAAAATGACGATTTCGATACCAAATGTTACTATTTATGTATATTTAATTTTAATAAATTTTAATATTTCCCGTTCGTAGAACTTTTGTAATAATATTTTTCCGAGTGTAAGAATGTGTGTATAAATTTAAGTTAATTTATTCTTTAGAAAGCTTTTAATTCTTGAAATGTTAAGAATATACTTCTTTTTTTTTAAATAAGCTGCCATGTAAATATTGAACGTCTGCGAGTCAAATCAATTTAAATTTGTATATTTATTTTTAATTTTTGTCATAAGAAACGTATTGCATTTTCTATTTGTTTTTATTTAACTAAAATAGGATGATTAAATCAAAATTATTTTAAATTAAGAATATAATATTAAGTCTTACATAAGTATTAAAATATATTTTTATATTGAATAAAAAATAACTTAAATATTTGTAAATTAACTTTCCGATTAAATTTAATTTAAAGTGATTAAAATGAAAGTCGAACAAGTAAGAGTGCTATGTTCGGTTATATGTGCCTTAACCAAAGTGTGTTTATGTAGTATAAAGATACATAATACCAACATATTTATTTTGTGAAAAAATTTATAATTTTTTGCTCTAGTGCAATTTTTAGTAAGTGAAATATTTTTTTTTGATATTAGCAATAAGTTGAATATCGTACCTTAAAGAAATACAAGTTTTTAGGAGAGCTAAAAAAGAAACGGTTCATATCTTTATACTTCGGTGTTTGGATAAAAATTCATATGCAAATATTAAGGAATTTATTACATCTTTTAGCATGAACCGTATTTATTGAGATACAAGTTTGCTGCATTCAGTGTTGCCAAAATGTTACAGGCATTTCCCACCATATAACCCCTGCAAACCCGCTAAAAACCGCTAGCTGAATAAAATTAAACGCTAATATAACCGCTGAATTTTTTATAACCAACATATGTCTTTTTTATGGTTTATTTGTAAAAAAAAGAATAAAATAAATTTTATAAAATATTTATACATATTCATAGATATAAATACATATGTACATATGTATGTATGTTGGAATCTCATATTTCCCCAATATTTGTAATCAAAACTCAGCCTACTCTTTGAGTAGGTATTTTATTTCCTGCAGTTTCCATACACAAATATCGAGCCAGGAAAAAGTAGAATCCAAGGGACTATTCCATCTTATAATATTAATGTTTAAGCTGATTCAGTATATTTTCTATATTTTCTGCGATAGACCCTAATTATTCTACACGTGTGGAATAATATCTTGCCGTTTTGCTTGAAGTATTTGTAAAATATTGTTAAAATTTCCTGACTTTCTGAAATTAAAAAAATGGTGTTGATAAAATAAACTCCATGGCTCAATTCACATTGGCTTGAAGTTTAATTTCGAAGGAGAATTTCAATAAAAAAAGTCTTTAATCAAAAACAAATTATTCAGAAAAAGTTATTGGTTTGAGATATTTTGGTTGATATTATGTTTTCCTCATACTCAGTGGTCCAATCACCCAGTTTTCGGTTTGTTTCCTGTTTGTTTAAAGATTTGTATACAATTTTTTTAATACGAAAAGAATGATTAAATTGGTTTGTAATATAATTATAATCGAATTAAATTTTATTCACTAATTATGAGATTTATTCACTTTTATACTCGTATCTATATACATATGTGTGTATGTTATTATTTTTAACCTCTTAAATTTTCACATTATAATACACGACCACAATATGTCAATCTTTTATTTGCAAAAAAGTGACGTTAGTTTCTTTTCGCTGTACGTGTTTATATCGAGAAAAAAAAAACTGTCGCACAGCTGCGTTAAATTTACTTTATTTTGATTCAATACCTTTCCTTATAAGTTTCAGAAAAACGCTGAAAATCCGTCAACTAAGAAATTCTTCCGCTAAAATTCCCACTGGTGGTTTTTTAAATAGACTTGCCGCTAATGACAACAAAATACAGTCATATATAGCGGGAAAACCGCCGTTTTGGCAACACTGGCTGCATTAAGAGTAATTTTAATTCTTGATACTTGATGAATAAGTTACTCGTTTGTTGCACTCACAGCCATACAAACAAATAACGTCGTTGTATCAAAATTAGCCAATGAAAACAATATTTAATATCCCACTTGACCTGAGATTCGATGAAAACGAATGCTCACTAAATCGAAGAAATTTCGAAACAAAATAGTTCAATATTTGTTTGTAAATCTAAAAAAATTTAATGTTCCCTAAAGCTTCGAACTTCAAACTTCTCTTTTCTTTTTTGATAACCCTATAAAATAGTTTTAGTATTGTACCATCCATACCAAGTAAACTAACTGTTTTATTTAATAATCTTCGATGTTGCAAAATTGTTAACCCTCATATCTAAATAAGAGTGACAAGCTTTGCGTTAGCAACAGCTCACTTATTTTCAGTACAATCAAATAATATTTTTACATTTAAATGTACTGAAAATGCGTACCCTGCTGCTAACACAACGCTTGCCGCTCTTATTTAGTTATGAGGGTTAGTGTCTCAATTTAGACATCCCATTGGAAGTATACCTTTTCGCGGTATTATGTAAACGTTTAATCCTAAAGAATGTTTTCGAATTTGTTCAGCATAAAGGAAAGGTTTCAGGGAAATGAAACGAAACATTTTCTTTACCTTATTTTACAGTTATGACTGTTTCTTAGACATAAATTTTATTTCTAAAAATAAATTTACTAAAAATAAATTCAGTAAAGAGCGACTCTGACTCGCGCACGAAGGGTTCCGTACATACACTAGATATGTAATACTATATGAAATTTGGCCTATATAATATATAGTTTTGGGATTTTTTTTCGTTATGGGGATTTTTTCGGTTTTACGCGTATTTTTAATATGGGGTTTTTAGTTTTAGCGTTTTTTCGCCTTTTGACGTTTTTTTAGTTTTGTGCTTTTTAATTTTTAATGCTTTTTTCTCGTTTTAGCGATTTTTTAGTTTTTTCCATTTTTATTTTGTCGATTTTTTTAATTTAGCGATTTTTTTTAATTTTGGCGGTTTATTTAAGTGCTAGAACTTTTTAGTATGGTGCTGCTTTCGTTTTGGCGATTTTTTCGGGTTTCGGCAATTTTTTTCGGTTTGTCGATTTTATAATTTTAGGATTTTTTCTTTTACCGTCTTTGAAAATTTCAACACCCTTTAATTTTAATTTTTATAAAATTTAGTGTTAATTGTTGTAGTTAGTGTGTATAAAAAAACAGTAATTTTACAAATTTAAAGTTTCTATATACATGTGTACATTAGAGTGGCCGTTAATTGTATGCAGACTTGATTTTTTTATTTCTTCTACTCTCACCCCCGAAATCGGTTCAGTTTTATTGAAAAAAAATACAAAAAAATTTATACCGATAAGTTGCGTTTTAGGGGTGCGTCCGTCCCTCAAAGTTGGCTTTCAAGCCCATTTTTCAAGGTAATTTTTTGCATATGACTATTTTTAAAAAAATCATTTTACAAGAATACAATATAAGTATGGCAATATTTTATCCTTCAAGTCAACAACACTAGTCTCAAAGAAAGTTTTTTGCTAAAACTAATATTTTAGAAAATAATCAACAAAAAACCAACAATTTTATGTAACAAAATTATATTTATATGGAATTTTTTTATTTTAAGCATGTAAAATAAGAGCTTATATATATTAAATTATTTCATACATACATATACATACATATTGTAAAAATACAACTAAAAAAAAGTACATTGAATGTATGTGCTTGAGGGCCGGACGGAAACTGATTTGGGGGATAAGAGTAGAAGAAATCAAAAAATAAATAAATAACGGCCACGCTAGTGTACATACAATTGTATATATCTTTCATGGGCTTTTAACATTTTTCGTTGCTCATTTTAAAACACCCTTTTAATTTTTAGTTCTCATGTATTTGTTGTTGTAGAGATCTACATACTCTGTCCAAATTTCAGGTCCGTTGCTCTTTCGGTTCCTGAGAAAATAGCCTTCTTCCTAAAACATGAAGTAGTTTAATTTAAAAAAATTTTTTTGGTTAATTTTACCAACAATTTTCTTTTTCAATTTCTAACCCTAGAATAATTTTGATTATTGTAATTTTAAATACTAAATTTTTTCTTTCTAAAATGTGCAATATACACATGTATATAATTACCAAAGAAATAATTATTAAATTTTATTTAATTAGTGTTATATACCAGAAAAAGTTTAAGTTTTCCAGGTCTGGAGCTATGTTTTTTATTTTTATAAATTTTATTTTATTTTTATTTCTTTCTAAACAATAAAGTATAAATAATTTGTAAGCAAAAAGAAAAAAAATAATTAGACCTTCTTACTTTTATATACAAAATGTAATTTTCCAACCATGGAATCATCCTTTTGGATTTTTCTGATTCCTTATACCAATTTAGTAGTTTAAAAAAATAATAAAATATATATAGTATGTTAAGTGAACAAGGCAAAAAGGAAATTAAAAAATATTGTTTTATTTAGTTACTTTAATATCCAGAATAAAAGTTCAAAGATTCCCGCCCTGGAGTGGTGATTTTTATTTTTATAATTTTCTGCACCAAACTTTTCTTTCCAAAACGTAAAACATATACAATTTATAAAGAAAAAGGAAATAATTAATACGACCTAGTTACTTTTATATCTCACAAAAAGTGTAAGTTTCCCAACCCTGAAATCATACCTTTTGATTTTTCCGATTTCTTACATCAATGTCTTTTTTTTAAGTGTCACTTTGACCCGCGCACGAAGGGTTCCGTACGGACAGAAAATATGTAATTCAATGCGAAATTAAGCCTATATATACGGCCTGGCTCACGATGTCGACAAGAAATTATCTGTCGCTTACCCAGCTAAAAAAATTATATATGGTTCATATATTTTTAATATATGAATGTATATAACTATACATGAATATGTATGAATTCATGTATGGAAATATATGGCATTATACATGGCAAAACTATTATATATGAACTAATATATGGCCTAATATATGAAATTTATTATAACATATGAGCTCATATATGAAAATTTAATTAAGCTCTTCATATGTGGATCCATATATAAATACAAGATTTTATATATGGAGCCATATAAGATAAATGATATCTCATATAAGATCGTTTTTGCAATCAAAAAAGCTTGGAATTTTATCACTGCTGAATTGGAAATCCATTAGCAAATACATACGGTATACAAAGTTTATATGCGTACCCTCAACGTTTAAAAAAGAAAAACTTTTTGTTACAAAAAACCATTCTTGAATGATTTTATACATTGTGGCCCCATATAATATATCAAATAATCAAAAGGATAATCCAGTCATTAATTTTATAGAAAATAACAAAATTCTCTAGATAAGAAACAAAATTCATATTACTGTATTGAAAACTATTGTTAGAGGGATTATTTTTTTTATAGTTAATTGCATTAGTTTTTAATCTGATTTCTTAAGATAAATGTATGTACGAATATGATTTATGTTTTTTTAAATAATTGATTCGCCTTTTGAGAAATGAAATGACTTTTAGTTCGTTCTCTCTCAAGTCTAAAAAATGTAATTTATTGCACAGCAGTGCGCTTTTGTGAATCAAGAGTGTATGAGTATGAACTTTGCATACTGTGGAGGGAATTTAAATATACATGTATGAAAATGTATGAATATACATACATATATAATCATATATGCCCATATACCCTCATTGTTCGGATCCGAACCATATATGGGATATTATATATGCTCCATACATATTTTTTTATCTGGGTAGTTATATTGAAAATAAAAACAAAATAAGAAAATTTGTTTTTGTTTTCAATATAACTAACTAAGCGACTGATAATTTCCTGTCTACATCGTGGGGCAGGCCGTTAGTTTAAAAATTTTTTCGTTTCTGACGGTTTTTTTAATTTTGGCGATTTTTTTATATTGGCGTATTTTTCATGTAGGCAATTTTTTTGTTTTAGCGACTTTTTTCATTTTGGCAATTTTTTAGTTTGACATTTTTTTTCTCGTTTTGGCGTTTTTTTATATTTTTTTTTGGGGGATTTTTTGCGTTTTGATGATATTTTTAATTTTGGCGATTTCGCCTTATTTTGGCGACTTTATTTTATTTAGGCGCTTTTTATTTTTGACATTTTTTTGTCATTTTGGCGTTTTTCAACTTGGCGATTTTTTTTAATTTTGGCGTTTTTTTTTAATTTTAGCAATTTTTTTTAATTTTGGCGATTTTTTTTCATGTTAACAATTATTTTTTTACTGGAGCCTTATTCGCGTTTTGTCGATTTTTTCGGTTTTTGGCGTTTTTTCGAATTTTTGGACTTATTTTAGTGTTAGAAATTTGTTTAAATTTTGGCGATTTTTTCGCTTTGGTGATTTTTTTGAATTTTTGGCAATTTTTTTTTGGTTTGGCGACTTTATATTATTCGTATTTTTTAGTTTTATCGTTTTTGAAAATTTCAAGAGTTTAACTCTTACGGTTTCCAAGATATAGCAATTTGTCAAAATTACATAGTCAAAATTGCATTAACTGATGGACCACATAGAATTAGAAATACAATTTATATTCATACTGAATTATAAAATAAGTTTATTTAATAAAAAAGTAATAAAAACTAGTTTTCGGTAGTTATTTTATATGGCAAAATAAAGTTAACTTTTCCAGCTCTGAAACCATCTGCTCGATTTTGGTGATTTTCAATAACAATCTAAATTGGACCATTTTTGATGCAACAGTCCAACACCGAAATCTCTAGGTTTTCTGGGAGCATCGGAAAACCGATTTCACGTTCATCAGACGAACAGATAGACGGACATTACTTATTCGTCTTCCCTACTCATAAGGACCCAGAATATACATATATACTTTATGGTGGCATATTCATATTGTAGAAATGACACACGGAATGACAAACCTTTATGTACTAGGGATGTAACGAATACCAGTTTAGCGAATAATAATTTTTCAAAATCGATAATTTTACATATTTCGATAGACCATTACTAAACTAAATTAAAAAAAATAAAACTAATATAACACTAACAACATTTTAATAAAAATTGCGTTTAAAAAAATTTTGTATCTTATTTTATTATTTCATCTTATTTTATTAACCTTTTTCCTCCTCTTGTAAACTATGAAAAACATGAGTTGGGGCCACGGTTGCCAGAAATGCAGGTTTATCTGGATTTTGCAGATTTTTACCTTCCAAGAAGACGAAATCCAGATTTGAAGATTTTTGGCCTAAAAACGCAGATTTTTGAACTCCAATGATAGTGAATTTTTGTTACATTTTTGCTATTACTATTATTACTTTTTGTTTCTTTAATGTGTGAATTACTCACAGTTTAGAGAGTTACAATTTTTGAACTTAGAAGACATCATTAACGAAAAAGAAGAACTAACTTTGGGAAGCTTCTGGAATAGAATATCTGATATAAAACCAGCTTATTCTGAATATGATTTTGCAGCCCTAAGTTAAATCAAAATGAAATGTCTTTACCATATTCATTTGCAAATGTCGAAAGAATTTTGAGTCATGTGAACTTGAATAACACAAAACTTCGAAGTCCTTTGGATATTTATGTAACAAATAAAATTTATTGGTTGAAGTCAGCTGATGAGTTTCTTAAGCAGAAACGAAATGCACATTCTTCGAACATTAAAGGCTTCTATTCATAAAAAAAATGTGATTGAGTTATTTTAAAAAAAAATATGGGTTAATGAAAAAATATTTATATTTTTATATTTATATTTATGTAAATTTTATTAATAATATATGAAAAAGTTATTTAAAAAATAGCTTTGAAGATTTTTTGAAGATTTTAAAAATAAAATGCAGATTTTGAAGATTTTTTCGTGAAAAATTGTTAAATTTTGCAGATTTTAGCCTTAGAAATTCTGGCAACACTGGTTGGGGCCTTTTCTTTTTAAGTTAACGATATATGAAATTAGTATAGATAATAATTAAAAAAAAATAAATTTACAAAATGTTACGCGATCGTACTTTGACCCTTAAGTCTGATACTTTGTTCAACATTTCATGTGAAACGCTGTTAAGATACACATTATGAAGAATTGCAATGAGTTGCTCATGAACAAATCTTGCAGAACTAGTAGTCTGTTCATCTTAGGAAAAATATTTGAAATATAGTATGTATGTATTTTCAAAACTTTAAGTTGTCAGAATATGAGTTGTATTTTTTTCGAATGGAATTTACAACAAACAAGGACTAGTTAATAGTGTTTGCATTTCAAATTTTTTTGTACGAAATAATGAATGGTGCTCAACATTTTTCAAAAGTTTGAACAGACTAGTTAGTCTTCACTAGACAATATTTTCGCGCAAATCAAACACTGCCTCTCTTTTTTCAAAAACTGTAAAATAGTTCCAGTTACCACTGCGTTTGCGGGTTCGAAATCCAGCTACTTTTAAGTATATGTATCTTTTTCATCCTGGCTAGAAAAAAATCGTCTTTTTTTATTTTTATTTTCTTAAAACAAGTACAAATTTTTTTTTTGTTTTTAGTATTCGCTTGAAATATTCGCATTCATATTAGCGAATGCAAAAGCGAATGCAAATAGCAAAAGTAAGCAAATAATTTCCGAATGAGAAAGCGAATGCGAACATTCGTTAGATCCCTAATATATGTAAACCCTTTTCAATTTTTGGTAAAGGGTATAAAAACGAGATTGCCCACACACTTTTTGACTGATTAGAGATGATTTTTCATATTATGATTAGTCATGCCAAGGCAGATTAATAAATTGAACCAAGCCAAATGTAAAATTTGGATTGTGTATCTATAAGCATAAAAACATAATTTTATTTGGGTTATTCTCAAACACCTAACGATAATTCAGTTTTGTATGGTACTTGTCATTTCCCATAAGAAGCATACACTCTGAAAATGCTAGACTGTTTTGAAAAGTAAGATGATAATTTATACCAATAAATTACATGTGGTTATTGCTGTTTTAATATTTATTGTAGAATTCAGGGTACCAAAGAATGACAACAAGTACTCAAAAAATAAAATATATGTACATAAATAAATAGTCTTAATTTAGGGTATAATTCCAATTGTAGCACAAACAATACGTACGCACACATATTTTCTCTCGAACAACTATGACTAAAACCGATTCCAACATACAAGAGCATCTCTACTTAGATTATGTAAAAAACGAAACTACGCTACAACTACAAATAAAGAGGCACAAGCGTATTAAACTAATTGAATCTCTCTAATACTTTCATTCTGAATATTTTTTAATATTTATTCAGTAAAAAAAATACTGTCATACTCGTAATATTTACAGATCATTCGCCATTGTATACAATTATTTGTGTACATAAAATGAAATGGAAGATGTTTGGCTATTTGAAAACATTTTTTGTGTGTGTGTGAAAATAAAATTGCTCTGTTTTACGCATGCATATTCGGTTTAATATTCAGAATATTTTTATATTCACACAGTCTATAAATTTTACTAGTTGTTGTTTTGTGCCGGGTAATTTCCAAAATGTATATCGAAATAGTTGTTGGAGTTTATAGTTATACGTATTCGGTTTAAAATTATTGCGTGTGTTTATATTTTGAGTGTTTTTTTATTTTTAGCTGCACGTATTCGTAGTTGCTTGACGGGCAACACTCAAAAAGTACTTATATCGATACTTTTGTCATTCTCTGGAGGCAGGCGCGGATCCAGGTTAAACTTTTGGAGGTGGAAATTGATGGTGATATTTTATTTTTAATATTTATTAATTTATAATAATTTATTTTGCTACATATTGTTACGTTTAAATTTTATTAAACGTGTGAGTTCTTTTGATTGCTCAAAAATAAAAATAAATAGCACACGATTTTCTTATTTGCTAATGATGCTAGGAACACAATTGGGACGAACGACGAATTTCGTCCACGTCGACGAATTCATCGATAAACATTCGCTGCTTAAATTCGTCGTGTGAAGCACAATAACGACGAATTTACTCACCGAATTCTTCTCTCATATTTGATAAAGTTGGTTGTGGTCAGCGTGACCGTTTGACCGACTAAAGTGGAAAATTTCTACTTTTTCGACTGCCTCGCCACTTTTTTGACTGCCTTGCCACTTTAATCTCCCTTTTTTTAGAGTGAATCTTATAAAATACATTCAAAATAAAAAGTTTAGTGTAGTTTTCTCGTTTTTTTTTATTTTGCCCCCTTTTTTGATAAATTCCCTTTTCGTGCCACTTTTTGAAAAATGTCATCGGTCACCCTGGTTGTGGTGTGTAAAAAACAGAGAGAGAGAGAGAGAATTTTCTCCCAATTTAGTTTTTTCGTCGTTCGTCGGCGTCAATGTTGCCAGAATTTCGAAGGCTAAAATCTTCAAAATTTAATAATTTTTCACGAAAAAATCTTCAAAATCTGCATTTTATTTTTAAAATCTTCAAATCTATTTTTAAAACAATTTTTTTATATATTATTAAAAAAATTTAAATAAATAAATTTAAATAATAAAATAAAATAAAAAATTTACATAAATATGGATGTACATGTGTAATATAAATATTTTTTCATTAACCCATATGCATAAAATTTAAGCTCCACTTAAAATGTATTTTATTTATTTTTTTTTAATAACTTTCAATCACATTTTTTTATGAATAGAAGCCTTTAATGTTCGAAGAATGTGCATTTCGTTTCTGCTTAAGAAACTTATCAGCAGACTTCAACCAAAAAATTTTTTAAATAAGGCAAAAAACTTCATATGTTTATGGAACGACTACCAATGTGTTATCAAGAATTATGTACCCAAACATAAAAGGTAATATTTATTCACAAAAATTATTTTGGGTTACAAGACGTTTAATAAACAAATTTCCATACAAAGTTTGTTTTGTAAACTTTTTGTAAACCAAAACTATTTTTTATGAATACGCAGAAAAAGCTTAAAAACTTCAAGCAAAAATCTTTACAAGATAACATTTTCAATTTTGCGACATTGGTTGAAGTGTACTGATAAGTTTGACGGTTTTTTCACACGCAAAGTTTCTTTGCAAAGTCTTGTTAAAGAAAAAGAATATAGAAAAAGGTGTCTTCTATCGTCTCTCCTACAAACTTTAGAATTTGCAAAGTAAACTTTTGTGTGCAAAAACCGTCTTTATTTGGAGAATCGAAATGCATAAAACCACCAAACAAATAAAAATTCTTCATACTTGTGTTCAAACAATATAAAATGAATGAGAAAAGAAATCGGATATATAAAAAATTATACAGTGATTTAATTTGTTGCATAAATATCCAAAGGAATTCGAAGTTTTGTTTTATTCAAGTTCACTTGACTAAAAATTCTTTCGACATTTGCAAATGAATGTGGTAAAGACATTTCATTTTGATTTAACTTAGGGCTGCAAAATCATAATCAGAATAAGCTGGTTTTATATCAGATATTCTATTCCAGAAGCTTGCCAGTTACTTCTTCTCTTTCTTTAATGATGTCTTCTAAGTTCAAAAATTGTAACTCTCTAAAGGCTATTCCAGACTATAATACAAGTATTAATACTTTTGACGAAAATTCATCCCTGCTCTTATATGTATTTGTTTAAAAAATTTCCAAAAAAAAAAACAATAACAACTCAACATGTCAGAGCTGCATTTTCCACAAAAGTCTTTATACATGTATAATAGTCTGTGTGGCCCTTAAACTGTGAGTCGTTCACATATAAAGAAACAAAAAGTAGTAACAGTAATAGCAAAAAATTTAAAAAAATATTCACTATAATAGGAGTTGAAAAATCTGCGTTTTTAGGTCAAAAATCTTCAAATTTGGATTTCGTCTTTTTGGAGAGTAAAAATCTGCAAAATCCAGATACCAATATCCATCTTGAGAAGCGCTTTCATACATAAGCAAAAACGTTTACGCCATTAATCCTTTAATAAGCACTTCAGATAACTGCTATGTTTACATGTTTTATTAGATTCAAAGAAGGGCTTTTGTGAGCAGAAATGTAGTACTCCAAACCGGGAAATCGCCATATAAAAATCAGCAGCAGGCGTCAGCGCTACTTTTACTCTATAATAACAGAAGCCTTCTATATTTGAAACAATTTTTTTCTACTGGGAAACTGAGTTCAGTAGTTATAATATTTTTTATAAACATAATAAATATGTATATAATGAATACATGGATATGTATCTATGTATGTATATGTTTCTCAATAAAATTAACCTTTTATTACACTATTACATTGCTTTTATTTGGTATTTGATAAAATTTTTAGATAAATTCGGGAAGTATGAAAAAAGTTAACAAGTTACCGTAAAGTTTTTGAAAAAATTTAAAAATAAGTTTGTTTTTAGCTATTTATCGTTAAATTTTCAAATGTTTTTGAAATTTAGCTATTTTTTAGCTAACTGACTAAAAATTTTCAGTTTGTACAAATACATTAACTTTTTTTTTTAGAAATTTGTGCTTTATATCATTTTCAAATATTATTCAATGACGATCATTAAAATTTTGGGTACTTTTTATTAACTTTTAAGTACGCCAACAAGAGTGTGATGTCCTTTTTCATAACAATTTTTTTGTATATCATATTCGTATTTTCCAATATCGTTTCAAATATTCGTATTAGCGAATATCTTTTGAAATATTCGTATTCCCAATATCAATAATTTACATTCGTTATATCACTAATACATACATACACATTCCATATCACAATATAATGTTTCACCAGTTTTTCTATTAAAAAATACATATCGTCGTTGGCTTAGTCAGTAAACTTTGTAAGTCCAGTTTGTATGAAAACTGAAGGGAACGAAAATTCTTGAATTTAAAAAAAAGCAAGTACAAGGAAACATCATACAACGTAACCAATCACACCATTTTTGTTTTCAATTTGATTTTTCGACTCAAATGATTTTAAAATTTTTGATTTTTGGTTCTTAAGCTGAAATTAAAATCAATTTTTGGTTTCTAATTCTTATAACAGAAATGGAAGTTACATTGTGGTTAAGAGTTCTCGTTGTACCTTCATAGTGAATAGTCGATTAGCGGAATTTTTCTTACACTCTTATTAAACAAACAAAAAATTATTCAAAAAAAAAATATTCGTAGTGCATATTATTCGTAATAGGTACATACTGACTTTAATAAATAATCTTTATATGCTTTCCTAATATTTTTACATAGTGGAAATAACAAAAACAAAAAAAAACCGCAAACTAAAAAAACATAAACAGTGACATTGAGGAATACTCTATACGAGTACCTCAAAAACAAACAAACAATCATAAATAACAAAAACAAAATAAATTCATTGAAATGCGACTTTGACCCGCGCACGAAGGGTTCTATACGGACACGAGATATGTAATTCTATACGAACTTTAGCCAATATAAACTATAGTTGCGGCATTTTTTTCGTTTTTGGGTTTTTTCGGTTTTGAGCATTTTTTTAGTTTCGGGGTTTTTTGAATTTATTGGCGCTTTCTGAGTTTTGGCACTTTTTTCTCGTTTTGGCGTTATTTTTTATTTTGGCGATTTTTTTAATTTTGCACTTTTCTCTCGTTTTAAGGATTTTTCGGTTCTTAGCGTTTTTTTAATTTTGGCGATTTTTTTTCGTTTTGGCAATTTTTTTTAATTTTAGCGATTTTTTTTTCTTTTTGGCGATTTTTTTCACATAAACAATTATTTTGGTTTTGGCGCATTTTTCGCGTTTTGGCGATTTTTTTTCGGTTTTTTGGCGTTTTTTTTCATTTTGGCGATTTTTTCGAATTTGGCGATTATTTTAAAATTTTTGGCGATTTTTTTTTCACGTTTTGGCGATTTTTTTCGGTTTGGCGATTTTAACTCCAAAACGAGCGACGAAAAATGTTTAAGTCTCATGTAATATACATACAATTGTATGTACATATGTATATTGACACTTGAAATTTGTAAAATTAGTATATTTTTATATAGACTACAACAATAAACATTAAAATATTAAAAAATTTTAATTAAAGGGTGGTACATCAGTTAATGCAAATTTGACTATGTAATCTTGACAACTTGCTATATCTTGGAGACCGTAAGAGGTAAACTCTTGAAATTTTCAAAAACGGTTAAACTAAAAAATCCGAAAATTATAAAATCGCCAAACCGAAAAAAATCGTCAAAACCTGAAAAAAATCGCCAATAATTTAAAAAAAAATCGCCAAATCTAAAAAAATCGACAAAATTAAAAAAAATCTAGCACTAAAATAAATCGCAAAATTCGAAAAAATCGTTTAAATGAAAAAAAATCGCCAATATGAAAAAAAAATCGCCAAAATGAAAAAAAATCGCCAAATTTAAAAAAAATCGCCAAAACGAAAAAATCGCCAAAATTTAAAATAAACGCCAAAAACCGGAAAAAATCCTCAAAACAAAAAAAAGTGTCAAAACTAAAAAAATCGCCAAAACCAAAAAAAATCACCTACATATATGAAAACAACGCCAAAATTAAAAAAAATCGCCAAAATAAAAAAAACGCCAAAATAATAAAAATTGCCAAAATTAAAAAAACATCAAAAACCAAAAAAAAAATCGCCAAAACGTGAAAAAAGTGCCAAAACTCAGAAAGCGCCAATAAATTCAAAAAACCCCCAAACTAAAAAAACGCTTAAAACCGAAAAAAACCCAAAAGCGAAAAAATGCCAAAACTATAGTTTATATTGTTCGTATTGAACAACATACTTATTTCGTGCCCGTACGGAACCCTTCGTGCGCGGGTCAAAGTCGCACTTCACTGAATTTATTTTTTATAATGGCGATTTTTTTATTTTGGCGATTTTTTTTTAATTTTGGCGTTTTTTTCATATAGGTGATTTTTTTTTGGTTTTGGCGATTTTTTTTTAGTTTTGGCACCTTTTTCGCTTTGAGGACTTTTTTTCGGTTTTTGGCGCTTATTTTAAATTTTGGCGATTTTTTTCGTTTTGGCGATTTTTTTAAATTTGGCGATTTTTTTTTAATTTTGGCGATTTTTTTTCATTTTGGCGATTTTTTTTCGCATAAACAATTATTTTGGTTTTGGCGCATTTTTCGCGTTTTGGCGATTTTTTTGGTGTTTTGGCGTTTTATTCATATTGGCGATTATTTTCATTTAAACGATTTTTTCGAATTTTGCGATTTATTTTAGTGCTAGAATTTTTTTTTTTAATTTTGTCGATTTTTTTCGATTTGGCGATTTTTTTTAAATTTTTGGTGATTTTTTTCAGGTTTTGGCGGTTTTTTTCGGTTTGGCGATTTTATAATTTTCGGATTTTTTAGTTTTACTGTTTTTGAAAATTTCAAGAGTTTACCTCTTACGGTCTCCAAGACCGTAGAGCAATTTGTCAAAATTACATAGTCAAAATTGCATTAACTGATGGACCACCTTTTAATTTAAATTTTTTAATATTTTAATGTTTATTGTTCTAGTCTATATAAAAATACACTAATTTTACAATTGTTTGTATATTACATGAGATTTTAGCTTTTTTCGTTGCTCGTTTTGCAACACCCTTAATTTTTAGTTCTCATGTATTTGTTGTTGTAGCGGCCAAGGATCTACATACTCTGTCCAAATTTCAGGTCCGTAGCTCTTACGGTTCCTGAGAAAATACCGTGTGACGGACAGACGGACAGCGTAGCGAAAACAATAGGGTTCCTTTTTTCACCTTTGGTGTACGGAACCCTAAAAAAGGTGATAAGCTTAGCAATAAGACTTGTTGTAGTGTGAATTGGCATTAACATATCTCTCATTTAAAAAAACCAGTTTTCCAGAAAAGGAGTTTCAAGTTTTCAATTTACACACAACTTAATAGAAAAATAAAGTTTTATTTTTCTCTCAAGAGTGGATTAAAAAAGATATTTGTATGAAATTTTAACAAAATATGAAGAACGATATGAGGATTACCCAGCAAAAATTACACATTACCAACAGAACTACTTGTCATATAATGACTTACTTTTCTTTTCTTTTAAAAAATTACGTTCAAGTTGATAAATGACGAGAATGTGAACATGTGCCTTATAAAAAAGTAAGTACTTCTCAAGAATCGATTATTTTAGTCTCACGACTTGTTAAAACCATTAAGATGGTAATCCAGTAGGGAAGAGCTTCCTTTCACCAAAAATGCTTAATTCCAAGCCTGATTACTTTTTTGCAATTTTTTGCTGGGTAGTTCCGTATCACTAACTTGAAAATTCCATTTTTTAATTATGACATTCTTTAAATAAATGAGCGACCCAAAAATTGTATGAGATCCCGAAAGTATTTATTTTATTTGCTGCGCACCGGCAGCAGCAAGAAAAATTACATGTGTGTAAAATTTGCAGTGATAGCATGAGAACCGACCAATATATAACATTTCTTCATTATAAGCACTTTTGGTACCATAACTTTTAAGTGCGGCATTTTTCGGAAAAGTTTTCTATAATAATTTTTGTTAAAAATAAATAGCACAACAATTTCAGTGCACATTATTTTGCCGTAACTATGGCCTATCATGGCCCTTTAATGGGATGTAACTTAGTTTTTATATGGAAAGGTGTTTTTTCAACGGCTCTCGCTAAAAATTGGATAGCGATCATTATAATCCGTTTTCCTTATTTTATAAGGTAAGGTCTGTTTTTTTTGCCCTATTATTGGATTTAATATTATTAGGATGAAAGAAAGCATCATGTATCCCAATAAAAACTCAAAAAATTTTAATTCAAGCATTTGAAATTTAACTGGAAACAAAGTTGAATTCAAAATTTTTTCAAATAATATTCAAGTTTGAAATTATTTTGAAATAAAAAATCAATCAACATACATCATATCCAAACCATTTCAAAGAAGTAATTAATATTTTATTAAAATTTAAATTATAGTGAAAAATAGCAAAGATAAATAATAAAGTTATTTTTTTTAAACAAAAGGTGATTAAAATCGTGAAAAAATAGTGAAACTAGATATACAGAAAATTATTATAACAAAACTTGTCCATTGCATTTTCCTTTCTATTTTAAAAGCATTGTTTTTGAAGCTTGAAATATACTGTAAGTCATTTGTAATACAAGGTTTGAATTACAGTATAATTCAAGGCTTGAATTGAACAGTCATTTTCATAAATAGTATTTTACTTTTTTTATTTCATTGAATTTGGAAGAAATTAAAACATTTTTATAAAATTGGAAGTTTCGTAAAATAAAAACTAAAAAAATTGGAAGTCATTCTTAAAGAACTACATTTCTATTGCTTCAAAAAAATCGGTATTTTTAACGTGAGGATAATTAGCATAAAAGCAAGTAGAAGTTTATTTTAGTCATAGCTGTTAAGTAATGATTAGTAATCGTACTGATTACTAATTTCATTACTTTTTTTTTGAAAGGTAAAGTAATGATTAAATTACGATTATATTCAGTTTCGCACGATTACTAATTGATTACGATTACTAATAACGGAAAAGTAATATGTATTACTTGAAACTACAAAAAATATTCTAAAAGAAGCAAAAGTAATTAAGAAATAATCCGATTACTTTTAAAGATAACTTTTAATTCTTTTTGATCACTTGTTAATAATAAAGAGAAAAAAAAACCAAAATTAATTAAGAAATAATCCGATTACTTTTAAAGATAACTTTTAATTCTTTTTGATTATTTATTAATAATTAAAAGTAAAAAAAAAATCAAAGTAATTAAAAAATAATCCTATTACTTTTAAAGATTTTTTTGATTTGTTGTAATTTCATGTAATCGTAATCGTAATCAATTATTTATCAGAAATTCTTTTAAAGGGAATTATGTAATCAGTAACGAACGAACTAGTTCATAAAGAACTGTTTGACACAACTCTACAACGTAGTGTATAACTTTTTCTTTTTTGTTTGTGCTTTGCTTGCGTCTGTTTTTATATTAATAGGGAAGAAACGTAGAAACGCGGTAGAGGCAAGCAATCGCACAATGAGAAGTTTTTTTGTTTGCTTTGATTTTTTTTTTCGTTTTTGTCTATACATAATTATTGTTTTTGCCTTTGCTAACAGAAAAAATATTGTTATTCATATTCACTGGGGCATTGAACGAACCACTGTCTTCAGAAAAATTAAATTAGCCAGGAAAGGCATACATACATATGTATGTTGCGTGAAACAAATAAATAGAATTGCTTAAGAAAGCTTCAAAAATGCTTTCAAGTTCACGTAGTGATATTAAATTAATATTCAAATAGTTTTTCCCACAATCTTTTAGCTTGTTTGGTTGTACACCTAGATAGATTATTTAGCAAAGAGCAGCACCAATACTCTAAATAAATCCTCAAAAATATGCAGCGTGATTAATATTTTATTGAATAGTTCATATTTCAAAAGCGCAACAGGGGTGATTTTATTAACTAAGTGCTTTTCCTAACAGAAAATGGACACGGTTCGGAGTTAGTAAAATTTTCATTGCAACTCAATAAAGTTCAAATGCAAAATAAAGTAAAAGCTAATACTTATTGTAGATACGGAAGCAAGTAGATTTGTATGCAACAGGTCTTTTTGAACCAGTTCGTTGGAGTTAGAATGAAAAGTTGCTTCAAACTTATTAAAATTTACTTTGACTTTGTTGGACACAACTCTAGAAGGAAGGAAATAGATGGAAACAGATAATTTTTAATGTGAGGATGAAGAAGAAAAAATTGTTGCCAAATTTCACCAGAAACGAAACAAAAGTTAAAGCAAAAATGGTTAACTTACTTGTAAAAAACTAATAATTTATTATTTATAACAATTTTAAGCGAACGACCGAACCGACTAAATAAATAATATATTAAATTAATAAATTGGATTTTCTTTTCTCAAACAGACACTTTATGCACGCATTTTATCTTGCATTTCCTTATTGACACATACTCTGCTTTCACATTAGTGGGCAATCGCCTCTTTATTTTTAACTTCACAATGGGCATTTCGCCTCTTAATAAATATATTTAACTTTTAAAACAATAAATTTACTTTTTATTTAACAAATTTTAACAAGAAACAAATTTAACTTATATACACATTCACTTACACAAACAAAGAAATAAAAATCAATTGCTTTCGAGACAATGAACCGCACGCGGCAGAGATCTTTTAATAACTAAATTCATTTGTTTATTTACTCATCACTCTCACCTAAAATTCATTTTTTTAAATTAGGCGGCAAATATGTAAACATGTCGTTATG
The DNA here is from genome assembly GCA_905220375.1 of Tachina fera. NCBI lineage: Eukaryota > Metazoa > Arthropoda > Insecta > Diptera > Tachinidae > Tachina > Tachina fera. The sequence continues at coordinate 66,606,696 of LR999967.1, forward strand.
CATGAGCAAAAAGGTTTGCACATTAGGGAGGGACTAATTTAAATAAAAAAATAAAAAAAATACAGACAATTTCTTGCGTTTTTTTATGTATTTGGCTTGCTTAATGTGGGGTGGGCTCAAACTGATTTAAGTCACATGAAAAATTTCGAAGTTTTTAATTAAAAATGATTTGATAATTGTACTTTTATTATACCTCCATAACTTGTTTATTCACTACAATTGGCAAACTAAAAAAAATATTTCAAAAGCCTCTTCCATCTCAAAATTATTTTTATATAAAATGCAAAGATTCAAATTCCAATTAAAAAATGTATCTTTATAAATATATATATATTACAACAATAATAAGATTTTACTTAAATTCTTGAGCTCTACAAAGCTGGAACCCCTTAATTTTCTGGCTTATTATCCGTCTGCGCATATCCGTAGAGTTGCAGTGTGACCATATTAGCTTATTCTGAGCTAAATTAAGCTTATATTTTTGGGGATTAGCTATAATATTTTAATACATGAAATAACGAAGTATATTATTTGACATAATGTTTTTATTTAATTAAAAAATTTGGCTTGTTTTTATTGTTTTTTTAATTTGTTTCCGATTTGCGGTTTTCAAACTTATTGCGTTTGTATATTGTGATTCTCAATATAGTATTAAGAGTCTTACTATAAACATCAATTTAAAAAAATTTTTGGATTAAAGTGTACTGATGAGTTCCAAAAGCGGGAACGAAATGTATATAGAAAATTGCTTAACCATAAAAAGAAGTCAAATTTTGAAATTTAATATATTATATTAATTATATTAATTTTTTATCCATTTTTTAAATTCACCTAGACTGAGTTTACATCTGGCATTCCTTGTGTGTCATTTGCCCAAAAAAGCGTAACCAGCTAATTACTAATGAAAAACTGTTCGATTCAGACATGTATTTATTGATTTAAAAAGTTTCCAATCATGTTGGGTTCTATAAAAGTGTCTATTAATTATGTATGAACTTGTTTAACTTAATATATACATGTCCAAATCAAAAAGTTTTTCAATAGTCATTAGTTGGTTACGTTTTTTACACTTGTGTGGCACATGTCACACAAATCTAAATCCAGCCTTAGCTTGTTTAACTTTTCTTAAGTATTCATATAAAATAACTTAGACATAAAAAACGAAAGTGAATTCGTTTGACTTAAGTTTTGCCTTTAAAGGCTGGTACTCACTATCCTACACAATTGAGTAACTTTTCGAAAGTATCACCCTGATATAATGAAGTTTATGAAAATTTTCAAAACACAATAACAATTCATCAGATCTTGTGAATACAAGCCTCAATTTATTTCATAATTCATTTAAACAAATGTTGTCTTAAGAAATTGTTAAACTGATATGTTTGAACCTCATTTGTTTTAACTATTTAATTTATCTTGTTGTACGATAAAAAAATGCTATTATTTTTATATTATATATTTTTTTTATATTTTTAATTAAAACATGTATATCGAGACTTATTTTCGATTTAATGATAAACCAACAAAATTAAATTTTTCAGGATAAGGTTTTTTTTTAATATTCAAATATTTTTTTCTATGTAAATTGTCACTTGCGATAAAATTGTACCGCTCGTATCTTATCAAAAACTTGGCATTTGGATAACTCTAAGCTATGGGTAGGCTCATAAAATTTTTTTTCTTAAAAAAAATCATTTTCGTTAACATTTCGCTTATGATAATACCGAAAAAAGGCTTGATATGTGGGTGCCCAGTGGCTTATTTGGTAAAGGTTATTAGCGCGGGAGTCATGGGTTGCATTCCAGACAAATTTTTGTTTAACTACAACGTCTGAAAGTCTTTGTTACTATGATCGTCGAAATAAGTTACTATCTAATTTGTAATTCTGTTTGTAAAATTAAATAAAGGAATAAAATAAAATACATACATGTATATACTGTGAGGACCAAAAACTTCATGGAATTTTAGTCACATAAAGAAAAAATTCTAAATCAAGAAAATGTATTATTTTTGCATTTATTGCTGGGAAAACGTGTATGACATCCATATACCAGTAGGGGCGTATAACACTCGCCAACGTTTTCTATTCTAGGTACCAGATGTTCACCTAACGTTCAAAGGGGGTACAGGTGGAGCAAGGCGTTTCTATTTTCAATTTACTTGTAAGCGACATGTAGTAATAAAGTGAATTTTTTTTTATTGAAATTAAAGTTTTAATGGCTTAGCTTAGCTTTAATAGCTTAGAACTATCCAAATTCCAAAATTGCTAATCTCTTTTAAGATACATACTGTACAATTTTATTGTGAGCGACAACTTACGTATACATGTAAAACAAATAAAAAAACCTTCTCAAGAAAACCTTCATACTTACCGCTTACGACTAAATTGAGAATAGTACAATATGAATAGTACAATATGTATATATACAGTATCGGCTGAAACCAAAGCACCCCTCAGTACATTTTTTTAAAATGGTAATTTTTTTAAGAAAACAAAGTTAATAAAATTTTAATTCTTATTTTTTTATTAACTTTAATCTTTATTATTGAAAAACACAAACTTAAGGAGTTCAGAATTTAATTAAAAAAAAGTTAAAATTCAAAAAACATTTTAAGTCGCAAATATAAGCGGAATAAACTAAAGCACCCCCAATTTAAGGTGCAAAAAAAACTATTGAAATCAATATTTCTTTGCGAATCCTTTATTCTGGATGACACATGCATGCACATCTTTCAGCCAAATAAATTTTCTTTGGTTTTGCAATTTTCGCGGTTAATTTTTAAGTTAACGATCTCCCACAAGTTCTCGATTGGGTTAAGATCATGACTTTGGGTAAGCCAACGGATAACTTATATTAAATTGTTCTGGAAAAACTCATTTTTCTTCCACTGCAATATTCATAGTGTGCTTTTTTGTACAACTGTTTGTAAAAGAGTTACTTTATACACTATTGCAATAAATTTCTGCAACAAGGAGTTTTAGTATAAATGCACTTTCATGTGTGAAGACTGTTTAATGTATAAGTCCTTTTAAGATTATTTTGATAGATTTTTGTTTTATTTTTCCCTAAAACTTAAATATAATAATTAATAAATAATTTATCGCAAAGCGATCCGAGAAGTAGAAATAAGTTTAACTTTATTTTCTAGTTTAAAACTTACAGCCTTATATATAAAAATTATTAAAGGCTTAATAAAATTATTTTTATAAAAATCTTGTTAATAAACCTTGTATAAAGTCTTAATAATTTTTCTATATAAGGCTGTTAATTTTTTAAACTCTTTTTAGCTTCATTTCTAGCGTGATTTAGCTTAATGTTATTTTGAACTCTGGTCACACTGCTTGCAATGCAAATAAATGAGAGATCTCAACCAAACTAAAAAAAAAACATAAAAAAAAAACTTTAAGCAAGTACATTTCTTCAAATAGAGAGTACGTTAAGTTTAATAACACTGCACAGTGACACATTGCGTAAGAATGCGGTAAAAATTCTATAACTTACTAAATAGCTCACTACTAAGAGGAATAATTATATATTTTTTTAATTTTTGTTTTATAGAAAAAGAATAACTAACTAGTAACTAAATATTAATGATTTTTTTTGCTACATACAGTGAACTCGTGATAATGTAATGTAATAATAAAAACCAAGGTAGTTCACATTATCGAATTTGTTCACATTATCGAACTTGTTCACATTATCGAATTTGTTCACATTATCGAATTTGCTCACATTTTTTATTGTAAAAATTTGTGGTGTAGTGATTTTAAATTTACTTTTTATATTAAATACTTACTAAAAAAATAAAATTAAGTACATTAACTTATTTTTCAACTATTATCAGTAAAAAATAGATGTTTACATTACTGGATAGTTCATTATAATGGAAGATCACATTACCGAGGGATCAATGTAGCAAGATTCAATTAGGATTAAATTTAAATTTCATTTTATCGGCATTATGTAATAGTAGTCCGTTTAACTCCGTATGCTATAATACATATATAATATACAAAAGAAACTTAAAATGAGCTAAAAAAACTACCGATTTAATCAGTGCGTCTTCTTGTGCCCACTTTATTTCGCCGGTTTGTAGAAAACAAAAATAGAAATCATTATTTTTAACATGTTATGAAATTTGCTGTGGTTTACTTTCTTTTAACTGTGACCTCTTGGAAATGACTTTGAAACTCAGAAATGCTCTAAATATTATGATATTAATATAGAATTTGGAAAAAAAATTAACTTTATAATATAATAATAATTTTTAGATTTTACTGCAATCAGTCCATATTGTCGTATGCTTAGGCATGCAAATAGTTACATGTTAGTTTTGTGTATGAGTTACAGACAAAAAATATAGAATTTAAGGGAAACATTCATTAACTGCTGGATTTATAAATATTTACGGAAAAAGAATTAAAAAAATTAGTAAAACTTACACCAATAAGCAATTTGATACTATCAATTAAGTTATTCCACTCAAATTAATTAATACAATTGAATATTTAATTGAATCAATCAAATTCGCTTTTCAAATTGTTCTGTCCATTGACGTCACAACTACTGGTGATAAGTCCAGCAATAGCACTTTACCTTCTCCCATAGTAAACCTCAACTGGTGAATACTTTTTTCTGTGAAACTAACTTTTAAAAATATTAGACATAAGTGAAAGCTACAATAACATTGTACTGCAATCCAGTAAATTTTTGCTTAACTTTTAAAGAGCAAACATTGTTATATAACTTTCTTTAAATTGTTGCAAAATATACATAACCCAGGTAATAATTTATATTCGATATGAATCTATTCTATTTTTATACACCCTTATGCCTTTAGGAATCATTGCATTGCATTGCATGCATTACTACGCTTAGAAACCTTTGGTGATTTTCAAAAATATTATTATTTGTAAATTCTCAAATAGTTTTTGAAAGTCTGTGCATAAGATAAGAGTTTTGTGGCTCTTAAAAATGTGTGGTTGAAGTTTATTGACAATTTTTTATAGCAACAATGAAATGCCTATAGACAAAGCTGAACCAGCAGAAAATAAACTTCAAATTAAAATAAACTTATGACAATATATCGAATATAAGATTTCTTAAATCTTATCATTTATTTTCAAAAATTTTATTTATTATAAATACAAATAAAACATTTTGCTTCACTTAATTAATTTAATTCAATTTTATTTAATATAATTTTAATGTAGTGAGCAAATATTATTTAAAAATAACCTATTAGACACAATTTTTTAAAAATTTTCATAAACTCAAAGATTTTCCTGAAGAAACTCCTTAAAGAAAAAAGAATTCTGTCATATGTACGAAATTCCCCACAAAAACAAATTTTTATAAGCTCAAATTTAATTTATACATTTCTTTTAAGCTCTAGATATGAAATTTTTAAATTTCAGTACAAAATTTTCTCGTTTTCTTAAGAAGAAAAGTTATTAATTATTAAATGCTCTATAAAATCTTCAATTTGAGCCTACTCTTGTATGTTGGTTTTCGAAGTTCTCTTCTAATTACTTTTATATAAAACATAACTTAAAATTTTAACAACTCTTTTCGAATTGTTTCACTGTGCGCCGTACGCTATGCTCCAAATATGTAATCTCTTCATACATTTCTTATGCGTAAACCGGTTCTTAGTATCTCCTTTCAACACCAAGTCCCATTAATAAGGCCTACCAAACAATTTCAACAGGTGCTGCTAAGGAATAAAACAGCAGTTATATGAACACTTGAAATAACGTATCAATAGGCTTTGGTTTACGTCCAAGATTTTATTCTTTGATTTATATGTTTTTTTTGTGAATACTCTGCTCATTCTCATGTATTTTGTCTCTGCTAACGGGATATGTAAATATGTATTTTCTAGTGCTTTTTGAAATTTTCGACGCGAGAAATTTTGAAGTTAGTGCTCAGTGCTTTTTAAATTAATTTTTAGTGCTTTTTGTTTCGTGACGGTGGCACTAGACCCAAAATTCAAAAATAAATTTCCATATCTATTTTTTTTTTCGAGGAAGGCTATCGTTCAAAAAGCAGAACATTTTAAAAATTCTTATAAGGTTGTACAATGCTTGGTTGCAGAAATACCGTCAAACTTTAACATTTTAAGCATAATTAATGTAAAGAAGACATTAAGCAAGTAGGTACCCAAATATAGTTTAATAACATCATTTTGTCTAGTTACTATAACAATGGATGGAGAATGGAGAAACTTTGAGTCCAATGTCGAGTTTTGGGCAGAAGTAAAATCTAATAATTTTATGTCAAGTTAATAGATATAAACTCGTTTGATGCATTAGAAAAAACTGTATTTCCATCAATCTTTTGTCACTTCAATGTTTAAGCGCGCAGAAGTAGATGTTTTACCTCTACGACTTTATTTAAGTCTAACAAACGTAACAATATATCCTTACACTTTGTTATAACTTCGCTTCATAATAAAAAAGGTCTGAAACGAGAAAATTTAATTGTGAATACACTTTTTTTATACATTAAGGGGGAAAACGTGCTAAAAACAAGATTTTACGCTCAAAACTCAAATCATTTTAATATTTATAGTCTGTTAAATGTGAAAATTCTTGATTCAAGAATAAAATGTTGATTTTTTTCTTAATAAAAATCTTATATTAAGATCATATTCTTAACAATTTAAGGATATAATCTTAAAATTAATATTACGTTCTTGATTTTAAAACTGCGCTATTAAAGTTTAAGACCACGTTTTTGATTTTAAGAATTCATTCTATAAATTAAGAAATGTTAAATTTGAGAACATCAATCTTACTGACCAAATTTCAAGATTGAAATACAGTGCTAGCTCGCTTATCCGAATTAATGATTGCAGACCCTGATTCGGATTAACGAGAAATTCGGATTACTGGATGTGCTGTTTTTATGTATTATAATTCACTATATTCGAAACTAAAACACATGCCAAGATTTCAAAACAAATTTATTTTATTTTTATTACTCAACAAACAATAAAATAATTTTTTTTTAATACATATGTATATACATTTTCTTAATGCAGGTTTTTTACCTTTTAATATTTTCAGCATTTTTTTTAATGTCACAAATTGTTGAAGCTCCTACACCAAATTTCGTTGCTAACATTTTTCCTGATTGTCCGCGATTTACTTCTTCTATAATTTTGAGCTTATCAGCTAATGACAGCGTTTTATGTGCACGTTTTTTTGCCATATTTAAATTAATGTTTTCGTGACTAATACCATTCAACAACTAAATTATTTCCAACAAGATGTACACATAAATAAATATTTACACACAAGCCTCTGCACCTCAATGTCCCGTTAGTTTTCAAATTTCACACTTGGTTTGTAAAAAAACAGACACAATAATTAAAAAGCAGAAAATTAAAAATTCGGTTTAGCGAGCTTGTAATCAATGCGGACTATAGAGTATGTAATACGTCATAAATTCAATTCGGATTACTGGATAATTCGGATTACACGACTTCGGACTAGCGAGCTAGCACTGTATTAAGATCTCTGCAATTTAAATTGAACAATTTTGTTCTTAAATTTAGATCGATTTATTCTCTTAGTCCCAAATTCACAGTCATTAAGTTAGCTTATAGCAATAGTTTAACCAATAATATTTGATTCACAGCTTTTGGTTTCACATTAGTTAAACCGCTAAACGTCATTGGTTAAGAAATAATTTTATACAACAGCTGCTTCGTTCTAAACTTTATCAGTATTGATGTTTTGTGAACAACATAATATCCTGTGGTGAACAATTTTAGATACATTTCATACATATGTACGTTGTAAAGCATCTTCTTTGTAATACATTCTTTTTTTTATTTTCTATTATGTTTTTGTTTTCACGAACCAATTTCTGCACTAAGTTAATATCATTCACGATAAACTTAGAGGAGCGAGCACTTATTTTTATCAATTTTTAAGAAAGAATATAATAAATGTAATCAAAAAGTATTAGTTAAACAATAGTTATCATTTTATTTTGCCAATAATTAATTAGAATTAAAACGTGTATTGGATACCTCAAATTTGAAGTTTTAAGTATAAAATGCAAGGTCAACCGATCCCTATATACCTTATATACATATTTATGTATAACAATTTTTTTAATATAATAAAATAATTAAATTTAGTGCTTTTTTACTTAAATTACGTGTTTTTTTCATAGTTTCAGTGCTTTTTGAAATTTAAAAGTTGACAACACTGTTCATTGCACTAGGGATGGGTAAGGCAGCATAATTGTATAATTTAATGCACTATTTGTTAACATTAGGGCGCAAAGTTGCTGATTTGGCACTATTGGAATAAATACATACTTATTAACATAATAAGAGTACATATAAAAAAAGTTATATGTTAAAATTAATTAATTAACTTGGTATTACTTGATCATGATTGTTTTCCCTTGACCACCTGTACCAGTATGTGTTTACATAGATAGTGCAAGTGTGGATGACATAGTTTTAAATTGAAACTTACGACATCGATCTGCAGTTACAATAAAGCAATGCTCGAACGCTTTACAAAATTAAAAATAACTAATTACAAAAAAAATTTTGAGAAAAATTTACATACTTAAGTAAATGCTGTCAACTAAAACAATGTTCCTGCTGAATTTTGTTTTTGAGATGGCAGTTGTTTCCTTTAGTGAAAGAAGTTTAGTCGACATTGCATAAAAATACTTAGTTACATATATACCATCAAAGAAATAACTAAACATACACATGGTGATTTTTTTGCCTTTTAAAAGAATTTGCAACAGAAATGAAAAATATATTTATGGTATGTATTATTGTTTCAACAAATAAATTTATTTATTATGAAAACACCAAGTCATCAGCATAGAAAGAACCAATATAACCAAGAAATAGCTTATTAACAGTGAAATTTAATTATTAATGAACAATTTTGTGCCTAAAGTGGAAATAAACATCATGAATCGGGGCGGTTTTAAGAAATTGTTCACTTCAGTAGTGCGATTCACTAACTTTTTTAAACGATAATCACATCGTTAAAATAATTATAACGAAAATTTATTGAAGTTGCTATTCAGTAACATTTCAAATGATATTCGCTGTAGGTTAATGTCAGCTGTATCGTTATTTAAGCGACAATAATGTGCTGTTAATTTTATCGACAAAAAATCAACAAAAAATATCAGCTCTATCGTTAAAAAGAAGTTACAGAGTCGCACAATCGTTATTGCAAGCGACAAAGTGTATAGACAAAAATTACGATTGTCGTATCGTTAAAAGTTACTAAATCGCACCACTGATGTTATTTTATAAAAACAACCCAAACGTGCACCATTGAAATAAGACCTGGTAGCGGGTGGTGAACATAATGGGCCATGAAAAAGTCACCAGTTTGCTAGAACCAGCCTTGCAAACGATTGTCTTAGACTTTTTTCCATTATATTTTTATATTATTCCAGATATGACAGTAACATTAAAAATATTTTCAAGGTGCTCAGCTATTTTATAGTAATTACTGTTCTATTCTAGTGAACTTCTTCCAGAAGTTCCGCCTTGAAAATTTTCTTGATCCCCCATGCTTGATCCCAATGCGTACTTTCAGTACTCTTTGTGCTTTATAAAATTAATTAATATTAAATTACAAAATATAAGTGTTTTGACCATTTTTCAATGGAATTTATTATCCTTTCGAATTTTTTTTTATTTTCTATTTAGTGTTTTGAGGACAATATGTTACTTCAGTACTGCTTACAAGGCAGAGTAAATACGGCAAAACAGCATGTGATCCCATTATTATTAATTTGGCATACATATATGGCAAAAATCCAAATGGAGTAAAATTACAAAGAAGGTTTACATGAAATTTTCTCAAAAAATACCTGATAGAATTTTTTTTTGCATTTTCATCACTGCTTCTAATATATTCTTTGGAGAAAATTGAAAATTTTTGTGAACTTTCATGGATGAAGTTACAGCTAATATTATTTTATTTAAAGTGAATTTCTTGCAGCACAAACCACTTTTCCTACATTACTTTTACGAAGTAATTTTTTGTGCTGGAGACACATAAGTACATTCTACTGTTTATTAAGTAATAGGTAAATTGAATAAAAAAAGCTTTTGGGTTTTACTTGAAAATTTATTTTGAAACACAAAGACCACATATCTGCATATTTTAGGTTTTAAAATAAATTTTTAAGTAAAAAGCAAATGGATTTAACGCCGACAAAGAAGCCACTGGCATAATTTTCTGTAACACAAATATGCGAAAAGTCGGGTAATACATATTTCTTGTATGGAATAAAGAGCGCTGTGCACTAACAAACATATAACAATTTGTATATATACCCAAGAATCTGCTAATATAACAAGTAAAGGGTCCGCCATCTAACGTGTTTTTTCAACTTGTGTTTATTTTGTGAATGGTAGCACTTAGCTCATGTCTGATTTGATAAATGATTAGCTTTATTCTTCCGCTGAACGAGCCAACTGACCATCCAATGCGTTTTGGCTTCGCTAACTGGGCCTCCGATCGACTTACAGAAGATGCCGATATTGCCAAATTATGTTTCCACTTATGATCTACACATCCAAGAAACTATTTTGGTACGTTTTAGGCTCAAACTCGACACATAAGGAAGTCTAATCACTGATACGTAAGTACTGACTTGTTGACCTTACAATAGGCGCTGCCAGATATTGGGATTTTTCGTCCAAAAGATTTACTCTTGGCAATTAGTTTAACTTTTGAAATTGAAGCTTGAAAAAACTTTAAACATATTGTTTTTATTTTTCAATTCAATATTGTCCTAATGTGCTAAGAAAATTTAATTTTTTCTCTTCAGCACTATATAAAATATTTTAAAATTTTTTATATTTATAAGGTATATACATATGAATATACCTAAATATATATATTTTCCCCACACGACCTCAAATATCGCATTTATTTGTCAATAGCTGAAATTTCATATATTTCAGACTCTGCATTAAAAAGAAATAAAAAAATAACTGCTGTGATACTATTACTCACTGGTCAATGTATAACTTTTTCTATGAGTTGGTAATTAGTTCCCAAACTTTCTGGCAACGCTGCAATACAATAAAGAAAATAGAAGAGAAGTTAAGTTATACCATGATGCAATTATACTAGGTACATGCACGACTACAACAAAATTACAACACCATGAAACACATGTATTTTTTTGGTATAAACAAACCCTAAATTGTCGGAAACAAATGTCTTTTGTTTATAAATACAACAATTACAGAGTAACTAAAGTACAATTGCAGACGCGGCATTCCTGCATGATTATAGCTATTCAGTGTTGCCAATCTGTGTGTAGTTAGGCAGTGTGTAATTTTTACTCACATGTGTAGGCGATGTAATTGAATTCTTGTATAATATGTGTGTAATTATACTTTGGGTTCTATTTTTATTTATTATTGTTTTAATTTTAACCTACACAAAAGATGTTAGTGTAATTTTCTTCAATGTGTAATTGGCGACACAGCCATGTGTAAATTCATTGGCAACACGGTAATCATTTTATTCACACACATACATTAACATTTTTGCAGCTTGTAAACAAAGTTTGCCAACAGCGTTGTCAACTCGGTGCTTTTCGCACCGTTTTTAGTGCTTTTTGAAATTTTCGACCTGAAAAATTTTGAAGTTAGTGCTCAGTGCTTTTTTAAATTGATTTCGGTGCTTTTTGTTTCGAGTCGGTGGTACTAAACCAAAAATTCGAAGAAAAATTTCCGCACCTATTTTTTCTTTAGAGGAAATGTACATATATATAAAAAAATAATCTTTGAACTTAAATGAAGCATTTAAAAAAATTCTACCAAGTTTGTACAAGGCTTGGTGGAAGAAATAAGCGCCATGTTTCCCTTAAACTTTAACATTTAAATCATAATTAATATAAAAAATGTTTTGCCACGCAACAAAGAAGACATAATAGAAGTATTTACTCAAGTATAGTTTAATATCGAAATTTTGTCCAGTCTAGGGAAAATATAATTAGTCCACTATCGAGTTTTCAGTTGAGAATTATCGGATATTTATAATTTGATTGAATTTGAAAAATACGTTTGTTTCCTGACGAAAAATGTTTAAACGTAAATTTTTTTTATAATAATACAAAAAGTTTCATCAAACTGATTTGAGAATTCACTGATTCTTATACAATTAAAATGTGTATCCGATCCCTCAAATTTATAGCTTTAAAAATTTATTGCAAAGTCAACCGATTATTATATTTTTTTATATCCATATTTGTGTATAACAATTTTTTTAATATATGATAATAATTAAAAATTTAGTGCTTTTTTACTTAAATTACGCGCTGTTTTAGTGGTTTCAGTGCTTTTTGAAATTTAAAAGTTGACAACGCTGGTTATACAATTCAATTAATTTGAGCGAGAGACCAAGTTCATGATGAAATGAGAATATATTAGTCTCCGATCAGTGTTGCCACGGCAAAGAAAACTTTAAAACCAGAATGGTAATAGTTTCCTTGATGGGAAAAATTCTTATATTGCAACATCGAAATAAGACAATTGTTTAGAGTAACTTTTTATGGATTTAAGAACTTTTATTCTTTTAGTAACATATTGTTCTGTTGTATGTTCTTATATATACATATATAGAAAGATCAAATTATAGTAACGAAATATATACTGGAAATTACTCTCTAGCATGTTTCAAACAAAATACAATGACAAGTAACCAGTCAGTTTAAAAACATTGTAAGTAAAAAGCAAACGAATTTTTTTTGCAAAAAGCTTTTTTATAATATATTTGTTTTGATAAAAAAAAAATAGGAATAATTACTATTTTACTTATAAAAGATGTTATTACCTGCTGAAAAATTAACATTCTTTTGTTCCTTGGAGCGTCATTCGTGGCAAACCTGTGATTGTAAAATAATACAAATGTCCAGGTATTGACCACCATTAGCGTTGGCAAATTTTTTTTAAGAACTGCTAATTTTTAGTAATGAATCTAACCATTTTTGCACGGCCTGGTCTTCTTAGCAGATCCCCAGACTATTTGAGACAAAGTCTGTTCAATATTTTCTAAACAGCTTTTGAAACACGTGGGCAAGTATTAACATCGTGAATCAGTACGGCTTCATGTCTAGTCACATATTCCTGATGCCTTACAGCCAACGTATATTGGCTATTAAATGAACTATTTGTAAAAATTATTACCAGCTACTAACGCTTTTTTATTTATATCAGAAATAAATTAAAAATTAAAATCAAAACTCTCTCACAAATCTAACGCACCTTAAGTCTCGAAAAATTTGCTTTTAATGAATTTTATATATATTAATGCATATGGACCCAAACATAAACAAGGATATAGTTTTTAAAAACAAAAACTTTAACTCGGTCAGTCAGTCAGTTTGAATTTTGGCATATTTATTTAACAACATAAGCAGGAAAAAGTTGCACAAAACAATACCCTTTTTTTATGAAACCTAAATGTATCTACTCGTATGCATGCATTTAAAAATTATTATTAAAAAGTATACAAAAAGAATTCCACATTTATACATTAGAATAATTAAGTTCCCCAATTTTTGTTAAACGTTATGAACACGGCAACACTTTCTAGCATTGCTCTACTCTTGTTCAATAATACACATTCTTCAAAATCTAGATTTTTTTGTAGCCTATCTTAAGGAGTCATTATTAATAGGGTGGAACATATTCCCAAAGTAAAATAAATCTGACCCAAAATATTTTTAGGGGGTATACTAAATTTATAAAGTGCCTTTTAAATTCATACATAAATATTAAGGTTTTAAGTTAAAGAAATTTTTAAAAACTGGTTTACCTTTTGGTGTCTAATTTTCTCAAGAATGTGCAATACATTTTCTTGTTCAAATCAGAAACAAAGAATTTAGCGACTCTAAGAAAATGTATGGCGTTTCCAGTAAGATATTCATATCCTTTCCATGAATGTGTAAGAAATTCTGCTTTTATTTTTAGAGCAATATCGGCATTATTATATTGGAATATAATGTGCCCTCCTTATGTAGCAAAGAAAACTGATTTAATAAAAATTGGCAAGCAACATTGAAATGCATAATATAGATTATATTTTTATATATTATTTATTTATTTATTTATTATATTTTTGAAATCGGAGTTTGGCATTTTATGATACATATCTATCGAAACAAAAACCCGCTTTCAAAAAAATACTGAAATACGGCTTTTCTATGCTTAACCACCAGAAAATAAGTTTTAATTAAAATAAACTTATGACAATATGTCAAATAATAAATCTCTTAAGCGAAAAATACATAAATTTATACAAATATTTTCAGTTCTAATGCAAAAAAATTTAACTCAATTGAATTGAAGTAAACGTTTAAATAAAAAAATTATGATGGAATTTTAAAATAAATATTTTCTGAGACATTTTTAGATTTAAAATTGAACTGTAGTGAATTTTAATCAGAAATCATTTTTATAGTCAGGCTTAAGTTCAGTAATTTCAATTCTTATTGAATGAAATATTTTTTATTAATTAATGTGAGTTTCTAAAGAAGAGAAGAAAAATTAAACTTAGATTTTATAGCTGGGGGAAATACCGATACTTTTCTGTGCAGCCACGTACTTCATCAGCATCCTAGTCTATCTATTATTAACATCAGCTATTTAACTTAAATTTACAATGAAACGGAATATGAGAAGCGATTATTGTGTATACAATTGATTTACTTTTTGTTTTCTGTTTATTTGTTTGAAAATTTTTAATCTTACACATTGAGTGATTTCTATTTCTACCTTAACCATACAAAATTATTTTGTTTTATAAAACAAATTTTGTATGAAACACTTCTTTATTAACCTCTTATAAACCAAAAATATTTCTTATGAATTAGGTATTTAATAAACAAACGAGATCACTCGTATTTCAATTAAAATAAACCTATGACAATATGTAAAATAATAATGTGTAGTTTCCACAATGCAGGTAAGCGACTTGTCTAGAAAATATATATGAAAAGCACTAAAATTTTTGAGTGATTCCTATACAACTACACATAAATTTCGTAAATGAAAATCACATTTAAAATTGTAGTAACAAAATTTAATTGAATTGAATTAAGGTAAGGCAGCTAAATAAAAAAAATATGATGATGAAATGTTTTAAAGAAATATTTTTCGTTAAGGAAACTTTTGCGAATTATAACTTTGTTTGGAAAATTGAGCAATTTTTATTTAATAAGACGTGATCATATTAATTAAAGTCTGAGTATTCGCAGCTAAATTTCCTAAAAAAATAAAAACCTTAGAATTGATGAGGTAAATGAAATATTTTTTTATTAATATAGTAAATATATATTTATTTTAGCAAATTTACATTATAAATTTTAAAAAAAAATTTTGTAAAATTTCTAGCAATAACATTTTGCTATTTAATGATGCCAGGGCTATAGAAGAGAATGATATAAAAAAACAGCAGTCAAAAGCATACCAATTGCATTAAATAATTCATTGCCTTTTTAACAAACTACATCTAAAAAGTTTCCCAGCATTAATAGATAATTGCGGGGAAAAAGCTACTTTAGGAATTAGTCCCCTAATGTGCAAACCTTTTTGCTCATACATAAATACATACTTACATATTTACCGCTTAATTTTAAGTAATGAATTTTAGGTGAGAGTGATGAGTAAATGAGCAAATGAATTTAGTTATTAAAAGATCTCTGTCGCGTACGGTTCGGTGTCTAGGAATAATATAATATATAATTTTTTGTACGTGTAAGTGGATGTGTATAAAAGTAAAATTTGTTTCTTGTGTTAAAAAGTAAAATTTGTTAAATAAAAAGTAAATTTATTATTTAAAAAGTTAAATATATTTATTAAGAGGCAAGATGTCTAAAGAAAAGTGAAAATAAAGAGGCAATTGCCCACTAATATGAAAGCAGAGTTTGTTTACATAAGCAAATGCAAGATAAAATGCTTGCAAAAAGTGTCTATTTGAGAAAAGAAAATCTAATTTATTAATTTAATATATTATTTATTTAGTCGGTTCGGTCGTTGTTAATAAAAATATGCATTAGTAGTTTTTTACAAGTAAGTTAATTTTGATTTGACTTTTGTTTCGTTTCTGGTGAAATTTGGCAACAATTTTTTCTTCTTCATCCTCACATTAAAAATTATCTGTTTCCATCTATTTCCTTCCTTCTAGAGTTGCATGCAACAATGTCAGTATGTATGTAAATTGAATGCGTTTGAAACAACTCTTAATTCTAACGCGCACGAACTAGTTCAAAAGGATTTGTTGCATACAAGTCTACTTGCTTCCCTACGTACAATAAGCATAAGCTTTTATTTCATTTAAAGTTTAAACTTTATTAAGCTGCACTGAAAATTCAACTAACTCTGTAGCGTCTCAAATTTGGGGAAGGAAAAGCACTTAATTGAAAAAATCACAGCTGTGCTTTTGAAATAGGAACTATTCAATAAAATATTAATCGCTGCATAATCTTGGGCAGTTAGTTAATGTCTTGGCCTTGGTCTTAGCTAAGTATTCTATCTAAGTGTACTACCAAACAAGCAAATAAGGCTGTGGGAAAAGCTATTTGAGAGAGAAACCAATATCAGTGTGTTGATTTGTTAGACTTTTTGCAGCTTTCTGCTTCCATTCCATCTACTCAGGGTGACCGATGACATTTTTCAAAAAGTGGCACCAAATAGGGGATTAATGAAAAAGGGATAAAATTAAAATTAAAAAACGAAAAAACTACCCAGCTAAAAAAATTACATATGGTCCATATATTTTTAATATATGAATGTATATAACTATATATGAATATGTATGAATTCATGTATGGAAATATATGGAAAACTATTATATATGAACTAATATATGAAATTTATTATAACATATGAGCTCATATATGAAAATTTAATTATGAAGGCCTTTATAAGTGGATCCATATACAAATATAAGATTTTATGCATGGAGCCATATAAGAATGTATGCATACATGATATATCACATAAGATGATCGTTTTTGCAATCAAAAAAGCTTGGAATTTTATCACTGCTGAATTGGAAATCCATTAGAAAATACATACGGTATGCAAAGTTTATATGCGTACCCTCAACGTTTAAAGAAATAAAAATTTTTGTTACAAAAAACCATTCTTGTATGATTTTACACATTGTGGCCCCATTTAATATATCAAATAATCAAAAGGATAACCCACTCATTAATTTTATAGAAAATAACAAAATTCTCTAGATAAGAAACAAAGTTCATATTACTGTATTGAAAACTATTGTTAGAGGGATTATTTTTTCTTTTATAATTTATTGCTTTAGTTTTTAGTCTGACTTCTTAAGCTAAATGTTATGTACGAATATGATTTATGTGTTTTTTAAATAATTGATTCACCTTTTGATGAATGAAATGACTTTTAGTTCGTTTTGAAATATTTTTGTCCAAACAAATGTTTCATTAAATACAACCTCTCTCTCAAGTCTAAAAAAATTTAATTTTAGTAATTTAATTTATTGCACAGCAGTGCGCTTTTGTGAATCAAGAGTGTATGAATATGAACTTTGCATTCTGTGGAGGGAATTTACACATACGTACATGTATGAAAATGTATGAATATATATAATCATATATGCCCATATACCCTCATTTTTCGGATCCGAACCATATATGGGATATCATATATGCTCCATACATATTTTTTTAGCTGGGTACTAAAATTTTTATTTTTAATGTATTTTCATATAACTCACCCTAAAAAATGGTGGACAAAAAGTGGCAAGAGCACTCGAAAAAGTGGCAATTTGCCACTTTAGTCGCTCAAAGGGTCACGACGCATCCATTTATGTTGCAAGTTTGCCAGATCATTTTTTTGCCTCTATCTCCAAGACGGCAATTAAAATTCGGCAAAAATTTTTAAAGATTCTTTTACAAGAAAAAAGTTTTCAGCTTTTTTGAATTTTGTGGATTAAAAATTTGTTTTTGTTGATTCATTTAATTTAATACAAAAGAATTTTAATATCAAAAATATAAATTAACAATTAATTATTAACTAAAATTTTTGAGTTTTAACACTTAATGCTTATTAAGTTCTGTAAATTTTTTGGATCGTTTTTCGAGTTCACGAGTTTAATTCTGAAATTTCAAAATATTGGCCATTTACAGTATTAAAATGCGTTTTTATTTTTAACAGCTGATTAAACAATTAAATAATTTTATCAGATTTTTGGCTACTATAAAATTGTTAAATTTATAAAAAAATATATTTAACTGAAAAGATGTTATTGACTAAAACGCGCTTGTTTAATGCGTTTTTTTTTATTAAACGCGCTAAGACGAAATAAGCGCGTTTGGAACAGTTAAAACGCGTAAAAATGGGCAGCGCTGCCAGTCAGTTATTTTTATTATTTTTATATCTTATTCAGTTTTAAAATTAAATTTTTTTAAGGATAAAATAATTTGTATTTTCCGAGGAATAAATAAAATTTAACTTAACTAACTTATTTTCTGAGGAATAAATACAAATAAAAAATTACTTTTATTTTCTAAGTGAAAAATAAAACTCAAAACAAAATGATTAAAATGTGATTTTTAAAATAAAACTTATCCCTGATTTTTCTTGGTAGGATTTATTTTTTTTTATTTCCTAAAGTACAAAAAATTTCAATTTCAATTTTGTTAACAAAAATAGCCAAAAAATCGCCTACGAATTTATTTATCGCCAAATCAAAATTTTAGGTGATAAATCGCCATTTCTAAGAGCTTTGTACATGACGAAAAGCTTCAGCTGTCGACATGTTCGAACAGTTTTAGGTTTTAGAGTTTTGTCCAAAAGCTGTTTTTGTGGAGTTGCATGCTTTTTGAACTAGTTTGAAAGCGTTCGAATCAAAAGTTGTTTCAAACCCAATTAATGATGTTTTTGACCATAGGATCCAGCTAAACCTCTCAATAATCAACTTCAATGTATTTTTAATAAAAAAGTGTTTCACTTAATAAGTAAAATAATAATTTGGGATTATAAAAATTCCAATTGTAAAAATTCCCAATTAAAAAAATTAAAAAATTAAATGCTCTAAAATATATCATATTTATGCTAGTTAGTTATTCTTCGTTCTATGCAACAAAAAAAAAATGCTATAAAAAATTATAAATTTACCTTGTATATAATTTTGACCGTTTTCTCGCGAAATATGTTACTGTGCGGTGTTTTTAAAGTTTAAAAGTTTAAAATTTAAACTTCATTCAATGCATGTAAGTGTTCTCTTTATTCCAACTACTGCACTTGCCCCTCAAAAAAAAATGTGAACAAAATGTTTTCTTTTCATGGTTTTCTTTAGTTTGCTTAATATCGCTCTCTTTTATTTGCACATGTTCATACGGCTTATAAACAAGAAAATTAGGGGGTTGCGCATTCAAGTAAGGAATTTAATTTAATAGTAACTTAATTTTATTTGGAAATATAAAGATTCAGTTAATAAATGAATTTTTTAATCTTTGTATTTTGTTAATAAGATATTTGTTTATTCAATTTCCTATAATAAATTTATTTGCCCATTTGCCCATGAATTATGTAGATAAATATTATAAAATTACAAGTTTTCAAATAATTACACCATGCAACAAATTTTTATCTTTTCTTCATCACCTCAAAAATAAGATGTTTTCTTAAATAATTAAGGGTTGTTGAATACGAATATGGATGGCATTTATTTATTTCTTTTAAGAAGCATTCTCGAGATATTCGCTAAAAACGCGTTTTTGCAGTTTGCAAAGATATTTCCAAAAATCTTGAGGACTGTTTATTTAAATTCAAAATCTTACACCGTCAAAAAGACATCTTTTTTTTCAGCCTATATTTCAAATATATTTATCGGATAAAAATTCATTGAGTTACGGTCCTTTAGATAAAAAAAAATTAAAGTTTTTATTTTTTTTTAATTTAGTATTTTAAGTTGCGCCCTTTAATTAAGCCAAGAAAAAAATTCTAAAATTTATTTTAAACCTGTATCATATATAAAATTTTGTCGCCATCTTATTAACTTCAAAATTTTTATCATCGGACAAAAAATTAAAAAGTTACGAAATATTTACTGGAACATTCAAATTTGAATTTTCGGATGTTTTCATTGAAAATTAAAATTATTTTTAAATCTAAAGGGCCGTAGTAACTCAGTGGTTTTTTGTCCAATCAATACAGTATAAAAATGGTATGATAAAAAAATATATCTTTTTAGCGGTGCAAAATTTGCTTCACTTAAATAATCAGTTCTCAAAATTTAATATTTGGAAATATCTTTGCCAAATGCAAAATAAACTAATTTTTCGCAAATATCTCAAAAAACGCTTCTCAAGAAAAATAAATTAGGCCCATATAAGGTTTTCAGCAGCTTCATTTTAGTTAAAAAAAAACATGTAATTTTAGAGGTTTATTTTTTTTTTTGTGGATATTTCCACTAAATATGTATGTCGGGTCTTTTTAGTATTTTGCCCGATGATAACAATTTAATGCGTAATACGTTGGCTATAACATTTTATCTAAGATACAGGTTCAAAATAAATTAAGAGTTATTTCTTAGCTTAAAAGCGCAACTTAAAATACTGAATTAAAAAACCTAAAAACTTCCAATTTTTGAAAATCTAAAGGGCCATAAGTCATTGAATTTTATATTCATCAACACATTAAGCCCATACGGCTAATAAAAGAAAAACATATCTTTGCAATGGTGTTAAATTTGCTGAATTTTAACAAGCAGTTGGCAAGATTTTTTGGACATACATATGTATCTTTGTAAAAAATAAATATATCGAAAATGCTTCGTAAAAAAATTAATGAAATGCCATATTCGTGTTCAGCGACCCTAAATTAGCTAAGAAAACATCAAATTTATGTGCGTATGCACATATGTATGTGACTTAGATTAGGTTGAGCACGTCACACATTAAGCACACCAAATAAAAAAACACCAGCAATTGTTTTTAAATGTTTTCATTGCAAATTAGTCAAGCCCTAATGTTCAAACTTATTAGTACATCCATACAAATTAATACACACATACATATATGCGAATACATATATTACTCTCTGTGGCCAGCATTGAACTCGGCGATGCCAACTTAGCTATTTTAGAGCTAGATTTAGCTCTTTTTGATTGCTTCTAACTCGAAATTTTTCGCTTTAGCTCTTTTTAAATAAAAAGAGCTAACACAGCTCTTTTCAATTGTGGAAACGGCACGTTTGGCACTTTTTGCATCTTATAGCAAATTTTCCCGTTTTTACCCTATTGTTTCTTCTTTTGGGCATTTATATTTTTGGCAACTATGTTTTTGCAAATGCAGATACTTATTTTTGCAACTAAGGCTGACTATACATCTGGCATTTCTTGTGTGTCATTTGCCCAAAAAAAGTAACCAACTAATTACTAATGAAAAACTGTTTGATTCAGAAATATATTTATTGATTTAAACAGTTTGCAATCATTTTGAATTCTATAAAATTGTCTATTAATTATGTATGAAACTGTTTAACTTAATAAATACATGTCTGAATCAAATATTTGTTCATTAGTAATTAGTTGGTTACTCTTTTTTTACGCTTGTGTGGTATTTGGCACACAGATGTAAACCCAGCCTATGTAAGATATATTTATGTATTTAGGTATTTAAAATTGTAAAACCCCGTTTTTATCATAAAGTGTTCGTTTCTGAGTAATTAGAAAATTTTCCACAAATTATTGAATTGGAAATGGACTGCCAAAATATAGGAAAGCTTGGAAATCAAATGGATTAAACTAACAAAAGATGGTTTTGAAAATTATTGTTCTTATTTTGTAACTTATCGTGTATACAAATATATGTAAATGTGTATGGTCATATTGTTAATGCAGATAAATATTTGTATCAATTGCTGTGAAATGATTTTATTTAAAATTATTATTTTTTATTTTTTCTTACTATTATTTTTACTAATGTAAAAAAATCTTGAAGTGCAAAATGAATAATAAATACATTCACAGATTTAAAACGGAAAATCTTGAGTTTTTAAATTTAGCTCTTTTTAGCTCTTTTTGCCTACTCAGTTGGCTCGTTTTGCCTTTGAATTGTTGGCATCACTGATTGAACTACATACTTACATAAATCTGTATGTATGTATGTATATACCAAGGCCTATTTATTAGGTCTATGCAACTCGACAAAAACACAGCAACACAAAAAACAACTTTATGTTTAAGTTGTCAGAAACACACACAAACATGAACTAAAGTGTGTGTTGCAAACAGCTTTTGACAATTTAAACACGAAAACATAGAATATCATCAGGACGATTGCGTTGACCTGATAAATAGGCCTTGGTATATACCGTAGAAATTTCAAGTTTATATTTTTGGTGAGAGGGATGAGCAAATAAACAAATGAATTTAGTTAATAAAAGATCTCCGTCGCGTTCGGTTCGTTGTTCGGTTAATTTTTATAATTAATTTTTGTGAGGGGAAGTGGATACACATCCACTTTCTTTCTTGTGTTAAAAAGTAAAATTAAATAAATAAAAAGTAAATTTACTTTTTAGAAAGTTAAATATATTTATTAAGAGGCGAAATGCCCATTGTAAAGATAAAAATAAAGAGCAATTATCCACTAATATAAAAGCAGAGTGTGTTTCAATAAGCAAATGCAAGATAAAATGAGTGCAAAAAATTTCTGTTTGAGAAAAGAAAATGTAATTTATTAAATTAATATATTATTTATTTAGTCGGTTCGGTCGTTCGCTTAAAGTTAATAAAAAAAATGCATTATTAGTTTTTTACAAGTAAGTTAACCATTTTTGCTTTGACTTTTGTTTCGTTTCTGGTGAAATTTGGCAACAATTTTTTCTTCTTCATCCTCACATTAAAAATTATCTGTTTCCATCTATTCCTTCCTTCTAGAGTTGCATGCAACAATGTCGGTATGTATGTAAATTGAATGCGTTTGAAACAACTTTTAATTCTAACGCGCACGAACTAGTTAAAAAAGACCTGCTGCACACAACTCTACTTGCTTCCATATGTACAATAAGCATAAGCTCTTATTTTGTTTTGAATTTGAACTTTATTGAGTTGCAATGAAAATTCAACTAATTCTGAACCGTCTCAAATTTCGGGAAGGAAAAGCACTTAGTTAATAAAATCACCTGTTGTGCTTTTGAAATAGGAACTATTCAATAAATTATTAATCGCTGCATAATTTTGAGGATTTATTTAGAGTCTTGGCCTTGGTCTTAGCTAAATATTCTATCTAAGTGTACAACCAATAAATCAAAATGGTTGTAGGAAAAGGTATTTGAGTGGGAAACTAATGATTTGTTAAATTTTTTGCAGCTTTCTGCTTCCATTCCATCCATTTATGTTAGATGTTTGCCAGATTTTTTTTACCTCCAGTAATAAAAAAAGTTTCCAAAAATATAAAAAAAAAAAATTTTGTGGTTTTTTTTTACAAGAAAAAAGACTCCAAATATTTGTTTATTATTTTTGTTTATCGGTACATTGTGCCGATAGTGGGATCCTGGCTTTAGATTAAATATTTGTTTTTATCGATTGAATGTATCTAATACAAAACAATTTTAACATTTAAAAATAAAATAACAATTCTGTGGCAAAAAGGAAAAAATGCTCAAGTCATATTTTACTGTTTTGCAGGACAGAACTTTTAAGCGTTCAAGTAGATTTTCAGAAATTTATTTCTTTTACAGTTAAATTAGGAAATTCGCTGTTAACATTTTTTTAAGCAAACATCGTTCTACACACTATAAGTAATAAATTTGAGTTAAAATATGTCAAAGTACATATGTATGTATGTATAACCTAAATTAAGCTACAATAGTCATACTGCTATAACTTCCTGAAAATTCACTCAAATTGAGATTTTGTTCAGAGATACTTTCGAAAATTCAAATTACGGAGGTACCATAACTCAAAATCAGCATTTTTTTCGATGTTTTTTTTTTATATTTTTAAAACATTTCCAATTATTTTATTCCATGTTTGAGCTAACTGCGCTCATAAGAATATATTATTAACCATCCATATACCACTTTCTTTTGTTTATTTTTTAACAAAAAAATTTATGGAAACAATATTTATCAATATTAGCCATTGAAAACCTATATAGCAAAAATTTACCCTTTATTTAAACAACTGCTTTGTTTTTGCAATGTATGTATGCATAATAGCCCATAACTCCATAGGAAAGCGTTAAAGGTAAAAAAACATAAAACATCCCAAAAATATAACAAATAAATATTTGAAACTGCAACCAATATTTTGTTTAACCAATTTCGTTAGTGAATATATTTATTTTTGCGTAGGCTATTTTTGGTCAGTTTTCTTAGTTATCAAGATGCAAATAAAACAAATCTACTTCATCTTTTTTTCTCAACGTTTCGTCGGCTTTTTTCCGACGTCTTCAGGAGAATGTTTTTTATTAAGCTCTATCAACAAATTACAAAATGTTTGTTATTTATAGTTTTATGTATGTTATATTAGTTTTTATGCTGTACTCACGATTCTTCGGTTACATTACTAAATAAATTATAAAACTGGACATCACGAACAATTAAGTGTATAATTTAAATAATAATAAATAAAAGAAAATATCACAGGCGAACTTAAAAACTAATATCACAGAACTTAACTTGTCAGGTTATTGCAATGGCATATTGTAGTTTAGTGTTGTCTTTGTCTTCTTTGGTGTTTATAGATTTCTTTATGCGTTGTTGTATCCGTAGGCTTTCTAGTGTATACCTTTTGTTCGTTTTCTTTTCTCTGTCTAGTATTTTCACTCCTTTAAAATCTATTTTATGTTTCGTTTCTTTCGCGTGTTGGGCTAGAGCTGTTGTCTCCTTTCCTTTATTTATATCTGCTTCATGTTCAGATATTCTAGTCCCAAGTTTCCGTTTTGTTGTTCCTACATATACTTTGTTACACCTTTCCACTTCATTTCCTTGACAAGTAATCTCATATACAACATTGTCTGTTTCTAGTTTGTCCAATTTTGTTCTTTCCCGCGTAAATAGATGCCTCAGTGTTTTGTTGGATCTGTGTGTGACTATTGTTGTTGCATCATTTACCATATGTTTTAATGTTTTGTTTTCAGTCAACTTAGGAACATATGGTACACTGTAAACAACTTTTTCTACTTCTTTATTAGGAGTGTTACCAGTTTGTGTTTTATTACTTAAGTATTTATTTATTAAGTTGTTCGTGATGTATATTGGGAAGTTATTTTTCGTCCTTATATTTCTTATTTTGCTGATGTTGCTATTTCTAAATCGTTTGTCACTTATGTTGAGAATTTTGGTAATGAGATTCATTACCGTGTTTATTTTCGTGTTCATTGGCTGGGTAGAGAGGTAATTAATTAATCTTCCAGATGCAGTTTTCTTGGCATACCAGTTTGTTATTATTATTTTCATGTCTAAATAAGGTATTTAATCGTTTTCTTCAACTTCAACTGTAAATTGCAGATTCTTATGGTATGAATTTAATGTTTTCAATATAATTTCCAAGTCGTTTTTCTTTATAACCGCAAATAAATCGTCAACGTATTTAGATATAAATTTTATGTGTATGTTTTTAGTCTTCAATTCTTCAATAACGTAGTCCAACAGTGTGTCCAAACCAATATCCGCTATCGTCGGGTATAATGGATTTCCCATTGGCATACCATATGTTTGATGGTAATACTGTCCGTCGTATATAAAATAGTTGTTATCCGTTATGCAGAATTGGAGTATTTTTAGAAATTGTCTCTTACTAATAGTAGTGTGTTCCTTGAGGGTTTCCCATTTGTCAAGTATATTCTTAATGGCTAAGTGTGTAGGTATATTTGTAAATAGCGATACCACGTCAAAAGATACAATAATGTCGTTCTCATCTAAAATAATATCACAGATTTTATCTTTTAGTTGCGATGAGTTCTTGAAATTGTAATTTTGAGAAATTATATTTTTTAATATGTCCCCAATATATTTTGATAGGTAGTAACACGGTACTTTCAAAGACGATGAAATCGGACTCAGTGGTATATTTTCTTTATGGATTTTTGGCAAACCATAAAGTTCCGGTGCAGTAGCTGCATGTGATGTCATTCTTATTTTCTCTAACTTTGTTATGTGTTTCTCTTTCAGAAGTTCTGTTATTATATTGTTATTTGTTTTTTGTAGTTGTGCTGTGGGATCTTTCCTGATAATTTTGTAAGTTGATTTTTCATCTAGTAGTTTCTTCATTTTATTTCTATATTCATTTTTATACATAACCACTGTCTTGTTTCCTTTGTCAGCTGTAGTAATCATTATTGTATTTCTATTTTCCTTTATTATTTGTTCTATAACTATATTATTTGTTCTATAAAACTATAAATAACAAACATTTTGTAATTTGTTGATAGAGCTTAATAAAAAACATTCTCCTAAAGTCGTCGGAAAAAAGCCGACGAAACGTTGAGAAAAAAAGATGAAGTAGATTTGTTTTATTTGCATCTTGATAACTAAGAAAACTGACCAAAAATAGCCTACGCAAAAATAAATATATGCAACCAATATTGTTTTATAAAATATTTATCAATAAATATTTTGTAATGGTGTTTTTTCTTCCTTAGTTTTTCTCCCTTAACTCTTTGTTTTTTGAACAAAAAAAACCTAAAATTTTTTTGAAAGCAATTGCCCATTTGATGTTATTGTGTTGCAAAAAGAAAAGCAGGGTTTAAAAAAAATATAATAATTTTTAAAATTCAATGAATAATATTGGCTGGTTAATTAGTTGGTTGTTGGCTCGATCGGTCGGCTGGGTGATTTAACAAAAATCTGCAAACAAAAAAATTTTTTTGTGGCAAGACTATTTATGTGCGGAAATATATATTTATGTATATATTTGCTTTATTATTTCCCCCAAAAATATGCAGAAGCAATGTTTTTTTCTGGCTGTTATTAAAAAACCAGCTGGCAAAAGAATTAAGTATTTTTTTTTAACAAAAAAAAAAAAAAGAATAAAAATATTAACGAAAACCGCCAGAATTGTTTTAACAGAATTGAAGAATTTTAATAAAATCAACGATTCAATGCTTCTTTTAACATTGTTTTCCTTCATAATTACTAAATGAGCAACTTAACTGAAATTTATATACATATTTTTTCTTCCTTGCTTGTATAACTTGTTTAATTAAAAGATTCCCTAAATTTAAATATTTCTAATATTTCCCTTCATGTTTTGCAACCATTGCCAACCTTGTAATATTTACTGACATTAATTAACATTGTAATAATTTTAATAGCTTCGATAGCATACGCATACACATACACGGAGTTGCTTATGACCAGGGAAACCACAAATATGCAATTGCATGTTTTTTCTTGTCTGATATATCAATCCGGAATTAAGATATTTATCCGTTTCAGAACTTTTAATGAATTCTGGCATCGATTTGTTAGTGCATATTTTACCCTTTAAAGCATGTTTTTGCATGCTTTAGTCTAGCGCGCATATTTTGACCATTTTTCGAATTTTTAGAGCATATTTGGCGATTTTAGGGCATATTTTGGTACTTTTTAAAAAAAAATTATTTTAATATTTAAAAAAAAATTTTTTTGGTAAAATTTTCTACTGTTTTCTGTCAAAATTTTATTTTGTAGTGAAAGAAACAGTAGTACGGGGAAGCAATATTTTGCTACCATTATGAAGTAAGGCTTTAAAAAATAGCATTGTGCATGTTCTGGCTTCCGAATCGATTTCATACGGTTTCTTGTGAGTTCTGATGTTAAATCACATGCTACACGTGTTTAAGTTGACATTTAGAATGTACTAGTTATTAGTATGTATTCTAACATCCAAATTTAGAACAAAAAAATAAAATTTTTTAATTTTCACTCACAGTCTTGTGAAAGAAAAACGAAACAAGAAAATTAAAAAAATTTAAATCTTAAATATCCAATTTTTTTTCTGCTAAATTTTAATACTGGAACAAATACTATTGATTTGTATATTCCAAATTTCAACTTAAACAGGTGTAACATGTGTTTTAACATCCTCACTGGACGCTAATTTCAATAAAAGCTTGGTTTGGTAATTGTGACGCAAAAGAACATTTTCAATGTATAAAAGTTTATTTAGATGTGACCGGCGGCGATTTTTATTTAAAATGCTAAGTGAAGATTTTTTGTTTATTGCAATAACAGTTTTAAAAAAAGGTTATCTTATTCTTCAAGTTACAGTTCGTGATCGCTTTTGAAGTAAAGTTAAAATTTCGCTCTTGATTAATTTTTTTATTGTTTCTTTCTACTGTTTATTTTATTTTTGTCTTGTTTTATATGTAAATTTTATTGAATTGCTGAATTAAAATTAGTTCTTCATTTCCAAATAATCCAATTTTTGTTATTTTTAAGAGCATATTTTTTGAGTTTTTAGTGCATATTTCGAAGTTTTTAGTGCATATTGAATGCGCATAAAACACTTTTTTTGGAGCATATTTCTGGTTTCCCTGGTTATGACTATGCAACATGCATAGTTTTAGCTCAATGCAACTCTATTGCATAGACATTTATTTTAAGTACTGCACTTACATAACTTTAGAATTAACAAGTGTAAAGTAAATTTTTTTGTATATTGTTAATAATCTGGGGTATTTTTCTATGATTGTTAGAGAAAATTTAAAAAGCTGGATATATTTTATAGCCTTTTCTACGATATCGAGAGAATACCTACGATCGACAATTTAAATTGGAAGCAAAAAAAAATCAAGAAAGCTTAGTTAGGTCTTAAAAATAAATTGATGAATGAACTCTCTTAGAGATTCTTACGGCCTGACTAACCATACGAACAGAAAACATTCAATCGAAAACTTGTATTGAAATCAAAAAAATTTAATTTTTTTAATCGATCGATTTTTGTCGACATCGCTAGAATCAAAAATGATTAAATAATCCGATTTTGGAGTTTCTGAAAAAAAACTTACAAATTAAAAGTCTTTGGTTTAGCTCTAAATTTAACACTATAAATGCACAGTGGTACGAGTTTTATCTTTAAAAAAAATTCTACAAATAAATTTATGTTTATTTTTTAACCGACTTTAAAAAAACAGTAAGAGGTTATCAATTCGTCTGTATTTTGTTACATTGTTACTTCATAGCTGATTAAATTTTAGACCGATATTATAATCTCTTTTTTGTCTCAGAGAGTATAGCTCTTAATATGTCCCATTGTGGGGATACGCCCACCAATTTTTGTATTTAATTTTATGATATTCTACTTATTTGATTGCTGTGGAAACTAGAAAACGCCTTTTGTTCCTGTAATAGCACAATTTTAAAGTTGAAAAAAATGGGCGGAGTTACGCCCATTAACATTTAATATATTATTTTACGTGGTTCTTCTTAACAGATTTATCCAAGACTTACCACATACATTGAGCTCTAAAGTAGACACAATCTTGCATTTAAAAAAATGGGCGGCGTCACGCCCATTGAAATTTAATATTTTATTTGACGTGGTTAAACCTTACCCTGTTCTCTAAAAAACACACAATCTTATATATAAACAACGGGCGGAGGCATGCTCATTAAAATTTAATTCTACTTTCAGTTTGGCCCCATACATTTTATTCGAAAATGTTCTATCAGGTTTTTCATTGAAGTCGTTTTTTTGCAGAATTATTTAATAAAAAATAAGTGATAATTCATTATTGTATATGTATGTATTATATGTATTATGTATAAAATATATGAATTTACATACACACATACATAAATACATATATTTATTTCTCTACTTTTCAATCACTTCGAATTAGCTTCAGAACTTTCTTATTTTTCAAGCAAAGAAAGTTTTGCGAAAAAATTTGTGTATTAATTTGCAATTATGCAACTCCATGAGCAATTCCATCAGCAGTTGGGTGTGGTGTGTCGTGACTCACTTTGTCTTATTCACTTAAATCACAAACTACTATCATTTGTAAGAAAATCTTTTTAAGGAAGCATGACTCATGAGTGACTTCGCTTTATTCATTTAAATCACTTAATCTACTAAAATTTTTAATAAAATCTTTTTAAGGAAGCGTGACATCCGAGTGACTATGTCGTAATGATTAAACTACTATTATTTGTAAAAATAAACCAACAAAAACTTCAAACTGAGGAATAAAAAAAATTCAACTGGCAACACTGCTTACAAGTCCTTTACGTTCGGTTTAAAGCTTCTTAAAAAAATAATTCAAAACTTTTAACATTCCTATACTTACAGATTAGGAACAAAATTAGATTCGTAAAAAATTAGGAACAAAGTGCGACTTCCACAAAACTGCGAACTTGTCTAAAGAATTTTTAAAGAATTCATTTAATTTTTTTTTTAATTTTCTAAGTTTTCGGGATTGTTAAAATTATATTATTTTGTGGGTCAATTTAATTATACCAAAATAATATTAACTAAATAAATTAATGCTGCGTCTTTTATTCACATTTGTGCCAGATTTACATATAAAAAAATATACAAACATAAAAAAACATACAAAAACAAAAAATTTGTATTCCGAACTTTCTACAAAAATGTTTTATTAAAAAAAAATATTAATAATAATAATAATAATAATAATAATAATCATTTACTGAAAATGCTTACGAAATTGTAACAATTGTTAATGGAAAGTGTTCATTAACTCAAAAAGTTTGCAAGGATTGACGCTCTCTCCTTGCAAAGAGAGAAAAAAATTGAGAGACAAACAAATTCCTACAAACTAGTACTAGTAAATTTTTTACTTGCAAGAATTATCCAACCACCTGTTGAGTGTCTTATTATCAAATAAATTATTTAAAAAATATTTGAAAAAGGAAAAATGAAAAAAATTTTAATTTCTTTGTTAAAAAACATGTACAAGTATGAATAAATTCAGTGAAGTGCGACATTTACCCGCGCACGAAGGGTTCCGTACGGGCACAAGATATGTAATTCAATACGAACAATATAAACTATAGTTTTGACATTTTTTTCGTTTTTGGGTTTTTTTCGGTTTTAAGCGTTTTTTTTAGTTTGGGGGCTTTTTGAATTTATTGGCGCTTTCTGAGTTTTGGCACTTTTTTTCACGTTTTGGCGATTTTTTTTTTGGTTTATGATGTTTTTTTAATTTTGGCAATTTTTATTATTTTGGCGTTTTTTTTTATTTTGACGATTTTTTTATTTTGGCGATTTGTTTTTAATTTGGCGTTTTTTTCATATAGGTGATTTTTTTTTGGTTTTGGCGATTTTGTTTAGTTTTGGCACTTTTTTTTCGTTTTGAGGATTTTTTTCGGTTTTTGGCGTTTATTTAAAGTTTTTGGCGATTTTTTTTAAATCTGGCGATTTTTTTTTAATTTTGGCGATTTTTTTTTCATTCTGATTTTTTTTACATAAACAATTATTTTGCTTTTAGCGCATTTTTCGCGTTTTGGCGATTTTTTTCGGTTCTTGGCGTTTTTTTCATACTGGCGATTTTTTTTCATTTAAACGATTTTTTCGAATTTAGCGATTTATTTTAGTGCTAGAATTTTTTCTTTTAATTTTGTCGATTTTTTTCGATTTGGCGATTTTTTTTTAAATTTTTGGCAATTCTTTTCAGGTTTTGGCGATTTTTTTCGGTTTGGCGATATTATAATTTTCGGATTTTTTAGTTTTACCGTTTTGGAAAATTTCAAGAGCTTACCTCTTACGGTCTCCAAGATATAGCAAGTTGTCAAAATTACATAGTCAAAATTGCATTAACCCTTTAATTTAAATTTTTTAATATTTTAATGTTTATTGTTGTAGTCTATATAAAAATACACTAATTTTACAAATTTCAAGTGTCAATATACATACATATGTATGTACATACGGTTGTATGTATATTACATGGGATTTTAATATTTTTCGTCGCTCGTTTTGGAGCACCCTTTAATTTCTAAATCTCATGTATTTGTTATTGTAGTGGCCAAGGTTCTACATACTCTGTCTAAATTTCAGGTACGTAGCTCTTACGGTTCCTGAGAAAATACCGTGTGATGGACAGACGGGCAGACGGACAGATGGACAGACCGCTGTCGAAAACAATAGGGTTCCTTTTTTCACCTTTGGTGTACGGAACCCTAAAAAATAGGCAAAATTTTAAGGTGCCCTAACTCAACATATCGAATTTCAGCTCAATAGCACACATTTTTATTTTTATGGGCGTAGCCCCGACCTCCTGGTTAAAATGTTCGGGTTTTCAGATTTTTCTGATTCATTGCTCACCTAGATCTTCTCGTGTACCTAATGTTGGTTCTAGCAATAGCGGAAGTGCTTCATCAATTTGATGAGTGGTCAGTGAATATATCTTAAAATATGCACTTTTTGCACCTCTATATCTCCGGGACCTTTCATTGTAAAACTTTCAAACTAAGCATATGAGGTTATATGAATTTATAGTTTAAATATCATAATTTTACAATTGCGGGGAACAAAGTTATGAGGTTGTAAAAACAGCTCGAATGGCTTCCTGTAAATATACATACTGCGTGCATTGGCCTGGCGCACATTGGTTCAAGTTCATTGAACGAGCGGCTAAAAATAGAAGAAATTGTCGAAGGACAATGAAACTTGGCACATAGGCATTTTTTGTTTGAATCAAGAAAAAATGGAAAAATCAAAATGATCCGCCCACTTTTACGCCCACCTCCCATACAAAGTAAAAATTAAATTTTGACCTACGGCATTGTTTTTTGGCACATAGCATTTTTAAACACTCAGAATCATTTTGTGAAATTTGAAAAATATCCGCCCACTTTTACGCCCACTTCCCATACAACTTGTATTGAAAAAGTGGCATAACTCCCTTGATTTTTAATGCATCAATTCAATTTTCACAAAAAGTAATTATTATAATTGTAGAATGGGCTCCAGAAAATATATACCTGATCCGCCCACTTTTACGTCCACCTCCCATAGAAAAAACATGAATAAATAAATTAAGCATAGTCTTTTAATAATTTTTTAACATCATTATCGTATCCAATTTTTTGATTTGCAGCTTTGAGCGAAATCTATTTATAAATGGGTCTGAAGACAATAAAAGGTTATGCATTACATCTTCATTAGTGGCTACACGTCCAATTCTTCGCGAATGATGTAATCTATAGGCTCTATAATCTTTATTCCTCGCTTCCTGAGCTTCTTCGGACAGCATACCTGATACAAACAATTAAAATGTAAAAAATGAAAATTAAATCATTGAATAAGGGCCTTTAAATAGAGACATACCTATTGGCAGAATAGCTTCTGCTATAATTTTGCTACCATGCACCAGAATCTTATGCACAGTTACAGGCATGTAGTACCAGCCATAGAGATCAACAAACAACTTGGCAGTATCCATGCAATATATATGAAATTTGCTAGTGTCGACTGCTGCATTACAATTTATTGCGGCCAAAACAATTTTAAATCTATGTATTAACTCTTCTTTTATTCCAATTACGTCTGCAGTTTTGGCTGGATTTTCAAAAAACCTTCTAGCCGTATTGCCATCGTTTGTTGTGCCCATACCTTGCTTCACCGCGTCCACATTTATGCCCAGTGTCAACTTTAATCTCTTCTGAATTTCAGCTTTATTTGCCGCCATTTCAATTTTTGTGTAACTATCTGTTCTCCATTTTTTGAAACTTAGACGGTAAGAAATGTGCAGAATGCACTCCATAAATTTGATTCTCGCATGCAAGGGAGAAATACCAAACGCAACTGCTTCTTCCGAACATTTCCTCAAAATCACCGCATCTAAATTATTCATTTCTGTGGGCTTTGCTCCACATATGAAGCAAACCGCCATAGAAGAACTTCCAGAAATCGTAGTAGCTACTTTCCCATCAATCATTGTTAAATTCAGTGTGTGAGAAATATTGAAGTTTCTGCTATGCAATTCAACGACAGTATTTCTTAAATTTTTTATTTCGTCATTAACACGACTGACCTCTGAATTTATAACTTCAGCTGTTTCTTGTATAAATTCAAATTTTAACGGTCGGCAAAATCTAGTTGATGATGGCTCTGTATTTCTCCAGCACATTGTTGACATATTATTACGCTCTGTGAGGGTCAATGGAACAAGTGACGTTAAGAACATATATTTATCGGAGTCATTTGGATCTGTGAATTTTTGATGGTATTCACTGTGTCCCGAACTTCCGTCACAGCCCCATTTTGAGAACATTTGCAGTTCGTTGGGGAGTTCTGTCACCTCATTCTCGGTTTTTGTCATCAAAATCCTGGTTACTGTATGATCTAATAACTCTTGTAGACCAACTTTGCTACAACTTTCTTGCACCTGAACATTTGCAGGATAGCATTTTTTTTTTGCTTCCAGTACCTGATGGTAGGATGGGTAAATGTCGAATCCAATTTCTCTAGCTGAACTGCGCAAAACCTCATATTGATGCTTTGACAAGGAAGCATCAAGTATCAGCCCAAGTGCCTTCTCCGGGGTGAACGCCTTAATGGATTTGTCTAAACACTCACTTTTTTTGCGGCAGACGATATCAACACCATTGAGGTGTTTTTACAAAAATCTTGTACCTTTGTCCTCTTTGTTCGCGGTTGGCAATCCTCGAAGGCTTTTGCTGGACGTCCACGTTTAACCATATTTGAACAGCTTGGTGCTTCATTGTTTGCGGTATATTTGCACACTTTGTAGACATTTTTCAGCCAATTTTCATTAAGATCAAGAAATCTGGTTTTTATGCGTCTTGCTTTTTGCCATCTATCTTTGAACTTAGTAAAAAAGTTTTTTTTCAAAAATCCAGTAAAGACTTCAACATCCTCAGCAGTCATTCCTTCATTGTTATTTGCAATGACTTCGACAGTAACATCAATATCACTGTTGTTATCAATCAATATTTCGCAAATATTTAAATAAGAAATTGTTACATTTTCCATAATTAATAAAATTAAATCTTGATATCACTTAAAAACGCACCTCTTATCACTGCACTTGCCAATGTAATGTAAATTAGCATATCAATAATATTAGAAATTTATACCCAATTGCAGAAATTTAAATCAGAAACTGTGTATTATATTGTTGGTACTTAATGTATTACTTATTAAGCTCTAACGGAAAAGATTTTGTGCAATAAAGAGAGCAAGACATAATGTGTAGTTGTTATTGCATGCAACAACATAATAAATGAATGATAACACAGCACCTAATAGTCTATCGCTTGATCTTCTATTGTTGTTATCAAACAGTATCAGTAAACAATAACACCGGTCGACAAAAAACATTTTTTTCTTGTCTTTCTGTTTTAATGTCGAAATTCTGAATCTAGATATCGAAAAACGCCAAAATACCCATTCCAAGCTTTTAAAGTTTGCTTTTGCTGTTTAACGTTTATATGAAAATTTTCGAGATTTTACGTTCAGCAGTAGGAATCACTTAGTTCAAAAAGCAAACTTTGGTAAAAATATATATTTTTCCCTTTATAAGTAACATAAAAGAAACCAAAATTTGTCATTTAGAAGTCAGACGCAAAAATCGTGTCGACCGGTGTAATTCAAATTCAATTGCAGCTTATGCTTTTTTCAACAATTAAATATATAAAAATTAACACAATTGACTAGTATGTATATTACATTATGTAATAATTTTAAACAGTAAAGAATTATGGCAACAACAACAAGCATTAACGAAAATTCACGTTTTCTTACTTTATCACTTTATAGTTTTTACTGTTTCTTTTGGAAAGGAGCAGGTATGAGCAGCTGAATTTTTTTTTAGCTTTTAGCTGAGACTTCAAGCTGTAATTTGACGTCTTTCGTTAAACAGCGCTCTACAGCGCTAAAAAGATGCAGTCCACTGAAGTTGATGAACATTGAAATTTTGATGTTGTTTATATTTTGTTCTACAAAATATTTTATGTGGCACTTTTTCCAACTTTTTTTAATGCAAATCTCATCTATGACAATTGCCATTTACGAAAATATACAACAAAGTCAAATGATAAGTTTACTGTGATTGTACCAAAAGATTGAATATACAGTAAATTTGCATGCCATTTTAAACAAGCGAACATATATGAACTTGGAGCGTGTCTGTCCAAAGAAATACTAAATATATCAGCCTAATATTACGGAATCATAATATTCAACTATCTGACAACAAAATACCAAAAAATTATCCAAATCGGCGAACATGAAAAAATGAATTTCGGCCACTCTTGAACCAATGTGTGGCGCTCTGCCGTTCGCCTAGATTCGAGGTATTTTGAATTAAAAAAACTTGGTCTGCTACAGACAAACTCATCGATGTATTATGCTTTAATATCTGAATGTAAATACTGAAGCTATGGCAAATTTTAAAAGGTGACCCCTACGGTCTGCAACAAGGAATTTATAAAAGCATTTTTTAAATTTGCTGTAATTTTCGAAATACTTCCTTTGCAAAAGTTTTATGATT
This sequence comes from Tachina fera, assembly GCA_905220375.1. Lineage (NCBI taxonomy): Eukaryota > Metazoa > Arthropoda > Insecta > Diptera > Tachinidae > Tachina > Tachina fera. Next base: position 66,643,178 of record LR999967.1, read on the forward strand.
TTTTGCGAGCTATAAATTTCTAACATTAGTTTGTCACATTAGGGTGGTAGGAAATGAGATTTGGGGGGTAAGTCTAGCGGTACAATTGAAGTCAAAAATATTGGCCTCCCTGAGAGACTGTAAATATGGAAGATATAACGAAAAAACTAAAAAGGCGACCCTTACGTTCGGCAAAAAGAGACGTACGCTATATACCATGAAAGAACCTCCACGTTCGCCCTTAAAAATTGCATTGTTCAAGCAATATAACCCAATATGTGTAAGGTACCGTAAGTAGTATAATTTTTTTCTTATATAAAGCCTTACACATTTTCTTAACACCTAGGAAAGTGAATCTTTTATTTTAAAGGACTTGAACCTTAGAGTTCGAACTAGGACAGATTCAGTCATACCTCAGCTGAAAAAAACCACTTTACAAAGCAAAACTTTATTCTGCAAGTGCTTATGTTACAAATATTTAAATAATAAAACAGTTGACATTTCGGTATAACGTTTATTGGTCTATTTCATTTGCTTTTTCTTTTCTATAAATGCAACATTTTATGATTCATAATTTAACACAAATTCAATACAAATTTTTTATTTAATGTTTTGTTTCGACTTTATTAAAAATATCAACAAAGATAAAGTAATATTTTCTTCAGGTTTTGCCATCATGTATAATTGTTTCCTAGTTTGTCATATTTTATATCTATAATAAGTCCAAGTCTTCAGCATTGGGGTTTGATGTTGATTTATAACAAGGATGGACATTATATACACTTAAGGATACATTGGATAAATACATAATACAGACATTGATTATAATGTTATTAATAATACAAATTGTGGCAAATTCGTATATGGGCATTTCCAGGATGACGAACGTTACTATTGTACGTCTTAAATGGGGAAGAAAACCTAAAGTAAAAATATTATTTTGTTAATTTTTTAATTTTTGAACAGCATTGGACTAGTTTTATATTTAGTGGTAAATTTTTATTTTTGCATAAATAGGTTTCTAAGATATATTAGCAAACAAAAAGTGATACGAACGTACTAATTTGGCTTTGCGCTAGTGCTTGTTGCGTTGAAATTATTTTATTAGTATCTTTTATACAAGCAATACTTGATACGTAACGTTATATTCGTTACATGACATATTTTTTCCATAGTAATGTATTTAAGTAAAATATAAAAAAAAAATTATGTATTTATTTATTTAATACAAATAACAATGTTTAGGATATTACGTACATATATAAAAATATATCGTCCTATAAAATGATAAAGGGCCTACTATAATTTTAAAAAAATTTTCAGCAAATGATACATATTAAATTTAATTGAACTATAGTGAATTTTAATCAGGAATAAATTCTTAAGCGGGGGTAAGTTCATTATTTTCAATTCTTATTGTAGGAAATATTTTTATTAATTAATGCGTGTTTCGAAAGGAGAGAAGAAAAATTAAAATAAACTTCGTCTATATTCTGGCTTACACATCTTTTCTTGTGACTTCGGATGTTAAAACACATGATACACTTGTTTAGGTTGAAATTTAGTATCCGAAATAAAAAAAAACAATTTAGAAAATTTACGATTTGAAGTTTTAAGACGTTTTGGTTTTCACTTTTAAGCAAAAATACTCGCATTCTTTTCAGTTCTTAACAATTTTATGAAAGCAAAACGGAAAAAGAAAATTCAAAAAATTTAAATCGTCCGTTTCCAAATTGTTTTCTTCTAAACACATACTATTAATTTGTATTTTATAAATTTCATTTTAAACAGACGTAGCATATGTTTGAACATCCGAACTCCAAAGAAACCATGTGAAAACGATGTGGAAGCTAGAACATAAACAATTATCTGAACTTCATTTTTGGTTTTGTTCCGATATCTATTTTCCTAACACGATTTTTTTTCTTTTAGCAAACTGTTGTTATCTTTGGTCAACTTCTGCATAAAAAGATATGTTAACCCATAACAATATTTTTTTTCTAAAAATAAAGCATTACTTACGATTATGTCCTCGACAAACTTTGAATACTAAATAAAAAAAGTATTTATAAATTTTATGTGTTGTATAAAATTTTACTTACAATGACGAACGCTACAAACTTTGCCTACCTCTAAAGGTATTTGTTTTGAAAATTTTTGCAAAGTGCAAAATATTTTTAAATTCTGTTCTTTAAATTTATTTAAAAACCAACTTTAAAGACACTTGGTCCTGACGAGTCAAGTGTATTTATAATATATCATCCTTTTTGGAAACGAACATTATATTAAAAGATGATGAAAAACAAGTGGAAAAGATTAATGTTGCAGGATATTTGTTTACTCTCTCTTCATTTGCTCCTAATATTTTTAATTTTTAGAACATATTTATGGAAAAGACACAACCACTACATAATTATTAGTGTTTTGAACATTAAAGAGGAAATATGATTAAATATTACTAAGAGTTAGAAAAATATAAATTAATTTTTTGCAGCCATGGTTTTTATCACTACAACTGAGATGGCGTATAAATACATTACAATCAAATTATTTCAAGGGTTTTTTATGATCCTATCGGTCAAACAAAGCTGTTTAATAACATTTAAGTTTTTGGTCATGGTTTACCTTTTGCTGGAAATGCCCATATGTAGAAAATTCATAATGAAAGACTTGTTTATATGTATCTGATTTTAATTGGTTAAGATCTATTTCCGCTATGATAGATATTTAAGTTATAACAGCCTAAAAATATGCACATTAAAGTTTGCAATATGTACTCTACTTAAATATAAATATGCATATCGTCACCTTAAACGCAAACGGACCTAACTACAATTTACAATTTTTTACAGGAAAAACAAAAACCAAAACAAAATCAATAATAATAAATTCTTAAAAAATTTCTTCGGAATTTCCTTGTAGTATAGATACTTATGTATGTTTATGTTTTTAACTATTTACTTTCTTTTTATATGTATATATATAAGCTTTTGTGCTATTTACGTTCTTTGCAATAAAAAATAGATTCATTCGTAATTACGTCAGTTTGACTTTCTTTAATAAAGTAGTCATTTTTGAACGCAGAGGTCTAAATATTTGTGTGAACATGTAGTTTGATCGAATGAACCATAATCAATCAAAATTTTTTTGTGTAGTTACGTCCGTTTACATTTAAGGTGACGATATGTATGTATCTCTTTTTTTTATTTTGATAGACTTATTATAATTAGATTTGTGATTAATATAAATTAATTATAATAAAGTGGCGTAGTTTGTTAAAATATTATCTAGTACAAAAGTTTCTTTAAAAATAGTTGAATTTTGTGTTAAAAATCTATCTAAAATTTCTTAAAAAATAAGGATAATACACAAGGAAATATTTATGTAGAGATTTATTATAAGTAATAGAATTTACAGGATTTTTAGGTTATGTTATAAATAGATATGTTTAATAGGTATTAATTTAAGATAGGTAGAAAGTCCACCGTTCAGATTTGCAATTTATATTGCAAACATTCTAGAGTTTATTTTCCAGCGCGGTCAGCATAATAGGAAGCGTACGGCTCCATTAAAAATCGTCCAAAGCCAAATCACCCAAAATTAAAAAATTTGCCAAAATTTCAAAATTAAAAATCACCCAAAAAATAAGAATAAAAAACAATATTCTACATCTGCCAAGATGCTTTCTCAAAGCTGGTGTATCACTCGCTGGTGTTCAGGTTTCGTCACAAATATTTATTTGTTGGGATTGTCGTGAGATAAAAGTGAAACTCTCTGCAGGATGTACATATTTTCCAGCACTTTATTTCTTATAATTCTGTCTTCTTATTTTACTATTTATTTACTTACAAAATTACTTAATACCACTACTAATTACTAATTAAGGGACGACCACCAGTGCCAAGGACAGACTATACGAGCCCTCAACACTATCTCTTCCAAAACTTGGACTTAGCCTGAATGGTTATCAACGACTTTCTAATTTTTATAGATTTTGGAAATATCCTGAATGGCTCTCAGCGGTGGACTTACTTTTTCTACACTTAGCCTGAATGGTTCTCAGCGGCTAACTAACTTTTACAAAACTTGGACTTAGCCTGAATGGCGCTTTGCGGCTGACTAATTTTTATAAAACTTGGACTTAGCCTGAATGCCTCTCAGCGGCTGACTAATTTTATAAAACTTGGACTTAGCCTGAATGGTTATCAGCGGCTGATCACCAACTAAAGTACTATCAGCCGATAACTAATTTTTATAAAACTTGGACTTAGCCTGTATGGCTTTCAAAGGCTAACTAATTTTTATAAAACTTGGACTTAGCCTGAATGACTCTCAGCGGCTGTCTAATTTTTATAAAATTTGTCCTTATCCTGAATGGTTCTTAGCGGCTAACTAACTTTTACAAAACTTGGACTTAGCCTGAATGCCTCTCAGCGGCTGACTAATTTTTATAAAACTTGGACTTAGCCTGAATGGTTATCAGCGGCTGATCACCAACTAAAGTACTATCAGCCGATAACTAATTTTTATAAAACTTGGACTTAGCCTGTATGGCTTTCAAAGGCTAACTAATTTTTATAAAACTTGGACTTAGCCTGAATGACTCTCAGCTGCTGTCTAATTTTTATAAAACTTGGCCTTAGCCTGAATGGTTCTCTGTGGCTGACCATGGTATATTATGGTATTATCAGCCATGTCACAGAGCTCAATTCCGTTCGGAAACAGAATTCAATCCGTATTTTGGTGCTTTGGAAACCGAAAAACGAAAAAAAAAATTTGCAATGAAATCACTTTTAATTTCATGGACGGATTTAACATTTTCTGCATGTTAAAGTAAAAAAAAAAAATTAGAAAAATTTCAATAAAGAATACTAAGGGTTTTCATGAGACTGTTCAAAAGTCTCGCAAACTGTGTAATTGTGCATTTTTACACTCTCGTAAATAAAATGTCAAAAATTGTATAGAAATTTATTTACACAAACCTGTTAAGTTTGCCCAATAATTTTGACTCGTAAACTTAAGCTGCGCAATTGTGCATTTTGTAAACATCAACTTCTTGATTTTGTGGACTTGTTTAGGCACTTTTAGACACACACACACACTTTTTTATTTTTATAAATATGCTTTTTATTTAAAAATTTCTTTAAATGAAATTTATTTTTTTGGCATATTGTCAGAAGTATAAATACTACAATAATTGAAATTTTTTTGCTGGGGGTTTAGCATGTCTATATACGTATTTCTTTGGCGCTTGAACCAAATCATCAGTAGACTTCAACCACAAATCTTGATCAGTCACAAACACAAAAGACAGCCGTGTCACAGATTCCGTTCGGAATGGCTTTGATTCCGTATTAACCATTCCGTTCAATGCTCATTTGGGTGCTTCAGATTCCGATCGTTTTCATCAATCCGAAAGAAATGGTAAAATCGTTTTTATCTTGTAAGTGTGGCAATATAATTTTGTAGTAAGGCATAATGTGGCATATGCTTAGACGTTTTAAATTCTTTTGTATGCATATTTTAATTTTGCCTTGTGTTATTTTGTTTTGTGTACTGCCATCATGAAGATTTTGATAAAGTACATACAAAAATGGTATGGCAATACTAAAGAAACCAACTCTGTACATTTGGTTCTGTTGATTTTATTTTTGTAATGACTTGAGAAATTTACATAATAAATAAATAAAAACTAATTTAATTTAATTAACAAAATTCTCAACATCAGTGACAAACGATTCAGAAATAAAAACATCAGTAAAATAAGAAACATAATGACAAAAAACAACTTCCCGATATACATTAAGAACAAACTAATAAACAAATGCTTAAATAAAAACGCAACTGGAAACAATAATAATGGAGTAGTAGAAAAAGTTTTTTACAGTGTACCATATGTTCCAAAGTTGACCGAAAACAAAACATTAAAACAGATGATAAATGATAAAACAACAATAGTCACACATAGATCAAACAAGACACTAAGACGTCTTTTTACACAGGAAAGAACAAAACTTGACAAATTAGAAACAGACAATGTTGTATACGAAATAACTTGTCAAGGAAATGAAACAGAAATATGCAATAAAGTATACGTGGGAACAACAAAACGAAAACTCGGAACTAGAGTATCAGAACATGAAACAGACATAAACAAAGGAAAAGAGACAACAGCTCTAGCCCAACATGTGAAAGAAACGGGACAAAAAATAAATTTTAAAAGGGTCAAAATATTAGATAGAGAAAAGAGAGCGAATAAAAGACATACACTGGAAAGCCTACGAATACAGCAACGTATTAAAAAATCGATCAATACAAAAGAAGACAAAGACAACACCAAACTGCAATATTCAATTGCAATAAATTGACAAGTGAAGTTCTGTGATATTAGTTTTAAGTTTGCCTGTGATATTTTACATTAATTTTTATCATTTAAATTATAAAATTAATTGTTCGTGCTGTCCAGTTTTATAATTTATTTAATAATGTAACTGAAGATCGTAAGTCAAACATAAAAATTAATATTACAAAAATATGACAAAAAATAATAAGAAACTTGTAATTTGTTGCCAGAATTTAAAAATAAAAATTCTCCTGAAGACGTCGGAAAAAAGCTGACGAAACGTTGAGAAAAAAGATGAAATAAATTGGTTTTATTTGCATCCTAAGAATCAAGAAATCTGACCATAAATAGCCAACGTGAAACACAATGAAAAACATAAACAAACGAAATTGGTCACAAAACATAAACACAATAATTAATTGTAATTCAGCTTTGAATAAATAAATGAAAAATAGTATTCTTTATTGAAACAAATTTTTTTTAAAATATTTTTTTTACTTTAACATGCAGAAAATGTTAATTCCGTCCATGAAATTAAAAGTGATTTCATTCCGAATTTTTTTTTTCGTTTTTCAGTTTTCAAAGCACCAAAATACGGATTGAATTCCGTTTATAAACGGAATTGTGCTCTGTGACATGGCCCAATAAAAACTACATTTATGTAGTTTTGATTGCAGTTTAGGAAATATTCGGGGACAAAATTTAAATTTTGACTTTTTTACCAACCTTTTTCAACTTTTCTGCTAATGGAGAAGTCAAATCTCGTTCGATTTAAAAAAAAAACTTATTATGGGTTCAGAACAAAATTTGTAACATTTAGAAAAAATTTGGTATCAAAAGCACAATTAAGTCAAAAGTTATACGTAATTTAAATTAAATATTTGAAAGAGTCGATTTTTTGCCGTTTTTTGCGGAAAAAAGTGCTTTAATTATTTTGCCATTATCAAAAAATTATTGCAAGAATACCAACCCCATATTCTTATTTATTCAAAGAGTAATACTATAAGAAACATTACTAGGAAATTTAAAGCAAACATTTTTCTTTATTAAAGGTTCCAGCTGGTTTCGAAATCGGCCTATTTTTGTTATGAATATCAAATGTAAAGCCTTTTTTCTCAAATTCCAATACTGGAACCATAAAATTTGTCATTTCACCTTAAGACATGATACGTTTTTTTATGTTTCCTAAAATATTAGCTGCACCCGGCGAAAGATAAGAAAAATTCAGCAGAAATACCAAAAATCCCATTTTTGTGATGTTATGAAATCTTTTTGGGAACTGCTGGGAACCAAAAAAAAATTCTATTTGATTTTACTTTTTGTGTATTAACCCTTATGTAAATGGCAAAAAACACCTTTAACCACACTGCAAGGTACCCGGGTACCTATTATGTATAAGGAAATAATATTAGAAACTAACATTTTTTGTCGAAAATAAAAAGAAAAACAAGAAAAGAAAAGCATATAAAGCTTGTATTATATGTTCCAGTCCCATTTGTAATGATCATTCAACAAACTCTCTAAATTTTTCCCGAGGCGATTAGCGGAAGTTTATTTGTAGTTTAGTGTTCATGTTCGCTTTTTTTATTTATGTATGTATGTGCGAGTATATACGAAAAAATATATTTTTGCTTGTTTTTCCTTCGCCAAATAAAAGTTTTAATCTAAGATATTAATAACGACTTCCTTTAATTTTATTTTAGCAACATTTCACTAAAAATATAAATGCAATAATCGCTTTTTCGTATTTAATGTATGTATATATGTAGGTACCCAGGTACCTTGCCATACCCTTAAGGGTGTAAGATGAAAATTGGACCTCTACGCCTTTTCAAAATAATTTTTTAACTAAAAAATAATGATAATTTAAAATTTATTAATAGTTATGAGTTCTCAAGAAGTTTGAAATATGTGGAACATCTATTTCTTAAAAAAAAATAAGCTGAAAACGTCAAAGATAAGATAACGAATTTAATACTAATTTAATTTTTTATTGTTGCTGGTAGCTGTGTTAATTGAATATATTCGTATAATATTCATGTATGTAGTTATACAGCTACGTCTATTTTTGAAAAATACCTTACACACTACTTGTAAAGCTGGATTCACCCATTGTTTCCGAACAAAATTTTTGTACAGACAAAAATTTTTTTACTGAGAGTTTTCTGCAGCGCCATTCACCCATTTCGAACATTTTGCATGGAAAATTAACCCTACCATATAAAATACGTGTGTAACGATGGGTATTAATGGTCGCATTCATAAGACTTAACAGGTGCGCAACCGTTGAGTGTTTGTCTTAGAAACGCATAGTTGAGTAGATTCGCTCCACTCAACAGTTGAGTAATTGCTGCCATTTTTTCCATCATAAAATTTTTTCGCTACCTATAGTCAACATGTTGCGCTCAGCCGGAACAGCTGATCGAAAAGGCTTATGCCGTTTATAATATAATGCATCGCCGCTTTGTTAGATGGCGACTGCAAATATTTGTTAAATTTTGTATTTAAAATGCGATAAAGGAACGAAATAAAGGAATTAAACTAAATTACTAATTTCATCAAACATATGTATGTATATCATGCTGTCTATTTGTATTATATATTACATATTTAATTCACTATTGCGTTTAAACGTTTTTTGAGCACATGGCGGCTCAGCGTTAAAATAAAAATATTATAGGCGCAGGTCTTTCTTTTTATTGCAGTGTTGTTCAAACACAGAATATTTATTTTAGGGAGCAAATTTTATTGTAAAAATGGAAGATTCCTGGGCTGCTGACTTCATTAAATATTCTGTGTTATACATACACTTTAGCTAAACTAATTAATTTAGCCAATCTAAGTTAGTTTATTTGTTGCTCTTTCGTTCGTTTTCAATTGCTTACGTTAATCAGCTGTTCATTTTGCAGTACATCCATCAATCCGTTTCTAAGAAGTAACTGTTGGGGCCAACAGTTGCCAACAGTTTCACAACAGTTGAGCTCAACAGCTACGTCTTATGAATGCGACCAATTTTACAAGTGGCAGTACATTGGCAAATTATTACAATTAGCAGTGTCTTTTTAATTGTTTAATGCAATTCTTTCATTCAACTCGATATGTATATGTTTTATTTTACAATTTTGCTTTGTAGTTAATACAAGTATATTATGTGCTTTTACTATTCATATAACATGATGTGGCAGCTCGGTTCAACTTTGGCTGAAAAATTAAAAAACTTGGCAGCTCATTTCGATTTTGTCCAGACGAAATATAAAATTAAAGGCCCACCTATAATATGATTGAGCTGGCTTAAGCTAATGCCAGAATACAACGATAAATCTGTCAAATACTTAAGCAATTCAGATGTGACTTTTAGGTGGCCACAATGTACTTACATGCACTTAAGTATTCTTTAGCCACAGCTGCACATACAGGTATTGTTAAAATTTTTTTTAAATTTTCTTTCTTCTGAATGCAATTCAATAAAATTAATTTGTTGGAATGTCTTAATCTATTAAAAATTCGCATATAATTATATCCACCAGTATTACTTGCTTCATTTGTTTTGCCCACTAAAAAGTACAACAATGATCATACATAAATAAACTCATGTGTATGTGTGTGTATATGTGTATTGTAAAACAAAGAATGAAAATAAAAGTTATGCTTTCTTTTCTGAGTTTAAAATAAGAAACAATAAAAAAATATTTAAAATCTATGAATATTTTCTGATGCTGTTCGGCTTGAGTTTAATGAATGCACAAACAGTGATTTCCGTACGGAATGTGCATTCAGTTTGGCACTTAGCTTAAGCAAATGACATTTGACGAGACTTGACAAAAAGTTCCATAAGTACATTATAGTTTGTCACATACTTTTTATATGTAACCGCACAGATGCTTAAGTCCGCTTATTCATATTATAGTTGGGCCTTAAATCATTCAAACTGAGAGTTGTTCGTCAAAAATATTTTCTCTCTCTCCAGAAAAGTGAAGTCAAACTACATAAAAAAAATTTTGTCCGGATAAAAATTTTGTTCGTAAACAATGGGTGAACCCAGCTTTACAAGTAGTGTGTTAGGTATTTTTCAAAAATAGACGTAGGTGTATAACTACATACATGAATATTATACGAATATATTCAATTAACACAGCTACCAGCAACAAATACTTGAACACTAGGATGTTCCAAAAAAATTTTTTGGGACTCAAGCATAATTTGAGACCTTATTGATTCAAGTAGTTTAGAGATTTTTTTCCAGATATTTCGGAAGAGGTTTCAAGGTCGCACAATTCGAATTTTTGCAACAAATCCAGTTTGCCGGCCATTTTTTGTATTTGTTCATAACTTTAACAATAACCACACTTTGCTTCACTTTTGAGGAAACAGTTTAGAAGAAATATGTCCAAGCTGTTTTGTTTGTGTTTTGGTGTGTAAAAGTTATGGGTTTTTAATGAATTTGTCCTTTTAGGTACCCTACATTAACATTTTTCGTAATTTTTCCACAAATTTTGGAAATAACAGTTTATAACTTTTAAAATTTTTATAAAAATTAAAAAAACTACTGATGTAGTTTAATTAGCTTTAAATAATTTAATAAAAAATTTGATTTTGCTCTTACTGTTCCTGAGTTATACCCGTTTTTGAGATTTGATTTTGATTTTTTAGTTGGGTATGAAATTAAAGTGGTTACACAGCTGAACACGAGTATAAATCAGGAACGGTAAGAGCAAATTGAATTTTTTTAAATTATTTAAAACTAACTGACCTTTTAACCCACATAAATAGTTTTTTTTTCATTTTATAAAAATTTTAATAAAAGTCTTAAATTGGGATCATATTCTTGAAAATTTAATAATATAATCTTAAAATTAATATTACGTTCTTGATTTTAAGAATGCGTTCTTGATTTTTAGAAATCATTCTATAAATTAAAAATTTATAACTAAATTTGAAAACGTCAATCTTACTGATAAAATCAAGGTTGGAAACCGAAACAAATAACGGTATCGGTATTGATACCGGTACAACTAGTTTTTAAATTTCGGTATCGGTAACGGTATCGGTATTTCTTTTATTTCGGTATCGGTATTACCGGTACATACCGTTACCGAGTTTATAATACCGGTATACCGATATTACTGCTAAATTTATTAGTTCAGAAAGTGGACATAGTAAAAAATCTTTTTTTTTTTGTTAAATTACTTCGAAAAGGGAGTATTTTTACATTAACATAAAAAGTATTTAACCTTATAAGTTTTTATACTTTTATTAAAAAATAAGCAAACTGCAGTTGAAACTTTGCATATATAAAGTATACATATTGGTTTACTTAACAAAAAATAAAAATAAATACATACAGTGTATGTATATTATACACTTAGTAATGTGCGAATATTCGTATTCGAGTTCCCGAATATTCCGCCGTTTTAGATATTCGTTTTCGTGCTCGCCAAATTAAGACGAAACGAATATTTGAATATTTCAATTCAAATAATAAACGATATTCTTGTAGCCAACTTGAAACAAACAAAACAAATTTCTGGTACAATTAATATTAAAAAAGTTAAAGTAAGTAATTTTCTTCACCTCAAGAGATCAATCTTTAACTTCAGATATAAAAGTTTACAAAATTTTTCTCCATCATCCCTATCAATCCATTAACCATATATTTGAATTATACCTATTTTTGTTATAAATATCAAATTCCAAGGCTTTAAACAAAAAATTTATTATACCACCTTAAAAAAAATATGTTTTTAAATATTTCCAAAAATGAGAAAGTTTTTAAATTCTAGTTGAACTATAGTGAATTTTAATTATAAATAATTTCTTAATCGGGCTTAAGTTCAGTAATTTCAGTTCTTATTGAATGAAATATTTTTTTATTAATTCATCTGAGTTTCTAAAGAAGAGAACAAAATTAAACTAGACTTATAGCTCCGGGAAATATTTCCAAAAATCAAATCTGCGCCCGGCGAATAATAATAATACTGCAAAAATACTGAAAAGTTTCATTTTTAGGATTTTGCAATTTATTTGGGAACTCAAAAGCAAATTTTATTTGTTATTGCTTTCTGTGTACTGATTACATCATTTTCTACCAAAGAGAGACTTTTCAGCCGAAAATATTGATTGGCAAAATTCTTTTATAATAGCGAAATAGTTAATCCACATTTAAAAAAAAAGTCAAAAATCTACTTTTTTCAAAATTTTAGTATAAATTGCGTATAAATTTTTAATTAATTGTGATTTTGATACCAAATTGTAATGTTATAGATTTTGTCCCTTATTAATAATGAGTCTCGTTTTTATCTCTAACAAGATTTGACTTCTCCATTAGAACAGTGGACTAAGGTTGGTTAAAAAAGCCAACATTTTAATCTTCTTTCTCGAATATTTTCTAAACTGTAAATGTAGCAGATTTTTTTTCCTCTTGGATAGAAAAAAATCTACTTGCAAAAAATCTTTTTTATATCTGATCAGAAACATGAGCTTGGAATTGATTCTAATTTTTCATGAACCCAAGGTTGCCCACTTGACTTGAGCTCTGTGACACCTCCTCAAATGTTGTATAAAATTTCAATCGAACAGCTAGTTTAGAAACTGGAGAACTATTTAATTTTTTTTACAAAATCCTCACTGTGTATCGGGTACTCTAATAGCAGCAAACCTCATATTTTAGACAGCGTATATATGTATGTAGTATCTCAATTAAAGAAACAAATCTTTGTTCATATATTAAAAAGCACTCTTCCAAACTTTAAATCTCCGGATTAGTTTGTGTATTTGGATTTTTTGCGATTTAATAACTTTAACTCTGACTTACAATGGCTTTGCTCTTTTCACCAATTTAAAATAAATATTTACATATATGTCTAGAGATACGTTTTACATTTCTAAAGGCATTAAGCAGCTCACGAAGTTTGTTAGTATTTCGCACTAGTGATGATTACGAGTATGATATGGTTGCACTTTCCGGTTGCTTAAAAAAACAGCGCTTCATAAGAATGTGTAAAGGAGAACAAAAACGTGTTTATAAAAGCAAGCTACTTATATATATATATATATATATATATATATTTGAAATTTTATTTTTGGTGGGAATCGGTATACCGGTACATACCGGTATAGACGTAAACGGTATCCGGTATTTTCTAACCGAAATGGATTTCGGTATCGGTATCGATAGCGGTATTTGAATCGGTATCGGTATTTTTACGATACCGTTTGCCAACCTTGGATAAAATTTCAAAATTGAAATTTTGCTAATTTCTACAATCTTAGTTTAAAATTTTTGCTCTTAAAATTAGATCGTTAATTTCTATTAGTGTATACTTTGGTAAAAATATAAAAAATAAAAGGGAAAATGTAGTTTTCCAATATAACTGCAAAAGAATTGAAAATGAGCTTAAAAATTTTAAATTTGCTCTTAATTTTATTACTTTATCGCATTTTAAATGTAATATTTAACAAATATTTGCAGCCGTCACCTAACAAAGCGACGTTGCATTACTCATGTTTTAAATTCGGCAGTTTTTCTTGAAGCAAGTCTGAGTTTGTTGAAGAGAGTGGAAAGAAGAAGAACTTGCTTGTACAGAAAAGTTACCTAATTATCTATGTTATTTCATTCGCTGCTTTCAAACAATAGGAAAATTGAACAAGAAACCGTCCGTGTGTAAGCAATCGAGCAGTTTTAAAAGAGAATTGAAGATAACTGCTTCAATAAAAACTGCCAAGTCTATAACATGAGTTATAGCATGATACAATTATACTAGCTACATGCACGACTACAACAAAATTACAACACCAAAAAACACATGTATTTTGTTGGTATAAACAAACCCTAAATTGTCGGAAACAAATGTCTTTTGTTTATAAATACAACAATTACAGAGTAACTAAAGTACAATTGCAGACGCGGCATTCCTGCATGATTATAGCTATTCAGTGTTGCCAATCTGTGTGTAGTTCGGCAGTGTGTAATTTCTACTCACATGTGTATTCCATATAATTAAATTCTTGTGTAATCTGGGTGTAATTATACTTTGAGTTCTATTTTTATTTATTTTTGTTTTAATTTTAACCTACACAAAAGATGTGTAGTGTAATTTTCTTCAATGTGCAAATTCATTGGCAACACTGTAATCATTTTATTCACACACATACATTAACATTTTTGCAGCTTGTAAACAAAGTTTGACAACTATGTGCAATGTATACAGTGACAGGCTGGGCTTGTGCATGTACCTAGTATAATTGTATCATGAGTTATAGTATAAACCGCATAGTTCTATTCGACCAGCTGAAAAAATGGCAGCAATTACTCAACTGTTGAGTGGAGCGAAATTACTCAACTATGCGTTTCTAAGACAAACACTCAACGGTTGCGCAATAGCTACATCTTTTGAATGCGACTAATACCACTGAAGGAGGGCGTGCTGATGTTACATTAGAATTTGTATCCGCTGAAGCCGGTGTAGTTTAGTGAACTTTCCTACAACAACTGATGCAAATTAGAGTTGTGCTTATCAGCTCTCTTGAGTGAACGCTCTTTTCAGCTCAGCTCAGTTTACTGAAGTATTTCATTTAGTTAGCTCAGTAGCTCAGTTCATTTGTAGTAAAACATTTTTGCAAACATAAAGAACGAGCGAAAACCGAAGCACAGCACCACAGCAGGCTACACGAACACACGACTTCAAATGCTGTTAGCAGCTTTTGTCGCCTCGTAGCCAGCTACTTAATTATTTTGGAGACGGCAGCACCATCTGCACCTCATATTTAAGTATAAATACATAGTTCAGTATTGCCTCCTTCAAATAATTCGCATTTATAAATATTAAATCACTCCTTCAAAATGTACTTATGTGACGTAAAAGTACAAAAATGAATCAATTTATTCTTTACATCAACTTTTGGATATTGTTTGTGGTAAATAATATGCAACAATTGTACGATATCACTCAATCAACATTTTGTATTATACTGGTAACACTGAATTTTCTCATTGCAGCCAAAGAAATCGAAGTTAGTTTAATTGGACTACAACGACAAAATCAGGATAGGCAACAAGCTGCCGCAATGTTGCCTTGCTGTCTTCAACATAATCATTGTCATATGTATAAGCATGTGTATTAAATTTTTGACATTTCGTAGTCGGTAGCTTGCATGTTTAATGCTTAAGAAGTTACCGATTTATACATTGTATGTGTGTGGTCATACGTTACCATATGAAATAGACGAAACTAAAATAGTTTAATGATTGGAATTTGTTAATAAATATATCTAAATATATAGCTATATACAATTTGCTAATAAATATATAGCACGCCATATGCACAATGTGCAAACTTTTATAAAGAGCTTTTTGGTGTTTCACACCGAGGAGAGTACAACATCCACACAGGGAACGAAACCGTGTGGATGTGAGTCGACTAACAGCCGTCGCCGGAAATTTTCAAAGAGTCTCAGCCGCCGCCGACCCATGCTGCTCATTTTCGGCTGAGCCGTTTTTTCAGCATTTTTTTGTTGCAAATTGTGTTTTAGCTTCTGTCAGTAATGTTAACTTAATAATTTTGCTTTAAAAAATAGTGATTTTTACTATAAATAAACGATTTGATATCCCTGAAAAATAAAGCTACCAGATATCATTGAAAAATGAAGGAAGGCTGCCAGATGTGGCGGTGTCTCGCCAACTTGGCGATTTTAAAATTTGTCGTCCTAGTTTTCTTATGACTATTTTTCTTTATTTTTCCTATGTAAAACTACATATTTTTTTTTTCAAACCCGGTCCTGTGGAAACATACTACAATATTAACTATAAAAATGCCTTTTTTTTATTGCTTTACTTAATCGATTAACTATTTTATAATAAACATTTTTCCTTTTTGTTTCGTTTTAAGAAAATATATTAAATAAAATGTATATTTTGTTTAATGATTCGGATTCTATTTAGGTGGGAGGTAAACTACGTCCTGATCCAGGCTTGCAATTTTAAAATTGAAATTTCATGCTTGAAACATAATTACGAAAATTTGACAAACTTTTAAACATTTTGTGTTCGTTTTATATAGTTTGCTCTTTCCAATATTTATTGTTTCTTTCTATAAATTTAATATCACATCAATGAAGAAAAGCTGAAGTGTCATAATGGTAGGTACAGACTTTGCAATTTAATTAAGCAACACGTTTTCAAATATTTTGATACTGCAACCTAAAATGCAACCCATAAACATCAAAACATCGAATGCAGCCATAAACAAGACTACAGACTATGCCACCGACAATGCAACCTGCCTCGTTGCATAAACACGTTGCTAAAGGCCATGTCAGATAAAACTTTTGCTTTGAAGAGTCGCTTTCACATTTAAGATGAAATGTACATGGTTATATGAAACATGTGACATAAAGTACTTTTAACACAAAGCGAAGCGAAAAGTTAGGCAACTTTTTACCGTTCTTAGTTTGTTTGACCAAACTCGCATGTAAATATGAAATTTTATTACACTTTTGGCATCAGAGTGGCAGAGTAATATGCATAAAATAAAAAAGTGAAACAAACAGTGAGTGTTGTCAAAGTTTTCATTGTGTCATACACACTTTGCGTCACGCTTTTTTTTCAAAGTTAGAAAAGTAAAAAAAATTTACAAAATGTTGACATTAGCCGACTCTCAGCCGATTTGTACTAGTCGACTTTTAGCCGCCGTCGATGATATTTGTGGTCAGCCGCTGCCGCTGACAAATCAGTATCGGCTTCGCTCTCTGCATACACAATAACAACACAACAGAATACAATGCTTTGCAATGAAACAAAGACCAAATTTAAAAGCTTTCAAAGCTGTTTACCTCAAATGCAAATATCAGTGCAAGTGTGTTGGGACGTAGCTGATCTACATACATACCAATGTTGGGATTTGTGGTACAATTACATTAGCATTGGTACACTTTTTACTTCAGTGGTACAATTTGAAAAAATTTGTGCTTTGCATTAGAGCAATAATCATTCCTCCTATTACACTTGCCTAACACTGATCATAAGTACCAAAGTTTGCAACATTGATAGTTTATGCTCATATTTTTCATTTGTTTTTGTCCCAGTTATTTAAGCCTGGTACTCTGTTCACAGTTTCGTGCGAAATGCTGTCAAAATATATAAATATAAAAGCATTTGGTATGAATTATTTGCGAAAAAATTCGCAAAAGTAGTACTCTGTTCTTGTTGCGAAAAACACGTAAAATCTATCTGACAGTATGTTTTTCCACACAAAATTAATCTGGCATCATTTTAGTTTAGGTTCGAAACAACATCAGCAGTGCTTTTTTTGCACAATATTTTAACAATGTTGCATACTTTCAAGCAATAAAAGCGAGAAATTTATAAAAAAAGCCCAACTCGGCTACATTTAGTATATGTCAAATTTTTCACACGAAATATAGGTTGCATTATAGGTTGCATTGTCTCTGTCACAGTATGCAGCGTGTTGAGGAAACACCTTGCAAAGTGTGTACCCTCTATTAGACTTCTTATGTACTTATACTTACATACATGAATAACTGTTTTGTTCGATAGTATTATTTAATTTTTTAATAAATGAAATTTTTTTTTTTGAATTCTTATTGTGTATGTTTAGTTGGCAGATGAATATATTTTGGAACAATTGATGTTAATTTGGTACAATTTTACCATTTTCATGGTACAATTTAAGAATAGCCATATCCCAACACTGCCAAAAACCAAAAATTTGCTGAAAAAGCACCAGACTTGTATCGAACGCTTTCATTAGGTCGTTTTAGACACAAACCCACTTAAATGACATAGGTTTGTGTCTAAAATGAGCTACTGAAAGTGTTCGATAGAATTCTAGAAACCACTCAATACTGCGCTGACGGCGCTCAATGAATTGAACGGCTCACAGCGCTCAGTGAAGTGAGCCGTTTGTTAATGAGCTACACAGCTCTAACACAAGGGACACTTATGGACACCAGAAAAATGGTTATGTTGTGGTTGTCATGATTGGTCTTTAATGACTGTCGGAAATCGGGCACGAACCCAGGATCTTCTGATCATTAATAAGTTAGCTGTAGCAAGCTTCTCATAAAATCCATATACACACATAAATATGTACATATACAGCAAACAAAACGAAAATAATTTTTAATATTTATTGCAATTGAAAATAAGAAAACAAAAGCAAACATTTTAAAGAAAACCTGATTTTTTTGTTCCCCCAGTGAGAGAGATCCAATTGTTCAATTCTGAGTTGGTCAATAGAGAAAAAAGCATTAGCAGCTTTCAAAAATATATGCCACAATTTTCTTGGTAATATAAATGCTGCAAATTCCAAATAACTGTTGAAAGAACGCGGATGCAACATATCATTAAAAATACACTTCTTGCATTCGCATTCGTCGTACCGTGTCTGGTGAGCATGGAGCAAGATTATTTCAATATGATGCAGATATTCAAAAAAAGATATCGTGCCATAACCGTCAATAATTTTCGAAATTAGTTTTTTGACCAAAATCAATAATTTTCGATCTAAATATTCTAATTTCGTTCCCAGAAATGTTAGCTGATTTCTGATGGGAAATCAATCGTGAAACAGTAGATAAAACTTATAAAAGTTCTCGATCTACTAAAAAGTTGTTGTTTAGTAGTAGTTTTATGTTGTATTAATATTTAATTTAATTTATGATTTGAATTTATATCACAGAAGCCGTTTATGTGTAAGATTCTTTACTTTTATCATAATAAAAATGTATTTAATATTCAAATATCAGTATTTTATTTAATTAAGAAACGTGATGGAATCAATCTGTGAATATATTTGGGTTCAGCAGACTAAAGTCAATTAAATTCACATAATGAAGTTCTTCCTTACGACTTTTTTTGCAGAACAGTATTAATAGTGGGTTTGGAAACTTCCTGAATAACTTTCTGAATTCTTATTTCTATAAGAAACATCTTCAGGATATATTCAATAACTTTTAAATTATAACGTTATGATTGATCATTATTTAGTTCTTTTATATAAATATGAGCCATTAATTTTGAAAGTGAAGCAATTCCATTAAAAAAAAGTTGTAGCATTTATAAATTAAAATTGTTATGATATTTCTATCTGCAAGCAAAGTGCGTAAATGGACTTGCATCACTTTCAAAATAAATGCTAATGAATACGTTTGTATGTATGTATTTATATAGATTGCGAATGCATTTTCAATAAAAAACTATTAAAGGCAAATAAAATTAACTAACAAAAATACAATTTCACAGGAGTAATAAAATACTAAAAAAACTGAACAAACTTGTAGTTAAGTCCCCTTGCTTTTGTTAATAAAAACGTAATTTTTGATCGCAAAAGTGTAAAATTTTTTCAAGACATGCTGGTCAATGATATTTATAATAATCAATCAAAAACTAGATTTTGAATTTTTTGTTAGCTACACGCCTTTTACAATTTGGATTTTATGTTCATTTGTGTATGAATATATTTGTCTAGAAACTTAATAGATAATTATTATTTTATATATTCTTCAACTAATGGCAATTTTTATATTTAAGTACGTTTTTTTATGACTGTAAACAAAAGTATACATTTTACTTTTACACGTTTTAATAATTACATTTGTACATATACATATGTATATAACACTTAATTATTTCTATCAATACATATAAAATTAATAACTTAACTTATTGTTAATGAAGAATAAGTTAACATTTGTATATTTGAATATCGTTTTCATTCAAAGCGACATTTATACAGAGATGCAAAGTGGGCCTGGACGCTGTCGTGGGCATGGCAAAGATTTGTCGTAGTCATTGTGCGTTTAAAACAACGAAATGTATTGTGTATGCACATAATTTTTTTTTTTTAGTTTAATTTAGTTTCTACTTAATAATAGTTGTATATACATTTAAGTTCCATTTGTATTGCAATCACACTTCATTGCAGCTAGATCAAGATGTATTTATGTATATATCTAAATGAAGAAAGACACCACGATGGGAATAGGAAAACGAGTATAATGTTACAGCAATAATAGTAGCAGGTTTTAATAAAAATCAGCACATTGTTTCATTATAGGGCGGATCCTTTTCAGACTCTGTGCTGCTCTTAATGTTCGATGATAACTTTGCGATTTCGTCTTGCACAAGATCTGTGGTTATTTGTGGTATCGTGATTGCACTGCTGCTAGAAGTGACTGCAGTGTGGTCGCCTTCTTTGGATTCTTCTGTGCTTGAGCTACTCTCTTTAAGTATGTTCATGCCTAGTTTACTAGTGAACGTTGGTTTCAACGAGGAAATCAATTTGGCCGGAACCAAAGCAGGCAAGACAGCACCTGCTGTAATAGAAGTTACATGTTTCATAGGTGTCTGTAGTTTGGGCAACGCCGATGCTGATGCAGAAGCCGACGATGAAGATAAAGGTGCGAGTTCTGTAGTTGAGGTGGGTGTATCAGTGGATGATATGCGTGAAGTTGGTGGTATCGGTGGTGGCTTCTGCTGTTTGCCTTGGTCCAAGCTAAACTGTTTCTTCAATTGCATAGCTCGTGGTAGCGGTTGCGTCTGCGCCATTATATTCGTTGTTCCATAATCAAGTGATGTCGTACCTTCATCCTTTGAACGCTTAACATCGGAAGCTCCAACGGAGGAAGTACGCAACGGCTGATAACGTGCAGATATGCTAAGTCCACTACCTCCACTTAAGCTTCCACCTCCCTCAAGCACTGTTGTAGTCAATGTCTGCGACTGTGATTGTGATTGTGACTGTGTATCAACTGTATCTAGTGAAGGCTCAGCTGTTAAGGATGGAGTGTCGATATTAAATGATCCCGTCATTGATGTGGTGGTATCATTCGAACTTTGTTTTATAAAACGATATGGATGCGCTGAATAATCAGTTTCCGTACTGGAATTTTTCTGCAAACTTTCGCTGGATTTTTTAAAGAGACGTCCAGTGCTCTCGTACGGTGGATTTAAAAACTCACTTGTAGCACGCTGTGGTACTACCGGTGAATGATATGTCTGCTGTTGTTCCATGGAGGCATTTCGCGTCCAGGGTCTTTCGTTCTTAACTTGATAAGCACCAGTTGCTGGTCCACTAGTATCACTACTATCACAAGCACCAATTAATCCACTACCGGCAGTTGGTTTGGACGGCGAAAGTTCGATAGCAGTCTCACGTCTCAAAGGATGTCGATGGCTGAAGTCAATGGACGCACCACACTAAATGCAGAAAACGAAACAATTAATATTCTATGCTAGTACATGCACTTGTCGCAATTGCATAAAATCATATTTAAGAGTGTAAGCTTAGGCTGAGTTTAAATATGTATGCCATGTGCCCAAAAAAATTTAACCACTAATTACTAATGAAAAACTATTTGATTCAGAAACGTATTTATTAAGTTAAACAGTTTCATATATAATTAATAGACAATCTTATAGAATTTAAGAAATTTATTATTCGACATGTCATAATTATATTTTAATTTGAAATTTATTTGCTGGTGGTTTAGCTTGGTCGGTATACGTATTTCATTGGCGCTTGAACCAAATCATCAGTAGACTTCAACTACAAATTTTTAACAGTCACAAACCTCTTACTTTATGAACAGACTTTCAAAAACTATATGAGAATTCATAAAATAATAATATTTTTGAAAATCACAAAGACAAAATAAGCTTAGTAGGCTTTGTAACTCATACAAAAGCCAGCAAATAATTTATATTCGATATGAATCTATTTTATTTTTCTAAACCTTTATACAATTAGAAATCCATTGGATAACAATAAAAGTACTTACGACAATATGTCGAATAATAAATTTTCTTAAATGTTAAATTTTAGATTTTATTTTTCATTTTGCCTTGTAATTACTTTTATTGTTATCCAATGGATTTCTAATTGTATAAAGGTTTAGAAAAATAAAATAGATTCATATCGAATATAAATTATTTGCTGGGTTTTGTATGAGTTACAAAGCCTACTAAGCTTATTTTGTCTTTGTGATTTTCAAAAATATTATTTTATGAATTCTCATATAGTTTTTGAAAGTCTGTGCATAAAGTAAAAGGTTTGTGACTGTCAAAAATTTGTGGTTGAAGTCTACTGATGATTTGGTTTAAGCGCCAATGAAATACGTATATAGACCAAGCTAAACCACCAGCAAATAAATTTCAAATTAAAATCTTATAGAATCCTACATGATTGGGAACTGGTTAGATCAATGAATGCATGTCTGAATCAAACAGTTTTTCATTAGTAATGTGTGGTTACGTTTTTTTGGGTACATGCCACACATATGTAAGCCCGGCCTTGAGGCTCAGTTAGCCGACTGTAATGTAAAGTAACTGCAACAGTAGGAAACAGCTTATCGATATTGCTATGCGAAAAGTAATGAAAATTGTTATAGAGATGTAATGTAACGTAACCTACTTTTAATATAAAAATATCGATCAGCTGTTTCCTACATTGCAGTTACATTACCCTACAGTCGGCTAAAGGCTCAGTTTTCACATAAAACAACAAGAACAACAGTAGGAAATAGCTTATCGATCAGCTGTGTCCTACTGTTGCAGTTACATTACATTACAGTCGGCTAACTGAGCCTTTACACTACAGATACACATACTATAAGTTCTACTGAACTATTAATTAATGCTATTATAAAAAATATATATTTCTTGTTTTAATCCAAGATGTTGTAAGCTATATATATTATTTAAAAGAAATCAAAACATTTTGTATGGGAATTATATCAGAAAAATAATATATTTTTTACCTCATAGGAGCCATCAGTATCATCTACAGAGGCACGGGCTGTAAAGAGGCCTTCAAGCATTTGATAATCACTCTCTTCACACTCTCTTAAATGCTGCTTTTCAAGTAAAGCTGCTCTCTCGGCCTTCGACAATTCGGTTTTTGGTCGATCCATAGAAGCTTTAGGGAGGATTCAATGATAACAGCTATTTAATTACTTGGTATCAATTTATTTTTAATACATATGAACACTAAGTTTTACATAATGTATATTTTTTTATATACGATGAGCTTCTTGTTTCCACAATCCAGATGGTTGAAAATTTAAAATGAGAGGACTCAATTTTTTAAATTTTTCAGATCAGTCGAATTGCTGGACTGTGGAAACAGTGGGTAAGTAATTATATTTCATCGTAAGTAAGTAAGTATATTTCATCGCATTTGATTCCACTAAAATTAACTTCGATATTATTTACAATAAAAAGGTCATATTGTTATTCTTAAAATGCTTAAAAAACCTGACAATTATATTTTTATATTTTGATATTGTATTGTTTATTTTAACATTGCACCATAAAAATATGACCTTTTTATTGTAAATAATATCGAAGTTAATTTTAGCGGAATCAAATGCGATGAAGTATACTTACTTACTTACGATGAAATTATTTATATATCATCTAGGAAAAAATCAAAAACTTGAGCAACGGAACCTGATATGTGTGAAACCCGATTTACATATCAGGCATTCTTCGTAAATCGGACAATCTAAA
Source organism: Tachina fera (assembly GCA_905220375.1). Taxonomy (NCBI): domain Eukaryota; kingdom Metazoa; phylum Arthropoda; class Insecta; order Diptera; family Tachinidae; genus Tachina; species Tachina fera. The sequence goes on from LR999967.1 coordinate 66,667,024, forward strand.
ATTTTTGTGTCGAAATTTTGAATTTTAGCATATGCATGCACCTTAATATAGAAACTACATTAACATTAAAGGCCAAATTTTGTAAACAGAAACGTTTTTTTCGTTTTGAAATTTGTATGGAAAAAATATTTTTTGAAACGAATTTTCGTTATTTTTCATACAAATTTGAAACGTTTAGAAACGAAATTTTTTACAAAATCTGCCTATAAAACTACATTATTTATTTGAAATCGAGATTATTGTATTTTTCCATACTTAGATGTTCTTCTATCGAAATATTCAAAAAAAGCTCGATTTAAAAAAATTAGTTTGTTAGGGACTTTTTATATTGAGGCAACGATAATAATACCTTTAGATTTGAAAATTTCTGGAATCTACATATACTCTGAAACATTGGCCCAAATTTAGGATCATATATTGTCTAACTTGTTGTTGAAATATTCTTAATATCTAAATTTATATCGATTTTGCTGTTATTTGTATAAAATAAACAATATTTCACTGCATTGACAACTTACATACACCTGACCTAGAAAACTTCAAAATACTTCACAAAGAAAGAAGGCACAACAAACGTTATACTTTGGAAAGCTTAAGTATACAACAAAAAATTAAATTGACATAGCAATGAATAGTAAAACAGATAAAGACAACAGCAATGCCAGCTATAGCATTGTATTAGTTTAGACTTTAGTGTAATTCAAACTGTGATATTAAAAGTTAAGAAAAGGCTGTGATATTTTGTATGTGTTTTATGTTGCACATGTTATGTCTCTTTAAAATACATCCTAAAAACTTAAAAGTAAATTGGAATAAAAGATAAAATATTTAGGTCAATGTTTATAATCTATTATCATCAATTGTAATTGCATACACAAATATGTACATATGAATATTAAAGTCGTTCTTTTCATATATTACCAATGTTACCAGATTTCAATAGAAATAATTATCCCTGAAGATGTTGGAAAATCCCAACGAAACGTCGGATACATTAAGAATGAAATAGAAAACGTCTTTTATTTACATTTTGAAGAAGTTGAATGACCTTGAAAGCCTGAATAGATACAATATCTATAAAACTACACTAATTGATATTAAAAATAAGGTCGAGAAATTACATACAAATACATAAGTATCGGAGGGCCCGCCGAATTAACAAATTATTTAAAATTGAAAGGGAAATGCATTTTTTTAAAACACATTAAATTTAAATATAGTCTGTTTATCTGCACATTGCTTAAGAGTTATTGCAGAGACATAAAAAGACTAGCCAAACAGAAAGAAAGTCTGAAATATTTATTAGCTTGTCGAAAAAACGGATTAATACCAACTCATCTGGTGAACACAACAAAACACACGGCATATATATTTAGCATGACGAAAATATCACACGAATACGATAGGATTGAACAGAAATTTCACAAGAAAATTCTTAACTTACAAATTAAGGAAACTAATATAAATATAGGAGTTACACAAAAGAAAATTGACGAAACGAAACATGATTTAGGATCGGTTCTGGATATTGACGAATATAGAAACTTCATAAAGAAACAATCTTTAAGATAAAAAAAGTTTATATCATTATATAAACTGGCACACTCGTTCAACTTACAGAAATTAAAACGGTATTGAAACTTATAATTCAACCCAACATGGGTCGTTAATAAAACAAATATAGATTTTACAGATGAAAGCAAATGGTTACTATCCCTAGGATCAAAGTTTTCCTTACCAGTCAATAAAGACAATTTCTCCGCCATCAATTTAATAGCAGATTTAGAACAATGGGTACAAACATTAACAGATGAAAAAGGAAAGGATGTTATTAGAGCCAAAATAACAGATAGAATTTTAACATATAAAAGGACATCAAGAAACAGCCAGAAAGAATGGCTTATACTGAATATGTACTAGGATACAAGGAAATTACTGCGAAGACATAGGGATAATATTGTTATCACAACATCAGATAAAGGAAATAAAACTGTAGTTTTGTATAAAGAAGACTACAAAAGAGAAATGAGTAAACTTTTAGAAAATAAAAGCACTTATAAAGCAGTGCGTACAGATCCTACACAAACTCTACAACGCAAGAACAACAAATTAGTAATGGATCTATATGCCAGTTTCTGACCACGCCATAGCTCCAAGATTGTATGGCTTACCGTCCATAAACCTGATATGCCTTTAAGACGCATATCATCGTCTGTATAAGTGCCATGTTACAATCTATCCAAATACATAGGAACAATTTTGAAAAATATGATTTCAACAAAATTCAATATAAAGAACTCATTAGAACTGAAAGTGCAATTAGAAAATATTATTTTGGACGACGAGGAAATTCTCATATCTTTGGACGTGGTATCGTTATTCACTAACATACCTATACACCTAGCTATAAGTAATATAATGGAAAAATAGAATCTATTGAAAAACCACACAAAAATACCTAAATCGCAATTTCTGAAAATCCTGTAGTTTTGTCTTAATGAAAATAATTATTTCGTGTATGAAGACGTTATATACAACCAAACGTATGGTATGCCGATGGGAAACCCTCTGTCACCAACTATCGCAGCCATTGTGCTGGACACTATTTTAGAGAAAACAACTAACGAACTAACCCAAGAAAATATAAGAATAAAATTATTGACAAAGTATGTTGACGACTTATTTGCAATTATTAAAAGAAAAGATGAGGATAGAATTTTGCAAATATTTAACAATTACCATAACAAAATTTAAATTCACAATTGAAAAGGAAGTCGATAGTTCGTTGCCATATCTGGAGATGAAATTAATTAGACAAAAATATAAAATTATTACAGACTGGTATATAAAACCGGTAGCATCCGGCAGAATAATTAATTATAATTCAACGCAACCACTTAAACAAACGATAAATACATTTTCTAATTTCATTATTCCTGAGCCACGACAAATATAAAACTAAAATAATTAAAGAAATAATGAAAAATAATAATTATCCCCCAAATTTTATAAATAATCTGATATACAGACCAATAAACCATAGAACGGGAAATACTGAAACAAGATCTGGCAACACAAAATACTTAAGCTTATCTTACATATGTACATACCTAAATAAACTGAAACCACAAACATAAAATAAATTATAAAAGAAGAAGGAGTTATAGTTGCACATTATTTAAATAAAACTTCAAATACACTATTCACTAACCTTAAATCAAAATTAAATAAATTCAGTGAAGTGCGACTTTGACCCGCGCACGAAGGGTTCCGTACGGGCACGAAATAAGTATGTTGTTCAATACGAACAATATAAACTATAGTTTTGTCATTTTTTTCGTTTTTGGGTTTTTTCGGTTTTAAGCGTTTTTTTTAGTTAGTTTTTGAATTTATTGGCGCTTTCTGAGTTTTGGCACTTTTTTCACGTTTTGGCGATTTTTTTTTGGTTTTTGAAGTTTTTTTAATTTTGGCGATTTTTATTATTTTGGCGTTTTTTTTATTTTGGCGATTTTTTTGTTTTGGCGATTTGTTTTTAATTTCGGCGTTTTTTCATATAGGTGATTTTTTTTGGTTTTGGCGATTTTATAGTTTTGGCACTTTTTTTTCATTTTGAGGATTTTTTCGGCTTTTGGCGTTTATTTAAAATTTTGGCGATTTTTTTCGTTTTGGCGATTTTTTTATATTTGGCGTTTTTTTTTAATTTTGGCGACTTTTTTCATTTTGGCGATTTTTTTCACATAAACAATTATTTAGGTTTTGGCACATTTTTCGCGTTTTGGCGATTTTTTTCATATTGGCGATTTTTTTTTCATTTAAACGATTTTTTCGAATTTGGCGATTTATTTTAGTGCTAGAATTTTTTTTTAATTTTGTCGATTTTTTTCGATTTGGCGATTTTTTTTTAAATTTTGGCGATTTTTTTCAGGTTTTTGCGATTTTTTTCGGTTTGGCGATTTTATAATTTTCGGATTTTTTTGTTTTACCGTTTTTAAAAATTTCAAGAGTTTACCTCTTACGGTTTCCAAGATATAGCAATTTGTCAAGATTACATAGTCAAATTTGCATTAACTGATGATTAACCACCCTTTAATTTAAATTTTTTAATATTTTAATGTTTATTGTTGTAGTCTATATAAAAATACACTAATTTTACAAATTTCAAGTGTCAATATACATATGTACATACAATTGTATGTATATTACATGAGATTTTAACATTTTTCGTCGCTCGTTTTGGAGCACCCTTTAATTTTTAGCTTTTATATATTTGTCAGAATTGTATTAACTGATGGACCACCCTTTGAATTAAATTTTTTTAAATTTTAGTGTTAATTGTTGTAGTCTATATAAAAATACACTAATTTTACAAATTTCAAGTGTCTATATACATATGTACATACAATTGTATGTATATTACATGGGATTTTAAAAGTTTTCGTCGGTCGTTTTGGAGCACTCTTTAATTTCTAATTCTCATATATTTGTTGTTGTAGTGGCCAAGGTTCTACATACTCTGTCCAAATTTCAGGTTCGTAGCTCTTACGGTTCCTGAGAAAATACCGTGTGACGGACAGACGGACAGCGTAGCGAAAACAAAAGGGTTCCTTTTTTCACCTTTCGTGTACGGAACCCTAACTAAAAGGAACAAAGCAACGTCGTATATCAAATTAAATGCAATGGGGGGACAAATGAAAAATGTAAGCAAGTGTACATTGGGACAACAAAAAGAAATTTGGGAGTAAGAATTGCTGAGCACGAGACACAGTCTTTTATTTACATTTTGAAGAAGTTGAATGACCTCGAAAGCCTGAATAGATACAATATCTATAAAACCACATTAATATTTTTCCTCTTTTACACAAAAATTTAAATCTACTACTAAAAATTTTTATTTTTAAGCAAATTGTACTTAAAATACAGCCAGATATGTCTAAATAACGTCAGAATGTTGAAAATTAAGCATATACATATGCGTAAAACACCAGAAATATGTTGAACAAAAAAGTAGAAGTACAAAAGCGAACAAGTTGCAAAAGCACGCCATATCTTTTATTAAGTTAATTAAAATTAAATTTAAAGCAGTTCATATTTCAATAACAATACTCGTAGTATGTTTTTTTATATACATAAATAGTGAATAGTAAATATTGTGAAACTGGACAAAAAGTTTATGTGCAAAATTAAAAGAATCTCTCATTTACATGTAAATGATTATGCATTTATGCGTATTCAAAATGCAAGAAAGTGTTTACCAATTATAATAATGATTTAGTGCATTTCAAGGAGTCTTTCTAATAAAAACAGTAATTTTAAAAATAATTTGTGTTCCGATATTCTGATCAGGTGTTTGGTGAATGTTTGCAGTTTTATTGAAAAGGGCGTACATGAAATTTATTTATTTATTTTCATGGGGGAGAGCATGATTAAACATATTTAATTTAAAATTAAACATATTGTGCTTAAAAATCAACAAAAGGTTTAAAAATATAGTTGAGTAATTTTAGGTCGAAAGTAGTCTGTAAAGTGTTGCCTCCTACTATTATCGACCTAACTTTCAACAAAAGTGTTTTAGAGTGTGTAATGAGTATGCCCAATTTTTGTTTTGTTTGATGTATATTTGGAGCTAGAGGTGGTAAAGTGATGCATTTTCTGAAAATATTTTTTTTTAAATTGCTGTTTCCAACTAAAAAATTAGTTCTTATAGATAATTTTTTAATCTTTTCTTATTTTGTTTTTTTTAGCAAATTAGACTATAATGTTTTTATTATACTTTCGGAAATTTGATCTATAACAGTTTAAGAACTATGCCAATTTCTTAACGCATTTAAAAACCAAAAGTGAAAATATTTTGAATTCCAATTTTTTAACTTTGTCCTTATAACGGCTTTTCATAATTACCCTGGAATTCTCTTATGGTACTGTAAAGGAGAAGAAACAAGGTAATTGTAACCAGGATGTTAAAGCATATACATACATATGTATTTGTCCTTAATTATGAAAGTGGTCTAAGTCATGTGCAGCTTTGCTTCAAAATATCAAATAAATATTTAAAAAACTTTAATAAATATCAAAAAAATATTAAAAAATTATATAAATCGAGACTAGTACAACTTTAAATTCGAATGTTGCACAATGTAAAAATATTTTTTAATATGTTCAAATTTAATTTACTAAATATCTCGACAACAGAAATATATGACTTAGACCACTTTCATAATTAAGGGCACATATAGGTGTCACAAAGTAGACCAGAGTTGTAATAACTGACGTATGCAAAAAGCTAAAATCATTTGTGGTGCAGTCACTGCGAGAAAGGGACAACTGTAGTATATTTGTTATTAAGATGTTAACAAAATAATCAAAATAAACAAGAGAAAATATGTACTTTGTGAAACGAACACGTGTACATATGTACATACATACACATTTACAAAATTAAATTAAAGAATTTGTTGAATTGAATTAAAAAAATAGAATGTGAAATAGATTAATGGTATTAAAAAGTGATTTAAATTTGTTTACAAATGATTACTGATTTAACTTTAAGCATTTTCATTGAACAATTTTAATTTTTACCTTTTGTTTACAAAAATCACACAGCAAATGAGATCACAAAGCATAAACTGAAAATACATACATTTGAACAAGTAAACGAAGTACACAATTTTACAAAATTAAATGAAAGAATTTGTTGTGTTGAATCAAAAAACAAAATGCCAAATAGCTTATTACTATTAAAAAAGCAATTAAAAAGTGTTTTAAAATGATTGCATATCTTATTTGAAGCATTTTCATTTAAAAATATAAATTTTTACCATTTATTTGCAAAAATCGCCAAGCGAATGAGGTTACAAAGCGTAAAATGAAATTAAGCTAAAAATTGCAACCACGAAAGAAGGTTAAAGAATGCGCAGTGACTGCGAGAACGAGACCTCTGAAAACACAAATTATCTTCCGTCTCGTGACATCTCTGTATATCCTCTTACTATTGAGCGCTTATCCCATGTGATCAGTTACTTTTTTTTTAAAAGAAACTAAGTTTTTATTTTTGCATGCTTATTTTAATTTTATAAATGTTGATTTGTTAAATATTTCTTCATACATTTTTGTTTGTATAATTTTTTAATATTTTTTTCACTTTGAATATTTCAAACTCGGGTTGGGGTCATATGCCCGAAACTTAAAATCCCGAATTCAAAATCCCGAATTGCAAAATACCGAATTTCAAAATCCTGAATTTTAGTATAATTTTACAGTTTTGGTTTTGAAAATCACGCGATTCTTAAAACCAAAACTGTACAGTTATTCGGTATATTAAAATCAATAAAAACATTTTTCAATATTTGTCCACATACATATGTACGTATGTAAATACTTCAAATATGACAAAATTAGAAGACAGCAATCGAAAAATTAAAATCGGGGAACACAGTTCTTCGCAAAAAAAAATTCTAAAATTTAATTCATAATTAGAATTAATTCACGTCACCTCATATTAAAGTTTTAGAACAAAAGGTTGCTGAGATATGGAGGTGCAAAAAGTGCATATTTTAAGACATACTCACTGACCAGGGTTACCGGTCACCCGACTAAACTCGCAATTTTACCCTTTTTTAACGGTCTGAGACTTTTTGTGAGACTTTTTATCACCGAATTTTCCCACTTTTTTTTATTTTGTTGCGACTTTTTATCCTTTTTTGTGAACTTGCCGGAAATTAAAAGTTTTCTGATTATTTTTATCAAAAAAAAAAATCGTCAAAATAATGTCGTCGTAATTTAAAAGCAATTCCTAGGTTATTGTGTTCATTTGCAAATGTATTTGCAACCATGCAAATGTATTCAAGAAACTTTTTAAAAATTTTCAGTAGAAGTTGCAAAGAAATTATTGTGGCTGGTTATAGAGATAAAATCAATATTAAAGATGTAAAAAAATTTTATCAAAGGCTTTGTGATGAAATATTGAAAAGGGTAAATTTTGATGATAAAAAACTAAATATTTTAAGATATTTGCAACCTGAATTTCTTACCACTTATGAAGACGTTAACTACAATGATCTCAATTTAGAATTTAGTTTTATTACAAGTAAGCCTGAAGATTTCATAAGTGAGTACAAACTATTAGAAAATAAAGCAAATAATAAACATTATGAAAAATTTTTTTAAGTTAAATATGTTGAAATTTTTTTGGCATAATATTGGTAATTTAAACAAATTCGCTGGACAAACCAGTGTTTCCTAATTTGTAGAAACTGGCCGTATACGTATTAACTCTACCTCACAGTAGTAAATTTAATAGAAAAAATATAGCAGATTCCCTGTGATGTAGAAATTAAATTTCTAAAAAGTAGTATATATGTATGTTAAGAAAAAATTTTTGAATTATAAATAATTGCACTTAAAAAATATGAAATATGTTGGCAAGATCAAACGAATGGAAGTAGAATAAAAAGCAAAAATATCCTAACTGTAACTTCACTACTCTTTTGCAGGGACCGTAACTGTTGACTTTTATCGAAAAAGTCAAGAAAAAAAAGTTATTTTAAGTTTCATTTTTTTTTAAGGCAGAACTAAGAGTTATTTCTTAACTTTTATTTTTTGAGGCAAAAATTAAAAGTTATTTTGACTTTATTATTTTACTCAAAAAATAAAAGTTATTTTTTGACTTTTAATATTTTAAGGCTAAAATAAAAGTCTTGAATTAAGTATTTCATAATTGTAATACGCTAGCTTTATTGCGTTCTTTTCCGTAAAAAATATTTTGCAATTACTTTTTCTGTGAAAAAAAATCAGCTGGCAACCTATAGAATTGATTACACTTGTTCACAAACTATCACAACACACTAATACATACACACTTTTGGCTGTCACTTAACGTTGAATTCTATTTTCTACAGATCTGTCTGCAACAGAACAGAACGAAAAAGGAAAAACTAACCACAGCTACAGATTTTCAACTAAACAGAACAAGCTGATTCAGAACAGAACAGCACAAACAGTACAAACTAATTCTGCCTTTAAGTTAATTTTTTCAGTATACATGAAAACATGTGCATACATATTTGTACGTGTAAGCATATGTATATGCAACTGTATATGTTATGAGATATGATAAAAATGGATTCTCCAATAAGGTTTTTGTTCTATTTCAATTGTTTTTTTATTTTGTTATGCATTTCTTTGATAAAAAAACGTTGAAAAAAAGAGGTGCGACTTTTATTTTCTCAAACGACTTTTTTGTGCGACTTAATTTTTGCAAAACAACTTTTTATGAGACTTTTCTAAAATTCCTAGCGGTAACCCTGCAACTGACCACTGACACACTCATCAAATTGATGAAGCACTTCCGCTATTGGAAGAGAGCTTAAATTTGGTACATGAATAGATCTAAGTAAGCAATGACCTAGAAAAATCTGAAAACATGGAAATTTTAGCCAGACGGTGGGTTTACGCTAGAGTTGGGCATAGTTGTTCCTTTTGCGGATTGTTCTTTTTGATCCCAACAACAAAAAGAACTAGTTCGTTCTTTTCGTTCAGTTGTTCTTTTCGGTCAGTTGTGCAGTGAACAACAGATCAGAGATTACACAATCATGCATACATTGAATCCTCTTCAATGTTTTCTTCGTTTGTTAATATTCTAAAGTAATTTCATTTCATACTTAACGACCTTATTTAACTAATAATTTTTGATTGGAAATGCTTAGAATGAAGTTTGATCATTTGAAAACAAATTTTAATCACTTTTTTAATACTGATTTATATTCAACACAACAAATTATTTCTTTTGAGTAAAAATGTTCCTTGCTGAGACGTATTTTCATTTGTGCTTTGTAATCTTATTTGTTGTATGCTTTTAGTAAGTAAAAGGTAAAAATTAATATTTTTGAAATTTTTAAAATGAAATCCGTTTTCAGTATAAAACAAATTATAATGACTTTTTTAATTCTAATATTCTTTTTCGCAATCTTTTTTTTAGTTCAATCCTACAAATTATTTCTATTAATTTTGTAAAACTCACTTGTATATTTCACTAAGTATACATTTTCTTTTGTTTGTTTTGATTATTGTGCTAAAAATTTAATAGGCACACAACATTTGTGTATTTTTAACAGTATGCAAACGAGAAACTATATTATTTTACTTGAAATATTTTGCATGTGCATTGGTCAGGAACAGAGAATAAGATAAACAAAACAAAATAAAGACCAAAAATTAACGAACGAACAAAAAACGAACAAGACCAAGATATCAAAAAGTACCAAGAGAATAATAAAGACCAAAAGAACAAGAAAGACTAAAATAATAACAAAGACCAAAAAGGAACAACTAGTCGAAACTAGTTCACATCGTTCACTTATGGGAATAGTTCAATTGAAAATAACGAACTAGTTCTTTTTGAGCCCAACCCTAGTTTACGCCCATAAAAATTTAAATTTGTGCTAGTGAGCTGAAATTCGATACAGACCAATGTAAAGGTGTATAGGTGAGCAATAAACTAAAAATATCTGAAAACCCCGAAATGTTAGCCAGGAGGGCGGGGCTACGCCCATAAAGGTCAGAATTAAAAAAGAAAATCTAAAGCGCTTAGCAGAAGCGATTTTATTAAAATTTTACATATATACTGCGATAATGCAAGGTTTTAAATTGTTCGCTAAAAAAGTGATCATTGATACCCCCATACAATTTAAACCTCATATTTTATGTACTTCGGATCAGCACATTTAAATGTACTATTTATGTCTTTACTATTATCCGTTTCCAACGAATCTAAACAGGAAAGATAATCACTAGTCAAACAAAATCTTAAGTTAAAAAAAGAAAAAAGTTTCGCTAGTAAGCTAAAATTTGATAAACCAGTAGTTATAGATTAGCAAGTTACTAGAAAAATCTGAAAACCCACATATTTTAAATACAGGGGCGGGGCTGCGCCCATTAGGCTCAGAATTTAAAAAACAAATCTAAGGCGTTTAACTCAAGCGATTTTATTGAAATTTGCATACATATGTACATGTTTGAATGATGCAAGGCTATACATTTTTCTTTAAAAAAGTGGGCGTTAACATGCCCATAAAATTTAAGACTCTTATTTCATGTATTTCGGATCAGCAGATTTGTATATACTATTTATGTAGATGTTATTAGCCGTTTTCAACGAAACTTGACACGTATGGTTAGCACTGGCCAAAAAAAATTTTTCTCTTAAAAAAGTGGACGGGAATACTCCCATAAAAATAAAATAAAATAAAATAATAGAGAGCTGAAATTTGATACGCAAGTAGGTCAAGATGAGAAACTAACTGGAAGAATCTAAAAACCCAAATACTTTAACCAGGAACGGCAGAGGCCACGCTAATATTGTACTGAAGCTTTTAAATGAAGCTTTAACTTAAAACTATCATCTAAAAAATTGGATTATGATAATGGAGTGCTGCTCACAACAAAATCTTGAGTTTAAAAAAGTGACGGAGAGTAGGGGTAACGGCCATAACATTTAGAGCTAGAATTTGCACTACTGAGCTTAAATTCGATTCACAAATAAATCTTAAACAGAGATTATCAAGAAAGATCTAAAATCTTGGAAGTTTCTATCCAGGGTACTTTAAACTCTTTCTATCCAGGGTACTTTAAGTTAAGGGGTGAGTTATGAACAGGAAAAATCCGAAAGCAACGATTGGTAAAATAGGGATGTAGGGTCACATTTTTAAAAACTTAGAGTAAGATTATGCGGTAGACAACTGAAATTTTGCACCAAAAAATAGGCTTAGGTAAGTTATTAACAAAAAAAGTTAAAACTCAAGCTACGCTATTGAAACTTTGTATGCACATTTTACTCATGCTAGCATTTAACTTTGCGTTTTCAAAAGTACTTTGTCTAAGCAGACTTTAAAAAATAAACGGGGTCACTCCTACTAAAATTTACAGCATATTTTACATATTTCTACTCAGATGACTTTTAAAAAATTAAATATATTACTCGGTCCATGTTATGACACAATACTGCACATATCACATATCATAACTCTGCCCTTTTCAACTGCCGTAGACATTATGAATAGAACTATAACACACTAGAAATTTCTAGTTTAAAAAGCTTTATAAAAGAAAGAGTAGTCAGATCCTCACAAAAACATAAATGCGAAAAAAGGCCAAGTTCCTTTCCAAAATATCGGCCATCAAAAGTAGTGAGATGAAACTTTTGACCAAGTTCTTGTTTGCACAATACCTGTCACTGCAATATGGTATGCATAATATAAATTTGTAATCGTAAGGGTGTCACATAATTTCTAGATAATGTGCTAACTTAGCAATATTTTTACCTTTCTAAATTACAAATTTATATAATGCATAACATATTACAGTGATAGGTTTTTTGTGCAAACAAGAACTTGATCAAAAGTTTCATCTCACTACTTTTGATGGCCGACATTTTGGAAAGGAACTTTGCCTTTTTTCACATTTTTTGTGAGGATATGGATAAAGCAGAGTATTTAAAAGCGATAATAATTAATATTGGCTTTTAAACATGGATGGAAATATGTAAATAAAAACTAAATAAATAAAAACAAAACATTAAATACCGTAGTATTTTTATATGATTCGAAAATGTTGCCTGTTTTTATGGTTAAGCAATTAATTGTCTATAAAAAAATGCATAATCAAATAAAGATTATTATCAGACTAGACTATAATATGACGTGGTAGTAAAAAAGTATTAAATACAGAAATGTAGCCCTTACAGAGCCATCAACACCGGTATACAAAATGTTATAATCGAACAAAATACTAAAAGATATATTCACCCTTATTCCAGTTGTCGTCATCGACGTCACATTAACACAACGCCAAAAAACTAGTGCTCGTGTATCCGTTATCGAAAACAACTGACTCCTGTTTGCAGGTTTATGCTATTTTCTAAACCTTAGGGAACGTAAATAGATTGTCAGTTGGCCAAAATTGTTCTCGAGAGCGATTAAACAAGCCCCAATTTTTTGGTGTTGTGTTAAAGTGACGTCGATAAAGACAATTGGAATAAGGGTGATTGTTTTAACATTATCTTTAATCATAGGGGGTGACTGGTACATTTTTTTATGGAAGGCGAACCACTCCATAGCACCTGTTATTAAAATGCTTTAAAATTGTAGTTTTTATGGAATAACGCATTGCTGATAGTACGAATGGCTAATGCACCATTGGACCCCGCTTGAGAAAATATTTCAGATGATGTAATTTTTTAAAGAAATATTTTGAGAATCCTCATTATAAAGAGTCGTTCTAATACACATACATCTAATATTAGACATATATTTTATATTTAAATTTAAATTTACGGCCAATATTGGCAGCAGGAGGCTTCTCTAAAACTATCCAACAATAATATATGAAGGTGCATCTAGAATAGGGCTGCCATATATCCTGGTTTTCCAGGATTTGTCCTGGACTTAGACAAATTGTCCTGGTGTCCTGGTCCACTCTTAAATTGTACCGGTTTTTTTGTATAGAAAATTTACCAGCAACTACAATAACTTTAAACGAGAACCACTTTGATTCAATTTTTGTTTCAAGTAAGTGCTTGAATTTAAATGAATTTTTTATTTTTGTTTATTGTTTTGTATCTATAGTAATTGTTGGACTTAATTCTTCAATTTATGGTTGATACATGTATAAAAATAAAAATTTGTTTGAGTTAATTTTTAAACAATTACCACCAAATTCATAAAAATATTTAAGGTTTACTAAGCGCTTATTTGACGTATTTCTATGGGAAATTTGTGAAATAAACCTAAAATATTTTTTGGAATACGGCGGTTAGTTCTTGGAGTATATGTTGTACGTTCGTTTGTGGTTTGTATGAGTGTCCTGGTTGACGGGCTCATACTTCTGGCAGGCCTAATCTAGAAAGAGCCATAGGAATCACATTTTTAAAAACTAGCCTTAAAAGGGACAGTGAGTAGTTTCTGTTTATTGAAACCTACCCGACGGATTTTTATACAATTGAACCTTATGCATCTTAAAGTACTCATGAGTTTTATGTAATTTTAAACTATAATTGAGAAAGGGACAAGGGTTGATTTCTACCACTCCAAAAAAAGCATGCGATTTTGATGAAACTTTGAACATATGTAGATAAATATTCATATAAGCTTTTGCGATTTTTAGTAACCTTGATAAACATAAATAAGTAATGATTTTATGTATTAAAACGTCTTCGCATTTTTTACTTCAACTCTTATACATATATTGTTAGTTAAAAATTAATTCCGGACGGGCATATCTGATTTGCTATATTTTTATAATGACACTAAATTTATTATAACTGCAACATTTAAAATTAAGTATCTCACGTTTTTTTGTTTGCTATAACTGAATTATTTTGTTAACAACTCTCATACTTATCCATAATGAAGAACTGGCATGAAGTTAACATAAGTGGCAAAATTGACGTGGTCTAGACGAGTTTTGCCATACAATTTTAAATAAAAAGTCTCGCTAGGATTTACAAGTTTATTAAAACTTCATTATGCGGTAATTTTTAATATAAAATTGTTTGGAGGAACTTCTTAACACCGACCTCAAGTTCGGTTACTTATGGTAACTTTATGCCAGTTTTTCGTTATGCATAACACTGTTAATATTTATTTTAATCCCATTCCAAGTGAAATATTCATAATTAGTGGTTGGGCTTTCAATTAATGTATGTGTTTACTTATTTTAAATAAGCAAACCTATCGGTCAAGAAAAACTTAAATTCAAACAAGGTGCAGTAAAAATTATTAAAATACTTACTTTTGTGACTTGGAAGTGATACAGTTGGTGAAGTAATCAAATGACAAACACTTTCCAATTCATCAGTGATAGAAGTGTAATCGCTATGCAGCTTCAAGAGAATGTTTCTCGTAGGCTTTGCATGAAGAACTGATTTCCCTAATTAAATATACAAAAAAAAAACATTTTAATTTTAAAATTAAATAATTGAAAAAATTTTAAACGTGAGCTGGCCTAAAAACTTATTTATTGAGTTATATAGCCTATATTTATAAAATGAATAAGTATTTACGTTCATTAAAATAACGAAGGAAACCATGTTAACGTTTTTGTAGCATTGAATAATTTGTATGTGAGTGAAAACCAAAGAGCTTTCAGTTTAGCTACACTCATAAAATTCTGTATGTAAAATTAACTAAAATTATTGTGTAAGTGCCTATTTCATAAAGCAAATATTTTGATTTCATAAAAGGTTTATTAATCAAATTTACATAGAAAATTTGTTTCATAAACCTTTTATTAAACAGAAATATTTTTTATGAAAAACGCAGCGTTATTTATAAAACTTATAAAGGCTCTTTAAGAAAAATTTTGCATGAAAATTTGTTTTAAAACCCCTTTATAAAGACTTTTTAAGTTTTATAAATAAGGCTGTAAATCTTTAATATTAATATGTTAAATAAACGGATAAATGCGAATGTTTTTTTTCTCCAATCGGATTAACTTAACTTTCAGAAACACGAATCTCGCCTTCCGTGCCAGTAAAAGATGTTTCCTTCGTTTATGCTAGGTTTATTGTAAAATAATCTACTCCAAATTCAGTATAAGCCAGTTAAGTCCAAGCAATATTCACCACGGATGGAAATCATGATACAATTGTGCTTTTTATTGTACATTTTTGACCTTATTGGTACCGCGAGTTAGTTGGTACAATTTAAAAATGTCTATATTTCACTATATGGTAACATTAGTTTTGCAAGTCACCAGTTTTGTCGACAAGTCACCACTTTTGTCGACTATTTTGGTGACATTGTCAACAGAGCGTCTATTAGTATTGTTCTTAATGCGTAGAAAACATTTTTTCATATACACACAACTATGCTTCTTCTTGTTTTATTAGTTTGTTAAAAACAAAAGTGACGTAGAGCAAAATTTAAGTGTTCATAAAAATTAGTTTAAGAAATCAAATTTAAAGGTGAATTTAAATGTATTGAACAATAATAAAAAAAATACACAAAAAGAATTTGCAAAAAAGATATAAAATAACAATCCATGTTGTAAAAAATAGAAATGTTAAAATTAAACAACTTTAAGCGAAAGTGCCAATTATGGAAATTGTTTTACCCTGATGAAGATTTTGTGCCATCAGTTAAAGATTTGTCATACCTACAGATTCATTGGTAAGTGTTTGACTTTACTAATTCAGGGAAACATAAAATTTTTGATTAACACACATACATATGTATGTGTATTTATTTAATAGAAATGGCAAACAAAATCCCTAGTTGCTGGTGATATGCTGAACAAATAAATGAATTAATCCCGGTTATTGTATGTTTTTTAATTTTAAGTTCCATTTTTTATATATTTGCATAATAAAATACCAGAATGTGAACAAAATACGCAATTTCATTATCAAAGGAGTATACTAGGATAACTCAAATGTGATAGTGACTATCTGTTTTCAATGTCTTCATATGGTCCTTAAAGAACTATTTAATCAGTAGTTCCAATGTTAGTAGTTGCTTTTCAATGACACGCACATGTTAAATGTCTATAGCAAAAAGCATTGAGTGGGGTATAATTAGTCAGTAGTAGTGGCGACAAAGTCAATAGTGAATCAGTACTGATTCACTAGTGACATTTCATGCAGGGTATGTATATAAAAAAGAAATATACATTTATGTAAATATGTATGGGTGAGATGTACAAAAAATTAAATGGTATCAAAACCTCTTACCCTATAGGAACTCAAACACATTTGTAAGTACCTTCAAACTGGTTTTTTAATAACCACAACTGGTTGATTAAGTGACTTTTTTCCTTGTCGCCGACTCACTATTTTAACACAGGCATGTCATAGGCGATAGTCAATTGGCCATCGCTGCATGTCTTTTAAATTTACTACTAACTACTTATTTTTCAACTAATTTGTAGTTAATTAATATTATAGTCAAAAAAGATATATGTATATTTATATTACATATATTATATATATACATACATATATGTGTATATTTATATATATATATATATCTATGTAAATATATATATATATATATATATACATATACATATACATATACATATACATATACATATACATATGTACATATATATAAATATTCATTATTATTATATTCACTAAAAATAAAAATACTAACCGCTCATGGAAAATATTATACATATTAAGTATTGAAATTATTTAATTTTTTTTTCAATTTGGAATTTGATTTCATGACATGCCTCTTTTGATTTTTTTAATTCTCTTTTCATTTACTTATTTTGCTTTTATTTATTTCTTACGTGTGCTTCTATTCAATATGTTTGGTTGATATCTGCATGAGATTTAAACCAATTTGTAGTCACTTGCAAAATAATTAATTTATAAATTAGTGTTTTTTGTCAATTGATTATTTTATTTACTACAGGGTATTGTGTACGCACATACATATGTATGTAAAAGTTATTTTTTTTTGTAACATACATACATAACGTTGGTCACAAGTAGAAAGGCCCTAGCTCAAATAATTATAATTTTACAGGAGAAGATAAAACATAATACAACTGCTTTGTAAAACTGATTGAAAAATTTTTATATTTTACACTATTGCAATAATATAATAATATTTTGACGAGGTGTATTTGTGTGAAATGTATTGGAAGCACTGCAAATCTCAACATCATGAAAATACGAGTTAGGGCCTTTCTACTTCTGACCATCGATTTGTATGTATGTATGTACAGTGGTGAGTACAGGTTTGTATCTTTTGCATTTGAAGGCGCACAAAAATAGTAATAATGAAGCGATTTAATTTTTGTTTTTTGAATTATATTTATTATTCAGTTGCTAAAATAAACGCTTTTAAAACAAAACAAAAAACTACACATTCAAAGAAAAAATTAAATAAAATTAACTCTCATGTACTCAGTTTTGCACCTTCAGGCAAAACTTAAAATATGTTGTATTTTTAGTACTTGATCCATATCCTTTTATTTTGTAATGCACAATTTATGCGTTTGGGTATACTTTGAACCAATTTTTGGATGATTTCATCCGGAATTTTCTGTTACTCCAGCTACACACATTGCCATAGCTCGATTCAGATAGATGGAGCCGTTTGATATTGTGCCAACCGTATTTTCCCAATTGACCACATATTCTCAATTGGATTGAGGTCGGTACTTTGTGGAGGCCACTGCATCAACTGAATATTTTTCTCAGTCTGCAATTCCTTAACGATTTTCAAAGTTTCTTCGGTTCTCTATCCTCTTGAAACTCAACTTCTTTATCAGGATGGGCGATTACGTGAAGTGAATCGAGAACATGGGTCTGCAATATATTCAAATAGTCTTCTTATCTCATGATGCTATCAATTTTTTGCAATGGACCAATATGCGACCATGCAAAACAATCCCGAACCATGATGATGCCTTCGCCCTACTTGACCGTTTCTTTAATATGGTGTCGTTAAATGGTGTCCTGCCAGGGAACAAAAAATTGGACTGCTAATGACTGTAAGCGCGTAATATGGTCAGATATGTTGAAATTTAACTGATATCAGTCACATGGTAAACCAATGGTCGCATTCATAAGACTTAACAGTTGCGCAACCGTTGAGTGTTTGTCTTAGAAACGCATAGTTGAGTATCTCCGCTCCACTCAACAGTTGAGTAATTTTCCATCATAAAATTTTTTCGCTACGTATAGTCAACACGTTGTGCTCAGCCCGAACAGCTGGTCAAATAGAGCTATTTCTTTTAAATGCTTTGTTAGGTGGCAGCAACAAATACTTGTTAAGTTTTACATTACAAATGCGATGAAGTAACGAAATAAAGATATACAATTACATTATACACATCAAGCCGTTTCTAAGAAGTAGCTGTTGGGGCCAACAGTTGCTGGCAGTTAGCTCAACAGCTACTTCTTATGAATGCGCCCAATATCATACTGTGCGGTTGTATAGTACATCATGATGCGAGATTAAAGTATTTCAATATATTTTTTACGAAACAAATAATCGTTTCTTATCATATACAAAGGTTTGTGTTGTAAGATTGCGTTTCTTATTACATAAGTATATACATACAAAATTTTGTGTTGTAAGATTGGTTTTCTTTACAAAAAAATACACATGCAAATTTGTTGCGTATTCTACGTCAAGTTTTATTAAAACTAAAGAAAAAAATAGTTTAAAGCCTAAACATTTAAATCAAATATTATTTCTAGGAGATTGTTTTAGAAGATCTCTTTAATCTAATAAAGTGCTTAAAAAAATAATCTCCCTTACATATGTATGTAATTTTTTTTATTAATACATAGTACATATACACAAATAATATTTAAGAAATTTATTATTCGACATATTGTCATATACACAAATATAAGAGTAAAACTGTTGAACTTATCCAGGCTTTTGTGTTTACTAGGGCAGTTTAAGTTTTTAAGATGTCTGTAATGTCTTGCCTTTCCAATCACTAAACGATTAAACTTATGGCCTGTTTCACACCTGCGAAAGAAAACGTTCGACTCACAATTTATATTGAAAACAACAATAAAATACGAAAATTTTTTTTTGTTTTCTATATAAATTGTAAGTCGAACGTTTTCTTTCGCAGGTGGGAAATAGGCCACTATAGATACTGCACACTAAATCATTAAGAGTCACAACTCAAAAAATTTCATATGCTGAGTAGTGGCAAAAAACTTTTGATACTGTCCAAATGACGAAAGTATGTAACATAAAAACAAGCATAACTGTATTTTATATTCTTCAAGAATACTTTATTGCAAAAGAAATTGTTGCAGTCATCAGAGATTCGTTTAATTAACTGGTTTATAAAAAAACAAAACCACTGTGATCATGTAAGTTGTGACTCTTTATGATTTAGTGTGCGATATGTACTTGGAGCATTTGCGCAGGAGAAGAAAGTGATTCATTGAAATTTTGCTTTATTAGAACACATTTTTCAAATTCACCTACAAGCTTTATCTTTCTTAAAACTAAAGAGTTTTGGTCTTTATTGTTCAAGTTACATAGAGTATCGGCCCTATGTATAAGCAAAAATTAGCGTATGTAAGTGGCAAAATTGAACGTGTTCTTAAAGAGTTTTGCGATGAAACTTCACATTTAAAATCATGCTAGGACCTAGAGGTGGGTTAAAGTTTGGTAATGCTACCGTTTTCTATGTCAAATTGTATGGAGGAACTTGTTAACACTTAATTAATTAGGGCCGATAATTTATTATATCGCTACATATATACATAATATACCTATTATTAATATATTACATAATATAATATGTATTATGTATAAAAATAGAATTACTGTAACTAGCGAACACGGAATTTCAACGTTTTAACTCAAGAACCTTAGTTTTTGTTGCTCATATTGAGCGGTGCACGCAAGTGCACTGTACGTATGTACTAGGGATGTAACTGATACCGATACCGATATATCGATAATGCGCGATATTTTACTGTCGATACGATGATAGTTCTTAATTTTTTTTAAAGCTGTTTTGAACAAGCAACTAAATTCTCAACCTTTTTCTTTTGCATTACAACTAAGAGAAATACCATATGAAAAGCTTTGCACTATAGCAGTGAAATGTTCTCTCACTGCTATATTATGTCCATATATCGGCATTTCCCCCGAATGGTCTACCAGGATGTAAAAATAAAATGTTGATTATCATCGAGTTCTATTATTTATAATTATAAAAAAGTCTATATTTATATAATAGAATGGTTTAATAGCATATCTACGCTGTTTTATTTAATGAAATTGGGCCATTTGGGACGATACTCTAATTATGGTGTGTTATTTAACAAAAGAAATCAAAATCGGTCCAACCGTTTGGTCTGTACGTGGACACGGACAGACACAGACACACACTACAAATTTATAACACCCCTTTTTTTGTCGTTTGTTAAAAAGACATACATATGTACATATTTATGTTAATATATAATGATGCTCCTCGCTTAAGGAAAAAGTATTTTAACTACAGGAATTAAATAATTTGATATAATAAAAATTATTAGTCTATTTCTAACTAACTTTTAAAATGATTATTAGCGCTTTCCACATCATAAATGGATTATAATTAATTGAATTTCTATACTATAAACTTCAATCCAAAATTTAACAGTTCTGAGTAAATTTTTAGGGTTCCGTACACCAAACGTGAAAAAAGGACCCTTTTGTTTTCGCTACGCTGTCCGTCTGTCCGTCTGTCCGTCACACGGTATTTTCTCAGGAACCGTAAGAGCTACGGACCTGAAATTTGGACAGAGTATGTAGATCCTTGGCCACTACAACAACAAATACATGAGAATTAAAATTAAATTAAATTAAATTAAAGGGTGCTCCAAAACGAGCACCGAAAAATGCTAAAATCCCATGTAATATGCATACAATTGTATGTACATATGTATATTGACACTTGAAATTTGTAAAATTAGTGTATTTTTATATAGACTACAACAATAAACATTAAAATATTAAAAAATTTAAATTAAAGGGTGGTCCATCAGTTAATGCAATTTTGACTATGTAATTTTGACAACTTGCTATATCTTAAAACCCGTAAGAGGTAAACTCTTGAAATTTTCAAAAACCGTAAAACTAAAAAATCCGAAAATTATAAAATCGCCAAACCGAAAAAAATCGCCAAAACCTGAAAAAATCGCCAAAAAATTAAAAAAAATCGCCAAATCGAAAAAAATCGACAAAATTAAAATAAAAAATCTAGCACTAAAATAAATTGCCAAATTCGAAAAAATCGTTTAAATGAAAAAAAATCGCCAATATGAAAAAAACGCCAAAAACCGAAAAAATCGCCAAAACGCGAAAAAACTAAAATAATTGTTTATGTGAAACAAAAATCGCCAAAATTAAAAAAAGAATCGCCAAATTTAAAAAAAATCGCCAAAATTTAAAATAAACGCTAAAAACAGAAAAAATCCTCAAAACGAAAAAAACTTCCAAAACCAAACAAATCGCCAAAACCAAAAAAAAATCACCTATATGAAAAAAAACCCAAAATAAAAAAATCGCCAAAATAAAAAAACGCCAAAATAATAAAAATCGCCAAAATTAAAAAAACTTCAAAAACCAAAAAAAATCGCCAAAACGTGAAAAAAAGTGCCAAAACTCAGAAAGCGCCAATAAATTCAAAAAACCTCCAAACTATAAAAAACGCTTAAAACCGAAAAAACCCAAAAACGAAAAAAATGACAAACTATAGCTTATGTTGGCTAAAGTTCGTATTAAATTACATATCTCGTGTTCGTACGGAACCCTTCGTGCGCGGGTCAAAGTCGCACTTCACTGAATTTATTCTATTTTTTTATGACAAGTAGCAATGTATAGTTTTTGTGTACTCAGATACTTTTTTCTACTTTGTTAAAGAGCCCTCCTCAAGTAAGTGCTTTTCGGAAGCATTTTTCGAAGCTTTCGTTATCAAGAAAGCAATACATTGCTTCCCTCAGTTGTTAGTGCTTAAAAATGAGAATTCTGTTGCTGGGATTATTGCAATTAAATTATTTTACAACGTGTAATTTTTAGAAATATGTTATTTTTTCTCACTGTGAAAGATAAAGTTTTTCTGCAATCAGATAGTTTTTTATAATTCCACCAGACTATCACAAATTAATATTTAGTGGATTTGTAAAACGCACTAAAGGCACTCAAATAAAAAAAGGAACTAATTTAGTGTCTTCTTTTAAAAAGAACCAAGGTGAAAAGTGCTGCACTGTTATGAATTTAAAAGCAGTAAATCTAGTGCGCTGCACACGAAGCACGAATGCAAATAGCAAGATTCATAAAATGATTCAGAGAGTGAATCAGATGATTCAACTCGTCGTTTAAACATAGCATTAAGCATTACAAATCAAAATATCGGTACTTTATTGCAACAGAGCTAAAACTCAAAAAATCTTGTTTTGCAAAAAATAAATTTTAAGTTTTCAGTTTACAAGCAACGTAATGCAGATATTTTTTTTTTAATACATGTATTTATTTATTGTATCTTCAAATATGAACTAACAATAAGTATTCAAATCTTAAATCTAAAATATAATTATTAGGACCGACCACTGTCGGACATAAACTTGTTAATAGTTATAAATAATACATAAGTAGTGATAATCAAAAAAGAAAAAAATTTATAAAAAAGTATAAAAAAAGCATTTTCAAGAAATCCCTTGTGGAGTGTTGAGTAATACAGCCCTTGTGTCCCTCCTTTTCAAGCGGATTTTACCAGTAAAATTCAAGATGTTGCGAGCAAGCGGATTAGGATGTGACTCGAGTTTTGTTGAATATTTGCCTGCGTATTTTGCTATTTCTTCAATCACTAGTGGCATATTCAAATCACGATGTATATTTGAGTTTTTGATGTACCATGGAGCCGATGTTATTAACCTTAAAATTTTGTTTTGCCTTCGTTGGATACCGTAGCACCATATTGGCTTCAAAAGCGACTTGTATATTAAAAGTTTACAGTCCAGGCTAAGTGTTGAATTTCTGCCAATCAACCAGTGTATTTGAGATAACTTAAGTTTCATCTGAGTTAGCTTAAAGTCAATATGATGTTTCCATGTAAGCCTTCGATCAAGGTGTATACCAAGGTCTTTCACTTGGGAATGTTGAGAAATATTTTGATTATTGATTCGAATTGGGGAACAAGTATCTCTTCTTAGGGTAAACGTTATATGGACACAGTTTTGTTCAAGTACCTTAATTCTCCATAAGTTCAACCACATTTCCAATTGTGTAATATGTTCTTGTAGATATCGGGAAGCCTCGTGAGGGTTTTTATGTATACTCAGGCAGGCTGTATCATCGGCGAGCGTAGATGTATGGATATTGCTGCTCAAAGGCATATCACAAGTATAAATCAAATACAAAACTGGCCCCTGTGGCACACCGGATGATATAGATTCGGGCACACTCATGAATTCTCCTTGCACAACCGTGAACTTCCGGATAGTAATGTAACTTTCTAATAAATTCACTAAATTTATTGGTAGATATGATTTTAATTTTAAAATTAGACCTTCATGCAACACTTTATCAAAGGCCTGAGAAACGTCAATAAACAGGGCAGAACAATACTTCTTTTTCTCAAATGTTTTTCTTATAAATTGAACCAATCTATGAGTTTGTTCAATGGTGCTATGCTGACTTCTAAAACCAAATTGATGGTCTGGGAAGCACCCACTATCAGTTAAAATTGGGGACAATTTTGTCATGAGCAGCTTTTCGAAGAGTTTTGACATAGTTGACAGCAAACTTATTGGCCTATATGACTCAACTTTAGTAAGATCTTTGCCCGGCTTTGGAATCATTTTGACTTTTGCAAGCTTCCAAAGTTGTGGATAATACTCCAGTCGTAATATGGCATTAAAAATAAACACTAAGATTCTAATTGCAATATGCGGCAAGTTCATCAGCATCTTGTTACTACTTCCATCAATACCTGGAGCTTTCTTTGGCTTGAGTTCGGCAATAACTTTATGTACATCACGCATCTTAAACTTTAAGGCTCGAGGGGGTAGAGCAACTACACTCGGCAAATCAGCAACACCAGTACATGTATTTGGGGTAAATAGGGATTTTAAATGCTCAGCAAATATTTTACATTTTTCCGTATCGCTTCTTGCCCATCCTCCGGTAGATGTGCGCAGAGGTGGCTTAAACTCAACGGGTGTTTTAAGCTTTCTAGCAGCGCGCCACAAATAGTAATTAGATGTTGGTGTGACATCAAGACCTTCCAAATAATTTTTAAGGGATGTAGTTTTTTTAGATGCAAGCAACTCTTGAAGTCGTTTAGAACATTCTTTAAGTCTGAGTTTATGTTGGGGTGATGTGTGCTGTTGCCATTCCCTTCTAGCTCTTCTTTTTTCACATACGAGATGTTCAATATCCCTGGAATAAGATTATAACAATAAAGGGAGGATAGATCTAGAGAAGCTTCAACGTTAATTAAATCCCTAGAAATATTTTTCATGACGCCAAAATCAATAATATACGGAATTATTTGTCTTGAATTAATTAGAATGGCAAATACACCGCATCCTCTCCCTCTAGGGCCCTTTCTATCATATATAGGTATAGCTGTTAATTTTCAAAAAGCTGCCCGAAGTCCAATGTGTCTCAGAGACCAACATTACATAAATATTGTTTCCGGTAAGGAAATGCTCAAGTTCATTTTTATGTTGGCGAATGCCGTTTGCGTTCCAGAAACATATTTTTAACTTGTTCATGGCTTGTTAATTAATGCTTGAAGCAGTGTATTCTGCATTCATAGTATTTCTTGCCTCATGCTTTTAATATTTGTTGTAAAATTATTTATAATTTGCACTAAATTATCAATGGTAGCTGCAATGCGATTAAAACTAAAGCTTGAGTTTGTATTTGTTGAATTATTTGGCGGGAAACATTTAGTGCGGGAATATAATTTGTTTAAGCAGCATCGGCATAAGATACACGGAAAGTAACTGGTTGGCTCATTTGCGCAAAAGTGGCAGAGTAAGCGTTTGCTGATTAACATGGAGCTAATTTAGGATTTTGAACAATAGTCTGTCTGTTTGACAAAAGAGTACCCAGGACAAACTCTGTAGTTAGTGGTATGATTACCTCCACAATTACTGCATCACTTTGATTTTTTTGGCTTATTGCAACTAGCAGTGCCGTGTAATTCGCCGCACACAACATACAACAGCCAGTTTTTAAAAAATACAAAACACCCCATACAGGTTTCAATTCAACTGTCAATGGAGTCTTTCAATTGAATTGATTCTTGGCCATACGTTTCATAAACTGAATTGAACGATTTTTATTCAACTGTCAAATTTATATTTTTTTCACAATTACAAACTCAAAAATTTAAAACTTCTATTGCAATTCATTAATTAATTTTTTATTTAAAATTCAATGAAATTGAATACAATATTTAAAATACTTAACTTTTTCTTTACAAAATAAAATTGCAAACATAAATTTTGACAGCTGATCTAGAGACGCGAAAGATTTACTACTCAACTTGAAATATTAAAATCTTTTGATTTTTCTTCAACCAACTCGACAACTGCTAATCTAATCAATTGACATTGCCCTACACGCTTTGATTTGGACAACAACCGACTCAGTTGCCAATTGAATTGAAACGTGTATGGGGTGCTTAAGCCGTTTTCATGTTTCGTTTATAAACAATAACGTTTAAAATTTGCTTTTTGTAAAACATATTTTAAGGCTTTCGTTTTGACATATGTAAGAGTAAAAAGATGTTTTTAGGTATAACCAAAAGAAACACTCACAAAACTATTGCAGTGACGGAATAAAAAATAAAATCTATTAAAAAATGTTCTATGAAAAATTTGAAATAAAATTCATTTAATATTTACAGTCGTGTTTTGTAAAAAATAATCCCTTCCGTTTTTATGTTTCGTTTATAAACACTAACGTTTAAAATTTTCTTTTTATAAAACATATTTTGAAGATTTTGTTTTGACATAAAAAGAACATTTTAGGTATAACCAAAAGAAACTCTCACAAAATTATTACAATAATGAAAAAAAAACAAAATGTATATGAAATCTTAAAAAAAATTATGAAACATTTTAAATAAAATTTATTTCAAATTCATTTTAAGTTTTATTAATGTGGCAGTAAGTAATTTTATTTTAATTGATTATTGCACTTATTAAAAAAAACACATCAATAAAGATTTTCCGTTGATTATAAGAACTCGGTTTTTTTATCACACCCTGGACATTATTTTAACCCAATGCTAAACATTTTTGCAATTTTTTACGGTTAAATTATGATTATTATTATTTTATTATTTTACAATAGAATTACCAGAAACAATGGCAACATCTTTTATTGGTATGGAAAGCAAGATTCGTTTTTCTGAAAGTTAAGTTAATCCGATTGTAGAAAAAAGTCAATCATTTGACTTTTTTGTAACTTAAAGTAGAAAATAAGAAATAAATTGTTTTTTATGGGATAAAGGCAGTTAACATTTTAACATTAAAAATTTAATTAAACTTTAAGTAAACTATAATTTTAGTTAATTTTACATACTAAATTAATTTTATGAGTGTAGCAAACTGAAAGCCCTTTGTTCACTCACATGAAAATTATTCAATGCAACAAAATTGTAAACATGGGTTCGTTCATTATTTTAATGAACGTAAATACTTATTAATTTTATAAAAACAGGCTTTTATTTTAACTTTTTTTGGACTTTTTTGCCTCAATGCCAAACATTTTTGTGAATTATTTGACAGTTAAATTATGGAAATTAAAGCCAACATTATTTCTTTATACTGAATTTGGTGTTGCAAGCCAAATTACATGTGATAATTATTAATGATCAAATAATACAGAAGTGAATTGTACATATTATGATAAACACGTAGTAGAACGGAACAGCTAGCTGTTTTAAAAGGCCGCTACACCTTCATCATCAGCGTTCTTTGTATTTGGTCTACTGTGTCTGGTGTCATTTGATGTAGATTTCTGCTATATATAGGCAACTTTTATTGCAAATGGAATATGTGAATTGTTATGACTCATCGTATTTAAATTTGCTGAAAGCTTTTTTATAGTGAAAGCTCAATTCTACCATCTCTACCATTCTTTACTAATTATGCACATGTTATTTAATTTGCTTATTTTTGTTCTACTTAAGAAAAATTTTTTTATTTGTTACTATTACGTATATTTGTATTAATGTCATCGACAATTCCCAATTTTTTGTGGAGCGGTGGCAGCAAGATGTCTTGAGTATTGTTAATTAAAAGGGCATTCTTCAGTCTATGTTGTTTCATTTGTACCTCCACACTTTCTCTTGGTCTCCACGAATTAAAATGGAATCGATTCAGAGGTAAGCGTGAATCCCAATTGCAAAAAAAAACAAAAGGATTTTGATCGACGATCCCTTGTAAATGTTGATGACCTTCAAATCACAGCAAATCTTCTATTTATATTTGTAGTTTTGATTATTTCATTATATCTTTTAATGTTTCATAGATTTCTTTCATATTAATACACATTGTTAGCGGCATGGAAGGTCTTCGATTCGACACATGCAACAACACTGCTTTCAAACAAGCTGCCATTTCTTCATTTTCTTTTTGACAATTTTATCAAGCAGCTCCCTACCGAATCCGATGAGCAAGGAGAACGGTTTCACAAAACCATAATTCCCATGGAAAAATGCTACAAAGGGAACAAACTCGACTCATTGCTTGCAGATATAATATTAAATTTAGTGAATTTTTCTCACTGTGAAAGATAAAGTTTTCTGCAATCAGATAGTTTTTTATAATGCCACCAGACTATCACAAATTAATATTTAGTGGATTAAATCAGATATTTTTTGAAAACTGGAAAATTCTTATTTGGTGATTTTTATAATGCCTCCAGACAATCACAATTTAATAAATATTTAGTGGATTTGCAAAACGCACTAAGGCACTAAAATAAAAAAAGGCACCAATTTAGTGCCTTCTTTTAAAAATAAACAAGGTAAAAAGTGCTGCACTGTTATGAATTAAAAAGCACTGAATCTAGTGCGCTGCACACGAAGCACGAATGCAAACAGCAAGATTCATAAAATGATTCAGAGAGTGAATCAGATGATTCAACTCGTCGTTTAAACATAGCATTAAGCATTACAAACATATATATCGGTACTTTATTGCAAAGGAGCTAAAACTCAAAAAATCTTGTTTTGCATAAAATAAATTTTAAGTTTTCAACTTACAAGCAACGTAATGAAGATATAAAAATATTTTATTTTCTCAAGAGGTAAGTGTACAAGCCTTTTATATAATACTTTCGCACGTAATTAAATTTGATCTAATAATTTTTTCTGCATAAACGCATTTTTTGCGATATGTGTGTATTGCAATAAAAAAGCTATATTTATGTTTCTTACCTTCTTCTAAGAAATATACATAGAAGAGAAGACGAAAGGAGAAGTTAAGTTCAACTTGTTTTAAAACACTTCTATTGTGCGTTTTGTTAATTTTTTATAGCATCATTGCAGCGCCTCTTGTGTTAAGTTGACGGATTACTTTAAGCCATATTTTTTGTTTGTTTTTTGTTTGTATTTATTGTGTCTTCAAATATGAACTAACAATAAGTATTCAAATCTTAAATCTAAAATATAATTATTAGGACCGACCACTGTCGAATGTAAGCTTAGTGATAGTTACAAATAATACATAAGTAGTTTTAATCAAAAAAGGAAAAAAAGTATTTTCAAGAAATCCCATCTGGACTGTTGCTATTAGGTAGGAATGTAACGAATACCAGTTAAGCGAATGCGAATGCGAAAACGAATAATACATTTTAATTTTTGCGAAAGCGAATGCAAATATTACAATACGGTAAAAAAATCACATGAAAATAAATTTGTATAAGAACATCAAGTTGTTTTGTATACATACATACATAGATCTACTTGAGTCTTTAATTCAGCAAATATTTATTAATTTATTAAAATTAAAAGTTCTTAAACAGCAAGGTATGTACATAAAATCATATTAAAATAAGTATAGATAATACTTAAAAAATAAAATATTTTCGCGCAAACCAAACACTGCATTTTCTTTTTCAAAATCTGATGGATTTTGGTTTAATTTTGATACTTATGAGAACTTATTTATAGAAAAGCTTTCCGCTAAAATTGTAAAGCTTTGATAAGACTGCCTTACTTGAAGGTATATGTATCTTTATCATGCTGGCTTTTGCCGTTTATTAATCGTAAACTATTTTCGTAAAAGTAAAATTTTTTTTTAGTATTCGCTTGAAATAATCGCATACTTTACCGAATGCAAATAGCAAAAGTAAGCGAATAATTTGCGAATGCGAAAGCAAATGCGAACATTCGTTACATCCCTACTATTAGAGCCCTTGTGTCCCTCTTTTTTAGGCGCATGTGTCCAGCAAAGCTCAAAATAGGATAAGAAGCAAGCGGATTAGGATGTGACTCGAGTTTTGTTAAATATTTTTCTGCGTATTTTGAAAATTATTCATATTGAAATCACGATGTATATTTGAATTTTTGATGTTCCATGGAGCCGAGAGAGGTTTTCCGCACACTATTACAATTTCTTATCGCATATTGACATCACTAATTATGTTAAAAAAACCAAAACAGTCACACTATTTAAATAAATATTTATTTATATTAATTTTTGTAAAAAATAGTTCTTATGTTTTCTATTTACGAGACCTCTCGAAATTATAATGACATGCAAAACAAAACCTTTATTACCACAGTTGGAAAAATGGCAGTATGTACACCTTGAATAAAGTGAGGGTAACATATTTACATGTTTTTCATGCAACATATTCAGAAAAGAGATTGAAAATTGTTCTACAGTTTTATTTTTTGTACAAACGAACACACAAAAACGTAAAACATGTAACATATATGCAACATATTTGTCAGAAAAGAATTCGCTATTAGTCAAATCGAATCATGAATACATAAATATTTTAATTCGCCCAAAATAATTAAAAACTAGCTAAAAGACATTTTATTCATCATTTTAAAATAATTCATTTCATTAAAAAATTTCATATTCGCAAAAAAAATTTAATTTAAGAAATCAGATCCAAAACTAATGCAATTTAAAAGATAATATAATCCATTTTTAGGGTTCCGTACACCAAAGGTGAAAAAAGGAACCCTATTGTTTTCGCTACGCTGTCCGTCTGTCCGTCACACGGCATTTTTTAGGAACCGTAAGAGCTACGGACCTGAAATTTGGACAGAGTATGTAGAACCTTGGCCACTACAACAACAAATACATGAGAATTAGAAATTAAAGGGTGCTCCAAAACGAGCGACGAAAAATGTTAAAATCTCATGTAATATACATAAAATTGTATTTACATATGTATATTGACACTTGAAATTTGTAAAATTAGTGTATTTTTATATAGACTACAACAATAAACAATAAAATATTAAAAAAATTAAATTAAAGGGTGGTCCATCAGTTAATGCACTTTTGACTATGTAATTTTGACAAATTGCTCTATATCTTGGAAACCGTAAGAGGTAAACTCTTGAAATTTTCAAAAACGGTAAAACTAAAAAATCCGAAAATTATAAAATCGCCAAACCGAAAAAAAATCGCCAAACCCGGAAAAAATCGCCAAAAATTAAAAAAAATCGCCATATCGAAAAAAATCGACAAAATTAAAATAAAAATTCTAGCACTAAAATAAATCGCCAAATTCCAACCAAAATAATTGTTTATGTGAAAAAAAATCGCCGAAATAAAAAAAAATCGCCAAAATTAAAAACAAAATCGTAAAATTAAAAAAAATCGCCATATCGAAAAAAAATCGACAAAATTAAAATAAAAATTCTAGCACTAAAATAAATCGCCAAATTCCAACCAAAATAATTGTTTATGTGAAAAAAAATCGCCGAAATGAAAAAAAATCGCCAAAATTAAAAAAAAAATCGTAAAATTAAAAAAATCGCCATATCGAAAAAAATCGACAAAATTAAAATAAAAATTCTAGCACTAAAATAAATCGCCAAATTCCAACCAAAATAATTGTTTATGTGAAAAAAAATCGCCGAAATGAAAAAAAATCGCCAAAATTAAAAAAAAAAATCGTAAAATTAAAAAAAATCGCCATATCGAAAAAAATCGACAAAATTAAAATAAAAATTCTAGCACTAAAATAAATCGCCAAATTCCAACCAAAATAATTGTTTATGTGAAAAAAATCGCCGAAATGAAAAAAAATCGCCAAAACGAAAAAAATCGCCAATGTTTAATATAAACGCCAAAAACCGAAAAAAATCCTCAAAACGAAAAAAAAGTGCCAAAACTAAAAAAAAATCACCTATATGAAAAAAAACCCCAAAATTAAAAAAAATCGCCAAAATAAAAAAATCGCCAAAATAAAAAAAACGCCAAAATAATAAAAATCGCCAAAATTAAAAAAACTTCAAAAACCAAAAAAAAACATCGCCATAACGTGAAAAAAAAGTGCCAAAACTCAGAAAGCGCCAATAAATTCAAAAAACCCTCAAACTAAAAATAAACGCCAAAAAAGAAAAAAAATCCAAAACTATAGTTTATATTGTTCGTATTGAATTACATATCTCGTGCCCATACGGAACCCTTCGTGCGCGGGTCAAAGTCGCACTTCACTGAATTTATTTTATACTAACGCTAGTTTTCAAAATAATTTTTTTTTAATTATTTTTTTGCAGTAATACATATGTATGTATTTTATTTCTTAAAAATATCTAAAGAATCAGTCATTTTTTATAAAATTAAAGACTGGATACCTTTTTGATTATTTTTTTTATTAAATAGGGCCACAATGCATAACATCGTACAAGAAGAATAGGAAAGTTTTAAGCCTACAGTACACGGAATGCATAAAAAAAATAACTTAAGGCCGACTGAAAGCCTTTTTCGTCTCAAGGTTGTCAGCTTTAGCACTCTGTAACTCACTCTCTAGAGTAACAAGGCCACTATAAGTTATTAATTTGGAAAGCTAATATCATTGACTATAATCGGTCCGTACATTACGTTTCTATTCGATTTACAACTTAAAAGTTATACATACTGTTACGTTTAAATTTTATTAAACGTGTGAGTTCTTTTAATTGCTTAAAAATAAAAATAAATAACAACACGATTTTCTTATTTGCAACTGAACTTCCTTTTATTCTTGACTAAACCAATTACAACTTGTCTTTTCTTATTTACTTCTTAACGTTATTATCCACGGCACGATGTCTTTTACTTTCAACGATGTTCACTCTACTAAATTCCAATTTGTACTGACTGACTTCTCACATACGGCAGCTCTTTTTATACTACCAAACCGGATCTAGAATATTCGCAAGTAGATGGCGTAGCAACATGCATGCATGTATGTACTTAGTAAAGACCAACACAGAAGAAACGATATGGCTGTTTAGGCGTGTTTGTTTATTGGTAGCCAGATGTTCAAACAGTCTTCTAGCATAATGGGGAAAATTCATGTCGCCGTTTCTAGATGATTGTAGGTGATTCGACTGGCCGTTAGTCCTTGAATTTTCAAAGTAACGACTTGTATGTTGGTAGTGCAGTGTGCTATTTTTAGTACAGGGTGGTTACCATAAGTGCTCGCACTTTTATTTGTATACGTGTATGGCTGCAGCTTTGTACACAATTGTTGTTGCTATAGTGCTTGCACGTGAATATGTGTGTACGTTTATTGCTTTAGTTAAATACTTCTAGATAGTTCTTTGCATTAACCCTGTAGGAATATTTTTACGTAACAATACATTACAAATTTTTTTTATCGGAACCCCTATGAAGTAATATGTTAAAAGTGACCATATCTCAAAAACTAGCCATTGGATACCAAAATCCTTACCAGATTCGTGTTCAGCATGCCAAATGCAATAAGATATGAGGTGGATTTATAGTAAATTACAAAATTTTTTTAAAATATTGGAAATTTACATGGGAGTTAGCATTTATTTTTACCTAAAGAAATTATACTTTGAGATGCCAGAATAAGAAAAATTTATATAAAACGAGAAAAAACATTTTTTGATTCGAAATTTATATTATAGATGAATATTGCATAGGGGAGTTATTTACCATCACAAACCCATTTTGACCAAATTTTAATTAACGTCTTTTGAATATAGGCTCTCGATATGTCACATGCTTACAGACATGCTGCCTACATTTGTATTTTGGAACAAAAATACTATAAACATTTTACGGCATATAGCCACTATTAGTAATTTTAAAAATTGCTACCAACATGATGAAAATTCCCGTGACGTTATCGCCACATACGAATGTGGCTTTTTACATGCCGTGTAATGTAGACTTTAGTTCTTTATTTTATTAACATAGCTTTTCTGTTTTGACCATTAAGGCGGTACGAATATAAACTTGTATCATGTTGGCATTTTCTCATAAATATCAAATTCACCAGTGATGAAATAAGTTAATAAAATATAAGCTTTTGAGTATCCGAAAACAATTTCATGCGAGATATCATATTCGCGCACATTTTGAAATATATCACCATATTTTACATCGTATTTGTTTATATGGACCAGAGAACGACAAAAATCACGTATTTCCTGATTTAATCATACTATAAATTTGTTATTCACTTTTAATCATGCAAAATAAATCAACATTGAGTAAAATTATCATCGTAATGGTGAACGCTTCATTTAAGTAAATGTGAGTCGTGTGATCGAACATGTTTTATTGTAATCATTCATGATACATTAAACTTTTGTTCACATTTAATCATGCAACAAAATTTAATGTTGAATAAAATCAGAATCATACTTACGAACGTATCGTTTGGTAAGTTGCAAGTAATTTAATACATGTTTTATTTTTATATAATCAGGTTTTTATGTTGAATAAAATCAAAGCGGAGGAGTTATTAAAAATATAATTTTTTTAATACAAATCAGTAAGCAAACACTTTAAAAAGAAAAAATGGAAAACGACCAGGATTTTAAAATAATTTAAAAAAAAAATCGAAAAGGCACTTTTTCGAAAAGTACCTTTTCGAAAAGTACCCTCTAGTTCCAATGTTCAAGAATACACTATATCAGTTAATAATATTTAACTCAGACTTAAAATTTTTCAACTATATGACTTCTACCGAATTTAAAATTTTTTCGTATATACCCATTTTAGTAACTTTTTTGGCACCTTCTAAAAACACACAGTTTAGCTTTTACTATTTGTAAGAAGTTATTGTAAATTATTTTTACATGTACATATGTATATACATGCATACACATGTAAAATGATAAGGTAAAGAACAAAAAAAGTAATGCAAACGGGCACTATTTTACCCCTTATAAGTTGGAATTTTTAGAAAGTGTCAAAACTTATTTCAGATTCTGTCCAAGGGAAAAGAACGACTCACAAACCTCTCTGCTGTCCTTAACACTTTAGAAGATGTGTCGAGTGTAATAAAGATACTAAACTTCAACTTTTACCGCCTTTTAACCCCTAAAAGTACACTTGTCGAAAAAGTACCAAACACGTGTGGGCTTATTTTATTGTTGGAAATTTGGAGTTTGTCTATCGTAGTTACCGATTTTAACCTTTTTGCATCTTGTTATCACCTTCACATTCGTGTTACCAAAAATCCCTTCATAGTGGTTCTATACATCAAAGGGGAGCCAACGCACTAAATGTCGTTTGGGGGCTGGGCGATGATATGTCTGTTAGACAGTTAGTAACGTTATATAGCATTATAGCTTTATATAACGTCAAGTAGAAGGGCCATAACAAGTAATTGCAACTTTACAGGAGAAGGTATAATAGAAACTGTAATATTCACAATGTAACTTTTTTGTCCAACTGCTTGCAAAAGCGTTATTTTTACACTATTGCATTAAATTTTTTTGACGAGGTGTATTTGTGTGAAATATATTGGAATCACTGAAAAGCTTAATTTTGTAAAAAATACGAAATATGGATTTTCTAATTCATATCATCGGTATATAAATTGCTAAATGCATACAAAAGTACATAATATTCCGTTGTTTCTAAAAAATCATCATCACTTTATGCATACGCGCTCCTTTTTGCTTTTTTGATTTTATTCATCATACAAATATTTGTTGATAATCAGAACGAACGCTTTTGCCTACTTATTTTATTTTTCATCAAAATAATCAAGAATGGGAAAAAGGAGCAAACACCCGAATTGATTGGTATGATGCGACACATGTTTATAATCGTAGAGCCAACAACAACTGTATGATTGGAATGATTAAAAAGCAGCAACGATTATGTATGTTTGATTGTATGAACACAAAAGCATTCTTTTAGAATATTGATTACGTATGAATATTTTTTCAATCAGATTTTGTCGTTCTCTGATATGGAGCCACATATGAAAAGTGTGATAATTAAGTTTCTATATGAATACGATATATAAATATATATTTATATACATTCATTTATTAAAAATATATGGACCATACGTAGTTTTTTTGCTGGGCAGGTAATACCATAATAATAATAATAATAATGAAGAAACACAATTTATGTTTTTTTTAATTTAATCAAGAAATTATGTTGTTTTTTCCAATTAAAAAATATTAAGACTAAAAAAATAATTTTTAAAAATTAATTTTTTCAAACCAAAAAATCAATGCAATTGCAATTGCAAATTATTAATATTTTTAAATTAAAAAACTAAATTAAAACAAGGAGAATCCCTACAAGTATCCTCCTCCAGTTTCAACATACATTGAAACGAACTTGCTAGATTATATGTCTCTTCTTTTCTTGAATATTGCTTGCAGTATCAGAAGATTCAGAGTTTTCCTGGCGATTTGATAAAATTCGTGCAGGCTTAATACGGTCTATTGATACGACTTTATCAGTATTGTTAATTTTTATAGTAAAGGTTTTATCAGCACGATTTATGACAAAATATGGTCCGCTATATGGTTTTTGTAAAGGTTTAATAACAGCATCATTTCTCAAAAATACATGTGTGCATGTTTTCAGAATTTGGAGAATATAATGGCCATAGTACCATGTCTTTTAACATCTGCTGCAACAATATTTTTCATATGTTCACAAAAATTTGACACCCATTCGTTGTTAGCATCATATGACTTCTCAGTAAAGAATTGACTCGGGATATTTAAAGTAGTACCAAATGTTAGTTCTGCTGGTTAGTATCCAATATCTGGATTAATAGAACATTGCAACCCAAGTAAAACTAATGCTAGCACTTCTACCCACTTTGTGACAGGGTGGCATTTAATGGCATTTTTCATAAATCGATGGCACCTTTCAATCTGTCCATTAGCCTGTGGGTTATAAAAGGTAGTATGAATAACTTTTGAACCAATTACTTTTTCGAATTCTCGAAATAAAGATGCTTCAAACTAACTGCCTCGGTCTGTGGTTATTTGATTTTGAACTCCATACCTAGTAACCCATCCATAAAGAAATGCATTCGCTACGGTTGAAGCTTTAATGTCTTCGATAGGTATTGCCTCAGTCCATCTGGTAAATCTGGTAAATCTGTCAAACAATAGCGATATCCTTTCGAAACAGGTAGGGGTCCGACAATATCAATAGTAATGTATTGAAAACGACCTTCCGGAATCGGAAATTTTTCAATTTCTACTTTTTTATGTCTAGAAACCTTTGATTTTTGACACGTCAACAATTTCTAGCCCAATATGATTCATTTGCCTTCATGGATGGCCATACAAAGTGTCCACTTACTAATTTGACTGACGACCTAGATCCAGGATGAGATAAGCTATGCACAATGTTAAAGACCTCTTGCCGAAAGTTTTTGGTAACAAATGGTCGCAAAATAGCTGTTGATCAATCACAACACAGCTCTAACCTTGAACCTGGTATTTTAAATTTTTTTAAAATCAAACTATGATCTAAAGATGAAAGCTGACCTGACGCTGATCTTCTGCTAAGTCCTTATAATTGATTATTGATGGCATTTGGATCATTTGAAGTCTTGATAAGACATTTGCAGTTATTTTTTCATTTCCTTTTACGTACTTTAATTGTGTAGTATGCTGACCAATATTATCCAATTGTCGAAGTTGCCTCTGTGATGCTTTTTCTGGGCGCTGTAAAAACGCAAATGTTGACAGCTTACGGTCAGTATAAATAATAAAGTTTTGGCCCTCTAAGAAATACTGAAAGTATTTTAGACTACAATATGCTGCTTGTAGTTTGCGGTCGTAAGTAAATCAGAAGCCGTCAACATAAAGGGAAGGTGCAGCATTTCTAACAGGATATGTTAGCAAGCAAGCATTAGAAAACTGAATCTTACATGTCTCAAAAGAAATTTTTAGTTCATTGGTCCATATAGTCTTGCATTTGTCCTTCTTTTTCTGACCTTTTCTAAGATTATGAAGAACTGCTTGTGCTTGGGCTGCTTTCGGAATAAATCGTCGATAGAAATTTATCATACGCAAAAATCTACTTAATCCATGAACTGTTTCGGGAAGTTCGTAGTTTTTAATTACTTCTACACGTCGAGGGTTAGGACATAATCCATTTGTAGTAACCAAGTATTTAGAAAACAAAGTTTCGACGTTAATAGTTAAGCCAAATGAACGTAATAGTAATATATGTTTCAAATAACTGATGGAGACGAATTTTATGTTCTTCCATATTTTTTGATGCAATCAACACAATATCGATATATAAAAAAAATCCAGTCCGTTCACAACTTTATTTATAAAGCGTTGGAAAGTTTGTGCTGCGTTTTACAAACCAAAAGTCATTCGGGTGAATTCAAATAAACCTATTGGAGTTATAATTGCTGTGAATGTCTGACTCTTCGACAGGAATTTGAAAATAACCTTTAACCATATCTATTTTTGAAAATATATTATTACCATGAAGATTGTAGGCGAAGTCATGACTGTGGGGCACTGGGTATCTATCTGGAACGGTAACTTTATTTAAGGACCTGCTACTAAATGGAGAGGGCTTGACCAGCTACTTTTTGACGGCCGCACAGTGGCTGAAAATCGTTTTTCATTGGCCAAAATTCTGTAACTTTTGAACTGATCAAAATATTGAAGTAATTTTTATTTTAGTGGATAGATATTTAGTTCAGTTTGACTCAGTTTTAATTACATTAAAATTGATTGAGGACTTTTTAAGGAATTCTAGCTCAAAGTTGAACTTTTGAATTTTTTTAACTTTTAGAGTGAAATATGGGTTTATTATTTTTTTATTTATTAAAAAATTTAATATATGGAAATTAGTAATAATTATAAATATGTTTTGTAATAATGGAATTTATTTAATGTTACACTCAAAAAAAATTTTACACTAAAAAAAAAATAGTAAAATCAACGATTTTGCTATTATTACAGAAAAATTAAAAATTTTTTGCTGTCTAATTTGCAATTTTGTTTACACTCAAAGAATAGTTACACTTAAAAAAAAACTTTAATAATATTATCTAAAAATATTGCTATTACTACAGAAAAATTTATTATTTTTTGCTGTCAAATTTGATCATTTTAAAAAACATATTAAAAATAAAAACTGCAATAAATTTTAATAGCATTTGTAACAATGGTAGGTTCTGTTTATTATTATTTTTTACTAATAGTATGCTTTTCGTACCTTAAATAACAATGAAAGGCAATTATGATTATTATTCATTTGACTCAAATATTGATTGTAAATATTCCATATTTTGTTCTGTGCTATTTCTGTTCTTTAGTAGTTTTTTGGCTTCTTCATCTAAATCCCGATGTTCCACTTTCCATTGATTTCGAATACTGGAGATGAACGGATCTGACGTTGCCAATAATATATTAAATAGATCTTCATTTGTTGAATTTCGTGAAATTTTTCTAGTATTGTGCTCTCTATAAAATCTGTAATCCTTGTTTCTTTTTTCCTGAGCCTCCTCTGATAGATCTCCAAGTGGCACCAAATGATATTTAATGATATCTTCTCCATGATAAAGGATTTTATGAACTGTTGCAGACATATTTCTCCATGGGTAGTTGGTTGTATATATTTTTGCAGTTTCCTTAGCATAATCTCCAAATTTTCTAGAGTCAATTTCTTCATTGCACGCAAGTACTTCTAGGATTATTTTAAACCTGAAAATAAGGTTTAAATCCACTCCTGTTATTTCAGATGCTGTTTCTGGATCTGAAAAGAATCTTCTTGCGGTATTGCCATCATTTGTATTGCCTGACCCTTGTTTTGGCTGATCTATAATCAATCCTAATTTGCGATATTCATCTTGAACATGTTTCTTTTTTGAACTTCTTAACTCTTTGTTGGTTTCGTTGTTTCTTATTGATCCTGAAGACCCGAAATCCAAATCATAACTGATTTTTAGTATGTGTTCCATAAGTCGTATTCTTGCATGTAGTGGTGATAATCCAAATTCATATGCATCGGTATTATCTAATGATTTTGTCGGGACTTGGTTTAATTGGCTTGATGTTGCTTGGCATATAATGCAGCTGGATGCAGCCTTCGTGTTAGTCAAAGGCTGACCTACTTTTCCATCTATCATTGTCAGCACTAATTGGTAGCTTACTTCAGTTTGCTGCCCATCTAACTGTAATTGTAATGGCTGTAGTGTTGCAATTTGGGCCTTGATATCACTAACTTCTTTGTTAATGGCATCATGAGTTTCTTTTTTGAATTCAAATTTAATTGGCCTGCAGTATTTCGTAGAAGATGGTGTCTCATTTTTCCAAATATCCATTGTTTGCGTTGTACTAGTCGAAGGCTCTGAATCTTCCAAAATCTTTTTCAATCGCAATGGTACAAATGATACCATGAACATATCTGAGTCCGAAATATTTTCACATACAGCTTGTTTGTATTGTTTTTGTCCCGAGGAACCATCACATCCCCATTTACAAAAAAGAATTAACTTTGTGTTTCCATATTTCTTTAACTCATTTCCTGTTATTGATTGTAGCAAGCGTTCGGCTGTGTGATCAAGTAGAGATTGTAGTTGTACCTCTGCCGAAATTGGTGTGATTGTAATAGTGTCCTTTGATGGCAAACAGTCTATTTTAGCAGCGGTTATGTAATGATATGCTGGATACATATTTGACCCTTTTTCAATCGCACGCAGTCTGAGCTTAATATATTGCTGTTTTGTTAATTTCAAATCCAGAAATAATGCTAATGCCTCCTCATTTGTGTACTGTATTGCATCACTCGGAGTTGGTATACTTTTAAGAATCCGTTTTGTTCTCACTGGACTAGCTTTAACAACTTTTTCAATGATATCCACTTTTGATAATTGGTTCTGTGATCGTAATTGATGTAGGAAAGATTCTTTTATATTTGTACAACCAATTGCATCGTTAAAATCTTTAAGTTTCCGCCTCTTAGATCTATCACTGCAGTTGCCCATTAATGATTTGCGTGGTCTTCCAGCCTTATCTTGCTTTGCTGTTTCTGCAGCGACAGTAAGTTGGCCTTCTAACCAGTTTGCACTTTTTATATAAAAGTTTTGTTTACTGTAGCTAACTTCTTTGTAGCGTTTTTTTAGTGCTTTGACGAAATTAGATAATTGCTCTTGCATTTCGGTGCTACACGAATTTAAGTTTAATTTTATTTTAACGTAACTAAGAACATCTTCCTGGTTTTTGTTTCTAAAATACTCTTCGGCCAGTTCTTTATAACTGAAGCTCTCCATATTTATCTGAATATTTTTATTTGTTATATTTTATCCGTACAATTAAAGGATTAACTTATTACTGAGTAATCCCTTATGGAATCCGTAGTTTTATACATTTTTAGATACATGTTATTCACACATTGATCTTCAATTTCATAGCAGGTAGTGCTTAAATTGAACAAAACTGCACATGTTATTCAGACCTTAATATCAGGTAAAACTGATTAGTATCTCGCCAATATGGGGTTGTTTTTTATCTTTATTGGTTTAATGTCGCCATTATTGTTATAAAAATGTTTATGACTTTGGTTGACCCTAACATTTGATAACAGGTAAATTCAGAAAGAGATCATATGTTTACTGTAGAACCTATTGTGATAATTTTATGACTTATTTTTTGCTGATCAAAACAAAGCCATTAAACCCTTTCGCAGGTATTATATTTAATTTTTTTCGTTTTACGTAGTCTAAAGTAAAAAAAAAACAAACTTTTAGGCAAAAAAGTGAAAATTTAAGACACTATTGTATACGAGTACTTATAGGGCTGTTTAAATTAATTTGAATTTTTTTTAGAGTAATTTCATTAAAATGAAAAAAGTGTTCTACCCACGGGTCGTCACGGGTGCAAAAGTATATATAGCGTTAAAGAGGACGCTTTCACCTTTCTCCTGGTGGTATACGTTTCTTGTTCCCTTTTGTTCCCTAGAAGTTCTATTCCACTAAAATTTAAATTTGAGAAAAATATAGTAGTTTCATAAATATTTCATAACGCCCGTAATATTAAACGCTAGAGCTGTGACCACTTACAACAACTAAAGACTATAGTCCTACCAACATTATAAAAAAGACCGCAGGCCGTTATCGATGATAGCTTGCGAGTAGTAACCATTTATTTTTGATAAAAAACAAAAGAAAAACACCTTTTTCTGAAATTAAAAAAACGGTTGAGTTTGACAGCATGCCACGCCCACAATTATCAATAGTTTAACCTAAGTTTTTGGCTACCTTAATCTGGATATATTAGCTACAAAAAGGCGTAAAAATTTTAAAAATCGGTGACAAAAAAAATTAAACTTTTGGCCAATGAAAAACGTTTTTCAGCCACTGTGGGCCGTTAAATTCCTAGCTGCATCATATATTCAAACTATTTTTTTCACAATTTTTAGTTTTTCAGGCGTTAATCTTCTAGGTTTACAATGAAGTGGTGGGCCATTGGTCGTTATATGGTGAGTCACTGAATGTTTTATCACGGGCAATTTATGCGAAGGTTTTGTAATATCATTCAGTTAGGAGATAATAAATGGGAGAATATTGATAAATAGAGTTACATTTGATTGAATAAGTTGCATCTTCTTTAATAAATAAACCAGTTGTAGACAGTCCAGTATTTTTATCGATAAAACACCGATTTTTACGTTAACAAGCAATTCATAATGCTCAAGAAAATCAAAACCTATTATTGCTTGTGGAACATCTGCAAGTCCAAGATTTAAGATGAGAATTTTTTCCACCGTAAGTTTTTATGATAGTGTTATTAGCAGCTTGAAACTCCAAAGATTCAGGGTTATGGCGTTTGTATTGATATGTAGCGGGAAAAACAGACACATCAGCGCCAGTGTCAATCAAAAATTTATTATTTCAAATATTGTCTCTCCCAAATAGGCGACTTATCTGTAAATCTCCAGCATTCGCCACCTCAGATGCAGGATTTTTTAGTTTTCCGATTGGTGAGCGTGGTGGTCAACATTTGGTGGCTCTCGTGCTAAACTTAAAATGATACCAGCATACATTTTTTGATACACTTAGGGCTTTGCTGTTGCTCCTACGTCTATTACGACTACTTTTTCTACCACGGAATCGATCGGATATAACTATAGAATCAATGTTTTGCAAAACCTCATCTACTTGACTTTCTAGGCGTTCAATACGAGATATCTCTGTGGAGTTACTAATTGAGGAAATGGATGAGTAATCGAATTGTTCATTGATTTTATCAGGCATGACTGCAAGTTTATTTAAACTATTAGATCTTATAGATAAGACAGCGTTTAAAGCTGATGGTAAACGCTGGAACCATAAAGATTTAAGCATATCATCAGACATCTTGCCGGATGATAATTGCTTCATTTCTCTTAACAATGTAGATGGACGTTTATCTCCTAATTGCACACTATCTAATCATTTCTGCAAACTTTTTTCTTCATAATCTTGAAGTTCAGAGAGCAAAGCTACCTCAAGTGTGTTATACATATTTTGTGTTAGAGGATCACCGATTATGTGGCTTACGGCATTAATAATCTTTAGCACCTTGAGATATTCCAGCGTTTATAAATTGGCTTTCT
Organism: Tachina fera; assembly: GCA_905220375.1. NCBI lineage: Eukaryota > Metazoa > Arthropoda > Insecta > Diptera > Tachinidae > Tachina > Tachina fera. The sequence goes on from LR999967.1 coordinate 66,710,570, forward strand.
ATTTGACTTAACCATAATTTTGTGTTTATCTTCCAAAATAGTGGAATTTTTATTGACACGCGAGAAATTTCAGGCTGTGGAGATGATGATGGCGATATACATATATTCTTCTTCTGTTGTCGACATTGGAGACGTTGAATGAACGTCGGGGTCACCAATGAAGAAACACAATTAATTAAATCACGAAATTATGTGTTTTTTTCCAATTAAAAAATATTAAGATTAAAAAAATTCTTTTTAAAAATTGATTTTTTCAAACCAAAAAATCAATGCAATTGCAATTAAAAGTTATTAATATTTTTAAATTAAAAAACTAAATTGAAACAAGTAGAATCCCTAAAATAATAACCCTACAAGAAATGCATGACTGAAACTAACACAAACAAAATTTTTTCACTAACACAATTGCAGCAATTTATATTGAATTGAATATTGATAGTCAATTGACTAGTCATTTGATACGAAGTGATGATGGATTTATTTATTAATTATAGTTGTTCTACTCTAGCATATATGTTAGAGTGGGACATCTAATGTACATATGCCAAAACTTTTACATCGAGTTTTATTTAAAGAAAACTAAAATTAATTCTGTCTGTGAAAAGTAAAATTTAAAAGTGTTAAAAAAGATAAGTAAAAACAATATTTAATAAAGAAATTTACAAAATTTAATTTATTTTATATTTCTTTTCAAAATTTTAGATATGTTTTTGTAAAAAGCAAGATGCGTTGGTGGTGAAAAGGTGTACGGAGGGCAATATACCGCCTGGTTTATTCTTTTTTTTGCTAAAGTATATCTATTATCTTAAATTATTTATTTATTTTTAATAAATTTTATAATAAAAAAAATTTAAATAATAAAAACTATATTGTCATTATATCAATCATGTATGATTACTCAATTGTGGGGTATATATAAATCAATTATGATCAGTCAAACTTGAGTAATATTTATGCTATCATTGATTATTAAAAAGCACTGGAGTGAGCAGTTCAACTATATATTATATTCGTTAGTTAGAGAGAGATGCAAGATCACACGTACACGAAAGTTTCCATCACATTTTTCATTTTGCCCTTAATAAAGTGATGGAAACTTTGTTCTACGCAATGATGAATATATCCTGCCTGACTATCGATCAAATGAGCAGTCAATTGACTGGTAGTGTTCTTGTAGGGAATGAATTGACTGTCAAATAAAATTTTCATGTAAAATTTTGACATTTAAAAGCACAAAAATCCAATTATTTTTACCTATGAGTTCATGGTTTTACCTTGTTTATATATTGTGCCAATAATAATTCGCTCTTAACGTTTGTAAAGATTGCATTTAAAAATTTCTTTGAAACAGAACTTTGATTAGAAATTTGAAAAGGTAACATACAATGGTATTTTATTTTTTTATGTTTGCAAAACATTAAAGACTTCTGAAATATAGCCGATTATTGGAATTTAGGTTTTCATGGTCGCTTGTGTAGTCAATGTTGCCTTTAAATTTTAAAGGTTTAAAATTCTTGCATACGAACAACTGATTTTTACCAGGGATCGAAGAGTCATATGGAAAGACTTTGTTAAATATTTAAACACATCTGTTGAACGGAATATTGGATAATAATTTCAATGATTTTTTACGGCTTTGAAGAGAGATAAAAACATAAAAATAAAAAAATTCACATGTTCTACTTGCAATTACGGTATATAAGCAGAAATCTACATCATCTAAGAAAATACACACAAAGGACCCAACACAAATTACTCTGATAATGAAGGTGTAGTAGCCGTCGAAAACAGCTAGTTGTTCCGTTCTACTACATTTTTGTTAAAATATTTATAAATAACTTTGGTGTTTTTTGTTCATTAATAATTATCACATGTAATTTTGCTTACAAAGCGATACGAACTTTAGCCTAATCAAATAATAAATATAGGAACATAAGGGATATTTTTTCAGCCATATTCTTTTGTTCATATTCGATGTTAAATAACAAATCATATTAAAAGCTGATGTTAGCATTCACACTTTACCCAAGTAGACAGACATGGATGCCGATGAAGTGCGTGTAAGTTTCCCCAGCTAATTCTAGTTTAAATTTGCTGGTCTTCTTATTATCGTCTATGTTCTGGCTTCCACATCGTTTTCACATATTTTCTTGTGGAATTGGATTCGTTTTCACTTTTGAGCAAAACACTAGTATTCTCTTCACAAGATTGTTAACAAGTGAAAAGAATACGAGAATTTTTGCCAAAGGTGAAAACAAAAAAAATCAAAAAGTTTGAAATCGTCCATTGTTTTCATCTAAATTCCGATGCTAAAATACATACTATTATTTATTATTTTCTAACTTTCAACTCAAACAGGTATAGCATTTGTTTTAACATCCGATCCCACAAGAAAACATGTGAAAACGATGTGGAAGCCCGAACATATATGTATATATAATATATTGTTTAGTTAAAAGTAGTATTTTGTCGAACGTATAAAATGTTTCAATAATTGCAACTTTACTTTAACCTACCAGGTGGAATGACTTATCGCTCATGTTACGTTTAAGTAAAGTTGTAATAATGAAAAATTTTTATACGTCGTATGAAAACCTACACATACATAACTAACGCCATATTGTATGATATATTGTGAGTGACCTTAATGTTTTTAAATTGGCTGCAAGTAGCAACAACCAATGCTGAAATGATTTTGAGGGATTAATTTCTACTGGTGCGTGAAGAAAAGTATTTTATGGTATTTACCTCCTTGTGGTTCTTTATCACTGTCTGGTTCCGATTGTGTAAGACTCGTCTGACGACGTGGAAAATGCAATTGATTCAGACTTATATGGGAACGACCTATGTCTCCAATAATAGAATAGGTCTCAGAATTTCTGCGACACAAGGAAACCGTGCGTTGGCGCATAGCCCGATGTCTGGCAGCTAAAGTAAAACAATTTTTTTTAAGTCACAAAGTTCTGCTGGTATTTTTAGACTTTAAATGTCTTACCTTCAAAAGTAACGTTGTCTGGTCCCGTCTCATCAGAGTGCTCACAAACCAGTGTATGATCATCATCGTTTCCCAGTGGCGTAAGTGTATCTTTGCTTTCCGTGCTTGCACCGGTATCCTGACGCACAGTCACATAGGGTGTACGCTTAACAGTTTCACAAGTAGATGGCCGTTGTGACTGAGGAACGTAAACATCTGAATCTGACTCCGATTGCATTGATATTTTACGCACGTGTTCGTTGAGAGCCTCCCTGGATTTTACGGCTTCATCAGTTTCTTCGGGCAAAGGTACCACTTCAAAGTGTGTACCATCATCAAAAATATATGCATCCGGACGAACTTCAGTTAATGAACGATTGAATCTTCGACGGTTTGTTACCTAATTATAAAATCCAGAATTTGTTACGCTTTATATTAATTTTTGTTGGTTTAGGTTAAACTTACCTGCAAACTATTTGATAAACTTCCTAGTCCCAATCCTCCACCACCACTATTGCCACTACCACTGCCACCTTGACCTCCAGCCTCATTGTCCGACATCGATATTGTACGTATGCGCTGCACGTCTCCAGCTATATTAGCATTTGACGAATGTAAGTCATCTTGAGCCATTGTATGCATTGACATAAAACGATGTATCACTGCCAAATGGTTCAAAATTTGCTCTGACGATTCTTCCATTTTCCTTAGCCGAAAATCGATATTCTACAATCAGTAGTAAAAATTTTCAGTTTGAATGAAATTTGATATTGTTATATTTTTAACATATAATGGTGTTCTAAGCATGTTTTATTTTTGTTTCTTAACGTTGTTTTTTAATGTTGATTGTACAAAAAAGCTCAGAAAAAAATTACGACAGCCCTTTGAGGCCCTTTGGAGCTGTCTTGCAACTCTAAATATACTTTCTGAAAAGTTCAATACTTATTCTTTCCAAAACAGTTAGTTATCATTAAAAGCGGTTAACTAGTTCAAAAGTTGCGTACTTTTTACCACTTTTTATTATTTTACGCCACTGTGCCATGTAAAGGCACCTTTAGTTGTTTCCTCCATTCTAGATGTTTCTTTTTTATTGATCCTGAAGGAAAATTTTTGTGTAACCTTTACATTAACCCTGTTAAAAATCATCCTTGCGAATTTTTTTTACATATGAATAAAGCAGCAGAAAGCTATGATAAAATAAAAAGGAAAACAATTAAGAGAGCTATTTTCGGCTCTGCCGAAACTTCTAAGATTATATATGTATACCCTTTACCAAAGTACGTTTGTATATGTGGTATACAGATACTTACATAAGTATATACATAAATATTTGTTTTGTAAAAAAATTTATAATTTTTTGTTATAAAGTGACAAAACAAAAATTTAGTGTTATATATAAGTGACCTCTCGATATTTTTCGATTCAAATATTTTATTTTTGATATAAGCAATAGTTGAATATTTTATTCTTCACTCTGTATAAAAGAAAACGTTACATGCACCCTTATTCCAGTTGTTAACGCAGACGTCACGTCAATACAATACCAAGTAAAACTTAGAACAAAAAATTAAACCGACTTCAAAAATAAGCACTAAAAAGCTAAAAGTAATATAGATCTAATTAAATATATTTTTACATATGTTACCTATAGTGTTGTTTGAAATTGGTGCCAGTAATGCAGGTACTAAACTCATAGGAACATGCCCGGTAAAAAAATTGAAAGTACTTTTTACATCAAAAAAAAAAAAAAACCAGAACTTGGCCAACATTTTTATCTAACTACTTTTAATGGCCGAAATTTTGGAAAGGAATTTGGCCTTTTTTCAGATTTATGTTTTTGTTAGGATTTGACTACTTTTTGAAAGGTTTTCTTAATAAAGCTTATTAAACTTTAAATTTCTAGTAAGTTATAGTTCTATTCATAATGACTGCGTCAGTTTAAAAGGGCAGACCTACATACAATAATGGGTTAGAGTGTGATATGTGCGCCATTGTGTCATTACAAGGACCGAATGATGTACTTAATTTTTTAAGAATCATCAGAGTAGAAATATGTAAAATATAGTGTACATTTTAGTGGAAGCGACCCCGCCTATTTTTCTAAAGTCTGCTTAGTCGTAGTACTTTTGAAAATGCAAACTTAAAGGCTAGCATAAGTGAAATGTGCATGTAAAGTTTCAATAGAGTAGCTTGTGTTTTAAATATTTTCTAGCTGGCAACTTACCTAATTCAATTTTTTTTTCAAAATTTTAGTTCTCTGCCGTATAACATTGATCTAAGTTTTATAAAAATGGCCCAACATCGCTAGTGTAACAACCAGTGCTTTCGGATTTTTTCTGTACGCAACTCACCCTTAACCTAAGGGGTATCGAATTTAAACTCTCTAGTTCAAATTCTACTTTTAAAAATTATGGCTATTACCGCCACTCTCCGTCACTTTTTTAAACTCAAGATTTACAGCCTGTTTCACAATGTCGAATAAACATATTCATTCGCATTCTAAGCGAACGAAAACCGAATTCTGTTTCTTTATCTTATTGTTCTGCGACTAACTTCACTCGAACGACAATGGGAATGAAAACGTAAGTGTTTTCATACAGATTTGGGTTTCACAATATCGAACGTGTCCTCAACATTGCGAACGCAAATGTCAGAATCTCTCACTTGCATTTTGCATTCGCAGAGTAAAAAAGTTTTTTAATTATTTGAAAAAAAAGTTCTTTAAAAATAAAAAGTGGTAAATTAATGCACAAACACATCTTAGAACAAAAATTATTACTTAAAATCATTTATTGACTTCAAAAAATCATTTATTATCTTGAAAAAAAAAACAATCTTGTGCAGTTTATGGATGTATTTATAATTTTCACTTTTTAATGTTTCTTTTGTTTATTTCTTGGTTGATAAAAATTTACTTAATATTCGTCACATACAGCTGATCGCTTTTATGAATGGTTGCATTTACTTCAAAGCGATTAAGTAGTAATTTTGTTATTTTAACGGAAAATCTCTCAAATTTACTGAAATTTATGATTTGGCTGTAAGAGATAAAAATTGACAGACGTAACTTCAAGCGAACGAACGAACATGATTTCGTGAAACCCAAATTTACTTGATATCGAGTGACTCGTTTTCGTTCGCTTAGATTTTCATTCGACATTGTGAAACAGGCTTTTAGCTTTAAGTTAAAGTTTCAGTTAAAAGCTTCGCTACAGTATCAGCGTGGCCCCTGCCACTCCTGATTTAAATATTTGTCTTTTTAGATTTTTTTTAGTTGGTTTCTCATCTTGAACTACTGGCGTATTAAATTTCAGCTCTCCAGCGCAAATTTAATTATATTATTTTTATGGCGTATGGCGCACTTTTGTAAAAGAAAAATTTTTTTAGTCAGTGCCAATCATACGTGTCAAGTTTCGATGGAAACGGACAATAATATCTACATAAGTAGTATAAATTTCCTGATCCGAAGAACATGAAAGAAGAGACTTAAATTTTATTGTCATGTTAACGCTCACTTTTTTGAAGGAAAATTTATAGCCTTTCATTATTAACACATGTATGCCAAATTTCAATAAAACTGCTTACGCCAACGATTTAAATTTCATGTTTTAGTTGTAATCTTAATGGGCGTAGCCCCGCCCTTATGGCTATATTTTCCTGGCTTTAAGATTTTTCTAGTTAGTTTCTAACTTAGACCTACTTGTCTATCAAATTTCACCTCATTATAGAAAATTTTAATTTTTTATTCTTATTTGCGTGATAAAGCCCAATTTTTCAAAGACAAGATTTTCATAATAATAATAATAATAAATTTATAAATATATAGTGTATTCAAATGTATATGAAATAGTAGGCCCAAAATTTATGGGCGTCTTAACGCCCACTTTTTTCAACGTAAATTTATAGCCTTGCATCATTGCAACATGCATGCCGAATTTCAATAAAATCGCTTCTGTTAAAGGCCTTAGATTAGTATTTTAAATTCTGAGCCTCACCTCCTTGGTAAAATTTTTGAGTTTTCAGATGTTTCTAGTAATTTGCTAATCTATAACTACTCGTTTATCAAATTTCAACTCAATAGCGCAAATTTGAATTTTTTATTATTATGGGCGTGTTTCCGCCCTCTTTTTTAAACCCGAATTTAGTTTGGCTAGTGTTTATCTTTCCTGTGTAGTTTCGTTGGAAACGGATAATTGTACTTAAATAAATAGTACATTTAAATGTACTGGCCGGAAGTACACAAAATAGGAGGTTTAAATTGTATGGGCGTGTTAACGCCCACTTATTTTATAAAAATGTATAGCTTTGTATTATTGTAACATGTGTGCCAAATTTTAATTAAATTGCTTGAGTTAAACGCTTAAGATATGTGTTTTTAATTCAGAGCTTTATGGGCGTAGCCCCAGACCCTTGGTAAAAATTTTCGGGTTTTCAGATTTTTCTATGTGATAACTCACATAGTTCTACTTGTGGACCAAATTTCAGCTCACTTGCACAAAGTTTAACTTTTATGGGCCTAGCCCCGCCCACTGGTTAAAATTTACGGGTTTTCAGATTTTTCTAGTTCATCGCTCACCTAGATCTTCTTGTGTACCAAACTCCAGATCTGTAGCTATAGCAGAAGTGCTTCATAATATTGATGAGTGCGTCAGTAGGTCAGTGAGTCAGTGAGCCGTGCGCTTAGATGAAGTACTTCGCATATTCAGAAAACAAAACAGTACATCCCGTCTGTATAAATAAAATATTGCTTTTTCGAAATTATATCATAAATCGACTTTTATTAAAATTTCATTTAGCGCGTTTTGGCTATAAATAATTGACAACGCTGTAACTTAGCGCGTTCCAGAGAATTTTTTTTAATTTAATTTGTTTCATTTGTTTATTAAGTCAATAGATTTAAAATTCTTACGGACTAAAGGTTTTTACAAAAAGTGTCAAATAACATAAATTAAAAACAAAACATATGAAATAGAATTAACTGTTTAAATGTATAATAATTTTCTTTTTATAACTTCACTACTCTCTGACATATCTATAAGATGATAACATTTATTAAAGCTTTCACATGCACGCCGAAAAGAGTCATTATTAGCATAAAGTACTATATATATAGATCTATATTATTTTAGACATAATAGCTGGAAGTTACGAGTTGGTCTTGTAGGAACATTTAAGTTAATTTAACTAAGAAGGAACTCGGAGTCAGCATCACCTTGAATTATGTTAAGAACAAATGAAGTGGTTAACATCGATCGACGACTTGAGTTGAGAGTTGACACAACAGATATCAGGGTTGCCACTCTCTGGAGGTATAAGATTATTTCCCCAGAGATACAAATAAAAAATAAAAATTGATGCATACATACAATAACCATAAATACGCATAGCAACGAGAACTGACAACAGCAAACCAAAATCTATCAAATCACGATTACTACATACACACAAATTTCTTGTCACTACCCTGCAGTCAGACTGGGGCCAAATCTATTTATGTCAACACTAAACATTGTCTACAATTTTTCTTCTATTCATCATTATAAAAGATACATGGAAAATGTATATGATATATTTATGGTGAATTGTCAACAACTTGTTAATATATATGCATTTAAATGTAAACAAATTAAAGAAATGTTCCAGTAACTAACTGTTTGGTTGGTATGTCTTCACGTTCCCACTACTACTACGTAGTCACTACCTAGTCAATTGTTTCAGTGATACTAGTAGGTCTTCAATGACAAGCACATGCTAAATTTTTATAGCATAAATTATTGTAAAATTAGAGAGTAGTACTGGTGACAAGTCAAAAGCGAGTCAGTACATATTCAAAATCGATATTTCCTACAGGGGTATAATATTTGTCTACCACTACAACAAAAGTAGCGGACACTGGCAGCCACACAAGGAAATATAAACACACAAACATACACACACACAAACACACACATATACATACATTCATGCACTGTAAGCACAACGTGTCTTTACAATAACAACATAACCTTAGCACACAAGTATACATACATACGCATAAACAAAGAAACAAACTCACACACACATAAAATCTCGGCATGATAATCCCGAAAATCCCCCACATTTGTAACAGGGTTGTCATCGTTTTTGTATTACTGGGGGTCTGAGTCCTGTTCCCAAAACAGGACTCAGGTCCCCATTACCACTCTACTGTGCCATAAAAGGCAAAAAAGTTTAAGCCACATAAATTTTAAACAATTATTTAGACTTTATAAAGGGGTTTTAAGACAGATTTCCAAAAAAAAATTTTGCTTATTCCAAATAAGCACTCAAAAAATTAAAATTCAACCACTTGAAATATAACTGGAAGCAAAGTTGAATTCAAACGCTTCAAGTTGCTTGATTTACACTTTATTTCAATTGCATTCTCCAGTGAAATGGGTACTTGAATTCAATTCGAACATTTCAGTTAAATTCAAGCCTTGAATTATACTACAATCAAGCCTTGTATTAGAATTGAATTCAAGTGTATTTCAAGCTGCAAAAACAAGGCTTTTAGAACAGAAAACAAAATGTAATTCCTTTGTATTCTAATAAATATTTTCTGCACATATGCCTTCTCTACTGTTTTCGCAATTTTGCTCACCTTTGTTTTCCAAATTCACTTTTATTTATTTATTTTTGATATTTTCACGAAATTGACAAGGTTTGAACATATATGTATATTGTTTGATTTTTTATTTAAAAATATTTTCAAACTTGAAAAAATGCTTAAATTCAACTTTTTTTTCCAGTTCAATTTCAAGTACTTGAATTTTAATTTTTTGAGTGCTTATTGGGAAACAACTAACTTAAAACTTAATGAACTTTATGAGTGGAGAAACCCAAAATTGATATTGATATGAAAAAAGGAAATAATACATCTGTATGTTTAATTTGTATTATAAGATAACTTCTGAAAAATTGCATGAATTTCGAATTCACAATTAGTCACTTTAAGAAATTTAATATAAAAAAACTACATATGTAAACTTATACAGGGTGTTTTTTTAGAGGTATAGAACTTCGAATTGAAATAAAACACAAGAAAATCGTTTTAATGTCCATCAATTTAGCTTTATTGGAAGGATAATTTTATGCCATTAATGTTTAAATATGATTTCGGGCATGTGGCCGCCGCGGCTGGCTCGAATAAAGGTCCAATTTTCAACCACTTTTTCGAGCATATGGGGCCGTATATTGGCAATAACGCCACGAATGTTGGCTTCCAAGTCCCCTAACGTTTCTGGTTTGTTGGCGTAGACGAGCGAATTCACATATCCCCAAAGAAAATAATCCAATGGTGTCAAATCACACGATCTTGGTGGCCAATTGACAGGTCCATTCCGCGAAATTATGCGCTCATCGAATGTTTCCTTCAATAAATCGATTGTGACGTGTGTGTGTGGCATGCAGCGCCGTCTTGTTAGAACCACAACTCATCCACATTCATGCCATCCAATTCGGGAACAAAATAGTCGGTTATCATGGCTCTATACCGGTCTCCGGTGGCGAATCGATTCATTCGGGTCCTCTTCAACACTTTGCTCTACAGCGGCAATTGTTTCTTCGGTGCGCACTGTTCGACGTCACATAGAGTAAACGTAGTGCGAAAACGATCCAAGGTTAACCGAATTAATTGCTCTGATGGACGATTATGTCGACCATAAAATGGACGGAGCTTGCGGTAAACTTCGCGAACTGAACCATTATTTTCGAAATAAATTTGCACGATTTGCTAGCGTTGTTCTTTTGTCAACCTGTTCATGATGAAATGGCAAACCAAACTAAATATTAATCACTTGACAGCTGACAAAATGGCCGCCAGTTAAAAAAGTGATGCCAACTTAAGGTTCTATACCTCAATAAAAAACACCCATTACGTAACCTACTGTAGCTCCTTAAGGCTTCATTAGTCTTTACTTTCTGTTGCTGTTCTGTGCTGTGCCATTCTGTTTCTAAATTTTAATAGTTACTTTTTAATAATAAATTATCAGCTGTTTCTGACAGGACGGTCACAGTTTATTTCGAAATGTTTTTATTTTATTTATGTTGCCACTTACAATTACTTAACAGGTTTTTGATTTTCACAGGTTGAACCGAAAGAAAAAAATCGATTTCTATAAACAAAAAAGAGTTAGCTGATTCGTAACAGAACCGAAAGTGAAAACTAATTCTGCCTTTAGGCTTATACCCACACAAACCAAATTTGGCATTTAGCTTAGTTCACAAATAAAAGTCACCTGGCTTTGAGGGGGCTCCTAATAGATAGATGCACCTTGGCTGTTATTATGAAATTTTTCTTTTTTCTTCGCATCATACAGTTAATAAATTCAGTGAAGTGCGACTTTGACCCGCGCACGAAGGGTTCCGTACGGATACGAGATATGTAATTCAATACGAACAATATAAACTATAGTTTTTGCATTTTTTTTCGGTTTTAAGCGTTTTTTTAGTTTGGGGGTTTTTTGAATTTATTGGCGCTTTCTGAGTTTTGACACTTTTTTTCACGTTTTGGCGATTTTTTTTGGTTTTTGAAGTTTTTTTAATTTTGGCAATTTTTATTATTTTTTGGCGTTTTTTTATTTTGGCGATTTTTTTTAGTTTTTGCACTTTTTTTTCGTTTTGAGGATTTTTTTCGGTTTTTGGCGTTTATTTTAAATTTTAGCAATTTTTTCGTTTTGGCGATTTTTTTTTAATTTTGGTGATTTTTTTTCATTTTTACGATTTTTTTTTCACATAAGCAATTATTTTGGTTTTGGTGCATTTTTCGCGTTTTGGCGATTTTTTTCGGTTTTTGGCGTTTTTTCATATTTCATATTTTCATTTAAACGATTTTTTCGAATTTGGCGATTTATTTTAGTGCTAGATTTTTTTTTTAATTTTGTCGATTTCTTTCGATTTGGCGATTTTTTTTAAATTTTTGGCGATTTTTTCAGGTTTTGGCGATTTTTTTCGGTTTGGCGATTTTATAATTTTCGGATTTTTTAGTTTTACCGTTTTTGAAAATTTCAAGAGTTTACCTCTTACGGTCTCCAAGATATAGCAAGTTGTCAAAATTACATAGTCAAAATTGCATTAACTGATGAACCACCCTTTAATTAAAATTTTTTAATATTTTAATGTTTATTGTTCTAGTCTATATAAAAATACACTAATTTTACAAATTTCAAGTGTCAATATACACATGGTCATACAATGAGATAGTAGAGTTTGTGCGAAACTGCTATTTATGTACATGATTTTCCTATTGTGATGAACACAAATTTTAAAATTGCTCACTGCGAAATAATATCAACAACTGATAACAGTGAGGTACACACAACAATAAAATAGGGAAAATTTACGTTTGTTACAGATGTAAAAAAAACCTGTTAACCGGGTAGGAAAACCCTTTTTCATAAGGACCGGAAATATGCCCAAAAACCGGTTTTTCGGTTAACCGAAATTTAAAATTCTAATTGTACTTGAATGTGTTAAAATACCCTGTTTTTAAAGTTAGCTATAAACCAAAAAAGGAATACTTTTCAAAGTTTTTGATTTACTTTTCTATGAGTAGCCTCATTCTTTAAGCATTTGTGGTTTGTCATTAGGAAAATGGTACTTCTATTATTTGTTCGCAGTTAAGCCTTTAATAAATCTTATAAATTTAGAAAAACTTTTAATGACTTACCTGTACGGTGGCAGTTTGTAAATTTTCCTTTTGATTAATATCTTCAATTTTTTGAGCAATTGTCTCGACACGTTCTGTCGTATTCTTAACACGTTCTTCGGTCGATTGATTCAAAATTATTTCTTGCTCATGAAAAAAGCCTTCCACGCATTCCTCTTCAAAGTCGTACAATCGTTCCAGGTCATCCTTTTCCAAGAAAAGTTTCAGACCATTGTCCCGCTGTATTTCCAATCCTGTTCATTTATTCAATTTAATATGAATAAATATTATTCGACACAAGAAAAACAGATCAATATTGTTCGGTGTTGGTGCAAAATAAATGAGTTAGTTCCACAAAACCGTCCACAATAATAAAATTAGAAAGCAAGTGAGTACATATTTGGTTTTGAATCATTAAAATTGCTCAAACGTAAAAATTGGAACATAAATCAAGATTTTTTGTTATTCACAGCGAAATTAAAATAATCGAAATATTGCAACATATAATTACAAGTTAGTTAACAAAAATATTTTGAAAAGCATTATAAATTGTTTTGAGTGTTAAAATTTTATTACAATTGAATGAATGTTTGAATTAAAAAGTATTAATTAATTATAATTTTTGTGATTGTAAGTATGAGTAAAGAATTATTGTTAAGTTAAATAAGCAAGTCCAAAAAGTTTAATATCGCGGTGGTACCCAGCACCACATCGCATGAGCAAGTTGACGCGGTATTTTTTACATAAAAATTATAATTGTATTTTAATTATATACAATTGGAAATTAACACCAGCATTTACATAAACGCATATGTTTTGTTATGTGTGTTTGTAATTGTAAATTGCAGTGCGTATAATACATAGTTTGAAGTTGTAGTGAAAATATAGAAAAAAATTTATAATAAATGAATAAAAGTAAATAGAACAACATTATTGGTTAAATATATTTACGAGTTTATAAATGAAAACTCACAGGGAATAAAATTTAACTTTCCCATTCCTCTCTCACCTTTGGCTTTACGTATACAATACTTAAGCAGCGAATAGAAGTGGCAAAGTGCTATAAACGGAGGTGGCAGTACGGGCTTCTGTTGATATTCCATAACCACGGTAAAACGTTGGAACATCCATACCTAAAGTAAAATAAACGCAAAATATAAGTACAAATGATGTGGCCAGACTTTCAGATTTTGTTATTTAAGAACAACAGTTCGAAAGAAATAGCTTTTATTTATGTATATGAAAAATTTGCGTGCTTTTCTTTACTTTAAATCGAATATATTTTTTCTTTCATTTATTTACTTCATTTATTTATTATTTCATTTATTATACCCTTCACCAAAAAATGGTAAAAGGGTATATATAGGTTTGTCATTCCGTTTGTAATTTCTACAATATTAATAAGCGACACATAAAGTATATATATTCTGGATCCTTATGCATAGGGAAGACGAACAAGCGATGTCCGTCTGTCCGTCTGTCTGTACGTGAAATCGGTTTTCCCAAGCTCCCAGAACAGCTAGATACTTCGTTCTTGGACTTGTGTGTCAGAAATTTTCCGAAAAATTTTGCTATTGAAATTCAGCAAAATCGAGCAGACAGTTTCAGAGCTGGAAAACTCATACTCAATATTCCCATAGAAAATAACTACCGAAAACTAGTTTTCATTACTTTTTTTATTAAATTAACTTATTTTATACTTCGGTATGAATAAAATTGGTATTTATAATTAAAAAAAAAATTAAAAATTTAACAATTTAAAAAAACGTTTCCAGGGTTGGAAAACTTTAACTTTTTTTCTAATAATTAAACATATTTCATGTTTTAGGAAGAATGCTATTTTCTCAGGAACGGTAAAAGTTACGGGTCTGAAATTTGCACAGAGTATGTACAACTTTGGTCGCTACAACAACAAATATATAAAAGCTAAAAATTAAAGGGTGTTCTAAAATGAGTGACGAAAACTTTTAAAATCCCATGTAATATACATACAATTGTATGTTTGTGTGTACATATGCATATTGATTTTAATTTAAATTAAAGGGTGGTCCATCAGTTAATGCAATTTTGACTATGTAATTTTGACAAATTGCTATATCTCGGAGACCGTAAGAGTTAAACTATTGAAATTTTCAAAACTGGTAAAACTAAAAAATCCAAAAATTATAAAATCGCCAAAAATTAAAAAAAAAATCGCCAAAACGAAAAAATCGCCAAAATGAAAAAAATCGCTAAAATTAAAAGAAAACGCCAAAAACCGAAAAAAATCGCCCAAACGAGAAAAACGTGTCAAAACTAAAAAAAAATTCCCACAATGAAAAAAAACGCCAAAAACAGCAAAAATCGCCAAAACAAAAAAAAATTGCTGAAAATAAATCGCCAATATTAAAAAAAAACGCCAAAAACCGAAAAAAATCGCCAAAACAAAATGGCCGATATGAAAAAAAATCGCCAAAAATTAAAAAAATCTTTTAAATGAAAAAAAAATCAGCAAAATCAAATAAAATCGCCAAAACGAAAAAAATCACTACAATTAAAAAAACGCCAAAAACCGAAAAAAATCACCAAAATGAGAAAAAAGTGTCTAAACTAAACAAATTGCCACAAAGAAATGAAAACGCCAAAAACCGAAAAAAACGCCAAAACCAAAAAAAAAATTGCCTATATGAAAAAAAATCACCAAAAATTAAAAAAATTCGCCTAAATGAAAATAAATCACCAAAATCAAAAAAATCGCCAAAACGAAAAAAAATCGCGAAAATTAAAAAAAACGCCAAAAACAGAAAAAAATCGCAAAAACGAGAAATAAGTGTCAAAACTAAAAAAATTGCCACAATAAAATAAAAATTCAAACGCTCTTATAAAAAATTTAATTTCAGTCATTGGTGAGAATAAATTTCACATCGTTCCAATAAAACGTGGTAACATTGATGAAACCAAAATTCAAATTTATGAAGAAAAAGATTTTCGCAAACTGATTACTGAATTTGAAAAAAGTAACAAAAGTTTCTACACATATCAGCTTAAAAGTGCTAAAGGCCTGCAGATCGTATTGAAGGGCATCGATTCCTATGTTGCTCCCAAAGAAATAAAAGATGCACTCGTCCTCCAGGGATTTAAGGTAAAAAATGTATCTAACATAATAAATAGGGAGAAGATTCCTCAACCTCTATTACGCGTCGAACTTGAGCCAAACGATATAAAATTGAAAAAAAAAAGCGAGACTCATCCAATTTATAATTTGAAATATCTCTTATATCGAAAAATAACAGTTGAAGAACCACACAAGCGTTCTGGACCCGTACAGTGCCATAATTGTCAAGAATATGGTCACACAAAAACTTACTGCAAGTTACCTTCAGTTTGTGTTATCTGCGGCGAATTGCACGGTACTGCTGCTTGTACTAAGCCTAAAGATCTAGCAGAAAAAAAATGTAGTAATTGTGGAGGTAATCACACCGCTAACTACAGAGGATGTCCTGTCTATTCTTTCGTTAAACAGACTATGGGGCAAAAACCTAAATTAGCTCCAGCACAAACAGCAAACGCTTACTCCGCCACTTTTGCTCAAATGAGCCAACCTGTCACTTCACGTGTATCGTATGCCGACGCAGCTAAGGCTAGTTATATTCCCACACAAAATATTCCGCCTCAAAATAATTCAACGAATGCAAACTCAAGCTTTAATTTTAGTCGCCTTGAAGCTACTATTGAGAATGTAGTGCTGTCTATAAATAATTTTACAACAAATATGACTAGCATGATGCAAGAAATGCTACGAATGCAGTCTACACTGCTTCAAGCATTAGTTAACAAGCCATGAACACGTTAAAGATAAGTTTCTGGAACGCAAACGGCATTCGCCAACATAAAAATGAACTTGAGCACTTCCTCACGGAAAAAAATATTGATATAATGTTGGTTTCTGAGACTCATTTGACTTCAAGAAGCCTATTCAAAATTAATGGCTACATTTTATATGATTCAAAGGACCCAAGAGGAAGAGCTTGCGGGGGATCAGCAATTTTAATAAAGTCAAGACTCAAACATTATATTCTTGACAACATTTGTGAAGAACATCTACAAGCAACGAATATTTGTATTGAAAATTTTTGCACAAATTTTGTCATATCATCAATTTACTCCCCTCCTAGATTCGCAATTACTGAGGACCAATACGAGGATTTCTACAAATCTCTTGGCCCTTGTTTCGTAGCAGCAGGCGACTATAATGCAAAACATACTTTCTGGGGTTCGCGTCTTATCACACCTAGAGGACGATCGTTGTTCAACACAATTTCAAAAATGGGCTTGGACTTCATTTCGAGTGGGGAGCCCACTTACTGGCCTACTGACATACATAAAATTCCGGATGTTATAGATTTTGGCGTCATGAAAAATATTTCTAGGGAATTAATTCACGTCGAAGCTTCCCTAGATCTATCGTCCGATCACTCTCCCACGATCGTTACAATCTGTAGCCCACTGAGAAGTGCTCCACCTCACCCATATGTGAAAATGGTCAGTCGTGTTAATTGGCTTCGATTCAAAAAATATCTTAGTAGTCATTGCACTGAAAACATTAAGCTAAGAACTCATGATGATGATGAATCTAATATTGCTAATCTTAACGAAAATATTAAGCAGGCAGCTGAACATGCCACTTCCTCCCATCCGCAGACTGGGTTTAACAGAATATATTCTACAGATATTGAACATCTCGTATGTGCAAAAAGAAGAGCTAGAAGAGAATGGCAACAGCACAGATCACCCCAAAATAAAATTAGATTAAAAGAGTGCACCAAGAGACTCCAAGAACTGCTTGCATATGAAAAAACTGCATCTCTTAAAAACTATCTGGAAAATCTCGATGTCACACCAGCATCTAATTATTCTTTGTGGCGCGCTGCGAAAAGAATTAAAACACCCGTTGAGTTTAAACCACCTCTGCGCACTTCTACCAGAGTTTGGGCCTGGAGTGATATTGAAAAATGTAACTTGTTTGCAAAGCATTTAAAATCCGTATTTACCTCAAACACATGTACTGGTGTTGTTGATTTCCCGAGTGTAGTTGCGCTACCCCCTCGACCCATAAAATTTAAAATGTGTGATGTACAAAATCTAATTGCTGAACTCAACCCGAAGAAAGCACCGGGTATTGATGGAATTAGTAACCAAATGCTAATAAAATTGCCTCGTATTGCAGTTAGAATCAAGTTATTCATTTTTAATGCCATTTTACGACTAGAGTATTATCCCCACAGCTGGAAGCTTGCCAAAGTTAAAATGATTCCAAAGCCGGGCAAGATCTTACCAAGGCAGAATCATACAGGCCAATAAGTCTGCTATCAACAATGTCAAAATTTTCGAAAAACTTTTCATGTCAAAATTGTCCCCAATTCTAATTAGTAGTGGGTGCATCCCAGACCATCAGTTTGGTTTTAGAAGCCAGCATAGCACCATTGAACAAGCGCATAGATTGGTTCAATGTATAAGAAAAACATTTGAAGAAAAGAAGTACTGTTCTGCACTGTTTATTGACGTTTCGCAGGCATTTGATAAAGTGTGGCATGAAGGCATAATTATAAAATTAAAATCATATTTACCAATAAATTTGGTGAATTTATTAGAAAGTTACATTACTACCCGGAAGTTCACGGTTGTGGAAGGAGAATTCATGAGTGTGCCCGAATCTATATCATCCGGTGTGCCACAGGGTAGCATACTGGGGCCAGTTTTGTATTTGATTTATACTTGTGATATGCCTTTGAGCAGTAATATCCATATATCTACGTTTGCCTATGATACAGCCTGCCTAAGTATGCACGTAAATTTTCATGAGTCTTCCGGATATCTACAAGAACATATTACACAACTTGAACTATGGTTAAAATTATGGAGAATTAAGGTAAACGAGCAAAAGTGTGTTCCGGTAACATTTACCCTGCGAAGAGATACTTGTTCCCCAATTCGAATCAACAATCAAGTTGTTCCTCAACATTCACATGTAAAATACCTTGGTATACACCTTGATCGACGACTAACATGGAAACACCATATTGACTCAAAGCTAATACAAATGAAACTTAAACTAACTCAGATATATTGGCTGATTGGTAGAAATTCAACACTCAGCCTAGACTGCAAACTTTTATTATACAAGTCTCTTTTGAAGCCAATATGGTGCTACGGAATTCAGTTATGAGGCACTGCTTCAGCTTCCAATGTCGAGAGAATCCAACGAAGGCAAAACAAAATTTTACGGTTAATAACATCGGCTCCATGGTACATCAAAAATTCAAATATACTTCGTGTTTTGAATATGCTACTAGTGATTGAAGAAATAGCAAAATACGCAGGCAAATATTTAACAAAACTCGAGTCACATCCTAATCCGCTTGCTCGTAACATCTTGAATTTTACTGGTCACATCCGCTTGAAAAAGAAGGACACAAGGGCTCTTATACTCAACACTCCAGATGGGATTGCTTGAAAATATTTTTTTTTCTCTTTTTTTTTGATTATCACTACTTATGTTTTTTTATAACTATCACTAGTTTATGTCCGACAGTGGTCGGGCCTAATACTTATATCTTAGATTTAAGATTTGAATACTTATTGTTAGTTCATAATAAATAAATGTATTTTGAAAAAAAAAATTCTCAGGAACCGTAAGAGCTACGGATCTGGAATTTTGACAGAGTATGTAGAACTTTAGTCGATACAACAACAAAAATTTAAAACTTAAAAATTAAAGGGTGTTCTAAAACGAGCGTCGAAAAATATTAAAATCCCATGTAATATTCATATATACAATTGTCTGTACATATGTATGTATATAGACACATGAAATTTGTAAGGTACTGTATTTTTATACAGACTACAACAATTAACACTAAAATTTATAAAAATTAAAATTTTCTAAAAAAATCGCCAAAACCCGAAAAAACGCCTAAACGAAAAAACATTAAATTAAAAAATTTCTATCACTAAAATAAGTTGCAAACAATTAAAAAAACGCTTAAATGAAAAATATTTCCAAACTGAAAAAAAAAAATCAACAAAATAAAAATTAAACGTCAAAAACCTTAAAAAATCGCTAAAACGAGAAAAAAGCACCAAAACTTAAGGAAGCATCAAATTAAAAAAATCGCCAAAACGAAAAAAATCACCAAATCAAAAACATTCTAAAAATAAAATATATTGCAAATATAAAAAAACGCTAAAATAAAAAAATCGCCAAAATGAAAAAAATCGCCAAAAAAAATAGTGAAAAACTTAAAAAAATCGCTAAAACGAGGAAAAAGCACTAAAACTACAAAAACACAAAATAAAAAAATTCCAAAAACCTAAAAAAATCCCTAAAAAAAGAAAAAATCACCAAAACTAAAAAAGCACCAAATTAAAAAAATGGCCAAACACAAAATAAATCACAAAACGAAAAAAAGCACCAAATTGGAAAAAATCTACAAAATTAAAAAATTGCTAAGATTAAAAAAAAACCAAAATGACAAAAAAAGTCGCCAGTATAAAAATTAGCGCCTAAAAAATCGCTAAATGTAAAAAACACCAAAAATTAAAACGAATCAATATAAAAAACGCAAAAACCCTAAAAAAAAGGCCAAATTAAAAAACCCAAAAATCGCCACAACAAAAAAAACCTTTAAAAAACGCTTTAAAATTAAAAAAAAAATAAACGCCAAACCCCGAAAAAAGCACCAAAGCAAAAAAACACCAAATTTAAAAAAAAAATGTGACACTAAATTAAATTGCAAAAATGAAAAAGCCGCTAAATTAAAAATATCGCTAAAATAGAAAAAAAAACAAAAAACATAAAAATATTAAAGAAAATACCAAAAACCTAAAAAAATCAATAAAAAAGGAAAAAAGCACTAAAACTAAAAAAGCACAAAAAAAACCCCAAAAACGCAGAAAAAACGCCGAAGCTAAAAAAACTTATTAAAAAACGCTTAAAACCGAAAAACCCTCAAAAACGAAAAAAATACCAAAACTATATTTTATAAAGGATAAAGCTCATATACAGCCATGTCATAGGTTTTGTACGAAATTTATTTTAATTCCAAATTTCCACATCGTAACGTTTTACTTTTGCTTCTTCAGCTCTCGTACGTTTTTATGAAAACGGAAAAAATTTAAATCGTATTATTTATGTTAAGAATATGGTCACACTGAAATCAAAACAGCTGGTTGAGCAACCGGCGCCAACAATATCGGTCCGGCTCCAGACAAATTAAAAGAAAATAAGCAAACAAACTAAAATCAATTACATTTTCAATTTTTGACCGATGTTTTATACGATTTACAAAAATATTTAAATTTCCATTCTTGAAGTATTTAAATAAAATTTTTTTAAGTGAAATTAATAAAGACAATATTTATAATTAATTTTGAGTACAGCTTTTCACATTTCACTTTAAGATCGTTTTCAAAATGAATTTTTTGATGTTTTACATTTTCTAGAGAAGCAAAATACGTTTTCGTTTTCAAAATCGTACAAAATTTCACTCTGTGGCATGGCTGATATTATTATATATTTAGTAAAATACAGGATTATTAAATAAAGCAATATAATATGGAGGTACAATACTAAAATTATTTTATAGGGTTATTAAAAAGTTTGAAGTTCGAAGCCAAAATGAAAAAATCGCTAAAATAAAAAAGAAATCTCCAAAATAGGAAAAACCCCAAAATCCCAAAAAAACGCTTAAACGAAAAAAAGCAAAAAAAATAAAAAAATCGCCAAATTAATGAAAATGTCAGATACCTAAAAAAATCGCTAAAACGAGAAAAAGCACCAAAACTAAAAAAGCAACAAATAAAATAACACCGAAGCTAAAAAAAACCTTAAAAAACGCTTAAAACCGAAAAACCCCCAAAAACGAAAAAAATGCCAAAACTATATTTTATAGTTCGCCACGCTTCGTGCGCAAGTCAAAGTCGCACTTTACTAAATTTATTTTTAGTAAATGAAAATGGAAATAAAATTTATCGCTAAAGTACTGTCCTAACAATAAAATTAATTAAAGAACATGTTCCATTTCATTTCCCGTTCCTTTGTGCTGAACAAATTCGAAAAAATTCTTTAGGAATAAACGTTTACATAATACCGCGCTATATAACTTTTTCAATGGGATATTTAAATTGAGACACTTAACAATTTTGTAAAATAAAGGATTATTGAATAAAACAATATGGTATGGAGGAACAATAACTAAAATTATTTGATATTAACATAAGGTTTCTTGAGAACCACAAGAGAAAAACGTTTGCCGACCACCGTTGTACTAATTTTGTACTCTTTGCTGATACATGTCTATAAATAGTACTTTTCATACTCGAAGTCTAAATACACAGAAAGCGTATAAATAGAACGCGAAATACATGATACAGGTAGGTTTTTTTTAACAAAAAGTCTTCTAATAAAATGTTTCATAACTCAGTAAATTTCAAAGGAATTTTTTAAAACAAACCTGAGAATTACTCTTATTTAATAATGTTTTAAAGAATATGGTTCCAGTACAAAAATACTACCTAAGAACGAGTCCACCATAGAAGTGTCGAAAAAAACCGAAAAAATTATATTTGGTAAAAAAATACTGACATACAAATTCAAAATCGGTTGATATTTAACTTAGTTAGAGGTTGATAAGTGCCTGCGGGTACGAAAATCCGGGGTTTTACCCGTAACTTAAGATTTTGTAGGTGTTTGAAAAATTTCAATTGCAGATTATTGTTACACTCGACAATACCTACCAGACAAATAGTAACACGTCCCAGGAATTTCGATTTCAATAAAATTTGTCACACAGTGTAATTCTTGCAAGTAAAAATTTAACTATCCAGCTAAAAAAATATCTATGGAGCATATATGATATCCCATATATGGTTCGGATGCAAAAAATGATGGTATATGGGCATATATAATTATATATATTCATACATTTTCATACACGTATGTGTAAATTCTCTCCACAGTATTCAAAGTTCATATTCATACACTCTTGATTCACAAAAGCGCACTGCTGTGCAATAAATTAAATTACTAAAATTAAATTTTTTAGACTTGAGTGAATCAATTTTTTAAAATACACATAAATCATATTGGTATATAACATTTAGCTTAAGAAATCAGATTAAAAACCAATGCAATTACTTACACAGCTTTACAAATTTTTAATTTGGAAAAATACCAAGAACGCCACATGTCTAGATAAGTTAATTGGGACCTCCTGAACACGAATATCGCTGTAATTTTTTTTTCCTAAGTACCGTTTTTTAGATAACGGTACTTTTGTGTTTTTCGGTGCATGGTCCCACTCAAACCCTTGTGGAGCCCAACCAAAAAGTCCGATCAAAATAAATGGCATATCGTTGGAAAGCTACTTGCATGTATTTTCCGTCGATATGCTGGAAATTTCTATCTGACATGAAATGGCTGAGTTATGGCACCTCAAAGTTCAAAATTTGCCTATTTTTTACGTTTGTTTCAAAATTTTTCATTTTTATTTCGTTTTTTTTCTACGTTATAGTAAAGATCTGGAATGTTTTATTTTTTTACCAAATAGTTTATTTAATTACCAACATTTTAAGCGTAATTTAAAAAAAAATTGATGAAAAATAAAGTTTTTATTAAGGATTTTGTGGAACGACAATATTTTCATTTTCATTGCTCACACACTATATTCGGCGTCCAACAGTAAAAATTTAAATTAAAATGTCGAGCGACTTGAACTTTTGCGTTTTTTTTCTGTCTTACATACTTATATAAATGCAAACATAACATATACATACATATATGCACGTTTGTCAACTGCATTTCAAGAATTTTCCATAAGAAAAATTTTACAAACACTTCTTTATATCTATGCCTATTTTTTTCATTTCATTACCTACCAACAAACACATGCACATTAAACATAAAACACCATAAAATGTGGGAAACTTTTAATAGAATTAAAAATCCATTAGCCATAATTAGCAAATCAATAAAAAATAACTACCTACTTCTCACAAAAATAAAAAACGTACATACAACAAAAACAATATTGTTTTGTTCCCTAGGCAAGTAGGTACATCATACATAAGTAATTGCAATCCCCTTTATTTACACATGTTCTTACATGATTTGCAAATACTCGTTGTACAACATGAAAGGCACATAAAATATGCAGTACTTGCTTTTTCATGATCAGTTTGACTTTGTACATGCAAAAAATAAAATGTGTTCAATCGATCCCAACGAATTTTGTTATGTTTGTGGTGTTCTTGTGAAAAAGAAATCACAACATTTGATGCGAAAAATGAATACGAAAAATTTATCTGAAGCGTATAAGAAGTATTTCGGCTTCCGACCTGCGTCTCTCGATAAGCCGTGGACACCGAATAATGCATGTAACAACTGCCGAACAATATTAAATAAAATTGGTAAGGGTCAAGAGTGTTTCTTCACATTTGGAAAGCCAATGCAATGGAGAAACCAGATCAACCATACAACAGATTGTTATTTCTGTTTAACGGAAAAGGCTATCGGACGTAGAATTGAACCAGTTTATCCAGTTGTTAGCTCGGTGACGCTGCCAGTGCCGCACTCAGTATCGTGCCCCAAACCGCAGCTGATTGAAGCGGGTCCCACAGAAATACGAAAAAGAACAATAAAAAATGATTCATCAGATGAGTGCAGTGAACCAGAAATGCAATCAAATAAGAAACCCCATTTACTTACTCAGGCCGAGCTTAATGATTTGTGCCGAGATTTGTATTTGACGAAATCGAAATCTGAATTACTTGCATCACGATTGCAACAGTGGGGATATTGTGCTCCTGAGACACGTGTTACATATTACCGTGATCGCAGCAAAGAACTTGCACTTTTGTTCGCAAAAACGGCAAACTTTTGTTTTTGTGCCAACATATGTGGTCTTTTCTATGCTCTCCAACAAAATTATGACCCAGAGGAATGGCGTCTTTTTCTGGATGAAGGCAAGGATAGTTTGAAGGCAGTCTTGCTTCATAAAGGGAATACGAAACCATCAATTCCAATCGGATATGGAAAATACACAAAGGAAACATATGAAGCAATTAAAGAACTTCTTGATCTCATACATTATGACCAACATCAATGGAAAGTTTGCTCTGATTTTAAATTAGTTGCCATACTATCTGGATTGCAAGGTGGCAATACGAAGTATCCCTGCTTTCTATGTCTATGGGACAGCCGTGACCGTCAGAATCACTACACCCGAAAAGTTTGGCCTGAGCGAAGTGAACGTACGCACGGAGAGTACAATATCAAAAATGACCCACTCATTCCTCAGGAGAAGATAATACTTCCTCCATTACATATTAAGCTTGGGTTATTTACAAATATTGTGAAAAAGTTGCCAAAAGACGGTCTTGCCATGAATTACCTTAAACAAAAATTTCCGAGAGCCACAGCGAGCAAAATTGAAGCAGGTATATTTGATGGACCTCAAATTCGGGCTCTGTATGGTGACCAAGCATTTAATGAGTGTTTAGGTCCAGCTCATTTGGAGGCATGGGAAGCATTCCAAGACATCGTTCACAACTTTTTGGGAAATTACAGAAGTCCTGATTACGCTGAGAAGATCGATATATTACTGCAAAAATTCAATGCCATTGGTAAGCGTTGAGTGAAAGCATGTATATCCATGTTATCATTTGAAAATTTATTCTTTTTAACTTTTAGGTTCAAATATGACACCTAAATTACACTTCTTATTCAGTCATTTGGATATTTTCCCCACGAACTTGGGCTCCGAAAGTGATGAACAAGGTGAAAGATTTCACCAGGAAATGGAAGAAATCGAGAGACGTTACAAAGGCTGGTGGGATGAACAAATGATGGCGGACTATTGTTGGTTCCTCATTCGCGAAGATCCATCAAAAAAAAAACGCAAAAGTTCAAGTCGCTCGACATTTTAATTTAAATTTTTACTGTTGGACGCCGAATATAGTGTGTGAGCAATGAAAATGAAAATATTGTCGTTCCACAAAATCCTTAATAAAAACTTTATTTTTCATCAATTTTTTTTTAAATTACGCTTAAAATGTTGGTAATTAAATAAACTATTTGGTAAAAAAATAAAACATTCCAGATCTTTACTATAACGTAGAAAAAAAACGAAATAAAAATGAAAAATTTTTAAACAAACGTAAAAAATAGGCAAATTTTGAACTTTGAGGTGCCATAACTCAGCCATTTCATGTCAGATAGAAATTTCCAGCATATCGACGGAAAATACATGCAAGTAGCTTTCCAACGATATGCCATTTATTTTGATCGGACTTTTTGGTTGGGCTCCACAAGGGTTTGAGTGGGACCATGCACCGAAAAACACAAAAGTACCGTTATCTAAAAAACGGTACTTAGGAAAAAAAAATAACAGCGATATTCGTGTTCAGGAGGTCCCAATTAACTTATCTAGACATGTGGCGTTCTTGGTATTTTTTGGCTGTAAACTAGTGTTATAAAATATAAAATAATCCGTCTAACAATAGTTTTCAATACAGTAATATGAACTTTTATTAAAGGGGGCCACAATGTATAAAATCATACAAGAACGGTTTTTTGTAGCAAAAATGTTTTCTTTTTTAAACGTTGAGGGTACGCATATAAACTTTGCATACCGTATGTATTTTCTAGTGGATTTCCAATTCAGCAGTGATAAAATTCCAAGTTTTTTTTTTGATTGCAAAAACGATCTTATGTGAGATATCATGTATGCATACTAGTGATGAGCGATAACGTGATTTTTTAATAATGTGCTCCTTGTGAATGTGATTTCTAAACCGCTGTTCTTTTAAACTGTGACTGTGATCACAGTGGAGCAGTATTTTGTTTGTAGCAGTTCTGTTATTTTGAGAAAATCTAATAAGAAGAGCAGCAGTGAAATTAAACTGTGACTGTGATCACGCTTTAACTCATTTCAGCTCTTCTGCTTAAAATTTTTTTTTTAGTATTGGTATTTTGATAAATACTAATAAGAAGAACGACAAAAACAAACAATTAGCAAATCAACCCCGTCCAAATATTGAGATTTTCGTATAAGAGGTAGAGAGACAAAAATTTGCAAATATGAACATGCGAGAAGTACGTAGTTGCCAGAAAAGACGATTTGACACGATTTGACGATTTTTTTATCGACCAAAGCTGAAGATATAAAAAATTCATGTGGCATCCTAATCTAATGTTAAGTAGGCATATAAGAAGAATCACAGTTTGTATAAATGAACTATATTTCCAAAACCTGTTACTTGATAAATTCAGTCACAGTTGTGATTAGTGATTTTTCAATCGCTTGAAAAAAGAACAGGTTTTAAAATACCGCTCAACTCTAATGCATACATTCTTATATGGCTCTATATATAAAATCTTATATTTATATATGGATCCACATATGAAGAGCTTCATAATTAAATTTTCATAAGGGGATTCCCCTCTTTAGTTTTGGTAAAACCTGACTTGGAAAATCTTTTTACTTATCGCAGATGTTGAGGAAATCGGAATAATTATGCCACTAGAGCCCTGTTTCATTTCAGTTAATATTGTTAGAACATTTCTTGTATTACTATCGATAGTTCCTTCTGTTGGCGGGTCATCATCTGACTCAGCGACAAATATTCTGCAAAAAAAATCATTTCTGAATTTCTTAGCTTTCGTTTTTGTACTGTATTTTTTGCTAGATGAAAATCTTTGAGACTGTAGGTGTAAAATAGTTGAATTCGTGTTTAATCCTTAATTATATCGTTGGCTTTTATTAAATTATTTTAATAAATTTAAAAATTTCCTCTAGTTAGAGTACCACAGTTTTTACTAGTGTTTTTATAGCCATTTTCAACGATTTTGAAGTTTTACTTAACTTAGGATCACTCAACATACTTTTTGTTTGTATGAAAAATAATTTCTTAATAAATTATTCACACAAAAAACAAGTTTTAATACTACAATACAATATGAAAAAATTTGTTACGTCGGTTAAACGACTGATATTAACTGGTTTAACCGTTAATCGAAACAAGCCAGTTTTATATTAACCGATCAGTTAATCGGGTAGTAATTAAGCGGTTAACCGATTGAATACCCTAGTAAGACTCTTAATACTATATTGAGAATCAAAATATACAAACATAATAAATTTTAAAGCACAATCGAACACAGATTTTTGTTTGCGGCTTTCAAACTTATTATGTTTGTATTAAGAGTCTTACTATAAACATACGGAGTTTGTAAGCTAAATTCAAAAATTGTTTGGGTTGAAGCTTACTGCATCTAGACAACTGCTTGGCCATAAAAACAAGCCCAATTTTCAAATTAAATATATTTTAAATTATTTAAATTATTATCTTCACCTGATGTGACACCGAATTGACTTCATTGAAAATGTTGTTAAACACCGCAATTAGTAAATTAATTAATAAAATATTTGCTATCAACAAATACATTGACATCGTTATGGGTGTAACCCAGTGTCCTGTTAAAAGAGAATAAATAAAATATTAATATAATTGATAAAAAAAATTTTCTCATTGACTAGAAATTGGCTAATTTCAATAAAACTATTGGAATTATTTCATCGCTGTTTAAAAATTCAAAGTATGATTTAACCTGTAACACAAGCTGGTTGACTTGGATTTTCACCGCACGGTGGATCAATATCGTCAGCAAACACCTCACCATACAACATGAAGTAGGGCTGATAAGTAACCTGGAAATAAAGAATAATTGAATAATTATTAAAAAATACAATAATCCAAACTGTAATTTGATTTGTAGACATTTAAAATGAAACACGTACATACATGTAGATGAACATAAAATACACAAATGTTGTAATGTAAAGCCGGCTAAATAATTTATTATTTCTTTATGTTACTTTTTGATGTAAATGCTCATTGTTAAGTGTTATTTTGCATGAGTTTTATGTAACAAGTAAAAACTAAAAAAATATTGTATACACATAAACTAAAAAAATTCACAAACATTTGTAATTCTAATTGGATGTGAATATACGCTGAGACAATTAAAAGTATTTTAAGACGTTCTAATCATGGAGTAGGCAAAACGATTGTTTGACAACAGATTTTACAAGTAAAAGTTGCTTTGTGGTTATTTTCATTTTTTCATATTATTTAATTCAGTGAAGTTCGAGTCTAATGTATTCCGAAGAAGTGAGATATTTTTTTATTACAAAAGTAGAGAGATAATTTATAAAAATTAATTAATATTTATTGATTTACCCGATTAATTGCTCCAAAAAGCATTAGGGTGCCCCTGTGGCTGAGTGATAGCGATGCTAGCCTCTCAGTCCAGAGGTCGTGGGTTCGATTCCCACCATAGACTCTGGGTGTTTTCTGCAGACAAGCTAATCGCTTTGCGGGTCGTGTTTGTTATATTTAAAAAAAAAATTAAAATGTGCCATACACATGGAACAATACCCGTTAAAATGTGTTCCATTTAATTACGTTACCCTTTTAAATGACTCTTAAATAAAATCCCAAACAAAAGTGACGGTTAATTTTTACTTGAGAATTTTCACAAATTATTATTGATAAAACTACATACATAAAAAGATGTGTCAACTTTTAAAACCATATATTTTTATTTTCTTTGTTCATTCCATATGATCATGAGTACATATATACTAGTGATGTAACGAATGTCAAATTTTTATATTCCCGAATACGAATATTTGAAGCGATATTCGCGAATACGATTGCGAATATTATATGTGAAATTTATAGACATAAATTATTATCAAAATGAGCTTCATACTCCTGTTGGCGTACCTTAAAGTTAATAAAAAGTACTCAAAATTTTAATGATCGTCATTAAAAAGTAGTTGAAAATGATACAAAGCACAAATTTTTAAAAAAAATTTAATACATTCATACAGAGACAGATTGTAGTCAAACTGTTTAAATGGTTTTCATTTCTTCATCTCTTTTACCTATGAATTTTTAATATTTTTAACGCACTTAAATAACTTATTTACAACTGAAATTACAAAATTTATTACCAGTAACAGTAACATATACATAGAAGGAAATAGTCTTGCAGAAGCTTATGAAAATTCGCATAGACAAAAAGTGTCCTTTAAAAAAATATATTCTTACATGGACATGACAATATCATATTATAAATTTTAAAATTGTTGTTTGCCCACTTGAGGCTACAATATATATAGAAGTATTTTCAAAGGAATATTATTTTAATTTTTTATTAAAAAAATATTTTATAAAATTTTAATATGGAGAAATAGTTTTCGGAAAAATATTATCTAGAAAAGTACTTTCCCTTTTCTAATTTTAATGTTAATTGAAGAAAGAAGAAATTTGTTTTTATTTTTATTTTTTAGTTGGAAACTATGGATAAACTTATGTAGAATTAAAGTAAACGAGCAAAAGTGTATTCAGGTAACATTTACCCTGCGAGAGATACTTGTTTCCCAATTCGAATTAACAATCAAATTGTTCCTCAACACTCACATTTAAAATACCTTGGTATAACCTTGATCGACGGCTTACATGAAAGCACCATATTGACTCAAAGCTAACACAAATGATACTTAAATTAACTCAGATACATTGGCTAATTGGTTGTAATTTAATACTCAGTCTAGATTGTAAACTTTTAATATACAAGTCGATTGTGAAACCAATATGGTGCTACGGAATACAGCTATGAGGCACTGCTTTAGCTTCCAATATAGATAGAATTCAACGAAGGTAAAACAAGATTTTAAGACTAATATCATCGGCTCCATGGTACATCAAAAATTCAAATTTACATCGTGATTTAAATATGACACTAGTGACTGAAGAAATTGAAAAATACGCAATCAAATATATATATATATATATTTATATATATATATATATATATATATATATATATATATATATATATTGCATATATATAATGCATATATAATGAAATTTTCTTATAATTTTTTCATTATGTTAACGTTATTTATAAAATCTCTCTAAAATGACTAACGTAAAATGACGAACAGATCAAGAGAATAAAGTAAAAGTGAAGTAAAAGTTTCGTTATTAAAAATCATCAAAAATTAAGCGGAAAAAAATAAAATATACATATATGAAATTGATTAATTGGTTTTTAAACTCCTCGTACCTTCAAAATAAATAATCCATTAATATATTTTATAAAATTGTAAAAACTAATTCTTCATATTTCATTAAAGTTTCAACGAAACTATAATTTCTAATATATAATACATAGTTATTAATTGCAATTGTCGTTTGATACTTTGACCTTCTTTTATGTCACCTATTCAATTTAAAATATATTTTTTTTAATTAATTCTTCATAAAAACATGTATTTAAATTTTTTATTACCCGAATGAAAATTATTTCGCAACATTAATGATACTACGAAATGTACAATATTAAGCATAAACATGGTTTCATTCCATTAATGAAATTTTCATCAATATAATATAATGATTCATTTTATTAATGAAATTTGTCGTTGTATTAATGAAAGGGGTTCAACGTAACGGATTCATTCCCGTTACATAGTGTTTTTCTTTCAGTGTAATTGAGTTTTACTGGACACATCCGCCTGAAACTGGTTGGGCCTAATTATTACAAATAGATTCAAGATTTATACGTATTATTGGT
Organism: Tachina fera; assembly: GCA_905220375.1. Taxonomy (NCBI): domain Eukaryota; kingdom Metazoa; phylum Arthropoda; class Insecta; order Diptera; family Tachinidae; genus Tachina; species Tachina fera. The sequence goes on from LR999967.1 coordinate 66,741,896, forward strand.
TAATTTTAATTAAGATACAATAAATGTAAAAAAGAGTTAGGTACAAGAATTTAATTGAAATAATTTTTTTCTAATTATTTATTACACACTAATATTTTTAGTTATTTCTTTAAATTTCGTTTACTTATTTATAAAATTATGTTGGAAAAATGTTCGCCTGAATTTGGCGAATACGAGTATCTTAAAATGGCCGAATATTCGGCAATTCGAACACGAATGCGAATATTCGTGCGTCACTAATGCATACAAACATAATAATTGCAGTCTGTTGTAGCATGTTTCGGATTATTGATCTCAATGTTTAATTAAACGGGTTTTCTTTTAAATGCGTTAATGGACCAATTAATAGATTATATTAATTAAGAAAATGCCTAACTAACAGGCACTTCTTTAGCTTACACTACTTTTTTCCCATGCAGTTTTATTCATAGGACTTAAAAACTAGTTCGATGTGAAAATTCACTATAAAAGATGTTCCCTATAAGTTTAATACAAAATTGTTGGGACCACATAACTAGTTCATTAGGGGGTGTCCATATATATATATTACTTAACGCTGTTTTTCCGATTTTTTACCCCCCTCCCCACAGTAACAGATCGTAACAAAACTATGAACCACCCCGGGGAATAACGTAACAATGTGTTAAAAACAAATTAAATACCCATCTAAAAAAATATGTATGGAGCATATATGATATCCCATATATGGTTCGGATCGGAAAAATGAGGGTATATGGGCATATATGATTATATATATTCATACATTTACATGCATGTGTATGCAAACTTCATATTCATACACTCTTGATTCACAAAAGCGCACTGCTGTGCAATAAATTAAATTACTAAAATGAAATTTTTTTAAGACTTGAGAGAGAGGTTGTATTTAATGAAACATTTGTTTGGAAAAATAATTCAAAACGAACTAAAAGTCATTTCATTCATCAGAAGGTGAATCAATTATTTAAAAAAACACATAAATCATATTCGTACATAACATTTAGCTTAAGAAATCAGATTAAAAACTAATGCAATTAATTATAAAAGAAAATTAATCCGTCTAACAATAGTTTTCAATACAGTAACATGAACTTTGTTTCTTATCTAGAAAATTTTGTTATTTTCTATAAAATTAATGACTCGATTATCCTTTTGATTATTTGATATATTAAATGGGGACACAATGTATAAAATCATAAAAGAATGGTTTTTTTTGTAACAAAAAGTTTTTCTTTTTTAAACGTGAGGGTACGCATATAAACTTTGCATACCGTATGTATTTTCTAATGGATTTCCAATTCAGCAGTGATAAAATTCCAAGCTTTTTTTGATTGCAAAAACGATCTTATGTGAGATATCATGTATGTATACATTCTTATATGGCTCCATATATAAAATCTTATATTTATATATGGATCCACATATGAAGATCTTCATAATTAAATTTCCATATATGAGTTTATATATTATAGTACATTTCATAGTCCATATATTAGTTCATATATAATAGTTTTGCCATGTATAATCCCATATATTTCCATACATGAATTCATACATATTCATACATAGTTAATACATTCATATATTAAAAATATATGGACCATATATAATTTTCTTAGCTAAGTAGTTTAAAAAGTTTTATTTAAAAAAATTAAATTTAATTATTTGTATTAAAGTCATTTGTTACACTAGCACAGTCCTTAGACAAAAATTAAATCAGCTTACTCATGAACACACTCCAAATATTTGCAGAAATATGGTTTTATGGAGAACTTATTCGTAAACTATGTATGTATGAATTAGTGATTCTAATTCTAATTCCCAAATATTCGGCCATTTGTAGATATGTTTTCGTATTCGTAAAAAAATATATGTATAAAATATTCATAAATCCAAAACGAAATTTAAATGGTGCCACTCATTGCCAAAAATTAGTTTGTAATAATTAAAAAAAAATTTATTTATTTCTTTTCTGCTATAGTATTCCGTATTGATGGCTGAGCAGTATTTAAAACACCAAGATGAGAATTGGCATTAGCATCACGTCACTTTCACTAGTGTCTATAAGTGAAGTCATCGTGTATTTCAAAGATCTTGAAGATACTCCATTTGGACATTTTTAAATAAATCTAAAATGTGCGTGAAACTAAAAAAAAATTATATCTTGGATCAATAAAGGTTGCCATGGTGAAAAATATTTCATTATCTAAAAGACAACATTTTTTAGTCAGTGCACTTAGCGGGTATTTTGGGAGATCAAATGACTCAAAATGATGTCCATTACGAAAGATATGTAATATTTGTTATCTTTATTTTTGTCCTTTCTGCAACATTACATTTTCAATAGATATTTGCTCATTTCAAAAAATATTCCTTAAAAATACCTTAAAATTATAGGGACACACAACAAATATTACGCAATAGAACACTTTGTGAATTAAAAATACAAATTTTTAAAACAGAAAGATACATATATGAAAATATATTAAAATTGGTATAGATAATAATGAAAAATAAATTTACAAAATGTTAGGCAATCGAACTTTGGCCCTAAAGTCTGGTACTTTGTTCAACATTTCATGTGAAATGCTGTCAAGGTACACATTAAGAGCAAAGGCCCAACTATAATATGAATAAGCTGGCTTAAGCTAATGACAGAATTGAACGATAAGTCTGTCAAATACGCATAGATTGGTTCAATTTATCAGAAAGACATTTGAGGAAAAGAAGTATTGTTCTGCCCTGTTTATTGATGTTTCTCAGGCATTTGATAAAGTGTGGCATAAAGGCCTGATTTTGAAATTGAAGACATAGAAAATGTACAGTTGTGGAAGGACACTTTATGAGTATGCCTCAAACTATCTCATCCGGTGTGCCACAGGGGATTATAGTGGGGCCATTTTTATATTTGATTTATACTTGTGATATGCAATATGAGCAATAATATCCACACCTTTACATTTGCCGATGATACAGCCTATATGAGTGTGCACGAAAACTCTTATGAGGCATCCCGCAATCTTCAGGAACATATTATTCAGCTGGAAATATGGTGGAACTTATGGAGAATTAAAGTCAATGAACAAAAGTATGTCCATATAACGTTTACCCTGAGAAGAGATACTTGCTCCCCTATTCGAATCAATAATCAAAATATTTCTCAACACTACCACCTAAAATACCTTGGTTTACACCTTGATCGAAGGCTTACATGGAAACATCATATTGACTCTAAGTTAACTCAGATGAAACTTAAGTTAACTCATATATATTGGTTGGTTGGCAGAAATTCAAGACTCAGCCTAAACTGCAAACTTTTACTATACAAGTCGCTTTTGAAGCCAATATGGTGCTCGGAATTCAGTTATGGGGCACTGCTTCAGCTTCCAATGTAGAGAGAATCCAACGAAGGTAAAACAAAATTTTACGGTTAATAACATCGGCACCATGGTACATCAAAAATTCTAATATACATCGTGACTTAAATATTCCACTAGTGACTGAAGAAATTGCAAGATACGCAGGCAAATATTTACCAAATAATAAATTTCTTTAAAGTTCAATTAATGTTTTATTTTTCATTTAGCCTTGTAAATACTTTTATTGTTATCCGATGGATTTCTAATTGTATAGGGATGTAGAAAAATAAAATGAGTTCACCTGAATATAAATTATTTGCTGGGTTTTGTATCAGTTTCAAAGACTACTGAGCTTATTATTTGTGATTTTCAAAAATATTATTGTTTTATGAATTCTCATATAGTTTTTGAAAGTCTGTGCATAAAGTAAGAGGTTTGTGACTGTTCAAAATTTGTGGTTAAAGTCTGCTGATGATTTGGTTCAAGCGCCAATGAAATACGTATATAGACATTCTAAACCACCAGCAAATAAATTTCAAATATTTAAAATAGTTTTGTTTTCGCTCCAACCAGAAACAAAAACAAAAATTCGTTTTATTTTACAAAATCAGGCCATTAAAAAAATATTTAAAAAAAGATTGTAGCTACATATCGCACGTAATCAACAAGAGGGTATTAACTCAAAATTTTAAAATTTTCAGTACTTTTTAAGAGAATTTGAAAATCCTAATACATCATAGTAAGCAAATTTCATTTGAAGATATATTTATATTGTTCTTCTTTTAAAATCTTGCAATTATTGGGAGAGAATATCTATGTTAAAAAACACAACTTCAAACAAATTTTGTGTTTCATGCTTGGCTTGCAAATCGAGTGGTTGCCGCAATTGGTTTTCATCCTGCGGCATTGCTAGAAATTTCGCAAAGCGTTTCCTCAAGTCTTCCACTAGGCCATTGGGGTCTTGTTGAAACTGCGTCAGGTATTTCACTAGCTCATAATTTTTCAGCACATAGACCCAGGATGTTCGTAGTACTGTACTCATCGCGACGGTGGGAGGTTTTAACTTTTTATTTATTTTATGATTTTAATATTTTTGTTTAATTATTATAAAATTTTTATTTATTTAATTTGAATATTTTGATTTATTTGTTTTGAATATTCTTATTTCTTTAATTTAAATATTTTTATCTATTTATTTTTAATTTTTTTTATTTGTTTTCAACACACTACTATGTAGTATGTCCCTGCTCGGGCGAAATTGTAACGACATGTTTCCGCTGGTTGCCGGGATAGCTTCAGGGGTGTCCAGGGAACGTGGGTAGTTGCATTAAATGGAATGTACACTATATTCTTTATTCCACTAATAGGTATTATTTATTTTTCTCATCTACAAAAGTCTTATCTGTAACGGTTGACCTTCCACGTGACGATATATAGGACGTCGGCGTATCAACCAGCGAGTAATCAGCCAGTTCCACGGAATTGGTAAATCCTTATGAATGCCCGGTCACCAAGTGGGATACTTCTGAGGGATTGGTTCCCCTCTCGAAGTATCTTGATGGAACAATACCAAACTAGTATTGGTGTTTGTAGGGGTTGATAACCTCAAACAAGTGCCCAGTCACCAAGTATTCTACCTAGCAGGAGTATTTGTAGGGGTTGATAACCACCAACAAATGTCCCGCCTTCAAGTAGTGTACCTCCGAGGGATTGATTCCCCTGATGAAACGGAGCCAATGGTCGAACCAACCTAGCTGGGGTATTTGTAAGTCACACGACACCACAAGCACAAGTGCAGAGCAAAATATTTATTGTAAGAACTGATAACCACGAACAAATAAATCTTACCTGCACGCCAACTGCTCGTTCACTTGTGATGTTCGCCCTTTTATACCTGTTTTCAGGCATACAGTTGTTGTACACATACAACCAATCATTGCGGGCACACATATTTTCCGTCATCGAAAAGAGTTGCATTTAAATAGCACGAACAGCTGATCATATATAGTTTCTCACCACCAGATGACGTCACGTGTCGATCGTCCGTTAATTTTTAATCTTACAGATTGTTAAATACAAGCGATAATTCAAATAATCACTCTTCTTACGATTAATTAAAATAAACAATAAAGTATAATATAATGAATTTAATAAAAGTATAGTAAATAAACAAAGGAAAGGAAATTCATATAACATAATATTAATATTCAACGCAAAAGGAAATTCATAAATATTCATTTATGTAGCTTAAAACGACGGTGGCGACTTTAAGCGTTACAGTACTAAATGTAGCCCAAATCGCGGTTTTTTTTATAAATTTCTCGCTTTTATTGCTTGAAATTATGCAACATTATTAAAATTCCGTGCCAAAAAAGCACAACTCATGTTGTTTTACAGCTAAACTAAAATGATGCCAGACTAATTTTTGCATGGAAAGACATGATTTTACGTGTTTTTCACAACAAGAACAGAGTACTACTTTTGCGAATTTATTTCGCAAATATTTCATGCCAAATACTTTTATATGTAGTTTGACTGCATTTTGCACGAAATTGTGAACAGAATACCAGGCTTAAGTGAGAATTTTTATTTTCAGCTTTGTAAACAATTTAATTTTATACCCGACAAAATAAATCAAAATCAAATTAAATTATTTAAGACTAGTTAAACTTTAAACCTACATCATTACTTTTTTAATTTTTATAAAAATTTTAAAAGTTATAAGGCGTTATTTGCTAACTTTATGGAAAAATTACGAAAAATTTTAATGCAGGCTACTTAAAAGAACCAATTCATTAAAACAAACCCAATTTTTGAACACAATTTTCTTTTAAATTGTTTACTTAAAAGTGAATAAAATTGTGTTTATGGTTAAAATTATGAAGGAAATACAAAAAATGGCGGGCAAACTTGATTTTTTGGCAAAATTCGACTAGTGCAACCTCTAAAAATCTTTCGAAAAATCTCAAAAATACTTGACCCGATATGGTTTATGCTTAAAGCATAAGTTGTTCGAAGTTGTGAAAAACATTGATTATTTCGCATGAAAAATTTGACATGTAGTAAATGCAGCCCAACTCGCGTTTTTTTTATAAATTTCTCGCTTTATTGCTTGAAAGTATGCAAAATTATTAAAATTCCATGCCAAAAAAATCACAACTCATGTTGTTTTGCAGCTAAACTAAAATGATGCCAGACTAATTTTTGCATGGAAAGACATGATTTTACGTGTTTTTCGCAACAAGAACAGAGTACTACTTTTGCGAATTTATATCGCAAATTTTTCAAACCAAATACTTTTATATATAGTTTGACAGCATTTCGCATGAAATTGTGAAGAGAGTACCAGGCTTAAGCGCCAAAAAATTTTTTTTGGAACACCCTAGTGTACAAGTATAAGTACTAGTACATTCTTAATTATTTTTCAAAAGTAGGTGTAGCTACATACACCAACATTTTCAATTAATACAGCTACAAACAATAATAAAAAAATAAATAAATATTAATTTTGTTATAATAAGAAATTTTTACTTATTTTTTTCTAATTACCTGCATCTGTTTACACAAAGTTTTTACACAAAGAAATGCTATAAAATGCGCATGTATCAATATTTTGAGCTCTGACAATTTTCACTTGGGTGAAAAATTATACAATAAATGCACCAAAAATAAAAGGAAATATAATTTTCTTTCCCCGGCAATTTCCAAAAATATTTCATAAGATCCTAAGAAGGAGATTTTTGTTATATTTGTTCTATTTTTCCTATCTTTTGCCGGGCGCCAATAATACTTTGGACAATATTTAACAACATATCATGTCATTTTTTGGTTCCGGCCTTGAAGTTTGAGGAAAAAAATGTCTCACATTTGATATTCATAACAACTTTTCACTTTTTTTCTGCAAAAAAAGGCAAAAAATCTACTTTTTTTAAATATTTTATTTAGTTTGGGTATAACTTTTGACTTAATAATGCTTTTGATATCGAGTTTTTTTAATGTTGGAAAGTTTGTTCTTAACTCATACCAAGTTTCTATTTCAAAATCGAACAAGATTTTATTTCTCCATTAGCAGAACAGTGGACCAAGATTGGTAAAAAATCCAAAATTTAAATATTTTTTTTCGAATATTTCCTAAACTGTATTCAAAAATGCATAAATTTATGGAATTTTTTTAGCTCTTGGATAGAGAAATCCGCTTGCAAAAAATCTTTTTTATCAGATCAAAAACATCAGCTTGGCAGCATTTTGAATTTTTCATTAACCAGAGGTTGCCCAATTTGGGGCTTTGTGGCTCCGCCCCTTTAAGGATAAATAATCCGTTATGACTCTTCATATGACTCACCATAGCCATTACTATAGAAACCAATTGAATTTGGTATTGGTTATCGCTTTGTCGCTATGGCTATGGCACGTCTCATATGAGCTTAACGCCATAGCCATATAAACCAAGGTTGGCAAACGGTATCGTAAAAATACCGATACCGATTCAAATACCGCTATAATTAGATACCGGTATCGATACCGATACCGAAACACACTTCGGTTAGAAAATACCGGCATCATGAATACCGTTTGTGTCTATACCGGTATACCGATTCCCACCAAAAATAAAATTTCAAAAAATTTCAATTAACTTTCTTATATAAACACGTTTTTTCGCCTTTGCACATTCTTATGCAGCACTGTTTTTTTTAATCAACCGGAAAGTGCAATCATATCATAATCATCACCAGTGCGAAATACTAATGAACTTCATGAGCTGCTTAATGCCTTTAGGAACGAAAAACGTATCTCTAGACATATAAATGTTCTAAATTGGTCAAAAGAGCAAAGCCCTTACAAAGACAGTTATTTTAAATAATAACTTTTTAAATAAATAACTTATTTATATGAAATCGCGAAAGTTAGTATATTGGTTCTTCCAAATACACAAGGTAATGCGGAGATTTAAAGTTTTGAAGAGTGCTTTTTTATGTATGCACATTAAAGATTTTTTTCTTTAGTTTTGAGCTGTCTAAAATATGAGGTTTGCTGCCATAAATGCGGTCTTAATTTTTTAGCTCGATCCGACGCTGCCTTCTGGCGGGGCCTAAAGTACCCGATATATAGTGGGCACTATAATAATTCTGCTGTTTTTAAACTAGCTGTCCGATTTTTTATGAAATTTTATACAGCATTTGAGGAGGTGTCACAGAGCTCAATCCTGGAATTTAGGCTATATATCCTTAAAAGGGGCGGAGTCACAAAGCACCAAATTGGGTAAACTTTTAGTTAATGAAAAATTAAAATCGATGCCAAGCTCATGTTTTTGATCAGATAAAAAAATTTTTGAAAGTGGATCTTTTCTATCCAAAAGCTAAAAAAAGTGTACAACATTTATGGGTTTTCGCTTACAGTTTAGGAAATATTCGAGAAAAAGCGTAAAAAAATTTACATTTTTACCAACCTTTGTCCACTGGAGAAGGCAAACGTTGTTAGATTTAGAAAATTTAACTTATTATGAATAAGGGATATAATTTGTAACATTAAACATAACTTTTGCCAATAAATATTTTCGGCTGAAAAGTATTTCTTAGGTAGAAAGTAATAACAAATAGAATTTGCTTTTGAGTTCCCGGCAATTCCAAAACAAATTACAAAAAATTTGAATTGAAATATTGAAATATTCGTTTCGTCTGAATTTGGAAACTACGAATATATCTAAAAACGGACGAATATTCGAGAATTCGAATACGAAATTTCGAATTTTACTAAGTGCATACAATTCTACATGTACTTCATGTGTAATATAAATAATACATACACTGTATGTATTTATTTTTATTATTTTGTTTAATTAACCAAAATGCAAAGTTTCAACTGCAGTTTTCTTATTTTACTTTTTTAATAAATTCTTTTTTAATAAAAATATAAAAACGTATATAGAAACATATAAGTTTAAATACTTTTTATGTTAATGTAAAAATACTTCCTTTTCGAAGTAATTTAACAAAAAAAATTTTTTTGCTATATCCACTGTCTGAATTATCAAATTTAGCAGTTATATCGGTATACCGGTTTTATAAACTCGGTAACGGTATGTACCGGTAATACCGATACCGAAATAAAACAAATACCGATACCGCTACCGATACCGAAATTTAAAAAATAGTTGTACCGGTATGAATACCGATACCGTTATTTGTTTCGGTTTCCAACCTTGATATAAACCAATTGAATTTTGGTTTTGGTTATGGCTGTAGTAATATTGTATGGCGCCACCATAAGTGAGGGCTTGATTTTTCGTTCAATTAAACATACATATATACTACGCTTTTAGAGACTACAACCTTTTTATAAAACGGCCATCAAATTGCACTTTTTACAAGAAAATTTATAATTTTTTATTAACACAATAATTTTTAAATATTTTTGCCATAAAAATGATTCAATGATTTTTACCTTGCGATAAATTAAAAAAAGAACACATAAACAACTAAAAAAAAATAAAAGTATTTGCGACATACATACACATATGTATAGGAGTATTTAAAAGTATTTGAAGGAGGGTTTATTAAGCGCTAAATGTAGCGTTTGTGAAAGTTCCTTTGTAATAAGAACTTCAATATAGCAAGTAAGCATATTTTTTTATAAAGCGAATAAAAAATATTTAAAAGTAATTAATATTTTATAATTTCTAAGGCGTTCAACGAAAGGGGTCCAGATAGAAAGTGTATACATACATACATATATAGTATATGTTAAATTAAGCCGTAATTGGAAACTTATAAATAATAGAGTACATACATATATGTAGATTTAGAACTATTTACATATTTTCATTTCTTTAAAATTCATGCAACAAATTAAAATGTTATTTATTGTCCTTAGTTAAATAAGCAAATTATTGTAAAAGTTAATGGTGGGAAATTATTGCTAGAATAGGAGACCAACAAAAGGACACATATAAAAAATATTCGCTGCTTAAGAGCCAATTGACTAGAGAAAAAAATTAAGGGACAGTCACAGAAGAAGTAGAAGAAAGACATAAGTAAAAATAAGGAGCAAAAGTAAGAAGTACCAAGATGCTTTCACAACATCAATTTTTTAAGTTTTTCTTAATCAAACAAAAATTTTATTTATGATTCATTGCTTCGTTTACATTATTGGTCATATTGCCACTTAAAATGTTTAGAAGTTCTGATCTTTGCAATATCTGTCCAGATGTTGTGGCATGTTGCGGTGGCGCTGATGATAAGGTGGATGGTGTTTGATGTGACATTGTTGAATGGCCACGATGATGAGATGACATGTAACCACCCATGCCACCGGTGGAGTCTCGTGAACCATGTGATGGACTATTGTGTCTCAAGGCTCCCAAGAATCCTGGTGCTACTATGGAACCAGCAATAACCTAGTTTATATACACAATTTCACATGTGTGTGTGCGTGTGTGTTTTAATTTAGTTAATTTGTTTAACATTAAAAATATATGTTAGTGAGCGTAAACAAATGAATGAATGAAAAATAACATTGTGTTAAATGAGTGCAAGTGTGGGAAAATAAATATACAAAATAGATAAAAAAGAGAGATTGAAAAGATTAATAACAATTAATATTCAATTAACTGCTAGAGTGAGTATATTAAACAACTATGTATAAATATTTGTATTATTGCATGAATTCACTGAATGTGTATGTATGTACTCCATTAATTAGACGCTATTTGTACATAATTCTCTTTACCACTTTAATAAGAAAGATGTACATACATATAATTATTTCATTGAATGTCAGCAACTAAACTTATTTAATATATGTAATATATTCGAAATATAGCAGCTCGATGAATAAATAATTTGCTGCAAAAACGTAAGCGTATCCTTTTTATATGACTGATTAATGCACATCACAAGTAAATACATTCTCTTTATAATCAACCGTTTATTGATTAAAGCACTCGTGTTAATTGCACAAAGAATTTACTAAGAAATTTCTGCCTGGTTGACTATTTTATTACACAGAAAAATAATAAAATTTCACCATTTTCATATTCAATATTCTGTTCTTATAAAGATACATATCGTCGGCTCAGAGTGTAAAGCTGCTAAATCTACTTTTATAAGATATGAGATTATAATGCCGTTTGATAGAAAAAAAGACCCCGCATCGATTGCCTAAAATAGTTATTTTAATTTGAAACTCTACATATCGAAAATGTTAACTGTTAAATGTTGTCTCTCCTGTAAAATTTGGTTGAAGTGAGTGCAGGTTTGCACTCTAAGGACCCTTTCACATTAGGCAACTTTACTTGCGCAAGTCTTGTGTTTGTGGGTGTGAGAGGAAAGGTCGGTTGAAGGGGAAAGAATTGCCGAGATTTGAGTACAGACTTGCTTGAACTTGGCAATTCTGCCACAATTCTGTTTCAGCTGTCATTGTTGGCTTGGGATATTGATTTGTTTTTGACATTGTCTCTTATTTCTTCTTCGGTGTGTTGTCTAATTAATTAATTTTGTACAGAAATGAAACAAAACGTCAACAAATTAAGAAAACTCGAGCATAAGAAAATTAAACTTGCTCAACAAATGAACTGAATGTGAACATAGAAGCAAGTTCAAAAGAAAATAAATAAAAATGAAAATTATACTTGCGCAAGTAAAGTTGCATAATGTGAAAGGGGCCTAAGCCCACGATGTGTACATATCAAAGTTTAAAACTTGTTGATAATTTCGATTTTCATTCTTCATAATTTATTTTTTATTTAAAATTTCTAATCAATATATTTTCCGCATATAATTTAATGATAAGATTGAAGTTAAATTTTAAATTTTCTATGAGCAATGTAAATATTTTGACCAAACCCTAACTACAACAATATAAAAGGATTACAACCCAACATTAAAAGGTTAAAAAACAAAAGAAGCGTGTGTTCACCAATAATATATTTATTATTTTCAGATAGTTTTCCAACTTTCGTTGATTCCGAAAACACTTACCCAACTTGAGTAAGAAAATGCTTGCGTAATGATAGTGAAGTATGATGCGGGTTTGAAAGTTGATATAACACAAACCAACGACTATTACTGGCAAACTAAAAGCTGTGTAATATTTCGATGATAGTTTTATGCCCATTTAAAAGGGTTTTTTACAAACGAATGAATGAATACAATTTAATTTTAGTTTCTGACATGCTTCTTATCATAGCAGTAGTTGATATTTTCTGTGTATGTGAGTAGGTATATATTATTATTATATATATATATAATATCTCTTCTAAGAGATACTTTAAAATTTATTATAGAAATAAAACCTTTTTTCTATTCGTAATGCACTAGATAATCTGGCTATCAGTGCTACACATGGCCCGAAATGGAAATATTTTCAAAATAATATAGAAATTTTTAACGCCATATATCCGAATTTGAAAAGTTATTGCTTTTTAACGTTTTCTAGGCTTATTGTAACATTTGACTTTTGAAATCCTGAAATACACAATAAAAAAATAAAATAAAGCCGACAGAATGTAATGCACAACCAAGATTGGAGTGCTAACTACTGAACTCATTTTATAAAAATTTAGGTAAATGAATACAAATACCCAGGAAAAAATTAACATACGAATCATTAAAATTAACTTTAATGATCTCATCTCCAAGTAGTTATACTTCGGTGAAACATCATTATCTATTGTAGTGAATTTAACACATCTGATCCAAGTAACTGAATGCTATGCGCTTAAAAGTTTGTCTTAATGAATTCTTGATATAAACATTCTTAAATTATTAAATTCAGTACCTGTAGTTCCGACTGTTTTTCCTGGATAGAACTTAAATTTTAAGCTTTTAAAATTGTTAGCATTTTTCAATTAATATTCTCAATTGTACATAATTTTAGTTTTTGTGACGACTATTCCACCTTTAATCGTTAACAGCGCGGGAGCTGGTTTTTTCTTCTTTTAATTCGATAAAAAAAACCGAAAATTTATACATATTTCATATGATTTGTTGTTATAGTATTGTAGAGCGTGGCATATCCCAGTAAAAAAGAGACTCCAAAAAAGTCATGAAAATGTAGAGTTTGCGGTGCGGAAGTAGTGAAAATTTCGATCCGATCTAATGATTTTTATATAGGGTTGTCATTGCAAGAAGTTATCTTTTTCGATACCTGGTCACTGAATTGGAAGCGATATTAACAAAAATTCCCTTTTTTGTGTTCTATGATAATGTTTTCATCTAGGAAAAATGGTACCTATTTTAACAATTCGTTTCTTTTTATACGAATTTAATCCCGAAACAGTGTTTTCATGTAAATTGAAGCAAATAACTTTTAAAGTTTAGACTAAAATTAGTTCATAAATTTCTTGAAAAAAAATTTTTTTTTTAAATCTGGTGAGTATTTTTCAACACTATGGAGGAGTTACAAGGTTTTGTATGATTAAAGTAAGCTTCTACATGGTTTTTGCTCACTCTAGGCAAATTAAAAATATCGATTTTTTGGAAGCAATGAAAATGTAGTTCCAATAGAATGACTTCCATTTTTTTTCACTGGGATGTAATATACTTGCTACATCTGCAACATATGCACCAGCAGTTCGCATCATCGAAAAGTGACTTCCGCTTTTGTTGTACAGAAAATGCAGTACACGAGTTACATATGATATTGGGAAAGTTTGGTATTCTACCTGAAATTATGCTTTACAATTTTTTATTAATCCACCCAAAAATGACAACATACATGTTCAAACTGACCACATTCATTGTCATTATTGAATCAATATCGTTTGTGTTCAAGTTGTTCACACTGTTATCAATTTGACAACGAAGTATTGGCGATGAATGTGTAGGAGTGGTAACCACCGTTATAAATAAGCAAAAGTTGAAAATGTATCGTCCGTGTATAAGTTGACAACCAGCGCTGTCAACAAATAAGCAAAATCGATAACGTATCGTTGCCAATTCGCACAATTCTGAGTACAAGTTGTCAACAGGCGTTCTTATACAAATTTACATCGTATTATATTGACCGAAGGCGTTTTTGATTTTGTAAGACCGTTTCCTCTTCAGTGCAGCACTATGAAACAAAACTACTATTTTTTTTTGCAAATTAGAAAGATTTTAACGATCGATTCTGGCAGAAGACAATGTTTCGAAGTTTGTGTCTGTACATAATATAGTAAAAGTCTACAATATGCATATATTATTAAAGTTTAATGAGGATACTCCTGGGCAAATTTGTAGGAGATTGTATCATTACAAGAGTTCACTGAATGCGAAACTAGTGGTAGGAATTGGTAAAATAGAAAAACATATTAAATAATAAGGCCAACACATATTTACTATGCGAAGTTTTGTAGGAAGCGGCAGTGGGGGATTTATGCTTGAGAGATATGCCGCCCTTTTTGTTCTATGAAGAAAAACTTTTTAAAATTATATATGAAATTTATAAATAATTTGATAACACTGTGCAACACTAAAAAATTTGCACAGTCCTGATAGTATAGGCAGTGCTGGATTTAAGTATAGACCCGTGAGGCCCGGGCCTAGGGCGGTATGATTCTAGGACGGAAAAATTTGAAGAACCCTAAGAATTAAAATTTTAAATATTTTGGAAGTGATAATTTTTGTAAATTTCTTTTGCTTAATACCAATTAACAATTTAGAATATAATTCTGACATTAACCGTTAATTTATCAGTGCAATGTAATTTGTTTTTAGATTTATATGATATATGTATAATATATGTTGAGATTTAACGACAGTTCGGGTAAGCGTATTTTACATGTTTAGTTGCGAAACAAGAGCGCACTCTTAGTTGTGTGATTGCTTCTGCTTATGCTTCTCAAAATATTAGCAGTCGCAGTTAAAGCGAACGCATAAGGAAAAAAGTTATACACAATGGAGAATTTCAGCAGTTGACATGTTCGAACAGTTGTCGGTTTGACTGACTGCGCCTTTGAATAAAATCAGATGTTAAATTTTCGTTTTTAACAATTTTTTTTTTGCAATAAGTGTTATTGAAAATCAACAGAGAATAAGTGTACATTAATTATATGATTTTCGAAAAAAAAATTAGCGTCGAAAACATGTGAAAAACGAAAATTTTCAAAACAAAAAGTGGTCTGTATGACCTGCTAGAATGCCTAGACACGTTCAGGTTATATTGCTTAATATTGTTAGCAAAAAATTAGGAGTCCAAGTTAGTTTTTACTTTACTTTTGAAAACAAAAAAACGCATGAAGAAATAATTTTTTCGGCATTAAATCTTAATGAGATTTATTACGTGTACTCTTGGCTTCATTAATGCCATATATAGTTAAGCGCTATCACTAAGTCTGAATTAGCTGTTGGCAAAAAAAATGATAACATAATTGTTAAAGGGCAAACTGATTTTCATAAACATTAATTGGTCACAAACATCGCTAAACTGAGTATAGGGCTTACTTCCCTTAGGTAATACTATCGAACCTATAATATCATATTAATTCAACTTGAAGCTTCTATAGATCTCTTATCCAATCAATCTCCCACAATCGTTACAATTTGTAGCCCATTAAGAAGTGACTAACCTCACCCATATGTGAAGATTATCAATCGTGTTAATTGGCTGGGATTCAAAAAATATCTCAGTAGTCAACTTACGGAAAATATTAAGCTAAGAACATCCGAAGATATTGAATTTAAGATTAACGAAAATATTAAACAGGGGGCTGAACATGCCACTACCTCCCATCCGCAGACTGAGTTATTCTACGGATATTAAACGTCTCGTGTGTGAAAAAACACCCCTGCGCACATCTACTGCAGATTGAACAAGAAGCGATACTGAAAAAGTAAAATATTTTCTGAGCATTTAAAATCCGTAGTTATGCTAAACACATCTACTGGTGTTGCTGATTTGCCGAGTGTAGTTGCTCTACACCCTCGACCCATAAAGTTTAAGATGCGTGATCTTCAAAAACTAATTGCTGAACTCAATCGAAGAAAGCTTCAGGTATTGATGGAATTAGTAACCAGATGCTGATGAACTTGCCTCATATTGCAATTAGAATCCTGTTATTAATTTTTAATGCCATTTTACGACTGGAATGTTATACACACAGCTGAAACTTGCCAATACAAAAAAATGATTCCAAGGCCGAACAACGATCTTACCAAGGCTGGGTCATATAAGCTTGATATCAACAATCTCAAAGCGTTTCGAAAAGTTGCTCATGACTAAATTTTCCAAAATTGTGGCTAATATTGGATGCATCCCGGACCATCAATTTGGTTTTAGAAGTCAGGATAGGATCATTGAACAAACGCATAGATTGGTCCAAGTTGTAAGAAAAACATTTGAAGAAAAGAAGTATTGTTCTGCTGTCTTTATTGATATTTCTCACGCATTTTACAAAGTAAGACACGAAGGCCTATTTTCAAAATTGAAGGCGTATCTGCCAGTAAACATACAAAAACTTTTGGATATTAATATTATTGATATGAAGTCCATTGTTGTGAAAAGAGAATTGATGAGTGTGCCCGAATATATATCTTCCGGTGTATCACAGGGTAGTATTCTGGGTCGGGTCTTGCATTTAATATATACCTGTGATATGCCTGTGAACAATAATATCCACACCTCTACATTTGCCGATGATACAGCCTGCATGAGAGTGTACGAAACCCCTTATTAGGCATCCCGCAATCTCCAGGAACATATTACCAAGGTGGAAATATGGTTGAACTTATGGAGAACTAAAGTAAATGAACAAAAGTGTGTCCATATAACGTTTACCCTAAGAAGAGATACTTGTTCGACCATTCGAATCAACAATTAAAATATCTCTTAATATTCTCAAATACCTTGATAACTAAGACGAAACTTTAGTTAACTCAAATACATTGGACGATTTGCATAAATTCAACACTCAGCCTAGACTGTAAGCTTTTACTATAAATCAGCTATGGGGCACTACTTCTGTTTCCAATGTAGAGAGAATCTTACGAAGGCAAAACAAAATTTTAAGGTTAATAATATCTGCCCCATGATACATCAAAAATTCTAATTTACTTCGTGATTTAAATATGCTACTACCCGTAATCGTAATCGGTAATCGGGTTTGGAATTAAGCATTTTTGGTGGCAGCACTTCCCGACTGGACTACCAAGTTAATGATTTTAACAGCTTTGTTAACTAAAATATTCGATTCTTCAGAAGTGCTTACTTTTTTATTTGGTAACTTGTTCACGTAATCTATTTAATCTAATATAAATTCAGTGAAGTGCACGAAGGGTTCCGTACGGACACGAGATATGTAATTCAATACGAACTATAGCGAATATAAATTATAGTTTTGGCATTTTTTTCGTTTTTGGGTCTTTTCGGTTTTAAGCGTTTTTTTTTAGTTTGGGGATTTTTTTGAATTTATTGGCGCTTTCTGAGTTTTGGCACTTCTTTCACGTTTTGGCGATTTTTTTTAGTTTTTTTAATTTTGGCGATTTTTATTATTTGGCATTTTTTTATTTTTTTTTTTATTTTTTTATTTAAACGATTTTTTTAATTTTGGCGTTTTTTTTCATATATGTGTTTTTTTTTGGTTTTGGCGGTTTTCTTAGCTTGGGGCTTTTTTTTTCGTTTTGAGGCTTTTTTTTCGATTTTTGGCGTTTATTTTAAATTTTGCCGTTATTTCGTTTTTTTCGTTTTGGCGATTTTTTTTAAATTTGGCGATTTTTTTTAGTTTTGGCGATTTTTTTCCTTTTTGGCGATTTTTTTTCACATAAACAATTGTTTTGGTTGTGGCGCATTTTTCGCTTTTTGGCGATTTTTTTCGGTTTTTGGCGCTTTTTTTTCATTTTGGCGACTTATTTTCATTTCAACGATTTTTTCGAATTTGGCGATTTATTTTAGTGCTAATTTTTTTTGTCGATTTTTTTCGATTTGGCGATTTTTTAAAATTTTTGACGATTTTTTTCAGGTTTTGGCGATTTTTTTCGGTTTGTCGATTTTATAATTTTCGGATTTTTAAGTTTTACCGTTTTTGAAAATTTCAAGAGTTTACCTCTTACGGTCTCCAAGATATAGCAAGTGGTCAAAATTACATATTCAAAATTGCATTAACTGATGGACCACCCTTTAATTAAAATTTTTTTAATATTTTATTGTTTATTGTTGTAGTCTATATAAAAATACACTAATTTTACAAATTTCAAGTGTCAATATACATATATACATACAATTGTATGTATATTACATGAGATTTTAACATTTTTCGTCGCTCGTTTTGGAGCACCCTTTAATTTCTAATTCTCATGTATTTGCTGTTGTATTGGCCAAGGTTCTACATGCTCTGTCCAAATTTCAGGTCCGTAGGTCTTACGGTTCCTGAGAAAATACCGTGTGACGGACAGACAAACAGCGTAGCGAAAACAATAGGGTTCCTTTTTTCACCTTTGGTGTACGGAACCCTAAAAATCATTCTCGTTATTTAACAACTTGTATACCAATTTTTAAATTTTAGGTAATGTGACTTGTAAGCGAGTAATGCACTTTAGTAATCAGAAAAGTAAGTCATTATATGGAATCTAATGTGTAATTTTTTTGCTGGGTGGTGACTGAAAAAATTGCAAAATACGCAGGCAAATACTTATCAAAACTCGAGTCCCACCCTAATCCTCTTGCTCGTAGCATCTTGAATTTTATGAACACATCCGCTTAAATAAGAAGGACACTACGACTCTCATACGCAACACTCCACATGAAACATTTATGTATTATTAATTATTATTACTAAGTTTGTGTCCGACACTGGTTGAACCTAATAATTATATTTTAGATTTAAGGTTTGAATTATTTTTAGTTCATTTTTGAAGATACAATAAAGAACACAGGTCAATATGATTTTTAAGGTCGGTACTTTGATAGTAAATTTTCGTGCATATAATACTGAGGTCCAATGCCTACAAATTACTTTTTTTGAATTGAATCTGTATCTCGAGATTTTCCGTTATTAAGAAAAAAGAGGATGCTGCATCACATAATTTGCATTTACTTGAGAACCAGTTCTTTGATCAAATAAAAAAAAAACAGCCTGGAAAACAAATTTACCTTTAAATAACGTTGTCATTAATTTCTTAATAGTGTTATAGTTTCGGAGATATTCAGAAAGTTTTATGCAAAAATATTTTTTTCAAAAAAATTAAGAAAATCGTTTTTTAAAAGACTCATTAAAATTTTAAACTAAAGAAAATTTTATATTTTATTATTAATTGTGATACATTAGATTATATATGTTTTTTATAAATTTTAATTTAATGAGATGTGCCCTTTTCGAAAATTGCGGTATTAAATATATACAACTTAAATAAAAGAGTATATTATTTTGCTGAAGTTTTTTTGGGTATTAAAAAATAAAAACTTCTACTAAAAATAAGTAATAGTAAATAGTAAATAGTACTATTTCCTCATAAAACTCTTTAAATTCAGGCGGTATATATTGCCATAGTTTCGCAATATCTGCAATTCTCAAATAATTGGCAGGTACTTTGGCACTATAAGCTCTATCAGCTTGCGTTGGTAAGTTACTGCAAGAACCTTTTACTTATAAATCATCATTATTATTATCTATCTAATTTTTAATTTAACTTCACCCGGTTTGTTTTTTATTAAAAAAAAACTTATAAGTCGATACTTAAAAGTGAACTTTTTGGTTGTAAGGTAAATTTTATCCGTAACTTCTTACTTATAAAGGCTTAAGGCTCAGTTAGCTGACTGTAATGGAATGTAACTGCAGCGTACGAAACAGCCGATTGATATTTTCTGTAAAAAGTTGGTTACGTTACATAACATCTCTATGACCATTTTCATTACTTTTCACATAACACTATCGATCAATTACTTCTTACTAGTAGTGTGGTAATGGGGACAATACTCATGTTTTGGGAATTCAAAACCGGGAAAAAATAAAAATATGGCAACCCTGTTCCAAATGGGGATGTTTTGGGTATTTTCATGCTGATATTTTGCGTGTATGTGTGGTTGTGTGTGTGTGTGAGTTTGATTCTCACTATGTATGTATGTAGATGTGTGTATAGCTTTTGTTGTTATTGTAGAGAAACGTTGTGCCTACAGTGCATGGATGCATGTATGTACATGCGTGTTTTTGTATGTGTGCATTCATGTGTGTGTGTTTTTATATTTACGTGTCCCTGAAGGAAACGTGGGGTTAAGTGTATCCATGTCAATAATTTTGTCAACAATTATGGTGTCTTTTTGGTGACACTGTCAACAAATTGTTTTTTTTTGCTTTTGTTTTTGATAGGTAGAGAAAATTATTGACGGTTAAAAACAAATCATCAAGCTGATGGGCTTAAAATCGATGGGTAGCTGACGGCAATTGTTGTTATTGACGTCGGCGCCGCCGGCTAGAATTGGCTGAAAGACTCAGTGGGGGAATTTTTATTTTACAGACATACATGTATATCATTGTTGCATTCAACTTTCAAAAACTTCTGCTAGATGCTTTCTGGCAGAATTTGTTGAAAATAAAAAATTGTAATTTGTTAAAAAAAAACTCTTCTGTATATATGATTTTTCTCATAAATGTACATGTATTTGAAGCTAAAGGTTCTCTGATAATATGTACACGCAACAGTGAAATGCGTATAGGATCCAGCTAACCCTTCAACAATCAATTTCAATGTATTATGAGCCGGCGCCGACGCCAATTAAATAACATCGGCTTGTTTCTTACTTTTGTTAATTATTCATTGTTTTTTAAATTTAGTTGTGGCCGCAAGCTAAATATTTGGTTTTATATAAAAAATAATAAAAAGTGATATTAAAAGGTAGTACTGGTGACATAGTCAATAGATAATCAGTATAATTTTACTATTGACATTTCCTGCAGGTGGTGACAGCGTCTATAGTGAATCAGTACAGTTCTACTACGGACATTTCCCGGAGTGTGGTGATATCGTCAATAGTAAGTCAGTACAATCTTACTATTGACATTTTCGACACATGGTCCAACAAGAACTACTTATTCAGTACTGACGTAGTCTACTGGTATATTTCGTAGGACAAGCCTGTGTTGAATATCAAAAGTAGATAGCATTAGTTGGGGTATAATTTGTCAGTAGTACTGGTGACATCGTCAATAAATAATCAGTATAATTTTACTATTGACATTTCCTGCAGGGGTGTGTCTGCCAGTGCCCGCTACTTCTGTTGTAGTGGTAGACAAATATTATACCCCTGTAGGAAATATCGATTTCGAAAATGTATTGATTAGCTTTCGACTTGTCACCAGTCTATAATTATCACCCATACAATACTTTGTGCTATAGACATTTACGCATGTGTCATTGAAACCCTACCAATAACACTGAAACAATTAAGTAGGTATTGAATACGAAGTTCTTATGGGAACGTGGAGACATACCAACCAACCAAACCGTTATTACAATAACAACAAAAGCTGTACACACATGTACATACATACATAGTGAGAATCAAACTCACACACACACTCACACACACACAAAATATCAGCATGAAAATCCCCAAAATCCCCCTATTTGGAACAGGGTTGCCATACTTTTTATTTTTCCCCGGTTTTGAATTCTTAAAACATGACTATTGTCCCCATTGCCACACCACTCTTACTGTTGCAGTTTCTTTCCATTGCGGTCAGCTAACTGAGCGTTTAGTCTTAAAATTAAGCAATTCCCATATGGGAATTTTGCGCCCACATCTCGAATATTTGCTGTTACAACACTTAATTTCTTAGTTTTACTGGACTGTGGTATAAAATCAATATATTGTGAAAACACCCTGAAGGATATTAGTTGCGTAAAAGAAGTAGATCTGTGTTGCGTTTGTACATAAAATGTGTTTAAACAACTCTAAGACATGTGCCTTTTTCGAAATTATTTCTGTACATGCCATGACTTCAACAGTAGAACGAATGCCAGGAATGTCCCCTTTTCAATCATAATAGGTGCAGGCAAGCATTTGCAACTCATTGATAACAAAAACGTATTTGTCAAAATATGCGAGATGTGCCCTTTTTGAAATTGAATATTCAATTATATTTTAACAGCCTTATTTATAAAAATAATTAAGGCTTTATAAAGGCTTTTTAAAAAATTTATGTATGAAAATTTGATTTAAAAAGCTTTTATAAAGCCTTAGTAAATTTTATAAATAGGACTGTAAATTTTTCATTGATATAAAAGCAAAAGTAATTCAAAAAATTATCAATGGCAAACTATTTAATATGTTAATTCTTAGGGTTCTTAAGATTTTGCCGCTAATAAACCATGCCGCCCTAGGCCCGGGCCTCACGGGTCTATATGTAAATCCACCACTGAGAAGTGGTTTTGATAGAAGTGCATGAAAATAAAACGGGATTTAAAAGAAGAAGGAGGAGGTTAAAAATTTAAAGAATAAAAAAAATTTACTTTTAACCGCTGTTCTTGTGGGGCTTATATTAACTCTTAAATACTTCTGTATTATATGCAGGGTTGGGCAGTATTTGAAATACATTTCAAATACGTATTTAAAATACAAATACGTATTTTGTATTTGTATTTTAAATACATGAAGAAGAAGTATTTTGTATTTTGTATTTTAAATACATGACATTCAAGTATTTTGTATTTTGTATTTAAAATACATAGTTTACAAAAATACATATGTAAAATACGTTAAATTGTTGGTGTTTTCATTTTGATAAATTTATAACGTATCATTCGTCAAACCAATATTAGAATAAAAAAATATTAGAAACGCCAAAAAAATATAACTATATTAACTCTTAGAGGTATTAATTTAATCCGGGTTTTGCTTTAGTTGGTTAATCGCTCGATTAATTAATCGAGGTTTGTAGTTAATCTGTTAATAATCCGTCAATTTCGGTACTAACCGGTTAACCGATTAATAAAGTTTTTCCATAAATCAAGTGTTTTTAAATAATAAAAGTTCATAAATTACTTATTAATTTGAGTTTATTAATAATAAAACCACAAACAATAATTCTTACACTAATTCGATTAATTTTGTTGGAAAATTTATTGCTGGCGGGTCATCAACTGACTCATAATGGCAGAGCTCAGTGACGAATATTCGCAAAAAATTTAATATTTGAATTTCTTAGCTTTCGGTTTGGTACCGTCTTTCATTAAATTTAATACTTAATTAAAACGTTGTCAACAGTACTATTGTCTTTTATTAAATTATTAAATAAAAACTTAATAATTCCCTCTAGTTAGAGTACAGAGTCTCTACTTAACTCTTTTATAGACATGTCCAAGGATTTTGAAGTTTTATTTAAGCTAGAATCAATAAACATACTTCTTTGTTTGTATGAATAATAATACATACTCACCTTTTGTAAATAAGGCGAAAAAAATAATTATTCACACAAATAATAAGTTGTTATATTAAAAAATTCGAAAAGATTTGTTACGTCTGTTAATCGGTTAATCGACTGAAACTAACCGGGTAGTAATTAACTGGTTAACCGATTGAATACCTTATACATTACTGCATTAAAATCTTCATTTCTAATACAAGTGAACTTAGAGCCTTTGCATGTTAAACCAGCGATATTATTTTTATAAAGCAAAGAATTTGTTCTGTGAAATTGATTTTCATGCAAACAAAGAAGTATTTTCAGTCAGCTGCATTTTATTTAACAAGTCAACAGTTTTTTCTTCCATATAATTTTATAAAATAAATAAATAAGGAGCAAAAAACATTTTGATTTGTGCGATAATGATTATATAATCTATTAAACAATTTAAAAAAACTCATGTATTTGTTTATGTATTAATAGATATGTATTTGTATATAAATTTTTCTCGTCTGATTTAGTTCGAAAATTGTTATTTATGTTATATTATCCTTTTTTCATGAATAAAATCTCAAAATAATGAATAATTTATGTATTTTTATTTATTGGAATTAATAAATTTATAAAGATATTTTTAAATCGGCGAACCGATTAATCACAAGTTAGCCATTTAATAACCGATTAAGCAAAAACAAGGATTAATTAATCGAGTGAATAATCGTTTAACACAAAAATCAGATTAATTTAATGGCCTATTAAATACATACATATGTATGTACATGTATAAATTATGTGGAAGTATTTTGTAATTAATGGCATTTTCTTTTCTTGAAAAAATTTTTACACTTATTACACTTTTCAATAAAAATTCGCAATAAAATGATTTTCTGAAATAAACATTTCATTAGAAATTATTTTAACATCCCAAAATTTAAGCTCGCAAATTTTTTTATATAAACGAACGCTTAATTGTATTTTGTTCAATAAAAAGTTAAAAAATTTTACACTTTTTCCAAAAAAGAAAACGCCATAAAATACGTACAAAAAATGAAAGTATTTTGTATTTTAAATACATACATGACGTGTAAGTATTTTATATTTTGTATTTTAAATACATAGCCTGAAATTATTTTGTATTTTGTATTTTAAATACATGACCAGCAAGTACTTTGTATTTTGTTTTTTAAATACCGCAAGCCATGTATTTTGCCCAACTCTGATTATATGTTATTAATATTGAGCGTTGTCTTAAACGACTGCTCATTTATTTTGAAGATAATTTCGTTCCACGCACTGTTCATCAATCAAATACGCAAAAGTTCAATGTCGCCTCTCCATAAAATATTACAATATATTTTTGAGAAAATTTTTATGTTTTAAACATGTTATTATACGAGTATGTATTTTAAATTCATAAATTTATTGATTTTTTTAGATGTAGATTAAATAAAAATGGTCGAAAGTAGTGAAAATAACAAATAAATATTGCAAAGGTTTTAACACTTTTCACAATTGGCTAATATTGCACATTTACATACATACATACATACATATACATACATATGATGTATGTAGCTTTGCTACAAACAACTTGACATGAAATAAAATTGACTTTCTAGGTCGTCATACGTACATATATATCTACAAGTGCAAAATTATAAAATGTCAAAGAGTTTAAACACTTGTCATATATATCATGGATGATTTAAAGTTAAAATTTTAAACGCACACGTATTTTACACACACGCACACACATAAATATTATTTGAGATGAATTTAAAAGAGCCAAAGCAAAAAATAAGCACAACAATTTACCTCTCTTATAAGACGCCAAGTGGGTTCCATGTTAGGAAATAAAATAGCTTGACGGCTGACACCAAAACTCATTAAGACCACAGCCAAGAGCACAACAAAATAAATCATGTTTTTCACCATTTTGCCCATCATTGTTACCAGAGGCCCTATAAATTGAAAAAGCACGTAAATCGAGGAGTATTTACATATATAATTTAGATGAGATGGGATAGAAATTAACAACTTACCCAAATATTTGTTTACGCCCAAAATATTTAAGATTCGTAAATACCAGTAGATGCTGTCAATGCAATAAATTACTCTGCCAATATCCATGGTATTTGGCCGAAAGCGCAGCGAAAGCCCAATAAAGAACATTATTATTGCCGCACCATCACATGGATTCCACATGTTCCAAGCCCATACGGAAAATTTATGCCTTTCATATTAAACAAAATCAACAAAGAAATATTAATACTTCATCGCCAACTGTTTCCGGTTGGTCTGTTAAATGCTCGCAGTGAAACATTTACAGTTAATAAATAGTATATGAATGACTGACTTACGTTATTGCCACAGGTTCAGAGGAGATAATTTCACGTATCTTCTCAAATCCCAATGTTGCTATGTATGCAATCGAATACATTTCCTGCCATCGCGGTTTTTGTTCCATTTTAACCAAAACCGTGAATGTGAACATCAGAAGAAAAAACATATACGCCATCTGATTAAAAATGTAAACAAAAACAAAACAAAGAAACGGAAAATTTTATGTTAGGTATTTATTATGTATGTATGTATGTTTTTTTTATTGTAACTTTTTTTTTCTATATAATAAAAGATGCAGAAGAGGCATTAACATACGAGCATTGAGCCATAATAGCAAAAAAAAAAAGCTTGACACGGAAATTGCTTAGACTTCGTTTCTTTAAGAAAATCGATTTTCGTCAAAAAATTAACAGCATATTTCACAATGTCGAATAAACATGTTCATTCGCATTCTAAGCGAACGAAAACCGAATTCTGTTTCTTTATCTTATCGTTCTGCGACTAGTCACTCGAACGATAATGCGAATGAAAACGTAAGTGTTTTCATACAGATTTGGGTTTCACAATATCGAACGTGTCCTCAACATTGCGAATGCAAATGTCAAAATCACTCACTTGTTGTTTTCCATTCGCCAAGTAAAAAAGTTTTTAAATTATTTGAAAAAAAAAAATGTTTTTAAAAAATAAAAAGTTGTAAATTAATGCACAAACACATCCTAGAACAAAAATTATTACTTAAAATCATTTATTGGCTTCAAAAAAATCAATTATTATCTTGAAAAAAAGCTGCACACTCTTGTGCAGTTTATGGATGTATTTATAATTTTCAGTTTTTAATGTTTCTTTTCTTTATTTCTTGGTTGATAAAAACTTACTTAATATTCGCCATATAGAGCTGATCGCTTTTATGAATGGCTGTATTTACTTCAAAGCGATTAAGAAGTAATTTTGTTATTTTAACGGAAAATTTCTCAAATTTACTGAAATTTTTGATTTGGCTGCAAGAGATAAAAATTGAGAGACGTACCTTCAAGCAAACGAACGAACATGATTTCGTGAAACACAAATTTACTTGATATCGAGTGACTCGCTTTCGTTCGCTTAGGTCTTCATTCGACATTGTGAAATAGGATGTAATTGTTTTTTGAAATGATAGACTAAATGATCTCCAGGCTCATTCACGCACATGCGGCACAAACGAATCGATTTAATAGCCTTATTCCAAACAAAAAATCAAATCCATTGAGTTTATTTTGCTTGTAATTTGGACTTAGTACGGAAATAAGCTTAAGTCATCATGAATTGTCCTTTGTAATAACCGTCAGCTAAGTCCAATTTGCGGCGATAAGTTTCGAGTCGAACCTTTGAATTTCATGAACATACATATATATAAGACCTTTAAAAATAATAACATATCTCACCAAACTAAGTGGTGGAATGTGATCAAACCTTCCGATTTCGGAACCGAAATATTACCGAAATTTAGAATTTTCTTCAACTTTTTTAACAATTTATTATTTAAACATTACTTATCATTTTATTTATTAATTTTAGTATGACAGCTTATTATTGGTTAATTGCTTACGTTTATAACAAACTCATAATGGAGGAAAACGCCAGAGAAGGTTTCCATGAAGTTTTCTCAAAATATACCGGATAGAATTTTTTTATTTTCACCATTGCTACCGGCATATGTTCTGATCAACAATTTAAATTCTTATGAACTTTCATGCTTGTAAACAAAACTAAGGAGCCGGTTATAAACGAAAAATATTGTTTTGCAGTGCATATCAAACTATTTTCTAAAGTTTTTTTTTAATATATACGAGTATATTTATTTATTGTATATCAAAAACCTAACTACCGATACGTATTCAAATCATAAATCTTAGTACAATTATTAGTGATACTAATATATCTAGAGCTGCCGAACAAAACTAGACATGTCCTCAGTACATGATTTTTTTCGGGTTCTCTATGATGTCACGAAATATTTTCATTCAAAACCAGTTCGATCCTAACTTAAAAAAATAAAGAAAACTAAAATTTCCTTGCTAGTCTCTATCTAAATAGTTCAGTTATTTGGCTCTCATGTAAAAAACAGTTAACGGGACTAGTCTGGGTTTGTTTGCCAGCTCTACAAATAATACATAAGAAACTTCATCAGTATTGTTGCGGATTAGAGCCCGTGTGTCTCTTAGGACAAGGATGTGCCTAGAGTTTTCTTAAATTGCGTATTTTTCAATTTCATCAGCCGCTTGTGGCGTATTTAAATCACGATGTAAATTTGTTATTAACGATGTTATTAACAGTAAAGTTTTATTTTGCCTTCTATGGATTTTGTCTACATTTGAAACAGTTGTATTCTCTAACACCATATATGTTTCAAAAGCGAGTTCTATACCAAAAATTTGCAATCTAGACTGATGGTTGCATTGCTATCACTCAGCCAATGTATCTGAGTTAATTTAAGTTTTATTTGTGTAAGCTTAGAGTCAATGTGCTGTTTGCAAGGTATTTCACCTGTGAATGCGGAGGAAATACTCGATTGTTGATTTGAATAGGAGAACAAGTATATCTTCGTAAGGTAAATGTTACCTGAATACACTTTTGTCCGTTTACTTAAATAAAAATATCACATTAAATTTAAGTAAACAATATTAAACAAACAAAAAATACTAAAATTCAATATTTTATCCGATTGCAAAAGTGTAAATACATACGATGTATTGTTAAATATATATTGTGTAAGATTTTTTTAATAGCTTGTGTGTCCACATTTTGATCAAAAACTTCTCTAAACCTTTTACACATCGAAGACACCAGATCTTTAGTTGTTATCGCTGACACATTTTCCCATTTTTACTTTAAAATTGTACTTTTTTGAGATAGAGACGATGGCCGTACATTTTTTACGCCTCTGCTCCAAGGAAGCCCATAAATAATTGATCAGATTGAAATCTGGAGACTGTGGAAGATGTGAAATCTTGCGGTTTTACTTTATATAGAGGCCATTTAACCAGCCTTAAGTTCTTCTTGGGGTGATTATCATGCATAAATATATATTTATCTTTAAGGTGCAATTTGTTCACATTTTGCAAAAAAAAATAACATATCTAAATTACCGCGACGATTCATAATTCAATAAAAATATTTTAATTATCCAACCCCATCAGCGCTTATGCACT
This sequence comes from Tachina fera, assembly GCA_905220375.1. NCBI lineage: Eukaryota > Metazoa > Arthropoda > Insecta > Diptera > Tachinidae > Tachina > Tachina fera. Next base: position 66,771,097 of record LR999967.1, read on the forward strand.
CCCACACCATTACGGAGCCACATTCATGGTTGACAGCACTGCATACATATGTGTTATTATCTAAGTGAAATTTACATTCGAACTTACACTCGTCCGTAAAAATAACTCTTTCCCAAAACTTAGATTTATTAAGACGGACGTCTTTCTACTCCGTAGCATAAGTATATCGTTTAGTTTTATTTATGGGACTTATGCATGATCTTATTCTAGCTACACACGTCCAACTTTCTTTATTCAACGGAGAATTGTATTAGCATCTACAAAAATTCCATAATTACTTTTGGGGTCCTCTTTAAGTTTTGCGCTACTTCTCTTTGTATTTTTCGCAATTTATCTTACAATTTTGATGGTAAGTCCTTCATAAAGCCTTCCTGCTTCCTGCTAGTTTTAATGATATCTTGGATTTTAAATTTAAGCAAATTAAAGATTTGTCCAGCTTTTGTCATTTATTTCCCTTCATTTGAAAGATTGATGACTAGATTCCGAACGTCGGTTTATATTTAAATGGTAAAAGGGTATATATAGGTTTGTCATTCCGTTTGTAATTTCTACAATATTAATAAGCGACACATAAAGTATATATATTCTGGATCCTTATGCATAGGGAAGACGAACAAGCGATGTCCGTCTGTCCGTCTGTCTGTACGTGAAATCGGTTTTCCCAAGCTCCCAGAACAGCTAGAGACTTCGTTCTTGGACTGGTGTGTCAGAAATTTTCCGAAAAATTTTACTATTAAAAATCAGCAAAATCGAGCAGACGGTTTCAGAGCTGGAAAACTCAAACTCAATTTACCCATAAAAAATAACTACCGAAAACAAGTTTTTATTACTTTTTTATTAAATTAACTTATTTTATACTTCGGTATGAATAAAATTGGTATTTATAATTAAAAAAAAATTTTAAAAACTTAACAAACTAAAAAACGTTTCCAGGGTTGGAAAACTTTAACTTTTTTCCTAATAATTAAACATATTTCATGTTTTAGGAAGAAGGCTATTTTCTCAGGAACGGTAAAAGCTACGGGTCTGAAATTTGGACAGTGTATGTAGAACTTTGGTCGCTACAACAACAAATATATAAAAGTTAAAAATTAAAGGGTGTTCCAAAATGAGTAACGAAAACTTTTAAAATCCATGTAATATACATACAATTGTATGTATGTATGTACATATGTATATTGACACTTGAAATTTGTAAAATTAGTGTATTTTTTTATATGCTACAACAATTAACACTAAAATTAAAAAACTTTAAATTAAAGGGTGATCCATCAGTTAATGCAATTTTGACTATGTAATTTTGACAAATTTCTATATCTTGGAGACCGTAAGAGTTAAACTCTTGAAATTTTCAAAAACGGTCAAACTAAAAAATCCGAAAATTATAAAATCGCCAAAAATTTAAAAAAATCGCCAAAACGAAAAAAATCGCCAAAATGAAAAAAACGCTAAAATTCAAAAAAAAAACGCCAAAAACCGAAAAAAATCGCCAAAACAAAAAAAATGCTTATGTGAACAAAAATCACCAAAAATTAAAAAAAATCGCCTAAATGAAAAAAAAATCGCCAAAATAAAAAAAAATCGCCGAAACGAAAATAAATCGCCAAAATTAAAAAATCGCCATAAATCGAAATAAAATCGCCAAATCAAAAAAAAAATTGCATACATATATGAAAAAAAATCGCCAAAAATTAAAAAAATCGCTTATATGAAAAAAATCGGCAAAATCAAAAAAATCGCCAAAACGAAAAAAAATCGCCAAAATTAAAAAAACGCTAAAAACCGAAAAAAATCGCCAAAACGAGAAAAAAGTGTCAAAACAAAAAAATGCCCACAATGACAAAAATCCGCAAAACTCGCCTAAACAAAAATAATAGCTTATATGAACAAAAATCGTTAAAAATTAAAAAAAAATCGCCTAAATGAAAAAAACGCCAAAATCCAAAAAAATCGCCAAAACTAAAATAAATCGCTGAAATTAAAAAATAAAACGCCAAAAACCGGAAAACATCGCCAAACAAAATAAAATTGCCTACATGTCAAAAATTAAAAAAATCGCTTAAATGAAAAAAACGGCAAAATCAAAAAATCTGCCAAAACGAAAAAAAATCGCCAAAATTAAAAAAACACCAAAAACTAAAAAAAACTCGCCAAAACGAGAAAAAACTGTCAAAACTAAAAAAATTAAATATATAAAAAATAAGAAAATCGCCTAAATGAAAAAAATCGTCAAAATCAAAAAAATCGCCAAAACGAAAAAAAAAATCGCCAAAATAAAAAAACGCCAAAAACCGAAAAAAATCGCCAAAACAAAAAAAAAAATTGCCTATATGAAAAATAAATCGCCAAAATTTAAAAAGCACCAAATTAAACATAATGCCAAAAACCTAAAAATTGCACTAGAAAAAAAGTATGAATTTTTTCACAAAATTAATATGTACCTACATATCTCTGTGCTTATGTATGTATCTCTATACTACATAAACGCACTTTGGCAAACGGTATATAAGATTCGGCACAGCCGAATATAGCACTCTTACTTGTTTTTTTAATTTTTTATCTCGAAGTTATAAAGTGGGTCCTCAATACTCAAAATACAATAATTTAAAAATTAAACATTAAATAAAAACTAGAAATAAAAAAAATTAAATACCTAATATGGTATGTAGAGTTTTGCTGCTAAGTATATGTACATATATTGTTTATAAGCCCGCTTTAGAAAAAGTTGTGTATGATAAGAGTTTTTAAAGCATTGATATACAACTTCTTGTGAATTCACATTTTATAAACATTATTATAAATGAAATTAAGAAAAGCTTAAAATTCAATAATTGTATAAGCTTATTCTCAACTTGTACTGAAGTTTGATGGTTGTGGTATATTTACGTGTTTATCGAAGCATCTATCTATATAATTTATAGGCAAACATGTTTTTTGTAATCCCATTTACGCTGGTACTACTGCACCAATTTTATAAAGATTTATATGTGTTTAAAGGTTTTTCGGTACAGATGTGCAAAATCTATATTTTATTGAAATCGGTGTAGTATTTTGGGAGCTATAAGCGTTTAAAAATGCTCCACGCACAACGCGCTTTTTTCGACTTAGCGCTTTTTATAAAAAACGCGAAATTAGCACGTTTTGAATAAAGTCTATAACACCATTCCAGTTCAATATTTTTTACTTTTTTTGTATAAGTTTAACAAATTTCTAGTATCCAAAACTCTGATAAAAATTTTCAAGTTGGTTATTAATTCAGCTGTCGCAAATAAAATTACCTTGATCTTACCTTAGAATTAAAAACGCATTTTAATACTGTAAATGTCAAATGGTTTTGAAATTTCACAGCTAAAAATAAGTCTTAATGACCCGAAAAGCTTACAGAGGTTATTAAGCATCTATTCTAGATAAAATACAAAAAGCATTTGCGACGCAAAACAATTCGACAACTCATATGTTGTTAAAAAGTATGACAAATAAAATTAAAATAAAAGCTAAGGATTTGGATTATTTGGAAGGCGATTATGATTCTGTATTAAATGATTTAAGTTATTTAGGATATAATTTCGAAGGAGCAATATTGCAAAATCTGAAAAACGGTTACTAAAAAAATTTTATTTACTGATAAATACATCGACTTTTATTAAAATTTAATTTAGCGCGCTAGAAAATAGTGCGTTTTGGCTATACATAGTTGACAATGTTGTAACTTAGCGTGTTCTTGCGCGTTTTGAGAAGGGCAATAGCGCGTTTGGGTTGTAAATAGTTGGCACCGCTGCATAATACTTAAAGGAAAAGAGTTCAATAAATTGAATTAGCTTAGTTAAATGGTTTTCGTTTGTGTTTTTACTTGCATGTATTATTTAACTATACAAATGTATATAATTATGTGGGTGATTTTGTTTTAATGCATTTCTTGGACGCTTAGATAAATTTTCTTTGAATCTTAATAAAATTATACACATTTAGTTTCTAGAATACGGCCGATTGTGCCGTCCGTTGGTATATCTAGTTTATATATAAAACACCTTATTTGAGATGTTTAACACAACATGTCAATGTGTGGTAAAACATTTAAAATGTATCATGTTAAATAGTGGCCTGCGTAAGCAGTCTTGAAATGTAAATACGTCATGTTTTTTAAATGTATTCTCGTGGCATGTATTATACTAAGCCAATAATAAATGCTGTCGTACTGTAAACGAAGCACGATGGATGTATTGGTGTACGTGTAAATGACTGTTAACAAGCGATGTCGCCAAGACGTCATGTTTATAACAAACAATGCAAAGAAGCACTGTTGTTTGTTATTTTGCATATTGTGCGTTTGGGTGTGTGTGTAAGATTTAGATGGTAAGCTATTATGTTTGTGTTTAAGGGAGGTTTTTTAAAGCAAGTGCACACAACTCATGTAAATGCATGTGTGCGTTTGTATGTGCGTAGAAAAATAAAAGAGCATACACAAATTATGTAGGTGTGTATGTATGTACATGCATGTCGTTTGTATACGCGCCAATGAGAAAAAACCAAGGTTGGCAACCGAAATAAATAACGGTATCGGTATTGATACCGGTACAACTATTTTTTAAATTTCGGTATCGGTAACGGTATCGTTATTTTTTTTATTTCGTTATCGATACATACCGTTAACGAGTTTATAATACCGGTATACCGATATTACTGCTAAATTATTAGTTCATATTCAATTATATGTCCACTGTCATAGCAAAAAAAAAATTTATTAAATTACTTCGAAAATTAAACAAAATAATAAAAATAAATGCATAGATTGTATAATATACACACGAAGTAAATGTAGAATTGTATGCACTTAGTGATGTACGAATATTTGTATTCGAATTCTCGAATATTCGGCTTGTTTTTTAAGATATTCGTATTCGTACTCGCCAAATTCAGACGAAACGAATGTTTGAATATTTCAAATCAAGCACTAAAAAATATTTTCGTTAAAGTAAGTACTTTGCTTCACCTCAAGAGACCAATCTTTAAGTTCAGGTATAAAAGTTTCAAAAATTTTTCTCCACCATCTCTGTTTGAATTAGACCTATTTTTTGTTATAAATATCAAATTCCAAATGTTTAAAAAAATGTATTACACCACTTTAAAACAAGATTTGTTTTTAAATATGTACACATTACCAAAAATCTAATCGAAAAATAAGAAGAATACTTCAAAAATACTGAAAAGTCCCATTTTCAATTTAATTTTATTGGAAATCGCGGGGAACTCAAAAACAAATTCTATTCGTTACTACTTTCTGTGTATTGATTGCATCATTTTCTGCCTAAGAGAGACTTTTCAGCCGAAAATATTGAATGGCGAAATTCTTTTATAAATTCGAAATAATTAACCCACCTTTTTCTTCCAAATTGGCGAAAATCTACTTTTTTTAATTTTAGTTTAAATTGCATATAAATTTTGAATTAATTGTAATTTTGATACCATTTTTTTTAAATGTTACAAATTTTGTCCCTTATTCATAATGGGCTTAATTTTATAAATCTAACAAGATTTGACTTCTCCATTAGCAGAAAAGTGGGCCAAGGTTGGTAAAAAAGCAAAAATCTTAATATTTTTTCTCTAATGTTTTCTAAACTGTAAGCGAAAACACACAAATGTAGAAGACTTTTTTTAGCTCCTTGGATAGCAAGGTTGGCAAACGGTATCGTAAAAATACCGATACCGATTCAAATACCGCTATAATTATATACCGGTACCGATATCGATATCCATTTCGGTTAGAAAATACCGGTATCGAGGATACCGCTTATGTCTATACCGGTATGTACCGGTATACCGATTCCCACCAAAAATAAAATTTCAAAAATATATTTCAATTAACTTTCTTATATAAACACGGTTTTTTCGCCTTTACACATTCTTATGCAGCACTGTTTTTTTTTAATCAACCGGAAAGTGAAATCATATCATAATCATCACCAGTGCGAAATACTAACGAACTTCTTGAGCTGCTTAATGCCTTTAGGAACGAAAAACGTATCTCTAGACATATAAATTTTCTAAATTGGTCAAAAGAGCAAAGCCCTTACAAAGACAGTTATTTTAAATAATAACTTTTTAAATAGATAACTTATTTATATGAAATCGCGAAAGTTAGTATATTGGTTGTTCCAGATACACAAGGTAATGCGGAGATTTAAAGTTTTTAAGAGTGCTTTTTTATGTATGCACATTAAAAATTTTTTTCTTTAGTTTTGAGCTGTCTAAAATATGAGGTTTGCTGCCATAAATGTGGTCTTAATTTTTTAGCCAGATTGGACGCTGCCTTCTGGCGGGGCCTAAAGTAACCGATATATAGTGGAGATTTTTTTTAAATTTGAAATAATTCTGCAGTTTTTAAACTAGCTGTCCGATTTTTTATTAAATTTTATACAGCATTTGAGGAGGTGTTACAGAGCTCAAGTCTGGAATTTAGGCTATATATCCTTAAAAGGGTCGGAGTCACAAAGCACCATATTGGGTAAACTTTTAGTTAATGAAAAATTAAAATCGATGCCAAGCTCATGTTTTTGGTCAGATAAAAAAGATTTTTGAAGGTGGATTTTTTTCTATCCAAAAGCTAAAAAAAAGTGTGCAACGTTTATGGGTTTTCGCTTACAGTTTAGGAAATATTCGAGAAAAAGTGTAAAAAAATTGACATTTTTACCAACCTTTGTCCACTGGAGAAGGCAAACGTTGTTAGATTTAGAAAATGAAACTTATTATGAATAAGGGATATAATTTGTAACATTAAACATAACATTTGCCAATAGATATTTTCGGCTGAAAAGTCTTTCTTAGGTAGAAAGTAATAGAATACAAATGCAAATAGAATTTGCTTTTGAGTTCCCGGCAATTCCAAAAAAAAATTACAAAAAATTTATTTGAAATATTCGTATAGTCTGAATTTGGCGACTACGAATATATCTAAAAACGGACGAATATTCGAGAATTCGAATACGAATTTTCAAATTTTACTAAGTGCATGCCATTCTACATGTACTTCGTGTGTAATATATGTAAATAATACATACACTGTATGTATTTATTTTTATTATTTTGTTTAATTAACCAAAATGCAAAGTTTCAACTGCAGTTTTCTTATTTTACTTTTTTAATAAATTATTTTTTAATAAAAATATAAAAACGTATATAGAAACATATAAGTTTAAATACTTTTTATGTTAATGTAAAAATACTCCTTTTTCGAAGTAATTTATCAAAAAAAATTTTTTTTGCTATGTCCACTGTTTGTATTAACAAATTTAGCAGTTATATCGGTATACCGGTATTATAAACTCGGTAACGGTATGTACCGGTAATACCGATACCGAAATAAAAAAATACCGATATCGTTACTGATACCGAAATTTAAAAAATAGTTGTACCGGTATGAATACCGATACCGTTATTTGTTTCGGTTTCCAACCTTGTTGGATAGAAAACAATCCACAAAAAATCTTTTTTATCTGATCAAAAACATGAGCATCGATTTTAATTTTTCATTAACCCAAGGTTGCCCACTTTAGTGCTTAGTGGCTCCGTCGTCTAAATTGCAGACTTGAGCTCTCTGACACCTCCTTCAATGCTGTGTAAAATATCATAACAATTGGACAGCTACTTTAGAAACTGCAGAATTATTTCAAATTTTTTTTCCACTGCTTATCGGGTACTCTAGGCCTCGCTAGGCTTTTATGGCAGCAAAACTCATATTTTAGACAGAGCACATATGTAGTATATCAATTAAAGAAAAATATCTTTGCGACCAGTTTAATGTGCATTATTAAAAAAGAACTCTTCAAAACTTAAAATCTTCGATTCAGCTTGTGTATCTGGTACAGCCAATATACTAATTTTTGCGATTTCATATACAATAAATGTGGCTTACAATGGCTTTGCTATTTTCACCATTTTAAAACATTTATATGTCTAGAGATACGTTTTTCGTTCCTAAATGCATTAAGTAGCTCACGCAGTTTGTTAGTATTTTGCGCTAGTGATGATTATGATATGATTGTACTTTCCGGTTAATTAAAAACAAGAGCGCTTCATAAGAATGTGTGAAGGAGAACAAAAAAAACGTGTTAATAAAAGAAAGTTAATTAAAATATATTTTTGAAATTTTCTTTTTAGTGTGAATCGGTATACCGGTACATACCGGTATAGACGTAAGCGGTATTCTGGATACCGGTATTTTCTAACCGAAATGGATTTCGGTATCGGCATCGATACCGGTATCTAGTTTTAGCGGTATTTGAATCGGTATATGTATTTTTACGATACCGTTTGCCAACCTTGAAAAAAACACAAACACCACAAATTCTTCAGTCAGGAACTATTTTCTTCTTTACTCTTGTACCTGCCATAAGTTAAACAAATGTATTGCCGAACACGTTATTTAGCATTTGTTTCAGAAGATTTCACTGTAGTAAAGCATTTGAAATTTCCCCCATGTCTTAAAAGTTCTTATAAGACGTCTTGTGCAGGTCTTTATTGTTTAAGTACTTAAGCACGAATGATTCGTTACACAGAAAAAATGATTTGTAAATACAATTAATTTTTTTTGTTATAGCAATTAAATAATTAATTGATTTTGAACCTACAACGATTTTTGTAAATACAATTAACGAAATTGTAAGTTAAAGGAAAATCTGAAAAATATTTTCAATTAAATATATCAACAAATACTTTGTTAGAATTTTTTTATACCCTTTAACAAAAAATGGTAAAAGGGTATAGCTATATAGGTTTGTCATTCCGTTTGAAATTTCTACAATATTAATAAGCGACACATAAAGTATATATATTCTGGATCCTTATGCATAGGGAAGACGAACAAGCGATGTCCGTCTGTCCATCTGTCTGTACGTGAAATCGGTTCTCCCAAGCTCCCAGAAGAGCTAGAGACTTCGTTCTTGGACTGGTGTGTCAGAAATTTTTCGAAAAATTTTGCTATTGAAAATCAGCAAAATCGGGCAGACGGTTTCTAGAAAACTCAAACTCTATTTTCTCATAGAAAATAACTACCGAAAACTAGTTTTTATTACTTTTTTATTAAATTAACTTATTTTATACTTCGGTATGAATAAAATTGGTATTTATAATTAAAAAAAAAAATTTTAAATTTAACAAATTAAAAGTACGTTTCCAGGGTTGGAAAACTTTAACTTTTTTCTAATAATTAAACATATTTCATGTTTTAGGAAGAAGGCTATTTTCTCAGGAACGGTAAAAGCTACGGGTCTGAAATTTGGACAGTGTATGTCGAACTTTGGTCGCTACAACAACAAATATATAAAAGCTAAAAATTAAAGGGTGTTCCAAAATGAGCGACGAAAACTTTTAAAAGCCCATGTAATATACATACAATTGTATGTATGTGTGTACATATGTATATTGACACTTGAAATTTGTAAAATTAGTGTATTTTTACATATGCTTCAACAATTAACACTAAAATTAAAAAAATTTAAATTAAAGGGTGGTCCATCAGTTAATGAAATTTTGACTATGTAATTTTGACAAATTGCTATATCTTGGAAACTGTAAGAGTTAAACTCTTGAAATTTTCAAAAACGGTCAAACTAAAAAATCCAAAAATTATAAAATCGCGAAAAATTATAAAAAAATTGCCGAAATAAAAAAATCGCGAAAACGAAAAGAAATCGCCAAAATTAAAAAAAAAACGCCGAACACTGAAAAAAATCGCCAAACAAAAAAAATGCCTATATGAAGAAAAAATCGCCAAAAATTAAAAAAATCGCTTATATGAAAAAAAATCGGCAAAATCAAAAAAATCTTAAAAAAGAAAAAAAAATCGCCAAAATTAAAAAAAGCCAAAAACCGAAAAAATCGCCAAAACGAGAAAAGAGTCAAAACAAACAAAATTCCCACAATGACAAAAATTCGCAAAAATCGCCAAAACAAAATAAATGCTTATATGAACAAAAATCGCCAAAATTGAAAAAAAATCGCCTAAATGAAAAAAAAATCGCCAAAACAAAAATAAATCGCCAAAATAAAAAAAAAACGCCAAAAACCGAAAAAAAATTGCTAAAACAAAAAAAATTGCCTATATGAAAAAAAAATCGCTTAAATGAAAAAAAATCCGCCAAAAACGAAAAAAAATCGCCAAAATTAAAAAAACGCCAAAAACCGAAAAAATCGCCAAAACGAGAAAAAAGTGTCAAAACTAAATAAATCGCCACAAACAAAAAAAATTCCTATATGAAAAAAAATCGCCAAAAAATAAAAAACCGCCTAAATGAATAAAAAATTGTCAAAATAAAAAAATTGCCAGAAGGAAAAAAAGTCGCCAAAATTAAAAAAACACCAAAAACCGAAAAAAGTTGTCAAAACGAGAAAAAAAGTCAAAACTAAACAAATTGCCACGAAAAAATAAAAAACAAAAAAAATATAAAAAAATAAAAAAATCGCCTAAATGGAAAAAAATGGTCAAAATCAAACAAATCGCCAAAACCAAAAAAAATTGCCCATATGAAAAAAATCGCCAAAATAGCACCAAATTAAACATAATGCCTAAAACCTAAAAATTGCACAAAAAGTATGAATTTTTTTACAAAATTAATATGTACCTCTGTGCTTATGTATGTATCTCTATACTACATAAACGCACTTTGGTAAAGGGTATATAAAATTCGGCACAGCCGAATATAGCACTCTTACTTGTTTTATTTTTATTAGATTTCAAAGTTATATTAATAATGTGAATTGTTGAATTTCCGCACAAATTTTGATTATCATAATTATTATATTAATAATATTATTTTTATACACAATCACAATCCTCGAAACGATTTTTTGCTTAATTGCGAAAAATACTAACGGCCCTATGTATAAGCAAAAATTGGCCTGAATTTAGCATACGTGTCGAAATTGAACTAGGTGTTAACGAGTTCCTCCATACAATTTGACATTAAAAATGGTAGCATTACCTTTTTTAACCAACCTGTAAGTCCTAGAATGAATTTTAATGTGAAGTTTTATCGCAAAACTCTTTGAGATCATGTTCAATGTTGCCAGTTATGCTAACCTTATGCCAATTTATGCTTATACATAGGGTCGACAACCTCAGCGATTATATAAACTAACTTGCTTACCTCTCAGCTAAAGAGCCACACTTTATTGGATACACAAAAAATTAATACACACAAAACATGATTTCTTGTTTTTCCTACATGTTCGCTGTCCGTTATGATATAATTTTAAATATAATTTTGTTGAGTAATTTAATTGACTACAAAAATTTAAATTTGTTATATTAACAATGATTGTTGATTTTTCAATAAACTGTTAACAATTTGTTTTGCTGATTAAATTTCGATGATATTTTCTTCTATGTTAACACATAAGTGTGAGCATAGTATTTAACTTAAAAACTGTTAACTGCTTTATTTAAAGCACTGGAACTTTTTTCTTAATAAACATCGGCACTATGATAATTTCTTCGCTTTAGATCTATTTATAAATTTAAATATTTTAATTCACTTACCGAGTCAGCCCAAAATTTTGTTATTGGAGCTGTATAAAATTCGTACACTTTCTTTTTCAGCCTTAGGGGTTGATGTTGTTTCACTTCATAGTCGGTTCCATGAAAAAATTCTCGAAACTGGGATGGATCCGAGTCCGTCAAAGAAACCTGATATTTGTAAATGTTTTGAAGTTAAGAAATTATAAAAAGAAAAATAAAGACATGAACATTTCAATTTATAGTTTTCATTAGTACAAACAATTGAAGTTTGAACATGTTTTGAATTTTTTAACTACAGACAAATTTAGAAATATATTTATGCAAGTATGAACGTATAGATTTACAAGGCATCTAAAGTAAATAAAATTCTTAGTTAAGTATGTATCTACAAATAGAAAAACATAGACGAGAATTAAACAGTGTGAACCAACATCCCATTATTATAAATACATACATATACATAATTTTTTTTTGTTTGATACGTATAAACATTAATTATTGATATTAGTGTGATATTGTTTTATTTGCAACATTGTTAAGAAAAAGTTATGAAAGTAATTAATTTAAATAAAATGTAAGATCCATTCCACCAAAATTATTAAATAAGAAAATAAACAAAACGCTTTGCTGCATCTACAAAAAAAAAACAAGTATACGGTGTGATACTTATGTATATTCTCCCCATAAAACATACTTACAGGCTCAAATGCAATGACATTATTTCATATTAAGAGAAGTAAATTTATATCAGGGATGGGCATATTGCACTAGATTTTTAGTGCACTAAAAATTAAATAATTAGTGTTAGTGCTATTAAAATTTCAGTGCCGCAAAATGGTTAGTGGTATTGAAACATCAAATTGTTAGTGGTACTAACTATTTAGTGGTATTTAAAAAAAAATTCACTACCACTAAATTTTATTAGTAGTGACATTTGAATAGCACTACTACTACTTATTAAATTTTTTGTGCACTAAAGATCTAGTGCATTATGCCCATCCCTGATTCATTCAAATTGCTTCACTTTGATTAGTGCATTTTTTTTAAACACCACTAAAATTTAGTGAAATTTGATGTTTCACTACAACTAACCATTTAGTGGTAGTGAAATATTAATAGCACTACCACTAAGTGAATACTGGTAGTGAAATTGTTAGTGCACTACAAAATATAGTGCATTATGCCCATCTCAGATTTATATGTAACATATTGTAATGCAGCAACATATTGGAATAACTAGCAACGAAAATATGCTTCGTTCGCTTAATCAATTACATATCCATACATACACGTATACATATAATGGGCGCATTCATAAGAAGTAGCTGTTGAGCTCAACAGTTGTGAAACTGCTGGCAACTGTTGGCCCCAACAGCTACTTCTTAGAAACGGCTTGATGTATATAATGTAATTGTATATCTTTATTTCGTTACTTCATCGCATTTGTAATGTAAAACTTAACAAATATTTGTTGCTGCCACCTAACAAAGCATCCCAGTGAAAAAAAATGGAAGTCATTCTAGCGGAAGTACATTTTCATTGCTTCCAAAAAAACGATATTTTTAATTTGCCGAGAGTGAGCAAAAAACAATGTAGAAGCTTATTTTAGTTACACAAAACCTTGTAACTCCTCCATAGTGTTAGAAAATACTCACCAGATTTTATAGAAGATTTATTTTTTTAAAGAAATTTATAAACTAATTTTAGTCTAAAATTTAAAAGTTATTTGCTTAAATTTACATGAAAACACTGTTTCGGGCTTAAATTCGTATAAAAAGAAACGAATTGTTAAAAAAGGCAACTATTTACCATTTTTCCTAGATGAAAATATTATCATAGAAAACAAAAAAGGGAATTTTTCTTAATATCGCTTCCAATTCAATGACCAGGCATCGAAAAAGAGAACTTGTTGCAATGACAACCCTATGTAAAAATCATTAGATCGGATCGAAATATGAACTACTTCCGCATCGTAAACTCTACATTTTCATTTTTTGGAGTCTCTTTTTTTACTGGGATATAAAAGAAATAGCTCTATTTGACCAGCTGTTCGGGCTGAGCACAACGTGTTGACTATAGGTAGCGAAAAAATTTTATGATGGAAAATTACTCAACTGTTGAGTGGGGCGGAGATACTCAACTATGCGTTTCTAAGACAAACACTCAACGGTTGCGCAACTGTTACGTCTTATGAATGCGACCAATATAAAATATTTACTAGCAATATACTCAATCATGCTATTGCCACATTCCATTGTCACTCTGCCATTTTATTGTAACAACTGAAAGTTTTCTATCTTTTTATTGTTACAAATGCAATTTACTTCAACTTAATTTAAATTTTATGAACAATGGGGTAAGCAATTTTATTTTTAATTGTTTTCAGAACTCATTTAGAAAACCATATACAGATTAATTAATTTTTCTTATAACCTCTACTTTATCTTGACTCAATGCAAACAATTTTGCAATTTGTTTGATTATGAAAAATTAAGCAAATTAATTCTTTATACTGAATTTGGTGTTGATTATTTGAGAGAAAATTTAGAGAAACAAGGAAAACATACATATTTTCTTTGTACGGAAGTAGAAATAAATAAATTAAATCAGAACCTCATTTTCTCGTTTATTAAATTTTTTACTTAAGTTAAGCCAGTTAAAGTTTTGACATTTAAAACTAAAGGTACCAATACACTACATGTTTTTGCTTGTGTTTTTTCAAGTTTACAATTCACATGTTTTTTTTTGTGTCTGTCAAACTTGATTAATTTACATACGGTTTTTAATTTTTGCTCACCAACTTGTATGTACAATTACACGTGACATCGGCCATGATTGTTTACAACAGCCGCTGGAAATTTCTTTGGTAGCGTTGCTGAAGTGCCGTCGTCACTTAAGTGCCGGCGTCACAAATATTTATTTAAGTTTTTTTCATTTTAATTTGCAAAATATGGAGCTGGTGTCAACACTTATTATATACTTTATATCATTGTTATTAAAATTTTAAGATGAGATAAAAAATAGTTAATTTATCACTAATACAAATACTTTAAACGGACGGCTAATGATATCGGAGACATTCAACCGCCGATAAATGTTTTCACATGGCATAGACATTTGAAAACACATGTGTGAACATAAGAAACATAGAACATGCTCTAATTCATGATACAATTATACTAGGTACATGCACAAGCCCAGCCTGTCACTGTATACATTGCACCTAGTTGTCAAACTTTGTTTACAAGCTGCAAAAATGTTAATGTATGTGTGTAAACAAAATGATTACAGTGTTGCCAATGAATTTACACATGGCTGTGTCTCCAATTACACATTGAAGAAAATTACACTACACATCTTTTGTGTAGGTTAATTAAAACAATAATAAATAAAAATAGAACCCAAAGTATAATTACACACATATTATACAAGAATTCAATTACATCGCCTACACATGTGAGTAGAAATTACACACTGTCTAACTACACCCATATTGGCAACTCTGAATAACTATAATCATTCAGGAATGCCGCGTCTGCAATTGTACTTTAGTTACCCTGTAATTGTTATTTTTATAAACAAAAGACAGTTGTTTCCGACAATTTGGGGTTTGTTTATACCAACAAAATACATGTGTTTTTGGTGTTGTAATTTTGTTGTAGTTCTGCATGTACCTAGTATAATTGTATCATGCTCTAATTGAAAATTTGTCTTATGTTTTTGCTTGAGTATTTTACACAAGCAAAGTTTTTAAGGTCACCAACTACATGTTTTTACCGAATTATCTAAAATTTAACAGGAGCAATGTAAAAAACATGTAGTGTATAGGCACCTTAAATAAGATTATCGTTGAAATGAAATGAGAAATACGAAGACCAATTTTTAATTAATGATTAAACAGAATTCCGGCCTAAACACATTTCCCATACAATTTGACACAAAAAACCAGCCGCAGAAAGCAGTCGTGAGATAGAATCTATTTTATTTTGAGAACGTTTTTTCTTATTCTCTCACATATCAATACTGATTCTCACAAAAATGTTACCATACTTTCAATAAATTTCATATATTTTGTAAACAAAACTACAAAGAATATTAAGCACAAAAGAAAATAAAACAAAAATCAGAGAGCTTTTGAAGTTACTGCCGTCGATTTTATTATGGGCTTTATTAATTTGTCAGCGATTTTCCTGAAGTTGCAGACTTTATTCTGTTTCATCATTTAATCTTATGCACAAAATTGCATGAGTGTAGAAAACTGAATGCTCTTTTGTTGTCACTCACATGAAAAAATTAAGTGTTACAAAAACTTAAACATGGTTTTGTTCGTTATTTTAAGGAACGTATACAAATATTCATTTTAGAAAAACAGGCTGTAAGTACTTACCCCCTTATATTTTACTATAGCCTTAAAGTTCATATTAGTTGCCAAGCACTTTAAGGCTAACATTGCTTTGTTGAGAAATTATATGCAAGACACAACCTTAATTATTTTGTTATTTAATAATAAATACTGGTAACACAACTGTGTTCAACAACCACTTGACAGCACAAAATTGAATAAAATTACATTCGGGTATTCAAATATTTTTTATTTTATTAAATAAATTTTTATTTTCTTGAAGTAAAGCAACCTAATTTAAACAATATGAGTTTCTGACATGGTAAGAAAACAGATAAACATTTCTATGAAGTATACGGAAAAAAATGTGAGGAAAGGTATGTACATCACTAAAACATTTTCGTACAATTGTATTTATTTTAATATTTTTTATGGATTTTACGATATATTTTGAATCAGTTGGATAATTTGATGACGTTTTCCATTACATGACAGAAATAGTAAATCTTAACTAGCAGCTAACACTTCTAGCTTCATTTCCAGATGTAACATGAATCAATATGTGTTATATTAACAAAAATATTTAAGGTACAAAATATACATTTTGAAAATATCAACTTAAAGTAGTCTTAACAAACGTGGGGACATACTTTAAAAATTTGATATAATAATTTTTTTTAATACAACTTTACTTAACAATGCTTTGTAAAGCTTTGTTAAGTTTTTTTTCCATAAGACCCTTATATTTTAACTGTCATATTCATAAAAAATATTTCAGGTTTATTAAGCGGTTACTTGACATATTTCTATAGGAAATTTATCAAATAAACCTGTAATAAACCTAACATATTTTTTGATTAATTAGGGCCATTTTCACAACTTGCTTTTAGCTAAAGGCAGGATTTTATCTGCTCGATAAATGCCTTTGCACTGTAAAACCATCATTTACTATTTTTTATCCATTAAGTATTATTATTATTATTAATAATAATAACAATAAAAAAATTTAAGTTGTAATAATTTAAGGATATTTATTGGGCAGACAAATTCCTACCTTTAACTAAAGGCAAGTTGTTAAAATTGCCCTTAGACCGTTATTGTTTTAAACTATCATAAATATAAATCCATGAAATATATATGCATAACTTTTGCTTTATAATTTTTCTATTTAAAACAGAATGTTTTTAGAAAATGAATAAATATGTATATACATGCGTTCTTTGAAATAACGAACGAATTCATGTTTACATTTTTGTCACATTTAATTATTTTCATGTGTGTAAAAAACTTATAGTGTTGAGTAAATATAAAGTAATGATTATATGGAAAAAATTAAGTAATTAAAATTAGTTCTAACAAATAACGGGAAATAAGAAATACAAAGACATCAATGTATAAATGGTTTTCTAAAGGAATGCTACAATAAAATTAAAAATAAAAAATTGTTCAACCCATTGTTCATAAAATCAAAAATTAATTTGAAATGAATATTTAAAATTTTCTAAAGAAATATTTTTTTAACAGATTTTTTTAATCCGTCACTGCAATAATTTTGTGAGTGTGTGTGTATTTTTGGTTACATAAAATGCTCTTTTTATGTCAAAACTAAAGCATTAAACACATTCACCACAGCAAGCTACCGGCTACAAAATGTCAAAGATAGAATACACTAAACAGTTGCATGAATGTTTTGATTTTCTGTCTATTGAGAATGAAGCGAAACCAGAACTCCATTTGTTGCCTCGAAGCCAGCTACTTAATTATTTTGGAGACGGCAGCAGCACCATCTGCACGTCATATTTGAGTATAAATATTAAAATTATAATTATATAATTATAAATTATAAAAATTAAATTACTCTTTTAAAATGTACTTTTATGACTTAAAAGTATAAAAATGAATAAATTTATTATTTACATCAACGTTTGGATATTGTTTCTGTTATATAATATGAAATAAATGTACGATATCACTCATTGAACATTTTGTATTATACTGGTAACACTTAATTTTCTCATTGCAGCCAAAGAAATAGAGATTAGTTTAATTGGACTACAACGACAAAATCAGCATAGGCAACAACCTGCCGCCATGTTGCCTTGCTGTCTTCAAAATAATTATTCTCATATAAACATGTGTATTCTATATTTGACATTTCGTAGTCGGTAGCTTGCTGTGGTGAATGTGTTTAATGCAATGATGCGCACACAATGCCCCCGGGGGCCGAACAATTTTCGCGATTTACACATACACAACAGGAATGTTGACGAAGCGCACTGCAAAGAGTACAAAAGTTATAATTTTATTCAGTTGTATGCCAACTTTTAAGCAAGAAGGTTGATGTCGCTTGATTTGTTATGATACAACAACAAAATACACAGTTGAGATTACAAGTTAGAGAAAAAGAGAAGAACAACTGAGTATTTTTATGATTTTTTTCCAACATTTGAATACACTTGGAATAATTTTATGTTTACATATTAACCATTTTTTATTATTTTGAAATGTGGAAGGTATATTACAAGAAAAATTTTTTATTTTCACTAAACATATTTAATGAAGCTGAGTGCCTTGTATGCAATCAAAAATTAAAAAGAATAAGTGCATACAGTCTTAAGCGTCATTATGAAAGTCGTCATTTAGAAATGTGTAGTTTGTCAAGGGAGGACAGAGATAAGCTTAATAATTAAACATAGTTCATGTTATTAATTAAACATAAAAAATTTTTTATACAAAAACATTATTCAATACATTTACCAGGAAATTTCTCCCAGTGCACTCACCACTACACATACATTTTGAATCTGTTTCTCTTTGTGGACAACCGTGGTTTAATGCTTAATATCTATTTAAACACATTATTACCAAGAAATATTTTTTATTGCAAAATAATAAAGAAAGTTACAAAATTTTAATGTAAATTACAAAAGTAATTATATTTTTTCAAAGCGAAATAACCAGGTATGGGCACCACTACATTGAAAGCATTGCATGTGTGGCATTGTATTAGTGTTTTTTTTTTCTCATTTAATGACATCCGACACACGTCTGCTTCGTTCGAAATTTTCTGCTAGACTAAGCACAATTTCGTTTCTCTGCTTCGCTCATCAATTTTATATATACACACTGTTGCCAACTTTTTTTCAAGAAATATCGCTAAAGTAGACAAGAAAATAGCTAGAAAATAGCTAAATTTCAAAATGACTTGAAAATTTAGCGATAAATCGCTAAAAAATACATTTATTTTTAGGTTGTTTTGAAAAATTTTATGGTAACTTGTTAACTTCTTTTGTACTTCACAAATTTTCCTACAAATTTTATAAAATACCAAATAAAAGTAATGTAATAGGTTAATAAAAGGTTTATTTTTATTAAAAAAAAGATATACATATTATAGGCCTGCACAGATATACCTATTTGCACCAGTTTTGTTTGTGTCGGTTCTCGTATGTACAAAAACATATGTAATTCATAATTTCTGTTACTTCGGGAATTCCTCAGTTAAAAATCTCTTCAAATTATAGAGTAAAAGTAGTGCTGACAAACCTGCTGATTTTGTTTTGTGAGTTTGGAGTACTACAATTTTTTAAGTCTAATAAAACATGCAAACATAACAGTTATCTAAAGCTCTATTCAAATGATTAATAATATAAACGCATTTATTTATGTATAAAATCACTTATCAAGACGGATGTTAGGCTGGACATTACATTAGCTCACCTTTAAACCTGCACAATTGTGGCGCTATTCAATCATCTTTTTTTGTATAGTTTGCTTCATATACGTTCACCGCTTCTAAACAAGTTCACATTTTAAAGCGAATTATGATCGACAAAAAATCGCTAGAATTCCCGCTAATAGCTAAATCATAATTTTTCCCGCAAAATGTACTTAACAATCGCTAGATTTGACGAGAAAATAGCTGAATTTGCAACAGTGTATATATATATGCCAATTTCTGAACATGTTACTGTATCAACATATGCAGATGATACGGCGATTTTAGCAACAGATAATTCTCCTTCTGTTGCATCTAATAAAGTTCAGAGTGAATTAAATCTAATTGAATTGTGGCTAAAAAAATGGAAAATAAAAGTAAATGCTGAAAAATCATCTCATCTAACTTTTACACTTAAAAAAGGTGATTGTACCAATCTTACTATTAATAATATCCCGATACCTAAAAACGATTGCGTTAAATATCTTGGCTTGAACATGGATCGTAGACTTACTGGGAAACAACATACAGTACTTTTCGCTTAAAGCGAACTTCAAGGGGCTGATCACATTTGTTCGTTTTAAGCGAAGTTCGTTTTAAGTGAAGACATGAAGAAACCATTATTGTGTGTGCACATGTCTTTTTTTAAACACTTTGGCTATTTATTTATTTATTAAATCAATTTTAGAACATTGTAGTCTTTAAAAAAATCAGTTATTTTAGTTTGCTTAGTATATTGGCTTCACTTATATACACTTCCACTTGGGCCAAGTGGTCAAGAATTTGTTGTGGAGTGTCGCGAGACTGAAGAAAATTTCTTACACAGCTTACGCTACACATTGCAACTTTGCATTTTTTGTTATTTTTTTTTTTGCATTTTTTGTTCATGGCAACACACTTCTTGGTTCGTTTTAAGCGAAAAAAGAACAATTTACATGCAAAAAAAGTTTGTTATAACCAAAAGTTCGCTTTAAGCGGGTTCGTTATAAGTGAAAAAATTTTCATGGTTTTATAGAAATAAAACTTCGTTCTTTCCAAAATGGTTCGTTTTAGGCGAAAGTTCGTTTTAAGCGGGTTCGCTATAAACGAAAAATACTGTATTAAAAAAAGCGTCAGCTTTTAAATACAACAAATAAAAAATTTTACTGGTTAATTGGTCCTAAATCTCAGCTTAATATTGAAAACAAATTGAAACTTTATAAAGCAATTTTAAAACCTGTGTGGACCTATGGAATTCAATTATGGGGAACTGCCAGCCATTCAAACATTGAAATTATTCAAAGATACCAATCAAAAACAGTAAGACTTATTGTTCAGTCACCTTGGTATATTACTAACGCAGCAATCCACAATGATCTCAAAATTAATACTGTAAAAGAAACTATTAATTCCTTTAGTGAAAAATACTTAAAAAGACTCAGACTAATCATGTAAATCCATTACCTATTACTTTATTAGACGATACTTACGAAATCAAAAGACTTAAGAGATATCATATTTTAGATCTACCATTTAGAAATTAGTCAATTGTATAAGTTTTATTTTTATTATTTGTTTTTTTTTAATTATTATTTACTTTATTTTTTTTTTAGTACTTATATGAACATATATATACATATATAAAAATATTTGCATTTAATTATTTATTTGAAATATTTGTAATTAACAGCCACTCTAAACTAAGTTATAAGAACTTGTTGTTAATAATTTTGTAAACCACAGATTTTGTTTTTTATTTTTATAGTTGTATTTGCTGTAAAGTAGAACTAAAACTTTAATTGTTATGTTTCATCAAATTTGCTTATTATCATATTATGTAATGATAGATTGCAATTAAATAAATATTATTAAAAAAAAATATATATAAACATGTGTATTCTATATTTGACATTTTGTTGCCGGTAGCTGAATGTGTTTAATGCTTTATGTATTTCATGTATTCATTGTTTATTCATTCATAGCCCGGGTTTACATTTGTGTGCCAAATGCCACACAAGCGTAAAAAAAGCGTAACCAACTAATTACTAATGAAAAACTGTTTGATTCAGACATGTATTTATTAAGTAAAACAGTTTAATACATAATTAATAGACAATTTTATAGAATCCAAAATTATGGCAAACTATTTAAATCAATAAATACTTGTCTGAATCAAACAGTTTTTCATTAGTAATTAGTTGGTTACGTTTTTTGGGCAAATGACACACAAGAAATGCCAGATGTAAACTCAGCCATAGTTTTTAAACAAATTCCTTTTTGTCTTAATAAAATACTCAAATACAATAATGCATTAAACCCATTCGCCGCAGCAGGCTACACAAACACACGGCTTCAAATGCCGCTGGCTGCATTTGTCGCCTCGTAGCCAACTACTTAATTTTTTTTGGAGACGGCAGCAGCATAATCAAAACCTGATATTGATATATTTCCGTGGTATAAAAATAAAATAGTTTATTTAAAAAAATAAAAACAAATCAGCTTATTTCTTAATATTTTTTTTGCGAATTTTACTATTTACAGGTTTAGTAATTTCTTCAATAAATTTAGCAATTTTTTGCAAACTTGCAATTTTTCGCATTTTTTCCAAAATTTTTATATTTTCAATGACTCGCGATTTTTGATAAATTTTAGGGCAACTTCTCGCAAATTTTTGCAAAATTAGTGTTAAAAGCGTCTTTTGCATATTTTCAGCTTTCTGGTAGTTTTGCTTATTTTTTAAGCAATATTGGACTTTGTTATCATCACGCTGTTAGTAAGCTTTTGCGAATTTTCATAATTTTTGGGAATTTTTATAATTTTTTTTTCATTTCCTATAGTTTTAGAAATTTTTAATCAATATTAGGCTTGTTTAAAATTTTGAAACTTCTCGCGATTTTTTGCAAACTTCGCGATAACAGCAACATTTTCATGTTTTCAGTTTCCTAACAGTTTTAACGATTTTAAACAATAATAGACCTCGCTCCCACTCCCGCTATTAATAAATTTTTGAAAATTTCTTTAATTTTCGCGATTTTGGCCAAATTTTTTGCAATCCTTAGTCTTACTGATTTTTAATTAATATTGTAGTTTGTTTAAAATTATGCAAATTTTCACGATTTTTTGCAAAGTTTGCAATAAAAGCAGTTCTTTGCGTGTTTTTAGCTTCCCAGTGAAAAAAAATGGAAGTCATTCTAGCGGAAGTACATTTTCATTGCTTCCAAAAAATCGATATTTTTAATTGTCCGAGAGTGAGCAAAACACCATGTAGAAGCTTATTTTAGTCACTCAAAACCTTGTAACTCCTCCATAGTGTTAGAAAATACTCACAGAATTTAAAAAAATTTATTTTTTTAAAGAAATTTATGAATTATTTTTAGTCTAAAATTTAAAAGTTATTTGCTTAAATTTACATGAAAACACTGTTTCGGGCTTAAATTCGTATAAAAAGAAACGGATTGTTAAAAAAGGCAACTATTCACCATTTTTCCTAGATGAAAATATTATCATAGAACACAAAAAAGGGAATTTTTCTTAATGTCGCTTCCAATTCAGTGACCAGGCATCGAAAAAGAGAACTTCTTGCAATGACAACCCTATGTAAAAATCATTAGATCGGATCGAAATTTGCACCGCATCGTAAACTCTACATTTTCATGACTTTTTTGGAGTCTCTTTTTTTTTACTGGGTTCTTAATAGTTTTAAAGATTTTTAAACAATATTAAACGTTTTGCGAATTTTCGTCATTTTCACGAAATTTTTGCATTACTTATAGTGTTAGCGATTCTTAACCAATATTATAGCTTTTTTTACATTTTGCAACTTTTCGCGAATTATCGTGGTTTTCGCTTTATAAAAGTATAATAATTACTTTTGCAATTAGCATTAAAATTGTGTACTTTATTTTTTATTTTGCAATAACAATTTTTTCTAAGCAGTAATTTTTATTTACATATTTTGTTATATTGTCAATACAGTTTTTGCTTTGTAGCCCTCAAAAATAGAAATTAGTTTAATTCAACTACGGCGACAAAATTAGCATAGACAACAACCTACCGCCCTGTTGCCATGCTGTCTTCAAAATAATCATTCTCATATAAACATGTGTATTATATCCTTAACACTTTGTAGTCGGCGGTGAATGGGTTAAATGCATAATACTTAGTATAAGAATTGAAAAGCCACAGGTACAAACTTAAAATACCAAAAACTAAAGGCATCTCTAGTGCGACTCGTAACTTTTAACGATTCGACAATTGTAACTTTTGTAGTTTAAAATAATAACGATTTTGTGAGTCTGAAACTTATTTTTAACGATAGGACGCAGCTGATATTTTCTGTTGATTTTTGTCGATAAAATTAACAGAACATAAATTATTGTCATTTATATAACGACACAGCTGACATTAACCTATAGCGAATATCGTTAAAAAAAGTTACTGAATAGCAAATTCGAAAATATTTTCGTTATAATTATTTTAACGATGCGATTATTGCTAAAAAAAAAGCTAGTGATTTGCATTACTTAAAGCTTAAGTAACTGCCTGTAATTTGATACTTCAATTATAACTATATATTGAAAAATAATACAGATATTAGAAATTATATAATACCATTGTGGTATATTTTTATTGAATTTCTTAGTTTTAAATTTACTATACTTCACGATTGAGCAGCGTTAATGAGCCTAAGTTCTACATGCATGCTAACTCTATCATGTGCATGTATTTAACAAAGTTCTAGCCGATTCAGAGATGGTCAGGTTCAAAATTATATAATTTTCAGTTGTTTGTAAATGGAATTACTCTATACCACGTTGCAAATGCTACGATGCAATGTACGATGTGCACAAGATTCTGAATTATATATTTTTTTTGATTCAGTGCTGACAGTTGTAATGGTTATTTTCTTCTCTAGCCGTTTGATAACATTCCTGACTAAAATAGTGACTAATATTGATTTCATACACATATTTTAAAAGTATAGTCAGACCGGGCAATAATTTGAAACACATTCAGTTATCTTTATTTTCAGCAGAATAGCCGAACGAAGAGATAAAATATGGTTAAGTAAAAAGGGAAGTTATATCAGGTTCTCTTAGAGCTGATTTCAAAGCATGCCTGCTTTTTACACCTGACAAGTAAAAATACATCTGACATATAACATTTTTCAGTCAAGTGAGACATTTTGAGATTTTAATTGAGCTGTAGTGAATTTTAATCAGAAATAATTTTTAGTCCGGCTTAAGTTCAGTAATTTCAATTCTTATTGAATGTCAAAATACATGCGTAAAGCATGTAAAAACTTTGCTACTGCAACGACAGGCAGCAATGTAAAAAATTTGAATTAGAACCCCTTCTATTTTGAACTGATATAACAGCTGG
Organism: Tachina fera; assembly: GCA_905220375.1. Taxonomy (NCBI): domain Eukaryota; kingdom Metazoa; phylum Arthropoda; class Insecta; order Diptera; family Tachinidae; genus Tachina; species Tachina fera. The sequence goes on from LR999967.1 coordinate 66,796,030, forward strand.
CATCAGCTGTTTTGGCATGACAACAGTTGGTATCATAAATATAAAGTAAGAGGTCATGCCAGGTATAAAAATATACGTTGGAAAGCAAAAAAAAATTTTAAGTTGGTGTTTTTTGGCAGACATGCGGAGTTTCATACAAGTCCCATATTTGATAACTCTAATGTAAAATAAGTATATATCGTGTAATCCAGTTTCAGTTCTTTATATCAATTTTGAATAATAAACCATACTAACATGGTTTTCACTTAGTTCTTAAAGTTTTTTATCTAAGGGCCAATTTCATAGGGTTGGTGAAATATTAATTTATATTTAAATGTCGATTTTCATTAATTTTTGTATGGAAAAATGACTTTTTAATATGAATTGATGTTTAAATAAGTTGGTGAAACTGGCCCTAAATGAATAAATCATTAACGCACAGAAAAAAGTAAAACCAAGATTCAATTAAAAACAAAATAAAGATTCAGTTAAAAAATTAATTAGTTTTCAACCAATCACGGAAATTGTAGTATTAACTCATCCATTTTAATTGAAATTTTTTTTTGATTTTTTCAATTAAAAAATATTATATTAACTAAAAATTTAATTGATAGTTATTTAAAGAGTCAATTAAAATTTAATTGAGATATTTTTAAATATTTAATTAAAAAATTAATTGAAATATTTTTAAAATTGAATTAAAAAGCTACTTAAAATTTTTTAAAGATTCTATTAAAATAGTAATTGACATATAGAAAAAATCAAATAGTATAAAAAAATGTATAAGAAATTATGTTATGTAAATATGTATGTATGTATAAAAAATTTAAGTATTTGTGTATTGTACCAAAAACCTAACTGGCTTTTGAATTTCGAATGGTGCACAAAAGTACAATGGCCATATTCGTTGTTTGAGAGTCTTGCGTAAAGGTAAATGCAGAATATCGTAGCCGTACTTTGAATTGTGTGTGTATTTTGTGATTGGATTTTAAAGAAAGGCTACAATATTTTCCATATACTACATATACATACATACATACATACTTACGCAAGACCATTTGCATCGGACCCCAAATGTCGCCAATATACTAAGATTACCATTCACATTTGGTCTATATTATAGACTCTATGGACTCTATAAGCTTGTGTTTCTTATTATGATCTGATTGTTAAGTCGTCGTCCATACAGTGAAACATTTGCTGCAAAACATTTTTGTTTTCTCTTTTGAAACTGCATTCGTGTCCACATTGTGAAGTTTTTGTTCTGCAGGTTAATACATTTTCTCATATATTTTTCATAAGAATGAGGCGAGAATGACGTACTTAACAAGAACTTCGTGTACATGAAACAAAGTACCCTTTGCCATTCCTCTTTCCCCTCTCGCCGACAAACTCAAATGTTTTGCAGCAAATGTTTCACTGTATGGACGACGACTTTGAAATAAGGGAACAAAATGAATTTCTGTTTTTTTTTAATATTTTATTTTTATTCCACGCATGTCAAAATTACTATGAATCAAAAAAAATATATAAGCTGAGTAGGTTTTTAGTTTTTAGTTCAAAACCAATTAAAAGATTAATTGAGTAATTTAATTGAAAATATTTTTTCAAAACAATGTGGCATACTATAAAAAACAGCTCGATTTTTACACATAAAAAGAAAAATTATAATATTTACATACAATAATTGTTAACCATTTCATACTATTCTGAGTTAAACTCTGTTGATAACACTTTTTTGATAGAGCAGTAAATTCAATTAAAATAAACATATATTCAATTAAAATATTAATAAATAATATTATTTTTTCTAAGCAATAACTTAATTGAAAAAAATTCAAGAATAATTTTTTCTGTGCGTCAACACACAACGCTTTTAGGCATTGACTTGTAAGTTCAGTATTCTAAAATTAAAATTTATATATTAGAAATATGCTTACATATGTACATATGCATGTATGTGTGTCTGTGGTAAAACTGTTTTATATTTTAGAACGCAGGGAAAGCAAAATTTCAAAAGTAGCAGAAAAAACAATAAAACTTATAATTGTAAGCTTATCATGGAATCAGCTAATATTTCTAGATAAAAAACTAACAAAGTATAGTGCTGGATCAAAAATAAGAAGAAAATCAAAACAAAGCGAAAATATTCAATAGGAAGTGAAGGAATATTATTAGGTTAAACTAACTTTGGAGGGTGGTTCTTCCGCTCCGGCAGTGACATTAACCTGAAATAAATGGTGGGTGATACAAATGCATACAAAGTAAATATTTAAAACATTCAATAATATGTAGTTAAGTATTTATGATAAGTTTTTTATAAAGTTGTTAAATACGTCATAAACTAAGTATGAGTATATGAGTGAAAGAATTCCTTAATGGTTTTCGGAATTGTTACCAGTGAGACAGATGAAGGAATTATTATTTATTGACACCATTGTATCCTTTTGACTTTGAAATTCATGTTTTCTAATTGATTTTAAATTTATTCTAAAATTCATGAATTTTTTAGCATTACAAGTGGTGAGTAGATGGATGGTGAATTTTTTTGTGTTCTCTACAAATTGCCCATATTCTAATTGGTTGACTAATCTACATATTTTTGAATGATGAATTATATATTCAAATACTAACGAAATCGAAAAATCACTTGTTTTTGTTTGTGTATGTGTGTGCGTTTTAAAATTCCAGTTAAGAATGGAAAAAAGTTCTTTGTATTATTGAATAAAAAAATGTTTTATATGCCTTGCCAACTATGTATATGATTGTATTATTATTTATTAACAAAAATTGTGTGGAACGTATGTAAGAAGAAGAAGCTCAAAAAACTTTTACTCACTTTTCCATTTTCATGTACTTTGGTATCACGCAGTGAATATGCATCCGCCAAAAGTGCCTGCAAAGGTTTCAATGCGGAATTTCACAATAAATTAATTTACAAAAAAGTTTTTATGAAAAAAAATACTACAAATATACGAGTACTAAATACTTGAATAAATAAAAAATGGTCCGGGGAACTGTAGCAATTGGAATGAAAAATAAAAGTTGTGCTTTGTTTCAGATTACATGTGTGTAATAAATATATACGGTCATTTGCACAGTCACGTTACGCCACCAAGCGATTAAGAAGCTTTTAGTTTAGCGCTACGCTGTTCGATTTATTTCTATCTTTTATTAAATGTAGAGCTAACTACTTTATAAGCCAGTATACAAAAAATAATAAAATAAATAACTAATAAAACATAAGATTTTCCTTGAAAAACAAGATATGTTAACAAGTAAGGTAACGTGACAAAAAGTGGAATTTTTTGTGGAAATGGCCATATAGATACATATATTTTTATAAATTTATGTGCTATTGTCATTTTAATAATGTGAAACATTTCGATGCAATATTTTAGTAGTTATATAGAGTCAATATTAATACCGACAAATATTTTGGTGAAGACATCATATAATTCAAGATATAAAGGTTCAAAAATGTCTACAGAAATGACACTAAACACGAAATGTAATGCAATTACTATACGTTCGATATTTAAATTGCATGTGATGACACTATTTCAGTTACTTCTCAGAATATTTATTAAATATTTTGTGGCTGCTTGCGCCGATTCACGAGTCGACTTACAACTTTAATTTAAAAATCAGAAGACCTTCTGCAATTATATAGGATGTTTCAATGTATATAAAAGCGCTGGCATAAATGCATTATATCTGAAGGAGATTACTTTGAAGGGGACAACATGGATTTACGATAATGCACCAGCTTACACATTAATGCTTGTTCGTGATTTTTTGGTCAAAAACAACACCCTAGTCATCCTCCACTACTTTATTCACCACATTTGTCTCCCTGCGACTTTTTCCTATTCCTAGAACTGAAGAGGCCAATGAAAAAAAACTTTTTACTACAATTGATTAGATACAGTCAGAATCGAAGAACAGGCTAATAGCCATACCGAAAAGCGCATTTCAGCAGTTCTTCGAGGATTGGAAGAAGCGCTGGTATAAATGCATTATATATGAGGGAGATTACTTTGAAAGGGACAAAGTGGATATTGATGAATTAATAAATACTTTAAAAAAAATTTAAAATTCTCCTTTTCTTTTGAGCAAACCTCGCATGTGTATGCATTTGAACCTCGATTATCCGACTAAAACTATTAATTAGTGTGCTGTCTCTTTGTTTCCTTTATATCCTCACAAAAACGTAAATGTGAAAAAAGGCCAAGTTTCTTTCCAAAATTTCGGCCATCAAAAGTAGTGAGATACAAATTTTAACCAAGTTCATGTATGGTACAATACCTTTCACTGCAAAAGGAATACATTACATAAATTTGTAATCGTAAGGGTGTTATATAATTTCTAGATAATCTGCTTACTTGACATCATTTTTCCCGATATAAAGAAACGAACAAATATACATTATTTTCTTCTTTCTTAGAAGAGTAAAAATATTGCCAAGTTAGCATATTATCTAGAAATTATATAACACCCATACGATTACAAATTTATGTAATGCATTCCTATTGCAGTCATAGGTACTGTACCATACATGAACTTGGTCAAAATTTGTATATCACTACTTTTGATGGCCGAAATTTTGGAAAGGAACTTGACCTTTTTTCACATTTATGTTTTTGTGAGGATCTGACTACTTTTTGGAAGGTTTTCTTAATAAAGCTTTTTAAACTTTAAAGATTTACATAAAATATTGGGTTATAGGGTGATATAACCACCATTGTGTCATAATAACTACCGAGTAATTTGATTAATTTTTTAAGAGTCATCTGAGTAGAAATATGTAAAATATAGTGTAAACTTTAGTGTAGTAAAGTCTGCTCAGACGAAGTCCTTTAGAAAACGCGAAATTAAATGCTAGCATGAGTGAAATGTGCAAGCAAGGTTTCAATACAGTAGCTTGTGTTTTAAATTTATCTAGTTGGTATTTTTTTTTTTTTTTTGCACAATTTCAATTCTCTACCATTTAATATTTCAATACAATTTTGATAAACGTGACTTCCCTAATTTAACAATCGGTGCTTCTAGATTTTTCCTGTTCGTAAATCCTTTAACTTAAATTCTTAATTTTGAGTTTAAAGTGCGTGTCCATGCCCCGAATTGAAATTTCCAGGACTTTCTTGGTGATCTCTTATTTAGATTTATTTGTGTATTGAATTTAAGCTCTCTAGTGCTCTCTAGCTTGAAATGTTATGGCCGTTACCCCCAGTTTCCGTCACTTTTTAAAACTCAAGATTTTGTTATGAGTAGCGCTCAATTATCATCGTACCCTTTTTAAGATGATAGCTTTTAGTTAGTTTTAACTGAATAAAACCTTCAGTAAAAAATTATCGTGGCCTCTGCCACTCCTGGTTAAAATATTTAGTTTTTTTTCTATTTGGTTTCTCATCTTGACCTACTTGCGTGTCAAACTTCAGCTCTCTAACGACAATTTAAATCTTATGAACGTATCCCCGCCCACTTTTTTTAAATAAATTTTTTGCCAGTGCCAATCATACGTGTCAAGTTTCATTGGAAACGGATATTAATATTTAAATAAATAGTATATTTAAATCAGCTGATCCGAAGTACATTAAAATGGAGGTTTAAATTGTGTTAACTTCCACTTTTTTCAACAAAATTTTATAACTTTGCATTATTCCAACATTTGTGCCAAATTTCCATAAAATCGCTCGAGATAAACATTTTAAATTTGGTCTTGTAATTGTGTGCTTTATTGGAAAAGCTCCGCCCCCTGGTTAAAATCTCCTGCTTTTCAGATTTTTCTAGTTAGTTGTTAATCTAGACCTACTTGTTTAGCAAATTTCAGCTTACTAGTGTACATTTTATATATTTTCTTATTATGGGCCCACTTTTTCAATCTCAATGCCTCCTGTAGCCATTATTTATCTTTCCTGTTGAGTTTAGTTGAAAACGGATATTAATAAATATATAAATATGTAGCATATTCAAATATGCTAACCCGAAGTACATGAAATAGGAGGCTTAAATTGTATGGGCGTGTTAACGCCTACTTTTTCAACGAAAATTTATAGCGTAGTACTATTGCAACATGTATGCCAAATTTTAATAAGCTCGCTTGAATTTAAGGCTTTAGATTTGTTTTTTAAATTCTGAGCCTTATGGGCACAGCCCCGCCCTCCTAGGTAAAATTTTTGGGTTTTCAGATTTTTCTAGTAATTTGCTAATCTATAACTACTCTTTTATTAAATTTAAGCTCACTAGCGCAAATTTTAAGTTTTAGTCTCATGGGCCTGTTCCCACCTTCTTTTTTTAACCCCAAATTTTTATTTGGCTAACAGTTATCTTTCCTGTTTAGTTTCGTTGGAAACTGATAATAGTAAATACACAAATAGTTTATTTAAATGTGCTGACCCGAAACATATGAAATAGGAGGCTTAAATTGTATGGGCGTGTTAACGCCCACTTTTTTCAATATTTTCAATAAAAATTTAGAGCCTTGTATTATTGCAACATGTGTGAAAAACTTTTAATAAAATTGCTTGAGTTAAACGCCTTAGAAATGTTTTTTAATTCTTAACTTTATGGCCGTAGCCCCGCACCCTTGTTTAACATTTTCGGGTTTTAAGACTTTTTTATGTGAGTACTCACTTAGTTCTACTTGTGTACCAAATTTGCATATGAGGTTGCATGAATTTATTCTAATTATGGTTTAAATTTCATAATTTTACGATATAGCGGAACAAAGTTATGAGGGGGGTAAACAGGTCGAATGTCTTCCTGTAAATATACACACTGCGTGCATTGGCCGGAATTTGGCCTAGATCTCTATTGATCGTGATATATATTGAAATTCATAATATTATCTATAATACTAATATATCGTCCCCTTAATAAAACAATAGTGTATAATTTTATTGTCATTTCGAGATAATGGAGTTTTTGTGTTATTACACGCCTGGGAAAACAGTAATATTTCAGTAAATAATCAATATTTTTAAGTTGTGGTCATTTAAATATGTGGTGGCATAATTAGGCTACTAGTCGATGATATTTCATTAATTTAAAAGTGCTTCGATTGCAAACAAATGGGATTCAAAGTACCATGATGTCACTTAGGCTATTTTATTTGACCCACTTGGTGGAAGTAGAATTTCACCAAATTTTTACCACACTTAGGCTGAGTTTACATCTGGCATTTCTTGTGTGTCATTTGCCCAAAAAAGCGTAACCAACTAATTACTAATGAAAAACTGTTTTATTCAGACATGTATTTATTGATTTAAACAGATTGCAATCATGTTGGATTCTACAAAATTGTCTATTAATTATGTATGAAACTGTTTAAATTAATAAATACATGTGTGAATCAAACAGTTTTTCATTAGTAATTAGTTGGTTACGCTTTTTTTACGCTTGTGTGGCATTTGGCACATAGATATAAACCCGGCGTTAGAATCAGTTATGTAGATTATTATTATGGAATAAAAAAACAATGGTGTATATGCGTGTACACTATTGTTTTATTGAGGGGACGATATATATATATGTGTTTTTCAATTACCCGTCCCAGGCCTGGTCCCGTGCAATCCTAATAATCGAGGTTTATCTGCATATTCATATGTTCATAAAAAACATCAATTCGTTTTATGAAGGGCATGATTCGCCACCGCGATTGAGAGGGCAAAGCAAGGGCTTCATTGTGTTGTGTGAACGTAGCATTACTGATTTTGATACATTTTCGAACGAATGAATGAATGAAGCATGTTTTATAATAGTTGAATTCTCGAGATGGTCTGGTCAGCAGAGAGTTAAATAGCCCTTTAATTAATTTAATCCTGCAGTAGATGGCACACTCAAAAAAAAGACATGTTCTATTATTAAGAAATTTTTTTTCCTAAATTCAAGTAAAAAAAATTTCTAAGTTTAAGTAATTTTTTCTAAGTTTAAGTAAATTGTTACAAAAATTTAGTAAAAATTACTTAATATGAGTAAAAAATAAAAAGTTCATATCCTTAAAAATAGTTCATAAAAATACACAATAAATTTCTCAAGTTTCAGTAAATTTTTACTGACTTAAAGGAAATATTTACTAAAAGTAAGAAAATGGTTATAAACTGAAGGAAATTTTATATTAAGAACTAGTCAATTTCGTCTTAAATCAAAAAATAAAATTTAGGAAATGAATTACTCCTGATTAGTTGATGAAATTTTACTTACTTAAAAGATGTAAAAAGGTATACTAAATTTTAGGGAAATATTTCCCAGTTTTAAGTATTTTTTCCTTGAATTATGGAATTTATAATTAATTTACATTTAGCAAAAAATCAAAGTAAATTTTTCATATTTTCGAGGAAAATTTGAACTTGAAATTTATTTTTTTTTAAATAAAATAAAATTTTAACACTAAATTATTTCAATGCTTATTCAGGCTGCCTTGTTAGGCAATTGGTTAGAGTGCTTGCTTGAATTTATATGTATGTATAGTGAATTATAATTAAGAATATAACATGAAAATATAAAAACACATACCATGTGGTATAGAATTTAATTAAAAATAAAAATAAGTACCAGAATTAAAGACAAAAAAATGGGAAAATTTACTAAATTTTGAGATCAAAGACGAAAAAATTTTTTTTGCAAATCTCCGAATTTTATTGGAAAATTTTACTTAATTTTAGCAACATTTTACTAAAATATGAAAATATAATTACTACAAAATAGTTCATTAATGAACTAGAAATTTAGTGAATATTTTACTGGTTTCGAGTAAAAACAGCTTTGGCGCCATACGACAACTTTTTTTTAATTCAAATTTAGAAAATTTTCCTAACTTTTAGTTATTTTTTTTAATTGCATGTAAAAAGCCAATCGCGCGCATAGATCTACGTAATTTTGAGGTCATCATGACACATATGCTGTTGCTGGAAATGTGTCCAATTCGGCTAGATCTGTCTCATTTGGATTTTAGGACAAAAATACTATAAAAAATACTACTTCCTTAAACGATATACATAACAAACATGCGGAAAATTCTCGTGAAGTCATAAATACATACATTCGGAGGTTGCTTTTTACATATCGTGTACCTTATTCTTTAGGTCATTTCACAATTTACCAATGGAATAAAGACAGTTCATATTTATTTACTAATCGATAGAAATTTAGTTATTTAAACACATTGAGCCTTATTTTCGATTTAACCGTAAGCGACAAAATTAAATTTTTTTAAATAAAATTAAATTAAATCTATTAAAATTTTTTTAATAAAATTAAATTTTTTTTAATTTAATTTTCAAATTTATTTTATCTACGTAAATTTTCGCTTGCGATAAAGTTTTGCAGCCCGTATCCTAAAATTTATCAAAAACTTTGATAATTCAATAAAAAAGTATATTTTCGATAATATGTCGCTTAAGATAACATCGCAAATAAGGCTCGACATATTTGAATGTTTGTGGTGTACATGTCTTAATAATTTTATTTGCAAAATTAAAATTGAAGCTATAGGGAAAATATTTCTTAAATATTTCTTTAAAATTATGTACAAATTTTACAGTGTTTTTTCGATAGTTATTTTAACTTACGTTGGTGGAATTTGTGTAACTATTATTTGGGGATGGTGATGATTTTTCAATTTTAGTTTCGATTTGTAACAATTTATACTTTGATAAGAAAAGCAAACAAACAAAATGTAGGAAGAGAAAAAACTGAAAATTAATTTCCGTTTCTGGTGTATTTATTTATTTATTCGCTACATAAATAAGAAGTAATATAATATATTTATATTAACAATATGTTCGATACGCAACACTAACAACTTACTTTTTAAAAATGCTTAAATATAGATAATTTATTGTATATTTATTGATAAGGCTTTATTACAGAAATAACAAATTACAAAAAAAAACAAATTTAATTTTAGGATACTTCAAATAAGGTGGAGAAATAAAGATAGTCAATAAGAAAATAATTGTACATATTTTAAAATATATGTATATATTGTTAGCAAGGCAGAATTAATTAGTTAGTTTCTAAAGAAAGCAACAGAAATTTATCGTTAAACTACAAAAAAGATATAACAATTAATTACGAAACAAAATATGCTAATGAAACAAAGACTTTTCCACATTTTGTAATTGGTAGTACCCTTTTAAAGGTCACAAAGAAATGAGTGATAGTAGTTTATCTAATTATCGTATAAAAATAAAAATGGCTTCGTTGTAATTGATAAAAGCAGCACTTATTTATATCATTATGTTATTATACATATTTTGGTACTCTCCAGTTGTTAATGAAATATATATATACTTATGTATATATAGACAAACATTTATTGACCGTGACAATAAATTTGAAAGCAAAAAATATATTATATATAATTTTCAAGTTTAATTTTAAGTTAAATTTGATTTTCCGTTTAACTGACTACAAATTTTTTTAAAAAAGTTTTATATATATGTAGGATACATACACACTGAGGGATAAAAGACGTTGCAAAATTAATAACGCCTATGATCAATATAATACACTACGTTGTCATTTTTGTCATAACAACGTTAGTTGACAAAATGTACACGGCATGTACGAACTGACAAAAGACCGTTGCTAAATTGAGATTTTTGATAACTATTGTTGATAAGAGACACATTCGTTGTCAATACTTAGTTGTCGAATTAACAAAGTTGTGTATAATTTTGGCCCTTATTATCAGCAACACTCGATCTTCGACTGACAGCCAAAAGCGCTGATAGAACAAATTTTAATTTGGCATTATGACGAGCATTCGACTAAAAATTTCGCTATTTTGAATTTTTAAAAATTTTAAATAATATTAAGATTTTGTCCTCAAGAATTATGCAGGGTAATGTTAATGAAAATACACTTGGCTCTACACATAAGTGAAATCTTTCAAATTGTTTAGAACTTTACGACCTTAGATCTACACGAAATCGACAAAAGTAGTTTACAATTCGTAAACATAAAAAACAGTCGTTTAACTATAATATATTTTTAATAACTTCTCATATTAAAATACCTTGCAAAACCAAATTTTCAATGAGCATCGAAAATGAACTTGACATTCGATTTTCGATTTTTGATATCCAGCAAAGATAAAAATCGAATGCAACCAATAGTAAGAGCGTTTAACACAAACATTGGTCATACACGTATTATGTGTATATTTTTTGAACATCTCAAACATAAAAAATGCATTATTAGGTTATATTGTAATCTGCAGTCAGACTGGGGTCAAATGTCACTATGTCAACACTAAAATTAAATTCTAGTAGTAGTTACATTGTCTATACAATTTCTCTTCAATTGGTGAGTATAAAAGATATTTCTGGTGGATTTTTCAACAACTTGTCAATATAAGTAAATTTGTATGTACTTAAGGTATAGAAATGTACCAGTAAATGTCTGGTTTGAATGTCTCCACGTTCCCATAAGAACTACATATGTAGTCACTACCTAGTCAATTGTTTTAGTGTTACTAGTACATTTTCAATGACAAGCACACGAGACATGTCTTTAGCACAAAGTATTGTATGGAGGATAATTGTAGAGTAGTACGGTTGACAAAGTCAAAAACGACTCAGTACATTTTCACCATCGACATTTCCTTCAGGGTAGCTACTTACAATTGGAGAGTCTATACGCTTTTTTGCATTCTACCAAAGCAAAGTTTTTGGAAAGTAGAAGAAATCGTATGAATCCATCATGCAGTTATCTCTAATTGTAGAAAACATCTTAGAAAATGAAAGTGGTTCGACTTTGTCAGCCTAAGCAATAAAATATTTTTCATAACTGAATAATATTTTTATAATAGCCTTTTGTTGCTATTTCATATTATTGTTCTTCAAATAACAAACTGATTCGATTAAAATTTAACAAATAATGTTTGGTCAGATCGCAGAGTTTGCTAAAATTTTAATCTGATTCTTTTAAGTTTGTAAAAATTTTTTGTTTTCTAATTTTTTTTAGTTTTTTTTTTAAACAGAAGTATCACTCAGGCAATAATTGCCAACTATTATTACTAGGTGTTACATTCTTTAGTTAAGGTCAAAGGAAGAGATAGAGGAAAGCTTCATTTTCTTACGACTCAGCTTTTTGCACGTTTTTAATAATGCCGTGTTGCACCCCATCTAGTGTGTGTCAATGAGGTGTATTAAATTTTTAAGCTGTGCTTAGTAGCTATTTTAATGGATATATTACTTTGCCGACAATTCTGCTACAAAACAAAGAAAAGCACTCTGATGTTAAATTAGGATTAGTATCTGCTGTAGTCGGTATAGTTCAATAACCAGTGACTATGCCTTCGTCACTTGAACTTTCCTACTACAACTGATACAAATGTAAGCTAAGTCCAGGTTTACATTTGTGTGCCATATGCCACACAAGCATAAAAAGAGCGTAACCAATAATTACTAAAGAAAAACTGTTTCATTCAGATACAGATACAGATATTTACTGAGGCCCAATATGTACTCAAAAAAATAAAATTCAAGCACTTGAAATTTAACTGAAAACATAGTTGAGTTCAAGCATATTTTGAAGTTTGAAAATATTTTGAAAAAATGCTTGAATTCAACTATGTTACCAGTTCAACTTCAAGTGCTTGAATTTTAATTTTTTGAGTGCTTATTGAAGCCAGAACCTTCGGTTTTGCAGTTAACGTGCTAGCTAGTTCAGCCAACGCCACCGTGGCACAATGGCGCGAATTAAAAAAAAAGTGGTAAAAATCAGTTTGTTTTATTGTTTTTGAAAGAAAACTTCATTACAATTCATATGAAAAGAATAATGAAGATTTGCGCGCAGGTACCTTTGTCCTTGTGGGTATATAAATATATTGCGTGTGTATATAAATTATATTTTATTGTATTTAAGTAAAGAAAGTATTTAATAACATCTTCAAGAGTTCATAAAAAATGTGGGTTTGTTTGAGTATCAGATAAAACACGTAAATTGTTACCTGAAGTGTTATATTTGTGTATACATTTTAAGACTGATATAATGGCAAAGAAATGCATATATATATATATACCGTTGAAAAGACAATTATATCTACTATTGTAATATCATAGATAAAATTAAGAAACATTTGCAGTAAAGAAAATAAGATCAATAATTTAGACAAAAATAAAAAATGTAGAAAATTAAAATTTTTAATCAAAATTGGATTTTGAATATTTCAAAAAGTATTGAAGGTAGGAGAATAATATTTTTTCCGTTTGCAAAGCTAAATGTAAACTATTGAAAAAAATTAAAATGATTCCCAAATTAAAATTTTATAATACTTTTTTTTTTTATTGGGAAAAATTGTGTTAGAAAAATTTTAGCATTTTTATAAAATCTCCTCTCCTGCCTACATTTATGTGTAGGATGTCAAGAATTTCTTGCAGATTACTTGCAACAAGTTTATTTATAATAAAAAACAAAAAATTTACAAAAACGACCGTGCATTTTTTTGCCACATCCGAAAATCGGATTTTTAGAAAAAAAAAAATTGCTAGTTTTCGACCAATGCTGCATGTAGGGTGTACCAACAATCCGAAACAATCAAAGGTTTTATCAAATACTTAATAATTTTTTAAAATATTCCAAAAAAATTAAGAATACTTTTTTCACAAAATATACAAAGTTTTCTCATAATTTTTAAAAATCCAAACTGCAAAATTATTCCTTGCTACAATTTTTGATATATCAAAAAAAAATTTTTTTCAGATGAATTGTAATGAAGTTTTCTTTCAAAAACAATAACACAAACTGATTTTTGGCAATTAATAAATAAGTTATGTACTAACGGTAAAAAAAATCAGGTCCAAAAATTAAAAAATAAATTTTTCAAGTCAAATAACTTGGAAACTGAAAGAGATAAAATGATACTCTACGCATGTTTAATTTTTATTTCTTAACGTAGATTGTCCTGCTGAAAAAATTATTGAAATCGGTCCCTATTTACAAAAGTTACAAGCTCCGAAAGAATTTCGATACCCGCGCTTTCCCACTTTGAGGCTCTTTGGAGCTACCCTGTCTTTCAACAGGGTGACTCAAAATATGCTTTCTAAAAATCTTAACACTTTTACTTTCTAAAACAGTTGGTTTCATCGAAATCGGTTGACTAGTTCAAAAGTTGCGGACTTTTTACCACTTTTTTTAATTCACGCCACTGTGCGTCGGATGTTACTGATTTTATCCCATTTTTTGGAAAATCGAGTTGACATCATATTTTGACGTTTTGAAGCTCTGGGTTTACATCCGTAGTATTTCCCCCGCAATGCCCGTATTAATGTATGCTTGTATGTGTATCTCTGTAAACATCTCATAACTTAAGAAAGCATCGGAAGTAAATTTGCTCATTCGAAAGATGTCGTAAAGGTAGGGTCACACGATTGCCGCAAATACACCAATCTGACCCAATTTTTATTGTGCTGAATTGATGCACAATAACTAAATTATCCCAATCAAATAAGTTGCAGTCACATTTTATAAAAATTTGATTGACGCAGATTGGTGAAGAATGAAGTTGGGACTATAATTGCCGCAGCCCAGTCATACGATTGTTCTTACTGGCGCAATACAAACAAGCAGCTGTTGTGGTAGTTTGTTTTGTTTTACTTGCAAATATTTTATTTAAAGAAATAATTTTTTTCTGTTTCATTTTGTACGTGAAAATGGTTTGTTCGCTTAAAACAAATAAAATTTCCTCTGCTTTCTATATTTTTTACTTATTAAATATACAAATCAGATGAATAAAAACTAATCATAGGGATTAAAGATCAGCTCACAGTTCCATATTAACATTTCAAATAAGTTATAACTACATACATACATATATACCTATAAAGTAAATTTAAGTTTACTGTAATTACGAAAACCTTTGGCGCACACGAAAAAATAAATAAATTTAAGAAATTGAAGCGTATTGACTACTTTAATTACTGCTCGAGAACACAAAAATATTGGCGCATTTTTAAAATTTTTTTTTGGGCATGGTTGCCTATCAACCGTTCACACGATTGCCGTACCAAAGTTGCATTTGATTGCGGCAAATCATCAGAATAATGTTTTCGATTGTCGTATGGGACATTGTGAATTGTGAAATCACACGATGGGCATGTAAAATGGACCAATAATTGGTGTATTGCGGCAATCGTGTGATCCTACCTTAAGACATTGTTTCTTTTCGATAGATGTCGAAAGTTTTCGAAAATAAAATTTTTATTTATTTTTTAACTACTAAGCCGATTGAGTTCAAAGTCTAATTAACCTCAAAAAGAAACACTTAATGCTGCCAATATTGGTGAACACTTTAAGATTCAGCGTTGTGGAAGTCACCCAAGTACCTTTCAATAATCTGTATTAGTATTAAAGTAGGAGGTTTATTTAAAGGCCGGGTTAGCTGAACGTTGCTGTTGCTGTACCATACCGTACCGTACTGTTAGCACGTTTGTGCACTTATAGAACATTTCAAAACGTGCGTAGGCTTTACTTTGTTTTGTTGTTTTAATATGAAAAAGGAACAGCTGTTCACAAAACAGTGATGGGAATTAAACAAGTTCAAATGGTGACTGCAGCGAAGAAAAAGTACCTAAAATATGTAAATGCTACTAAAACTGTATCGGACCATACACATACATAAAATATATGTGTATACTATTATATATGTATGTTATACAATTATAATAAATAAACATGCTCATATATACATACATATATATGTATGTACATACAAATCGATGGTCACAAGTAGAAGTTTAGCTTTTTAGTGCTTACAATACATTTCACACAAATGCACCTCAATATTGCAATAGTGTAAAAATAAAACTTTTACAAGCAGTTTTACAAAGCAATTGCATAAGCAGTTGTACTGTTTATTATTCTGTTTTTACCTTCTCCTGTAAAATTACAATTATTTGAGTTAGGGTCTTTCTAGTTGTGAGCAACTATATGTGTTACAAAAAAAATTATTTTCACATACGTTTGGGTGTGTGCGTGTAAGATTTAGATGGTAAGCTATTATGTTTGTGTTTAAAGGAGGTTTCTTAAAGCAAGCGCACATAACTCATGTAAATGCATGTGTGCGTTTGTATGTGCGCAGAAAAATAAGAGAGCATACAAAAATTACGTAGGTATGTATGTATGTCCATGTATGACGTTAGTATGCGCGTCAATGAGAGAAAAAAGCACAAACACCACAAATTTTTCAGTCACGAACTATTTTCTTCTTTACTCTTATACCTGCAATAAGTTAAACAAATGTATTGCCGAACACGTTGTTTAGCGTTTGTTTCAGAAGATTTCACTGTAGTAAAGCATTTAAAATTGCCCTAATGTCTTAAAATTTCTTATAAGACGTCTTGTGCAGGTCTTTAGTACATATATACAGTAGACCGCAAATCTAAGGACACAGCAACAATTTTTTTATGTTTTACTAATTTATTTTTGTTGAAGTAAAAATTTTAAGAAAAAACTGATGCTTATAATTAAATTAATAGGGTTTCTTAATTTTTCTTTAAAAAATATATGAATTTTTATATAAATTTATAAAAAAAATTTGGTAACATTCATAATAATTCATAATATTGTTACGTAAAAAGATTCCTACAGGGTTAATGCAAAGAACTATCTAGAAGTATTTAACTAAAGCAAGAAACGTACACACATATTCGCGTGCAAACACTGTAGCAAACAGCTAAATAAGCATGCGTAACACGTAAACAAGCAAAAGCAACAACAAAAAGCGTCTGCTTATTAAGAAGCTTCGCATATTTACACACATACATACATGGCAATTCAAATGAAAGGCAAAGGTAAACAACCACCACGCATTGCTTAGTTAATGATGTACACACGTTTGCATATACACATGTATGTACATAGTTACCACATGATCTTAATTGGGCACTAAGTAAACAACATTTAAGATGATAATGATCGTCTGGACTATACTTGAAACTTCTAGTGGTATTGGTGTGCAGTATAAAAAGCGTAACGCAACCAATGGCAAGTCAGTCGTGAATAAGTCAGTTGTGAAGTTGTGAACGAACAAGTCAGTCAGTACTAATTGGAAATTAGTAGACGAACATCGTTGAAAGTAAAAGACCTCGTGCGGTGGATAATAACGTTAAGAAGTAAATAAGAAAAGACAAGTTGTAAGTGGTTTAGTCAAGAATAAAAGGAAGTTCAGTTGCAAATAAGAAAATCGTGTTGTTATTTATTTTTATTTTTGAGCAATCAAAAGAACTCACACGTTTAATAAAATTTAAACGTAACAATATGGTAACGCAAAATTAAGGGAACGCTTGTTGTTTATTTGGAATAGCGGTACAATAGAAATCGCAAATAAACAAAAGTCAAATGTTTTGTACATAAAACATTATAATTACGACGAAAGACATAAACTTAAATAAATTAGTTAAGTTATAACTTAAATATTTTTGTGAAAAAAGAAAAATAATTCCACGTAAACAGCTTACTCTTCAGGAGAGACAAATTATAATAGATTTGTATGGCAAGGATCACAAATCCTCGTGTCTCGTAGTCGTTTTACGGTGAGAAAAGTTATTCAGCGCAAAATAAAGAAGGTCGGATAGAAAACAAGCCTAGAAGTGGTCGGCCACCAAAATTGACCAACAAAGATAAGAGATATATAAAGCGCACTGTTGAGAAAAATCCGTTCATAAGTGCAACAAAAATCGCCGTTGAACTCGAAAAATACCAAAACACAACGGTTTGCGCCGATACTGTTCGAAGATGTTTATCTGATCAGGGGCTGATGTCATGTGTACCGAGAAAAAATCCGCTTATAAACAAAGTGAGCAGACGAAAGCGCGTTGATTTTGCAAAAATGTATTTAAATAAGCCACAAAAGTTCTGGAACAAAGTTATATTTACAGACGAATCGAAATATAACATAATTGGTTCTGATGGACGTAATCGCCATCGTAGTGCGGCGTAAAAATGGAGAAGCGTTGAATCCAAAAAATACGATAAAGACAGTTAAACATGGGGGTGGGGGTGTTAGGGTATGGGGCTGCATGTCGTCTTCGAGTGTTGGAAATCTTGTATTTATTGAAAATACAATGAACCAATATATGTATTTAGATATTTTAAAAAATAATCTCCAAGAAAGTGCGACGAAAATGGGTTTAGCCAACAAATACTATTTCCAACAAGACAACGACCCGAAGCACACAGCTCACAATCTGAAAATGTGGCTTATCTATAACACCCCGCATATGCTAATAACACCTCCACAAAGTCCTGATCTTAATCCCATTGAGCACATATGGGAAACTTTGGAAAGAAATGTGAGAAAACACGAAATTCGAACCAAACTCCAACTGAAACAGGTTTTTCTGGATGAATGGAACAAACTAAGTTCCGAAACAACAGAAAACTTAGTTAATTCTATGAATAAAAGATTAAAGGCTGTTTTACACAACAAGGGGTATCCCACCAAATATTAAAAACTTAAAATGTTCGGTATATTTGCTATTTTTAAAAATAATTTGCTTAAACTTTTATACGTGTGTCCTTACTTTTGCGGTGCAAATTTAAGTTCTTACACTAACATTTTCTGTATTTTTCTGCCATAACCAAATGAAAATCCTTATTTTTAAATTAAATTGAACTACTAGAGTTTATTTTTGTGTTTTTGAGTAGTTTTGCTTGTTTTGCTAATAAAAATAAAATTTTTTTTGAAGAAAACCTAATCACATGTTGCTGTGTCCTTAGTTTTGCGGTATACTGTACATATAAACATGTACATATATATGTATGTATATATATAGGTATGTACATATATACCTATATGTATGTATGTACATATATTTATGCATTATTTTAGGTTGTTTTTTTTCACAGATATTATCAATCAGCAATTTTGCTTGAAATCGAGTATAAAAAAAATTTTTATTCAAGTCGCACATTCAATTGTCAAGGGTTGAATTATGCTTGATTTACACTTTACTTCAATAGCATTCTCCAGTGAAAAGGAAACTTGAATTCAATTAGAATAATACAGTTGTAGTACAGTCTAACTCAATCCCTGAATTATACTTCAATTAAACCTTGTATTTCAATTTAATTCAAATATATTTCAAGCTTCAAAAAAAAAATGGAGAATTCAATGCATTTTTTTTCTAACATTTTGTTTTTTAAAAATTCACTTGTTTATTTATCTTTGATATTTTTCACCACAAATTCACTTTTATTAATAAATGAATTACGTACTTGACAAGGCTTGAACATACATTCATATATTTATGTATGTTGTTTGTTTTTTTTTTATTTAAAAACAAAAACATTTCAAAAACATTAGCATAAAGTCCCTCAGAGAAAAACGTCTTTATGCCCGGTATGTTCAAAATAGTCGCTAAGGGATTTGAATCCACACTCGCTTCGACTTTAAAGATTGAGCTCAAAATAGTTATACTTTGTGATTTAATAAATTTTTTTTTAAATTAAGTTTAATATTTTTATCGCACTTTTTTCATAAAATTAATATGTGCATATCTTATTCAGTGAAATATTGATTGTTTCTTAAAAATACATTGAAATTGATTATTAAGCGGATCGGAAAAAACCAAACTGAGTTGAATTGAGAACGGCAATAGGTCCACAAATCTTCAACACAATAATTTAATTATACAGGATCGGGCAAAAATATTGAAATGTGGTACTTGAAGAATAAATGCATGAGTACAAAACACAGGTTCATTTAGTGCGGAGCAAATAGGACGATGCCTGTAAAACATTATTTAAGTATCTGAAGTATAAAATTTAAGTGGCTGTTTTTAGGGCTCAAATCTTGAGGATTCTTAATATGATTTGTATAACATGGGAAATATAAAGTTGAGAATGTGGCTTTTCAGCAATTCGTTCTAAGAGCTTTTGAAGTGTTGCTACTGTTAGTCAGTTTAAAGCAGTCGCGATGAATTCTGAATACTAGCTTGTGTGAAGCTAAATTCTGGTGCTCAATGAATCCATCATACGTTAAGCTTCGCCTTTTTCAACTGACATTAACGCAGCGACGGAGAAAGTTGGCACTATAAGTACTTTATTATCAGAAGCATTTGAACAGCTTCAATATGTCGATTCTCCATTTTATTTATTAAATTTAACTTTTTTATTTATTTTGTTTATGTATTTTGTTTAATTTTATTTTTGCTGCCATGAAACACAGAAACCTAAATCAGAACATACCAAGAAAACCAAACCACTATCTGTCGAACTACACAACTTACGCAAAAAGTTAACAGTTTACCAAATTTTGTACTTTGCGTTGACGGACACGTACTGAATGTAACGGACCTCATAAGAAACCATGTATTTCAATATAGCTGTCAGTTAAAAAATGCGAAGTTTAACGTATGACGGATTCATTGTTCACCGGCCTTAAGTAGTTTATAATCGATTATTTTTGCAAGAATGTTGTGCCAATGTTTCTGTGACTCCCTAATAGGAATATGATTTTCCTTATCCATTAGTTTCAATATCTTAGACTGGTTTTCCAATGGTTTTATGCGTTTGCTTCAGCTTTTCAAATTTAATTTCTATTGAATTTGCTGACTTATTTTTAGAAATTGGTAGCTTATTAAGTCTTTGGTGCTTTCCTCAAAGCAGAAGCAAGGATCTACAGTTGCAGACACCACAGGTGAATGCGCACTATTTATGACTTTTAGGCTTAACATCTATATAACATCTATATAGGAGCATTTCCAACTGACGAGCAAAAATATCAATGTAGCAGTCAGTTGTTGTACAAGTGTATTACCAAAAATATATTGTTTTTAAATATATTAATTTAATATATTCATTTTAAATAAGTTCGAACACAATATTTTCAAACTAACTTAAATACATTTCATCCATTATTTTAAAAAGAAAAGTTAAATCTGTTATAAAAAAATAAAATTCTTATACATACAAAAAATTTAATACGAGAATTAAGATTTAAAACTACTGCAATTAATTATAAATGAAAAAAATCAATTTTTATACTAGCACTAGCTTTCAGTATATTTTTTTGCAGTAATATGAATTTTGTTTCTTAAAAATATCTAGAGAATTTCGTTATTTTCTATAAACTTAATGACTGAACTATACTTTTGATTATTTGATTTATTACACAGAAGCAGAATGTATAAAATAGTACAATAAGGGACGTTTTCACAACCTACCTTTAGCTAAAGACAGGATTTATAATTTTTTTTACCATTAAATATTATTATTATTGATAATAATAACAATACAAATTTGAAGTTGTAATCAGAAATAGTTTTTAGTCAAGCTTAAGTTCAGTAATTTCAATTCTTATTGAATGGAATATTTTTATTAATTAATGTGAGTTTCTAAATAAGAGAAGAAAAATTAAACTTAAACTTTATAGCTGGGAGAAATACCAACACTATTCTGTGCAGCCACGCACTTCATCAGCCTATGGTGCTGATCACAGTTTTCAGAATGCTGTAAAGCCAAATAAACTGTACAAAACAAAAACAAAGTAACATAAAACCCACTACAATAATACTTACATGCATGTGCCGATGGTACATCGAATAAGTAAAAATAATTTATGTAATGATCGTAAACGATAAGCAAGAATAGTTAAACATACTTAAGTAAGTGCGACTTTGACCCGCGCACGAAGGGTTCCGTACGGACGCGAGATATGTAATTAAATACGAGCTTAAGCCTACATAAAATATAGTTTTTGCATTTTTTTGTAGCTTTTGATGTTATTTTAATTTTTGCGATATTTTTATTTTGGCGATTTTTTTAATTTTGGCGATTTTTTTCATATAGGCGATTATTTTTTTTTTTTTGGTTTTGGCAATTTTTTCGTTTTTTTGAGTTTTTTTTCATTTTGACACTTTTTTTCTCGTTTTGGCGATTTTTTTTAATTTTGGCGATTTACGGTTTTTGGCGTTTCTTCATTTTGGCAACTTTTTTCACTTAGGCGCTTTTTTAGTTTTGACACTTTTTTTCATTTTGGCACTTTTTTCGGTTTTTGGCGTTTTTTAATTTGCCGATTTTTTTTTTAATTTTGGCGTTTTTTTTTTCATATTAAAAATTATTTTGTTATTGGCGCCTTTTTCACATTTTGTCGATTTCTTGGGGTTTTGGCTCCTTTTTTAATTTTGGGGATTTTTTTCGTTTTGGCGATTTTTTTAAATTTTTGGCGTTATTTATGGTTTGGCGATTTTGTAATTTTCGGATTTTTTCGTTTTACTGTTTCTGAAAATTATATAGCAAGTTGTCAAAATTACATAGTCAAAATTGCATTAACTGATGGAACACCTTTTAATTAAAATTTTTATAAATTTTAGTGTTAATTGTTGTGGTCTATTTTATAATACACTAATTTTACAAATTTCAAGTGTCAATATACATATGTACATACAATTGTATGTATTGTTACGTAAAAATATTCCTACAGGGTTAATGCAAAGAACTATCTAGAAGTATTTAACTAAAGCAATAAACCTACACACATATTCACGTGCAAATACTATAGCAACAACAATAATTGTGTACATAGCTACATACGTACACGTATACAAATAAAAGTGCGAGCACTTATGCTAACCACCCTGTACTAAAAATAGCACACTGCATTACCAACAAGTCTTTACTTTGAAAATTCAAAAACTAACTTCCAATAGAATCACCTACAAACATCTAGAAACGGCGACATGAATTTTCCCGATTGCGCTAGAAGACTGGCTATCAACAAACAAACACGCCTAAACAGCCAAATCGTTGTGCGGAAATAGTTTCTTCCAGTTGGTTTTTACTAAGTACATACATGCATGCATGTTGCTGCGCCATCTATTAGCGAACATTCTAGATCCGGTTTTGCAGTATAAAAAGAGTTGCCGTATGTGAAAAGTCAGACAGTATTAATTGGAATTTAGTAGAGTGAACATCGTTGAATAATAACGTTAAGAAGTAACTAACAAAAGACAAGTTGTAATTTATTTAGTCAAGAATAAAAAGGAAGTTCAGTTGCAAATAAGAAAATCGTGTGTTATTTATTTTTATATTTGAGCAATCAAAAGAACTCACACGTTTAGTAAAATTTACACGTAACAATATATTACATGGGATTTTAACATTTTTCGTTGCTCGTTTTGGAACAACCTTTAATTTTTAATTCTCATGTATTTGCTATAGCGGCCAAGGTTCTACATACTTTGTCCAAATTTCAGGTCCGTAGCTCTTACGGTTCCTGAGAATATAGCGTGTGATGGACAGACGGATGGCGTAGTGAAAACAATAGGGTTCCTTTTTTCACCTTTGATGTACGGAACCCTAAAAATGGAAAAATAGAAAATTAATAGTGATACTTATAAATGTGTTTACCAAAGTTAAATCAATTGTATACACAACAATTATTTCTCATATTCCGTTTAATAGAAAATTTAAGTTAAATAGCTGATGTTAATAAGAATCTCTACCCAAGTAGAGAGACTAGGGTGCTGATGAAGAGTGTGGCTGCACAGAAAAGTATCGGTATTTCCACCAGCTATAAAGTCTAAGTTTAATTTTTCTTCTCTTCTTTAGGAACTCACATTAATTAATAAAAATATTTCATTCAATAAGATCTTCAATTCTTCTGAACTTAAGCCTGACTAAAAATTATTTCTGATTAAAATTCACTACAGTTCAATTAAAAATCTAAAAATGTCTCACTTAATTTGAAGTTGTAATAATGACAAGATATTTATCGGGCAGACTAAAGGCAAGTTGTGAAAATGGCCCTAAGAATAGTTTTTTTAATAATAAAGAAAAGATTTTATTTTTTTAACCTTTTAAAACTGTATAAATTTTTTATTATATTTCCAATTCATTAGTGATAGAAAAGAGTTAATAAAATGCTAGTTTGGTTGCATAAATTTTTATATAATTATGTATATGACTCCGTGTATTATATCGTATTTCTCTATAGGGACTAACATATGAAGACCTTCATAATCAAATTTCCATATATAAACTGATATATTATAATACATACATATATGATTTCATTTATATGAGTACATGCATACATATATATTTATATACATTCACATATTAAAAATATATTTATCACACATATTTTTTTTAGCTGGGTATACATACATAGACATGTGCGAATATCGTCATGTAAAAAATAAAGGCGTGATTTACATTAAAAGTATTTTTACAGGATTACAAAAAAAGCTTCTATAATCCTTGAGACTCGTTAAAATTTAGTTCCCAGTAGTTTTTTGACTTTCGATAATGAATTCTAAATTTCTTGTTCACGGATAAAAATGATATGGCGAAATAGATTTTCGTTAATTATATCGTGCCAAACAAAAAAATCAAACTGAACTTTCATTACAAAAAAGCTTTCAGCATATTGAAATACGAT
The DNA here is from genome assembly GCA_905220375.1 of Tachina fera. Lineage (NCBI taxonomy): Eukaryota > Metazoa > Arthropoda > Insecta > Diptera > Tachinidae > Tachina > Tachina fera. The sequence continues at coordinate 66,820,403 of LR999967.1, forward strand.
GAATAAAAACAATTCAATTTGCTAAGTTGCGTTTGTAAAGCAGAAATCTACATAAACTGACACCACACGCAGTGGACCAAACTCAAATAACGCTTGTAATTTAGGTGTAGTGGCCTTCTAAAACAGCCAGTTGTTCGGTTCTACTAAGTGTTTTTCAGAATATTTACAATTAACTTTGGTGTTATTTGTTCAGTGACAAATTTGGCTTACAAACCGATATGAACTTTAGCCTGATGAAATCATAAATATAGAAACAAATGAAGTTCAAACAATAATAACTAAACATTGATTAACTCACTAATAATTCCAAATTATTTTACTTACCTAGTAAAATATTTTTTTTAATAGATTTGAAATTGATTATTGAGGGGTTTAGCTGGATCCCATGCGCATTTCACTGTTGAGAATGCAGACTATCAGGGAACATTTACCCAAAGTTTCTTAGAACAACTACAGTTATTATGTTATAAACTTTCATTTAAACAAATGAGAAGCTCAACAAATAACAAAGTTTAAACAAGAACTCAATAATCAACATGTTTTTTATTTTCTTACTAAGCCCGTCAATAATCGATTTCAAAGTATTTTGAATTAAAAAAAAATATTTGACTAAATAAGTAAAATAATTTGGGATTATTAGTGCGTTAATAAATGTTAAACATAAATTGTAACAATTCCCAATAAAAACACTAATTATTAACTTCACGGCACCAGGTTAAAAATACTTTTGGGGCAACACCCTATTCTTGAATAATAATGTTGTTTTTTAGTCAATCAATGTAGTAAAGTTAGAAAAAAATTGTTATTATTGAGTTCTTGTTTCAACTTTGTTATTTGTTGAGCTTCTCATTTGTTTAAATGTAAGTTTATAACACAATAACTCTAGTTGTTCTAAGAAACTTTGAGTAAAGGGAAGATCTGCATTAGCAACAGTGAAATGCGCATAGGATCCAGCTAAATCCTTCAATAAACAAATTCAATGTATTTTAAATTAAAAAAAATATTTTACTAATTAAGTAAAATAATTTGGGATTATTGGTGCGTTAATAAATGTTAAACATAAATTGTAACAATTCCCAATAAAAAACACATATACTGATAAAAATTAGCTTAAAATCATATTTAATTTTTATTGTAGGTTGTGCCGTTTTAAATTTTATATGACGATATGTAAGTGAAAAAAGACAATAAGTGTTATATTATGTAGACACACACATCACTGACATATTACTTCACATCTAAGAATTGTATTACAATGAAAAATTAAATTAATTTCGACGAGAGAAATAAACGTAAAAATCGTTACACATAATTAATTTTTAGCTTTTTTTTACAAAAATTAAGAAGAACAATAAATACAGTCATATATTTTGAAATATTTAATTTTTCTTGACGAAGAGAAACAAAAAGAATTTTACGATTAAGTTTAGTTTTTACTACCTTTTCTGCGTTATTGTTATTACTGCCCATCCTATATTTGAAAGATATAGATCTTTTCGCTTTCGTAAGAGTATTCTAAAAACAGTTGATAGTGCGAGACGACAATAGTAGGCAAATTTTTAATTTGAGAACATAATTAATTAAATGATGAAATAGTTAAATTAGAAAAAGTATCTTGTGTTCTAAACAATAAAACTGTCTAACAATATTTAGTTCAAAAATTTTACACCGAAATTAGATCGAAAAGTATTAAAATTTAAAAGTATTTAACAAACTGCTCTTGAAATGATTTATGTATTCTAGGAACATATTTACATAGAAAATAGTTTTACCATAAAGGAACATAAAAGATAAAACTGAAATAACATTGACCAAAAATCTAAAAAATCAAAACACATTAATTTTCGTCTTGAACATGAAAGTTTCAAAAACTCAAACAAAACTTAAATTTTTATTACCAACTTTTGTTAAGATTATTTGATATTTTCAATACAAACAAAAATGAAGAATTTTTGCTTACCTCTGCATCTGGATGTGAGCGATCCGAGTCGTCATTGTCTAAGTTTTGATTCTCTAAATGTTCCTCTTCAGTTTGAGGCATTTGTTGCAGTTCCTCCTTCGACTTAAAATCCAAATGTTTAATATACAATGGCAAAACCAACCCAAGTATAACCTTAAAATAAAAAATTAATTAAACGTGAAATAATATCATACTGCTGTTAAACTTATTATAAAAAGTTCAATGTTTTGTCCACACAATCTACCAACTACCGTGTAAGAACACTCCAAGTCAAATGACCGACAATGGTGACGGATTTTTCTTTCTAAGATTCTATCAGTTTGTTAAGGGCAATGTAGAATAAATTCAGTGAAGTGCGACTTTGACCCGCGCACGAAGGGTTCCGTACGGGCAAGAGATATGTAATTCAATACGAACAATGTAAACTATAGTTTTGGCAATTTTTTCGTTTTTGGATTTTTTCGGTTTTAAGCGTTTTTTTTTTGTTTGGGGGTTTTTGAATTTATGGGCGCTTTCTGAGTTTTGGCACTTTTTTCACGTTTTGGCGATTTTTTTTGGTTTTTGAAGTTTTTTTAATTTTGGCAATTTTTATTATTTTGGCGTTTTTTTTATTTTTGTGATTTTTAAATTTTGGCGATTTTTTTTAATTTTGGCGTTTTTTTCATATAGGTGATTTTTTTTGGTTTTGGCGATTTTTTTTAGTTTTGGCACTTTTTTTCGTTTGGAGAATTTTTTCTGTTTTTGGCGTTTATTTTAAATTTTGGCGATTTTTTTCGTTTTGGCGATTTTTTTTTTAAATTTGACGATTTTTTTTAATTTTGGCGACTTTTTTTCTTTTTGGCGATTTTTTTTCACATAAACAATTATTTTGGTTTTGGCACATTTTTCGCGTTTTGGCGATTTTTTTCGGTTTTTGGCGTTTTTTTCATATTGGCGATTTTTGTTCATTTAAACGATTTTTTCGAATTTGGCGATTTATTTTCGTGCTAGCATTTTTTTTTTTAATTTTGTCGATTTTTTCGATTTGGCCATTTTTTTAAAATTTTGGCGATTTTTTTTTGGGTTTTGGCGATTTTTTTCGGTTTGGCGATTTTATAATTTTCAAATTTTTTAGTTTTACCGTTTTTGAAAATTTCAAGAGTTTACCTCTTACGGTTTCCAAGATATAGCAAGTTGTCAAAATTACATACTCAAAATTGCATTAACTGATGGACCACCCTTTAATTTAAATTTTTTAATATTTTAATGTTTATTGTTGTATATATAAAAATACACTTATTTTACAAATTTCAAGTGTCAATATACACATGGTCATACAATTGTATGTATATTACATGAAATTTTAAAATTTTTCATCGCTCGTTTTGGAGCACCCTTTAATTTCTAATTCTCATGTATTTGTTGTTCTACATACTCTGTCCAAATTTCAGGTCCGTAGCTCTTACGGTTCCTGAGAAAATACCGTGTGACGGACAGACAGACAGACGGACAGCGTAGCGAAAACAATAGGGTTCCTTTTTTCACCTTTGGTGTACGGAACCCTAAAAAGTGACGTGAACTTTTGTGTACGTCTGATTTTGCATCGTTGTCTAACTAATTAAAATTGTCTACTCTGGAACATATACATATAGCTGATCTGCTAACTCAGCCTTATTTTTACTTGTCATTGATGATGCATGTGGTTTTCACATCTGACTGATCACACTTGATGTATATAACCGTCATAGCAAACTAGTCAAACCTGCATAATTATGTTAATAAACACAATTTTTATATTGTTTTAATTGTTTTTATTACAAAAAATTATGATATACATAAGTTAAATATTTAAAACACAAAAATAACGTAGGTATCATCTATCGTCTTCACACTTTTGTCAATCTCCAACACATGCATATCTAATTAAACTTCCCAGCTAAAAAAAATATGTATGGAGCATATATGATATCCCATATATGGCTCGGATCTGAGCATTTTCATACATGTATGTATGTGTAAATTCCGCCCACAGTATGCAAAGTTTATATTCATACAATCTTGATTCACTAAGGCGCACTGCTGTGCAATAAATTAAATTACTAAAATTAAATTTTTTTAGACTTGAGAGACAGGTTGTATTTAATGAAACATTTATTTGGACAAATAATTCAAAACGAACTAAAAGTCATTTCATTCATCAAAAGGTGAATCAATTATTTCAAAAACACATAAATCATATTCATACATAACGTTTAGCTTAAGAAATCAGATTAAAAACTAATGCAATTAATAATAAAAGAAAAAATAATCCGTCTAGCAATAGTTTTCAATACAGTAATATGAACTTTGTTTCTTGTCTAGAGAATTTTGTTATTTTCTATAAAATTAATGACTGGATTATCCTTTTGATTATTTGATATATTAAATGGGGACACAATCTATAAAATCATACAAGAATGGTTTTTTTTAACAAAAAGTTTTTCTTTTTTAAACGTTGAGGATACGCATATAAACTTTGCATACCGTATGTATTTTCTAATGAATTTCCAATTCAGCAGTGAAAAAATTCGAAGCTTTTTTGATTGCAAAAACGATCTTATGTGAGATAACATGTATGTATACATTCTTAAGGCAGAATTAGTTTGTAAGTGCTGTTCTGTTCTGAATCAGCTGTTTTGTTTCTGTTTAGTTGAAAATCTGTATATGTGGTTAGATTTTCCTTTTTCGTTCTGTTCTGTTGCGGACAGATCTGTAGAAAATAGAATTCAACGTTAAGTGACAGCCAAAAGTGTGTATGTATTAATGTGTTGTGATACTTTGTCTACAAGTGTAATCAATTCTATAGGTTGCCAGCTGATTTTTTTCACAGAAAAAGTAATTGCAAAATATTTTATACGGAAAAGGACGGCACAGAACAGCAACAGAAAGTAAAGACTAATGAAGCCTTTATATGGCTCCATATATAAAAAATCTTATATTTATATATGGATCCACATATGAAGAGCTTCATAATTAAATTTTCATATATGAGCTCATATGTTATAATGCATTTCATATATTATTCCATATATTAGTTCATATATTATAGTTTTGCCATGCATAATCCCATATATTTCCATACATGAATTCATACATATTCATATATAGTTATATACATTCATATATTAAAAATATATGGACCATATATAATTTTTTTAGCTGGGTTTGAAAATTTCTTTTATTCACTATTGTTTTCACTTAATTTTTTTAACTCTTCTATAAATTTTAATTTCACACATCGAACGAATTGTATGTTTTATAATAAAATGCGATATTTTAAAAATTTTCATATGTACATTAGATTTTCCACTCTTACATATCAGTGATGGAAATAGGAAATCTTGATTTTGTGCTGAATCTGTTTCTAAATAGTGGCAAAATCACTTGAATAGTACCAAACTACTTTTTATAAAAATAACATACATATCATTACCTTAAAATAGCAAAGCCCTCATTCATTTTTTTTTAATCTAGATTTCTGCACTTTTCGATACATTAGACTTTCTATCGAAAAATAGAAAAACTCGATTTAAAAATAATAATGAGTTGGGGCCTTTATACATTAAGGTAACGAGATATACTATGATACATTATTACATTATATTATATATTATTATATTACATTATTATCAAAAAACATCTTACAATGATTATATTAATATAGCGAAATTTTTAAGGATTTTTCGTTAAGCTTTTTATATGTATTACTAGTATTATAGCAAGACATATTGTTAGACTTCAAAAAGTCTTCATCATGTATCAAAGATGCTAAACTTTCTAACCGAAGTATATTTAACATTTTACAACATTTTCAATTTTAAACTGTTGTCAACATCGACGTCATGTCAATACAAACCAAACAATTATCTTGCTCTCGAGAACAATTATTTGCTATTGACAGTATATTTCTGTTCCTTTAGGACTAGAAAATAGCATACGATTGTCAATAGCAGTCGTTTGTTTACGATGACGGGTAGACATCCCCAAGTTTTTAGTATTTTATTGACGTGATGTTGATGTTGAAAATTTAAATTAGCGTCGTGGCACCTTATTTTATACAATGAATGAAGATAAATGAATGATTCGATAAATATTCACTCTTATTCCAGTTGTCGACATCGACGTCACTTTAACACAATATCAAAAATTGAGGCATATTCAGTCGCTCTCAATAACAATTTTGTACTACTGACAATTTATTTCTGTTCCTAAGGTCTAGAAAATAGCATAAACCTGCCAACAGGAGACAGTTTCTTTCGAAAACGGGTAAAAAATAACCAGTTTTTTGGTACTGTGGTAAATGTTATTGACGTCGATGTCGACAACTGGAATAAGGGTGATTAATTTAAAATTGTTCATTTGAACTACTTTTTACGTCTCCGATATCTTTCCAAAACTCACTCACAATTAAGCTCGTGAACTTTTTAAATCTTCAAAATCTTTTATGGAACTGTTTTTCAGTTTTTCCAAACAATATATTGTTTGGAATTATTTTTTGTAGCAAAAGGAACAATATTTTTTCTGTTTCCACTTAGAACATGTTCTGGTGCAAACTTTTTACTTAGTTGTCAAATATGACAAAAAAGAAATTTAAAAAGTCTTTATTCTAGTTTTGAATTCTACAACTTTATGCTGGGAATTAATAGTTTAATTTTGACGCCCCAATAAATTTCTACCATTGGAAGATGGTGAAAATTTCGATCTATATAATCGACTAAAAATTTAAAAAAAATGTCTACACAAACGACAAAATAAGAAAGAAAGCCTCTTTAAAATTTCACACCTTCACATTACATTTTAGCATTAATATCAGTTTTTATTTTAAGGACACACGATAAAAATAAAAACACATTTTGGTATATCACCTGTGAAACAATTTAATATAAATTAAGTTTTATCACTGCATTAGGCTGAGTTTACATCTGGCATTTCTTGTGTGTCATTTGCGCAAAAAAACCTAACCAACTAATTACTAATGAAAAGCTGTTTGATTCAGACATTTATGTATGTACATATTTATTGATTTAAACAGTTTGCAATCATTTTGGATTCTATAAAATTGTCTATTAATTATGTATGAAACTGTTTAACTTAGTAAACACATGTCTGAATCAAATAGTTTTTCAAAAGTGATTAGTTGGTTATGCTTTTTATACGCTTGTGTGACTTTTGGCACACAGATGTAAACCCGGCCTTAGCACTGTAAATTTGGTAATGTAAAGAAATATTTCGAGGGTTAACACTGTTCAAGGACTCTATTTACAACAGCTCGACAAGGCAATCAACGGTTTCAAAAATATTTAAGAATATCACACAGAAAAAAGTAGAAACAAGATTCAATTAAAAAAAACAAAAATTCAGTTAAAAAATTAATTAGTTTTCAACTAATCACGGAAATTGTAGTATTAACTCATCCATTTTAATTGAACATTTTTTTGGTTTCTTCAATTAAAAAAATATTACATTAACTAAAAATTTAATTGGTGGTTTTCTAAAGATTCAATTAAAATTTAATTGAAACATTTTTGAAGATTCAATTAAAAAATGAATGAATACTTTTTAGGATTCAATTAAATAACTAATTAAAATTGTTTGAAGATTCAATTAAAATAGTAATTGAAATATAAAAAATCTAAGAAAATAAAAAATAGAAAACTGTAAAAATATAAAAAATGTTATGTACATATGTATGTATGTATCTTCATATAAAATATTTACAAAAATAGAAACTTTTGTCTACTGTACCGAAAACCTAACTGATGCATCGCATGGCTTTTGAAATTTGAATGGAGGAAAAAATTACAATGGCCGTATTCGTTGTTTAATACTCTTACGTAAGTGTAAATGCAGTACATTGTCGTAGCCTTTCTTTGAATTGTGTGTATTTTATGATTGGATTTTAAAGAAAGGCTTCGATGTTTTCCATATGTACTTACGCAAGACCTTTTGCATCGAACCCCCAATACCGCCAATGTTCTAAATTTATCTACCACATTTGGTCTATAAGCTTGCATTTTTTATCATTATTGTCTTTTTATTTCTCAACATAAGGGAACCAAATGAATTTCAGTTTTTTTATTTTCGTATTTAATTCTTATTCAACTTATGTCAAAATTACTACGATTCAAAAAAAAAATTAAGCTGAGTAGTTTTTTCTCCCATATAAAATATCAAAACCAGTTAAAAGATTAATTGAGAATTTTAATTGAAAATATTTTTTTAAAACAATGTGGCATACTACAAAAAAGCAACTCGATTTTCATACATAAAAACAAAAGTTTCATTATTTACATACAATTAATATGTAAAAGTGGTTAACCATTTCAGAGTATTCTCAGTTAAGCTCTGTTGATAACACTTTTTTGTTATGGCAGCAAAGTCAATTAAAATTAACATATATTCAATTAAACTATTAATCAAAAATATTATTTTTTCTAAGCAATCACTTAATTAAAAAAATTTCAACAATAATTTTTTCTGTGCATGAACTGCAGAGTTAAAATATTTGTGTTGCAAACAAAGTTATTTTATTTCATAGGGTGCCCCTGTGTGTGAGTGGTAGCGATGCTAGCTTCTCAGTCCAGAGGTCGTGTGTTCGATTCCCACCATAGACCCTGGGAATTTTCTGCAGACAAGCTAAGCGCTTCGCGGGTTGTGTTTGTTTAAAAAAAAAATTAACAAATCGTCAATATGTCTGAGCAAACCTTTATTTTACCTCATCATAACCAAGGCGAATTCAGTATCAGGTGAACTCATCGCTACAATAATTTTACAACACAAAAAACAACACGTAGTTTGCTGTGCTAAAAAACCAAACTGTCAGAAGATTTCCAAGCAAATTTTGACATTTTGGTTCAAATTGCTCAATTTGGCATCAACAGCTGATAATCAGCCGGGCTGATAAGGTCACCTGATACTGAATTCGCCTTGATCATAACCGAACAGCTGTCAGTCTTACATTCTACTAAGTTTTAATACTTAAAAACGTTAAAACTACATAAATAGTACTAACTATTGTAATTAGATAAGTTTTAATTTTAATTAACAAAAAGTGCCAGAAAAGAAGCGATAGCACAGAATACACAGAAGTGAAGAAACTAACAGGTAAAAAAAGCTCCAATCAGGTTTTTGTTAAAACTCGTGGAAAAAAGAGAGAAAACTAGTATAGTATAGTTGATACTGTAGTGTATTACTACTTACCAATTAACACAGCTAATAAAAATTTATTACGACGACAAAATTTGAGGGAAAACGAGACAGAAAAATACCCTTATCTTCCGTCTCGTGACACTTCTGTATGTTTTGTGGCGAGAGTGCCACAGAGCCAGCCAACATCCAATATTTCCCAAATGTCACAATTATGCCACATTTCCCATTACTGTTACATATACATACATACATATGTATGGAAGAGTACCCTTCCAATATTTGGAAGTTTCTTTCATCGTCCATCGTCAAAGGCGTTACGTATTTCTCACTTCCAGATGTTAATTGGAAGATAGTTCGAATTTCAATAACAATTTACATTGCAGTCGTCTTTTAATCATCCAGACGACGTTTGGAAGACAGTTTGCTGTTTACAACACCAGCCGAAAATGACATGTGACGTTATGGATATAATAAACACAGACAAAACTATGCACTTCTGGGAAAGTAGCAGTGACCGTGAAATAAAATTAAAAGAATGCAAAAAATAAGTTTTCGACATCATAGAGATTAGTTTTTTTTTGGTCTTTTGCTGTGGTCGGTCAGTGGTAACGTGTGACTTTGTTTTGTTATTGACTAGTCAACTGACTGTCATTATTGAATTCAATGTAAAATTGTTTTAAATGTGTTAGTGAAAAAAATTTGGATATGTTAGTTTGCATAGGAGCACAATTTCTGTGTATATTGTTGAGCAAGAGTATTAATTTGGCTATTGTATATCTATACCCCAACAATGTAAACATGCAACGAAAAGTAATTTCCTCTAATTTAAATACCAATTATTGAAAATTCAAATGCAACAAACTAAGACTTCACTAAAAACAAATGGACTAGACAGTTTAGGTTCGATAGTACTAGCAAAGGATAACCAATTGTTTTATGAGTCCCCAAAGATTTCGAAATTCAGTGTGCTCTCAAAAAATGGTTTCATAATTTTCTGGCCAATAGCTACATCAGACTTGGTGATAGCACTTTACTACATATACATATGTGGCAAAAATGTAGCTAATAGTCTACCATACAAATCATCTAAATATTTTATATTAAAAAAATTTCTTCATGCACTTTTTTTGCAAGAATTAAGGAAAACTTATTTCTACTCTTGTTAAATAACTTACAGGGCCTTCTTATTTTTTGCTTACAATATTAAGCAATATTATCTAGGCACCCTAAATAATTCTTCATTAATACCAATTTTTACCTTAAACATTTTTTAAGGTATTTTTTAATAACTAATTAAGTTTATATGCCAAGTATAAGATGTTAATATAGATGAATGAAATGAAATGCTGTTTCCTTGCCAAATATTATTAATTAAAAATTATTAGTGCTGGTTTGTTTATTTATTGTAAAGAATCCGCAAGATAACTTTTTTTTGAAAATGCTATAAAAATACTACTGAATATTTTCTCATATTTCTTTTTTTATTTGAAAGTACATGTTGAAACCAAATGTATCCAATATCCTCCTCTTCAATTTTTGTGAACAAAAATTCGTTCAACATGGCCCGATAATGATCGCCATTGACTGTAACGGCCGCTCATTGCTCATTTTCGAAAAAATGAACCAATTGGACTTTGTATGGCATCATACTGAGGTATTTCTGCAAAATTCGTCTCAATGATGTCTCCGAAATGTTCAATTGTTGAGGTCGACAGTAAATTGATGCTGATGGCGCTTTATGCACAATTTGTGCCACAGCAGCAATATTCTCGGGTGTACGCACTGTTTTTGGCTTTTCACGCTTTGGTTTATCGATAAGGATGCCAGTTTCTTTCATTTTTTTCACGATATAACGACCATACGAAGCTGACGGTGCTTCTCTTCTTCCAAAATCCGTGATTTTCAGAGTAATGTCGCAATATTTCCCAGCGTTGTTCAAGCGTATGCACATCCATATTCGTTCAGCGGAATGATAAGACTAATTATCTGTCAAATCAGACATGAGCTAAGTGTTACCATTCACGAAATAAGCATAGTTAAAAAAAAAACGTTTGATGGCGGACCATTTATATATACTTGTATATTCCTTTATTTATAAAATTTACAGAAATTATGCAAATTATATAAAAAGTTCACGTAGAACATAGGGCGTCAACAAAGTATCTTAACCGTACTCGATCATTAGCTGGATTCTTTGTTGATTCCATGTGTTACGGGGCCTTCCTGTGTACCTGAGAGTCCCAGTATAAATTCTGCTTTAGAATGTGACCTATCCAAGTCCATTTACGCCTGCAGTTTTCAGAATAAATTTGCGCGCAGGTTAGCCAAAATATTCGCAAAATTTGTTTAATGCACTTATTGTAGAACGATTGCAATTTCCTACGTGTAGACTGCGTTGTACTCCAGGTGCTGAAACCATACAGTAGTACGGATTTTACATTACAGTTGAAAATTTTAACTTTTTTGGTGGTAATTATATTTTTCTCTCTCCATATTCAATGCAGCGAATGGAAAGCGATCCGGACTTTTTTGATTTCATAAAATTAGCAAATTCGACTGCCGAGATATTAAAAGAAATCTACATCCTCGATCAGCTGTCTTTGTAGTATTAAGGGTACCGTATTGCTAGTGCCAATCCGAATCAGTTTGGCTTTCTTCACATTTATTTTGAGGCCGACTTTATTGGCATTGATGGATAGGCATTTAATCTTCTGGGCTATATCATTGAAACGATGTACAAAGAGACATATATCCTCTTCATAGTCGATGTCACTGATGAACTCACTCGTGTTCCAGCGGATGCCCTGCGGTACTTCAAAATTTGCTTAGGAAGTACAGTGTACAACTTAAGTACTTAAGTTATATATTTTTTTTTTTTAAACAACCACAACCCGCAAAGCGGTGAATTCTAGGAGCATCCCGGCAATCTACAAATAGTAAATAAAGACTGCTGTTGTCCTCAATGGATTTTTCGATGATAATGCGTGTTGTATTAATACGATCTTCCCGGTTAGAATCCAGGACGCAAATTGCGGCACCCGTTATCGAACGAAATTACGAAATATTGCCATACAAACTCTATTGAAATATTTCATAATTTCGTTCGATAACTAATGCCGTAATTTTCCCCCAGCTTGTTCTCTTCGTAGGATAGTTTCTACAACTGGGGAAATTCGCTGTAGAATTAGGGACGAAAGCAATTTGTTGACAATTTGTTGTTCTGCAAGTTTGATAGTGGGCAAAGTATTTTAGTAAAAGTAGGTGATGATGTGGAAATTTATCTTCTCTGTAGGTGTGCTGTTTCATGCCAGCAGTATGAACGGTGGCGTGTAAGGAGCTCCGCCTAGTTATATTTTATATCCCAAGCCTGGATAAAGAAGGAAGGGAAGCCAACCAACACCAATTGGCAACAGTGTACTGAGCGTCTTGGCAAGTAGGAGTGTCTAAAACCCGACCTCTAAAACTTCTGCCTCACCATGGTCCCCCGCCATCACCGAACCAGGTTGAGCTTGGGCTAATAACATAATCTTGTAAAAAACACTACATATAAAAATTGAAAAGCTACAGGAAAAAACTTAAACTACCAATAAAAAAAATAACTTAAGCCTGACTGAAAGCCTCTTCCATTTCGAGGTGGTCAGCCTTGGCACTCCCTACCTCAATCTCTATTGTAACAGTGTCACTTAAAATTATCAATTTCGAAAGCTTTAATTATTGACTATAATAGGTCTATACATAATGTTTCTATTAAGAGTTTAAAAGTTATACATATATTACCAATGGTTTTTATCGGAACCCCTAATTATTAAGATGTTAAAAGTGATCAGCATGCCAAAATGCAATGAGAAACAAGGTAGACTTATAATAAATTAATTATTTTTTTAAAAATTTTTGGAAATTTACATGGCAGCTGCATTTATTTTCACAAATAAAAATAAACTTTGAGATAGCAGAATAAAAAAAAATTATATAAAACGAGAGAAAGAAAGTAATTTTTTTTATTCGGAATTTATATTATCGATGAATATTGTATAGGGGAGCTATTTGTCGGAAACTCATTTTGACCAAAAATAGGTTATCGATATATTCTTCAATGCAGTTTGTACATATTTTAACATTTCAAAACCTTCGATTCGTTTATCCATGTGATTGAGATAAAAAATAATTTTATTGAAAATAATGATTCATTTGTATACACATAGTTAAAATATAATAATTTTGAACGAAAGTTTTTTATAGATGTAATTATCCAGTAAGAAATAGCTTTCAGGAAAGTTAATAAGATCCCGAACTTGTTTTAGTTTAGTGTATTGTAATTTTAATATATTATATTATATATATTATATCATATTGTATGATCTTTTTAATGAGTGCAAAGGAACAAATTTGTAATTACTTATATGATGTTGGGAAAAACTCGCCACCAACCATAGAAAAACCGAATATCAAAAATTACCCTTAAATCAATATATTTTGTACAACTAAAAATTTCATATTTCATAAAATTCCATTTTTTTGGAAGCATAATTTTATTAAAAAAACTACTTCTCACATTTTTATATTGAGCATTTAAAATATAACTTTAATTTTAAATCATGTATGCTTACATTTTCTAATAGTTTTTAAGTTCATAATATTTCAGTTCTCTTTAAATTTTTGTAAATAAATGTGTTTAATATTATACATTTAATTGGTGACCCCACAATATCAAGAAATAAATTCTAAATCAATTATCTGAATATTGTTAATAATCACTTTCTGAAAAGTCAAAATTAATCTGTTATTGATACTTTCGAAGTAGAGAAAAGTAGTTCCTCGATTATTACTTAAAATTTTTTTTTTACTGGATAATTAAGAAATTAATTAAAATATTTCACCTTAAAATTTGTATTTTTGCGGGTTCGCAGACCACCCATCCAGAGATCAGCTAAAATTACTTGACTGCAAGGATGTGCCAGTAATGCCCTATGATTTGCTGCTACAGCCAGGGAAAGACAGCTTTGATTGGACCACGAGTGTAATTCGCAAGTTAGCAAGCGCTGTGCCTTCTCACCATCTGTCCTGTAGCTGAAATCCAGCAACTTTATTCCTGGTCAAGGAAGAGAATATAATAAGTAAAAACATAGAGTTTTCAAAGAGTAAGTAAAAAAATACTTATTTAAAATCACAAACAAAGTTTTCCAACACAACAAGAATAAATCTAAACATCATGATAAACACAAATGTCCATAATAATAAGGAAACACCTATACATTCACGAAAGTTTCAAATCAATATTAAAAAAAATTAATATTTCTACTACGCTCAAATTATGTTATGCTTTTTCGTGAGTGAGAACATTAAAAAAAATATTTTGTTCTACACTACTTAGCCATGCTGGCTATTTTCTTGTGTCATAGAATGTCTATTCCTTTTTTTTAGAAATGAGAGTTAATATTGGATATGGTCGAATAATGCTTGGTTTTAACCAATATATTTCAATTTAAATTATCTTCACTTTTGTAATCGCGAAATTTTTACATGGTTAAAAAAGTGAATACAAGGTTTCGAATTGGTAGAAGTTAGAATATTAGACGGTTAACCGTTATCGTTGACAATTTCCTAGGTACGAAAACAATAATCACCTATAAGCGCCACCAATTGCAAAATCAGCTCTAATGTCATTTAGTATCTTGTGCTTGTTGAAAAATTTAACAAACGGTCGACCCGATGGGTAAACCTTATTCTATTACGTTTAATCCAGTGGTGTTAACCATGATACAATAATATAAAGGTAAAACCACATTTGACGTTTAAAATTAATTATGACTCTTACCCAAATTATTTGAATACTGTTTTTTTGTAAACAGAGAGGAAAACGGTGCCACATACATATAATGGTAACTTTTATTTAGGAATGCTTTTTGAAATGTGTAATTTGAGTTTAATTAATAGCATTTTTTAAGTTAACCCGTTGTTCAATAAATAGTGACTTCGTTGAACAAAGATTTTTTTGCATATCTTTCCTTAAGCCTTTGATGTAAAAAATCTTTAAACAAAAAATCCGTAAGGCGAATAAATAATAACAAATATTAATAATTTTCAAATCCCCCCGAATATATTTAGAGAATATGTGATATCTTCTAAACGGCTAAACCGATTTTCTTAAAACATACCTAGGGACCCTCTCGACATAGTCACGTTTCCAACATATAAAACTAAGTCAAAATCGATCCAGCCTTTTGGTCTGTAGCCGGACACGGACAGACACATACAGGCACACTACAAACTTATAACACTACAAACTTATAACACCCCCTTTTTTGGTCGGGTGTTAAAAAAACATTCAATCTGTGAAGCCATTATATGAACATATATTCGAAATATGTAATTGTGTTTTATTTTCCATAAATATTATGTAATTTTATTTATTAGAAACTTTTTTCTTTTTAATTTTTAAATTCACAAAACAAAGTCAAGAAATAGACAAAAATCTCGGATTTTACAACTGAATACGGTAGCATTAATTTTGAGATTAAAAAATAATTGGGACAAACGTCAGAAGGTTAATATGGCCACTAAAAGAGAGAACGGTTTTACCTTTTTTATTATTGTATCATGGTGTTAACCATTTTTTAGGTTAGCTCTTGTTTCAAAAACAATTAAGATTGAAAATTTAGTTAAAAGTACCGAAAAATCGATTTTTTTTTAATTTTCTACCATTTATTAATTTTGTTTAAAAACACCAACAACTGAAGTAATAATTACCTTGCAACATGTTTTTACATCGAATCATTTCATAAAAAGTTAGTTTACAGTATCCAGGCATTTGATTAAAAAGGGATGAACATTTTTCTTTGCTTTTGTTTATATTTTTACCCACTTCAAGATTGACACAAAAGAGTATCTCAAATTCTAACAGGTATTAAGTGTATCACCAGTGTCACAACTTCCGAACCATTTAGAAGGGTAGACAAAGATGTATCAGATATGAAGATTGGAAACAAGAATAATAATATAATTCTAAAATGGTTTTAATTTATGAAAATAGTTAAAGTTTCAAGAATGATGCTTTTCTAAATTTGGTAATTTGGCAAAATTTTTAACTTTCTACACTCACAAAAATTTTAACTAAATTTTAGTTATACGTGAACTTAGTTTTAGTTCATGAAATTTTCTTGAATTGAGTTAAAATTAATTTAAAACAAAGAAATACTACTTCTCGGAAGTATGCAAAAAATTCTTATAAACTTGAATATATTACACAATTTTTCTTAATTATTTTTACTTAAATGAAGTACATAGTTATTTAAAATAATTATAATTATCATGCATATAATGAAAACCTCTTCATAATAAAGATATTTTATCTTCCAATTCAGTAATTTAAATTTTGTTTGAAAAATAAATAATTTAGTAAAATGTTTCCTTAAATTTAGTTTAACTTTGATAACTAACTTAAAAGAAGTATGCCGAGTTCTTGTTTTTATGGAAAGTGTTTCTTTGAAGTAAAGCAAATCTACTAGGTTGTTTGTTTACTTGATACAAACATATGTATTATGTAAGTTTTTACACACATACATACATATGAAAAAAAAATTAAGTAAATTTAAGTTGAATATGAACTTAGTTTAGTTCATAAAATTTCTTTGAACTAAATTCAAATTAACTTGGCTTTAGAATAATATATAAATTTTTCATTATCATTTGAAAAAATTGTCAATACATATAAAATATTTTTTGCTATTCACTTTGACTTCGTGCGTGTTGTGAAAAGTTGTGTTCGGAAAATTTTTCGGGTGCGTGTTTCGCACGTGGTGGACATATGTATTGTTATTTTTGTTCGGATCGTATTGTGTTGGAAAATTAGACAACCCATTTCTTCAAGTTTGAGGTATGAATACATTATTATCTATGCATGTACATAATGATGTATGCATGTACATAATATGTACATGCATACATCATTTACTTCAATAGTGTCATAACTCAAAAAATAAGTTTTTTGAGTTAATAATGCAGCATAATGTAGCATTTTGTATATTATCTTGTGTAAGAAGTTCACATAAATAGCTTGTACCATATCTCCTGAGAGAAGAATATTTTTTCATGTTTTCATTTACTGTCAACAATGTCAAAGCTTTTTGAAAAGCTACTCATGACAAAATTGTCTTCAATTTTAACTGATAATGGGTGCATCCCGGACCATCAATTTGGTTTTAGAAGCCAGCATAGTACCATTGAGCAAACGCATAGATTGGTTCAATTTATCAGAAAAACATTTGAGGAAAAGAAGTATTGTTCTGCCCTGTTTATTGACGTTTCTCAGGCATTTGATAAAATGTGGCATGAAGGCCTGATTTTAAAATTGAAGACATACTTACCAATAAACATTCTAAATCTTTTGGAAAGTTACATTCTTGCACGAAAATTTACAGTGGTGGAAGGACACTTTATGAGTATGCCTGAAACTATCTCATCCGGTGTGCCACAGGGGAGTATACTGGGGCCATTTTTATATTTGATTTATACTTGTGATATGCTTGTGAGCAGTAGTATCCACACTTCTACATTTGCCGACGATACCGCCTGCCTTAGTAAGCACGAAAACCCTGATGAGGCATCCCGAAAACTCCAGGAACACATTAGCCAGATGGAACTATAGTTAAACTTATGGAGAATTAAGGTAAATGAACAAAAGTGTGTCCATATAACATTTACCTTACGAAGAGATACTTGTTCCCGCATTCGGATTAATAATCAAGTTGTTCCTCAACATTCACATGTGAAATATCTTGGTATACACCTCGATCGACGGCTTACATGGAAACATCACATTGACTATAAGTTAACTCAAATGAAACTAAAATTAACTCAGGTACATTGGCTGATTGGCAGAAATTCAACACTCATCCGTTTAAAAAAGAGAGACACAAGGGCTTTAATACTAAACACTCCGAATGAAGTTGCTTGAAAATACTTTTTTTTGCTTATCACTACTTATGTATTATTTACAACTATCACTTAGTTATGTCTGGCATTGGTCGGGCCTATTAATTATATGTTAGATTTAAGATTTGAATACTTATTGTTAGTTCATATATGAAGATACAATAATTAAAAAAAAATCATGCATACAAAAAAAAATGTTTTCATTTAGTTGTATGGAAATTTAAAACTTAAAACGCGTCTTCTGCAAAACTGCTTTTTTGAGTTGTGACACGAACGACGATTTTCGTGCACGTCGACGAATTCGTCGATAATAATTCGCTACGTAAACTCGTTGTGTGATAAAGTTGGTTATAGCACAGAATATGAACTAGAATTCGCACTTCTGAGTTAAGCGAAATAGTGATAACAGCTGGTTGGTGTTGAATTCGAAGCGTTACTTGAATTATTTAAGTGAGAGAAAAAATTGTTTTCTACATGTATACAAAGCAATAGCTATATACCGCATTTGCAAACATATGTTCATAAAAAACTAGAAAATAAAATTCACAAAAATTTTTGAAAAGTGAAAAAGTTTTTAACATATTAAAGTGTGTAATCGAAGGGCAGTCCTCAACTACTGATTGTAAATTATGGCCCAAACAATGTTAGATATTTAATTATTTACAAAGTGTTTGCAAAAAAATCTTTAAGGGCATTGTGATACCTTCCTGGCATTTGGAACATTTGGACATATGTAGGTACAAAGTTACTACCTATGATGAAGACTCGTCTCAAGAAAGCGTTTTTGTACACTTCGGAAGATTAAACAATTGTTAAAGTTGTGCATGTTGTTGAAGCTTGTTGGAACACCACATGTAACTCGGCATTAGCTCAACGAAAATAATTTCGTAAAGCTCTTTAAGACTGACAGTATTTTCATCACATAGGCGTTATACGACGCATGCAACAATTTGGCCAAGTATTACAACATAATGCTGCTGGAGGGTATTTTGTGCCTAAAATAGGGGCCGGCCAACTTTTTTCTGATCTGCAAGTGCCTACACAAGTGAGTATAACACCACGATGGGCTGCACATGTGCGCTTGTGATATATGTAACTGGCCAGCAAACTATCATACCACATTATATTTCTTTGGCCGGGCCGCCTGCTGCTTCTGAGCGTACTACCAAACAAAAATGTACGCGTGCTATCATGCCTAAAATGGAACCCGGCCAAAATTTTATTATATCCGTAAGTACATAAAAAAATGCTAAATACTGTACGCTGGGCTGCAAACTATTCCAACACCTTATATTTATTTGGCCGGGCCACCTTTAACAGGTGGTGCTGCTCAACAGGGTGCTACCAAATAAAAATGTACGAAAACAGAAGGTTCCAGCAAGTCAGCTTGTTGCGCAAATGGTTTTATTTGAATAATATTTGAGTATTTGAAATATTAATTGTTCTCACCGATTTTTTATTCCAGAAAATTGTTACGCGTCTTTGTTTGTAAATGCAAAGAGATCAGAAACAAGAGATCAGACATATGCATCAATTTTTGGCTAGATTTGTTGAGTACTTTAAAGGCTGAATACTCTCTGGGGCGTTTGGATGGTTATGGCATGTATTTTTGTAGTATTGAAAGCAGTAATCAAGCTGCTCAGGAGGTACTGTTACAATCGATAGGTAAAGCACCTATGGGGTTCTTATGTGCATGTGATCATTTTATGGCCATTACATACTTTCAAGGACCCTTGAAACTAAATTCCAAATATCTGGCGGATTGGACTTTAATGTCATGAATTTATATACATAGCTGGAAAGCACGAATGCTGCCATACAAATTTATAGAAAAGCTGTAGGTAAGGTTTTAAATGTTGATCCAATTTATATTAGATTTTTTTTTACATAAAAAATATATATGTATGTATGTATGTATGTACATATGCAAGCATATAATTTTTAATACATGCTTTCTTAAATTATTTTTATTTTAGGGGAGACGTATGAAAAACTAGATAGATTTGAAAATGTGGTGAGTGTATAAAATGGCCAATCTGCATAAAAAATTACGAGTCTTAGAGCTGGCTGTTAAGTGCAACATTATGTATTGCAGCGATTTTTTTACAAACTAACAGCCTTACTTATTAAAATTAAATAGGCTTTATAAAGGGTTTTGAAAACAAATTATCACAAATTATCATAAAAAATTATTCTTATTAACAAAATGTAGAAACAAGTTATTTCTTACTTAAGCCTATACTCACCCCAATTTAAAGTAACAAAATCTTAAAAGAAGTTATATGTATGTATGTCCAATTTTTAAATTTTTTTTATTTTTAATTTTTTTAGTATCTGTATAAATGTATTTACATATATTTTTGAATCATGTTAAATTGTTACAAAAGGAACTCTGGATATGTAAACAAAAATAAATTCCAAAATTTGTAAACTGAAAAACAAAATTAGAATATTTACTAATATAATTAATTAGCATCTTTTCAATAACTTTGATTTTTAATAATGACAAACATTTTATTCAAAATCAAATAAATATTCATTTACTAATGCCATCAAAGTCTAAAGTTGTTTTAATTGCGAACATTCTTCCTTCTTAAATGCATTTTGATCTTTCCAGTTTAGATTTTTGGGATCGAATAAAGTTTTGGAACAGCTATTTCTTTCAGATTCTTCTGGGTTTTCTTGTTGACGTTCACATACATACATATGTAAATAAAAGTAAAATAAAAATATTTGTATTATTAAAATTTTGTATTTAGATATAAAGCAAAAATCATATATCTATATTTATTGCAAAGTTATTTATTCTTCGTATCAAATACTTGTACAATAGGACACATAACTACTTATTAACTTTCAATTCACTTTATATGTATGCATGCACACATTTGTCATTCACATTTTGATTCCAATTGATCGGACCTCTTCTTTTTTAAGCGATTTGTTAGCCAACGTATTTGTACATTGGACAATAACGTCACTTATCCTTCCAATGCACAAAATTCCACAGAGACCATTCACTTTACGTAGATAGAAATCACTTATTTTTGTTGAGAACTTGCAAAAAACACCAAATTAACAAAACACTTGGAATCCAAAAGATTTGAACACTACATTTATATACGACTTGTTAACCTGTGATGCTATTCATTGAACAAGGACATCATTATTCCTTCCAATGTGCTAGATTCCACAAATACACTTAACTTTATCTGTACACATTGTTTGCGTAAGGCACTTGCAAAAATTAACCAAATTGGTTTCAATTAATCCAAGCACGACAAAATGTTAACGGCGGAGTTTGTAAATTGGACAATTTATTCTTTTCTTCGCGTCATGTTAACCTAAGGATTTGTACAATGGACCAGAACATCAAAATTCCACACTTAAATTTCACCTTAAAAATTCACTTTGCACAGAAGTTTTCATGTTAATTACTTACTTAGTTGGCTCTGTCGGGAACGAATTCATCTTATATTCTGCAGCACAACCAATAGAATATCTGAGGCTCCTGGTAAATAAGAATACATTATTAAAATCTATTATAAATAACTAAAAGAAAAAATAAATATACACTTACGTTTTCACTTTTGTTGTGTGACGCTCCCAGTAATCCATGTTTTTTCACCATCACTTTTGTTTTGTTCACTTTTCTCTCTGTTGGTAATATGTGGACAAAATAATCTACCAAATTTTGTCCACAAATTACCAACTTTGGCAAGGATTTTTGGCGCAAAATCATTTTTTATCCAATTTGCGCCAATTCTTGCCAAGAAAATTTTTATTTTGTAAATAACTAAAAGTCATTTTACTTGAATTATCTGACAGAGAAAGGCATAGAAATTGCTCATATTTGCTATCTCTACCGCAAAATTCAGGTAAGGCGAATTATCTTGAATTCGCCGGTGTTGTGTCTAGTCTAGTTTACTAGGTGGTCGCAAGGGATCAGGTGACTAATTTCGCCGCTTGTAATTTGTATATACCTGGGATGTCAAGACACATTTTTCAGTAAATTTTTCTGACATTTCAAGTATAAATTTCCCAAAGCGAATTGAGCTGAGTATACCTTATATGCCTTGTTTAGTAGTCTATGGGTTATAGTGTGCTCAGAGGGATAGAGAAAAACATTCGTCGTTCGTCGGCGTACAAAATAGAAAAGGCCCAACTATAATATGAATAAGCGAACTTAAGCAACTGTGCGGTTACATATCAAACGTATGTGACAGACTATAATGTACTTATGAAACTTTTCGTCAAGTTTCGTCAAATGTCATTTGCTTAAGCTAAGTGCCAAACTGAACACACATTCCGTACGGAAAACCCTGTTGTGCATTCTTTAAACTCAAGCAAACAGCATCAGAAAATATTCATTGATTTTAAATATATTTTTATTGTTTCTTATTTTAAACTCAGAAAAGAAAGCAAAACTTTTATTTTCATGCTTTGTTTTACAATACACATATACACACATACACATGAGTTTATTTATGTAAGTTCATTGTTGTACTTTTTAGTAGGCAAAACAAATAAAACAAGTATTAAAATGGTGGATATAATTATACGTGAATTTTTAATAGATTAGGATATTCCAACAACTTAATTTGATTGAATTGCATTAATTTAGTAGTTATAAGAAGAAACAAAATTTCTAAAAAATTGTGAACAATACTTATATGTGCAGCTGTGGCTAAAGAATACTTAAGTGCATATAAGTAACTACATTGTGGCCACCTAAAAGTCACATCTGAATTGCTTAAGTATTTTACAGACTTATCGTTCAATTATGGCATTAGCTTAAGCCAGCTTATTCATATTATAGTTGGGCCTAAATAAATCTATCTGAGAGTTCGTCACGTACGAGGAATTTCTTTCTACGGCGGTGTTGTGTTCATTTTCATATGCACAAATGTGTTTTATTTTTTATAACGAAAGTTCGCAGCGTCCCAGTTGTGTTCCTGGCATATCGTCACCTAGAATCCAAAAGGCCGTAACTACCAAAAAATTAAAAAAAGACTTTGATTGATTATGTGAATAACCAAAATACATCTTTCCTAACAGTTAAATATTAAATAGTCTTAAATTTATAAGATGTTTTGCTTCTCCTGTAAAAAATAAAAATTGTACTTACGGCCTTTTGGATTTTAGGTGACGATATGTCCTTGGAATAAATGAGTAACAATTTAATTACAGAATTTGTACTATGGAAGACGATTTGACGCAATTATTAATCTTTTTGAAAAGGGAACGGTTTACACAAGTTCTTGAAGGTAAATTCTGGGGAATACATTTCGTTGCATTATCAAATTGTTTTTACATATTTATATAGTAAATACCACAACTCAATTTCAAAGCTGAGAAAAGAAGGAGTTTATGATACAAGTACCAATTCTGTAACGCAGGATCGTCTCACGGACGATACTTTAGGTAAATACATACATAATACTTTTTTTGTGAAAATATACGATAAATTTCTATGTCCACTTTTGTATTAACTCAAAATAATACCTTTGTGGTGATATAAAGGTAGTCACTACACTATCACAAAAATGGTCTCAAATGTGGTTTTCGAAATGAAATAGTAATCGGAAGACATCGAAATTTTTACAGTAGATATGTAGATATGTTGTTAGTTGATTTCTTGCAAATAGTGAAATTTTAGAAATTTTGAGTTAATACCCCCTTTTTGATTAAGTGCGATATGTACATATGTAGATATTAATATGAAATGGAATTTTTGCAAATTTTTTTATTTGAGTTACATATAAAAATGTACATATGTATGTATAGAAAGATGAACATATTGTTACCTTAACATATAAAGGCCCTAACACCTTATTTTTTTGAAATCGAGTTTTTTTGTATTTCGATATAACATATAAGATATCAAAAAATGCAAAAATCTCGATTTCAAAAATAAATGATTTAGGGCCTTTCTATATTAAGTTGACAATATGAACTTATCTAGGAAGCCATTCGAGCTGTTTTTAACCCCCTCATAAGTTTGTTCCCCGCAATCGTAAAATTATAAAATTTAAACCATAATTGGAAATTTATATAACCTAATATGTGAAGTTTGAAAGTTTTACAATGAAAGGTTCCGGAGATATGAAGGTGCAGAAAGTGCATATTTTGAGACACACTCACTGACTCACTGACCTACTGACTCACTCAGCAGCATTATGAAGCACTTCCGCTATAGCTAGAGATCTGAAATTTGGTACACGAGTAGATCTTGGTGAGCGATGAACTAGAAAAATCTAAAACCCCAAAAATTTTTACCAAGGGTGCTGGGCTACGCCCATAAAGCTCAGAATTAAAAAAAATATTTCTAATGCGTTTAACTCAAGCGATTTTATTACAATTTTTCACACATGTTGCAATAACACAAGGCTAAAAATTTTTATTGAAAAAAGTGGGCGTTAAGTTATCTAGAAATTATCTTACACCCTTACGATTACAAATTTATATAACTCATACCATGTTGCAATGATAGGTATTGTACCAAACACGAACTTGATCAAAATTTTTATCTTACTACCTTTGGTAACCGAAATTTTGGAAAGGAACTTGGCCTTTTTTCACATTTATGTTTTTGTGAGGATATTGACTTTCAATGAATATTTTTTTATTTTTACAAGTTCAAAAAATATTACATTTGAGCTTTAGCGAATAATGGTGGAGTGCTTTTAATTGGTTCAGTTTACTGTAAGGTTTGGAATTTATTTTAGGCTATTGAATTATTGGTTTAAAGGATTGTAGACGCAGGTCATAGTACAATTTCTCTTATCAATCCCCATTTATAATTTTGCGTGCGGGTAAGTGAATTCGCATTTGAGTGTAAATATGGTAGACTTGTTATACAGTTAAGTCTGTAGAATAATTTTACCTTCTAGATTTAAATGTTATTCACTTATTTCAATGAGCCAAGGTCACAAATCTGACTGATAGTATATAACTGACCAAAATAAGGCTGTTTTTATTAACCCGAAATTATTTGGCTATAGGTTATCCTGAGTACATCGTTTTATTTATTAAACTTGTAAAATATAAATTAAAAATATTTTTACAATCTTGCCTATAATGGTATATTTATTCTTATTACATACGTACATCCATAATTATGAAAGTGGCTTCAATAATTTATTTATGGTTTCGCGATATTTGGATATTTCGAAGCTAAAATACAACTTTCATAATTATGGATGTAAATATGTAATAAGAATAATTATTACATATGTAATGGGAATAATTATTACATATGTAATAAGAATAATTATTGCATATGTACAATACATATGTACATATGTACAATACATTGTATACATACATATCGCTCATTTACTTCAATAGTGGCATAACTCAAAAAATGTGTTTTTTTTGGCATCACTTTTTTAACTGGCGGCCATTTTGTCAGCTGTCAAGTGATTAATATTTAGTTTGGTTTGCAATTTCATCATGAACAGGTTGACAAAAGAACAACGCTTGCAAATCGTGCAAATTTATTTCGAAAATAATGGTTCAGTTCGCGAAGTTTACCGCAAGCTCCGTCCATTTTATGGTCGACATAATCGTCCATCAGAGCAATTAATTCGGTTAACCATGGATCGTTTTCGCACTACGTTTACTCTATGTGATAATACGCATCCGCAGAGACGTCGAACAGTGCGCACCGAAGAAACAATTGCCGCTGTAGAGCAAAGTGTTGAAGAGGACCCGAATGAATCGATTCGCCACCGGAGACCGGTATAGAGCCATGATAACCGACTATTTTGTTCCCGAATTGGATGGCATGAATGTGGATGAGTTGTGGTTCCAACAAGACGGCGCTACATGCCACACAGCGCACGTCACAATCGATTTATTGAAGGAAACATTCGATGAGCGCATAATTTCGCGGAATGGACCTGTCAATTGGCCACCAAGATCGTGTGATTTGACACCATTGGATTATTTTCTTTAGGGATATGTGAAGTCGCTCGTCTACGCCAACAAACCAGAAACGTTAGGGGACTTGGAAGCCAACATTCGTGGCGTTATTGCCAACATACGGCCCCATATGCTCGAAAAAGTAGTTGAAAATTGGCTTTATTCGAGCCAGCCGCGGCGGAAACATGCCCGAAATCATATTTAAACATTAATGGCATAAAATTATCCTTCCAATAAAGCCAAATTGATGGACATTAAAACGATTTTCTTGTGTTTTATTTCAATTCGAAGTTCTATACGTCTAAAAAAACACCCTGTAGCTTGTACCATCACCTCCTGAGAGAAGATATTTTTTTACTTCTCCATTGAATTGTATGCAAATTGAAAACTTAAAACGCGTTTCCTGCAAAACCTCGTTTTTTTGAGTTGTGCCACTATTGAAGTAAATGAGCGATATGTATATGTATATAAATTGATTAAGAAATATATTTTCCATATGATAAACATCCTATGTAATGTCTTTGCATATGTACTTATATACATACATAGCAAAAAAATGTGTTAAAGCTTCATATTGCTTTTTTATAGGAAAATGTTATTTTGTCTTATTCATATTAAAAAATAAAAAACGTATTAATTTATATGTAAAATATAAAAATAATAAAAAAACGTAATGTGCACAATACATGTATGTATTTGTATTTCAAAATTACTTTTTATTTCAAGTTTTTGTTTGGCAATTTTCAAGTAAGTTTATCTTATTTGAAAAAGATTTGTATTTAAATGTAGAAATTATTAATTTTTGAAGTGTGTGTACATTAGGGATGCCAAACGGGAAATCTCGAATCCTGAAATCCCGGGATTTTTGGGATTTGATAAATCCCGAATCCCTGGATTTGTAAAATTCAATCCCGGGATTTCTGGTTCGGGGTTTCTTAACAATTTTTATATCAAAAACCATTTTTAAATTAAAATTTTCGTTGATTTTATGGTATTTTTTTATAATATTTCAAAGTCCCATACAATTTTATACGTGCAGTTTTAACAATTTAATGACTATTCTTGACATATTTTTTATAAATTAACAACAAAAGCAAAATAAATTAAATACTTTCTCACGGTTATTTTCATCAAAATCGCTACAATATACAACTAAGAATTATTTTGAAAACAAAAAGAAGCTTTCGAAGGAAAATTCATAAGTTTGACAAATTTATTCCGTCTTATTCTATATTATGAGGGCAATTATGAATAAAATTCCACGAGAAATTTTTTCCGGGGAAAAATTTCAAAAGTAGCAAAAAATAGGGAAAACAAAAAAATCTAATTGGAGAAGGGAAAAATTTCTTGCGGAAATTTATTCGTAGTTGCAGTGTATAACTATCTGTATGTCGAATCTCCAGCGCTATAAAAACTTAGTGTTGAATTTTTTTTTATTTTCATTTCGTTTTTCAAAAGTCAATAGATATGTATGTACATATGTATGTATGTTCGTTTTGGTTAAGATTATAGAAAAAATATTTTTATTTAGTTATAGTTTTCAGTATAAATTTCTCTAACATCAAATTTGATTAATCAACTTAAAAATAGATGAGAAAAATTCTTTTGATTTTTATATATTATATATTATATTATATTATATTATATATATATATATATATATATATATATATATATATATATATATATATATATTATATATTATATTATATTTATATATTATATTTATATATTATCAACATTAAAGTTTTTAAAATGCATAAAATTTGTTATTAAAGTAATATATATTAAAAAAAATTATTTATTTTACCAAAAAATTTTAGATCCCGAGATCTCGAAAATCCCGGAATCCCGAAAATCAAGAGATACAGAAAATCCCTAATGTGCATATATATGTATATGACATATGTATATATTTTGAATTGAAAAAAATTTTATTAATTTTTAGCGAAGAACAATTGGTACTAAAATTAAGTATACGTTTTGTACTAGAATTTAGAATTTCTTCGTTTTTATTAATAAAAGTTCCTTTATTTTGAGGAAATGTTGTACGCTCATTTGAAAGAAATTTGTAGTAAAAATATATCAAACTGAAGGTTAGAAAAAGTTAGCTTCAATTGCTTATTCTTAAAAGAAATAAAAAAGTTTTAGAAAATACGACAAATTAACTTAAATTAGGAAAGTTTTGAACTTGATATTAAGAAAATTTTACTTAAATATAGAAATTGTTAGCTTCAATCCAATGGTATTTGACTTACTATGAGTTAAAATAACAACTCAAATATAAGGAACTTTTCTTGAAAAAATTCATAGTTTACTCGAATTTAGTAAAAATTTCATTAGTATGAGTAACACCATATAATTCATGGTAGGAAAAATTTACTTGCTTTGAGGATACAATTAATTAAATGTAGTAGAAAATTTACTTATATGTAGGAATTACTGATCAGTAAGTAGTTTCCTTTAACTAATTTCTAGTAAAAGCTTTTTCGTTTCTAGATTATGAACGAATATTTTTTTACTAACTTTTATGAAAATTGTATACTTGATTTAATTTAAATTTTCCTTGGAGCCAAATCATTCCCGAATTTCTTTATGTTAAGTTAAATTTACTTAAATTTAGTTAACTTTTTTTTTTTGAGTGTATTAAATGAAAGTATAAAGGATATCTCCTTACATCTCAATATGAAGACAAATTGTTAAAAAAAGTGTTGCTTAAAAATTAAAGGACATCCTGCCGATGACAAATTTATGCATACATGCATACATGCATACATGCATACATATGTATGTATAGTACATATCAGATTATAGTGATAGTTATCGTACGAAACGAGAAGTTAATAAAAATGTTCATCTATGCAAATACTTCTGATGGCCGAAATTTTGAAACTTACAGCCTGTTCAACGATAGGCATTAGAAAGCGAAAGAAAGTTGATTTGGGTTCATCAACAACGAACATTTATTCGAACGGCAATTGAAAAGAAAACGTAAGTGTTTTCATAAAAATACACTTCATCTATGTACGTCGACAAGGCTATCAACAATACGAACTCAAATGGCTAAACCACTCACTTGCTATCTTGCTTTCGACTGGTGCAATTTATCTCGAAAGAAGTCAATAAATTTGGCAAAAATATTCATTTATTACTTAATTTTTTTTATTTAAATTTTTTAAAATATTTTTTTATATATTATTGAACATTTTTGTTGTTATTATTGCTTTGTACTCTTTCTACAAAATACTCGCACATTTTAAACAAACGAATGTAGTAGTAAAACAAAACCGTAACACCAGGGTGTTGTTGTGCGACTACTTTGTTCAATGCTTTTTCATTGTTCAGTATGGTTGTATTTACTGTACTGCAAATGAGTAGTATTATATTTACATTTGAAATGAAAATTCCTATCTGGCAATGTTTTGATTCATTACCACGTAAGAAACATCAACTGACAAACAAACGTATGTAAGTGCATGAGAACGTGCACTATCGACATTGTTAAATCCAAATTGACTCGATTTCGAGTGACTGGCTTTCAATCGCTTAGATTTTCTTGCGACGTCGTTGAACAGGCAGTTACCTTTTTTCACATTTATGTTTTTGTAAGAATATAGAACTCTATATTCATGTTTAAAGTACCGTTATATTGTTATTGTTAATAAATTAAGCAAATTTTTTGCATTTTCTTATTCAATAACAAGTGCTCTTTTATATTTGATAAAAATATTTACCCAAATTTAAACTCAAAATACGACTTTTGTCCAGCTAGATTAGCAAAATCATACACTCTGAAAAGTTGATACGAGAATTGAATTTAAAATATATATATGGAGCAAATATGCATTCATTTATTGCAAAAAAAAAACAATTTAAATTGCAATTACATATTTCCATAAAAATCTGTATAAAATCAAATGCGTTATGATTTCTTTCTCAGCACACAGAGAGAACAATTTGGTTAAAAATCTGTTGGAGCAATAAATAAATAATTATGTATTTCAATATTCTACATTTGCTATCAATTACCAGTTAATAATATAATTTTTCCATATTTATAAAAGTAAAAACATAGTTAAAATAGAAACATAACTGATTTCCTTTATGTCTTATAACCATTTCAACATATTGTCAGACACAACTGAGTTCAATTCTAGTTAGCAAAATTCAAGCTAGAAAATACAATTCCTGTGAACAATATTTAATTTGAAAAAAATATTCAATTATTGTAACCGAAATATTTTGCAAAAAAAAATCTTGCAAAAAAATCTTTAAATGTAATTAACAAAAAATATTAAATTTTGTTTGTATCAATTAATTATTTCTTTAATTACAATTAATATTTTCTGTTGGAATAACTGAATCATTCTAAAAATTCATATATCACTATTGATAAATGGTCCTCACAAAAGCTGTATTCATTAATTTCTACAGAATTTTGTGTTAGTTGTTGGAACCGAAAAAATTCGATTGGCTACAAATTCGGTTATCACAACAAATCTGTTTTCTATGTGCACAATAAATTTTGTAATTAGTTGCTTTTATTTCAATAATAAACTTATTTCATGTTGTTTTGTGTATTTCGGATTAGAACCCTAAAATTCTTATTTAAAATTAATGCTTGACTAAGTTAATTTGCAAAGATTTTCCTAGTAAATATTAAATAGCTTTGTTTGCTTTTAAATAAATAAATAAGTACTACAAACATCTGTTGTGTATTTTATTTTACAATCGTAAACATGTTTAGATTTAGAGACTCATAAAAATTCATTTAATGTCCCTTTCACATACCTTTACTTTCGAATTCTTTGGCATAGGAACGCAATTCCTCATAAATTTCTGTATCCAAATCGTCTTCGGCTGCCTCGTGAGCCATGGCCTTGTAAAGCTTACATGCCACCAAAGATTTGGCTAAAGCCTCCTCACCATGTGTCCACATCAGTAAGGCCATTTGCTGGCGTTTCGTTAGTACAGACCAAATCTGTTAAAATTCAATTCATACCAAATACAAAGCAAATAATGTTCACAAAATTAAAATTCCAGTATATGTGTGTGTGTGTGTGTGATTTTCGCTTAAACACTCCAATGCTATGATATGCGAGAACAGCATTAAAAAAATCACTTACCAAAAGTTCATTAAACGGAAATTCGAAAAGTGCCATTTCCGATGTAAATGGCAAAAGACCCGTTACCAAACTCAATGAATTTGCGCCAGCATAACGTTGATAAGTGGAGGATTTTCGATGTGCATTTGCATAACTGTTCATGACTTTGGCATAAATAGGACGAAATTTGCGACGGGTGTAATAAGATCTGTAAAATAAAAGAAATGACAACAATAAACTATAATATACAAAATACAAATACAAGTAAATACATAATTCACAACCAAGCATTTCTAATTTAAAGAATTTAATTAAATTTTAAGCCTTATTTATGGCTTATGAAATATATTTAATGTGTTAAAAATATGTAGCATTCTATAGGTGCTGCTTGTACATATATATATATATACGTACATTCACATGTATTTGCTTGTAAAATAAAATTCAAGTATTTCGGCTTCATTTGAATACTAATTCGTCAAATTTAGTCAAACTCGCTTTTCTCATCTAACGTACCTTTACACAATGTATGGTTAAAAGATAACAGGGAGTTTAACGGCAAGTTTTATATAAAGAACTGTCAGTTAAAGTTCAAGTTAACTCTTAACCATACATTGTGAAAAGGGACGTAAGTGAGTTTGAAAATAAAACACCAAAATTCAACATAGTATCTATAAAGCTTTTAATAAAATTTATAAACTAATAAATGAGAATTAAGCTTCTCCATATAAAATTCCCTTGGCTATGCCAACTAGAAGACTTTCCATTGAAAATGCAGTAAAAGGAATATTAGACATGTGGTTACAATAAGAACCCATTTTTAAATTTGGAAAGTCATGAACGTTCCTACTAAATGATTCTAATTATTTGGGATATAATGTCAAAGAAGCTTGTTAAAAAAAACATTGAATATTCCGAAAAGATTTAATTAAAAAATAATTAATTTTCCTTACTAAAATCGTAAAATTTGAGTGTGTGCGACCCCACCCAAGTTTTTAAATAGACTTCTCGACTTAAGTCTACTAAATTTAAAGGATATAAAACAAAATGTAAATTTTTTATGGGCGTGGTCACGTCTACTTTTGAAATTGCTTACTCATAGCCTTGAAGATAGAATTTTTTTTAACGGCAAAGCCACTTTTTCGTCAACGATCAACTTCGCTTTGTCCAATGCCAAATAGTGATTCGTTATCATTACCCTTGCCTAGTACTTCTTCATTTAAGCTAGCAAATATCATCTGCTTCGGGCTTGTGTTCATCAAGGCTTAAGTCAGGATGTACAGATATATAACTGTGGTAAAGCGTGGGCGCAGCCCAAATTCTTCTAAAATTTCATCTGATCCAAAGTTATTAAGGGATAACAGCGCATCCTATACAAATCGTCAAAACCGTTTTAAAATATTGCAAGATGAAAACGACAAGCTCGATGTATCCTCGAATAAAACCACCACCAATATAACTGATAGAAAGAAATTCAAGCGGCCTTATTAAAAAATTAATCTCGATCATTAGTGAGAATAAGTTTCACATCGTTCCAATAAAACATGTTAACATTGATGAAAAAAAAAATTCAAATTTATGACGGAAATGATTTCCGTAAAATGGTTACTGAATTTGAAAAAAAATAAAACAAGTTTCTACACATACCAGCTTAAAAGTGCTAAAGGCCTGCAGAACGTATTGAAGGATGTAGATTCCTAAGTTGTTCCTTAGGAAATAAATGATGGACTTGTCTTCCAGGGATTTAAGGTAAAAAATTTATCCAATATAATTAATAGGGAGAAGATCCCTTAAAATCTATTTCGAATTGAACTTGAGCCAAATGATATTTTAAATTGTTTTTGAATTAATTTTTTCGTTTTCAATAAAAATAAAATAATTGTCATTGAAAACGAAAAAATTAATTCAAAAACAATTAAAACAAAATATAAAACATTGCATATAAAAGAAAGATATATCCTGAAGAAGTTAGCCAATGGTTAACGAAATATCGATAAACAAAAAACAATATATATTAAATTGACATAAAGCTTAAAAAAATAGTTTCATTAAATATATACCTTTTATATCGAAAAATCACAGTTGAAGGGCCACATAAGCGTTCAGGTCCTGTTGAGTGATATAATTTCCAAGAATATGGCCATACAAAAACATACTGCAATTTACCCTCTCTTTGTGTTGTGTGCGGCGAATTACACGGCACTGCTAGTTGCAATAAGCCAAAAGATCAAAGTGATAAAAAATGCAGTAATTGTGGAGGTAATCACACCGCTAACTACAGAGGATGTCCTTTGTAGTCTTTGGTCAAACAGACTATGGTGCAAAAACCTAAGCTAGCTCCAACTCAATCAGCAAACGCTTACTCCACCACTTTTGCGCAAATGAGCCAACCAGTCACTTCCCGTGTATCGTATGCCGATGCTGATAAGACAAATTATATTCCCTCACCAGCAAATAATTCAATAAATGCAAACTCAAGCTTTAATTTCAGTCGCTTTAAAACCACTATTGAGAATCTGCTGCAAACTATAAACAACTTTATAACAAATATGACTAGCATGATGCAAGAAATGCTTAGAATGCAGAAAACAATGCTTCAAGCATTAGTTAACAAACCATGAACATGTTAAAAGTATGTTTCTGGAACGCAAACGGCATTCGCCAACATAAAAATGAACTTGACCACTTCCTCATTGAAAAAAATATGGATTCAGTGTTGGTCTCTGAGACTCATTTGACTTCGAGAAGCCTTTTTAAAATTTATGGCTACACTATACATGATATAAAGGACACTAGAGGAAGAGCTTGCGGTTGATCAGCCATTCTAATAAAGTCAAGACTCAAAAACTTATATTCTTGGCAACATATGTGAAGAACATCTACAAGCAACAAATATCGGCATTGAACATTTTTGTACACATTTCGTGATAACATCAATTTACACCCTCTCAGATTTTCAACCACTGAGGATAAATATGAGAATTTCTACAAATCCCTTGGACCTTGTTTTTAGCAGCTGGCGACTACAATGCAAAACATACGTTCTGGGGTTTGCGTCTTATTACACCCAGAGGTCGAGCGTTACTCAACACAATTGCATAAATGGACTTGGACATCATTTCGAGCGGGGAGCCCACTTATTTCCCTACTGACATACAAAAAATTCCGGATGTTATAGATTTTTATGTCATAAAAAATATCTCTAGGGATTTAATTCAGTGACATACCTAACCCATGTGTAAGGATTTTCAATCGTGTTAATTGGCTGGGGCTCAAAAAATATCTCAGTAGTCATTGTACCGAAAACATTCAGCTAAGAACATCCAATGATATTGAATTTAACATTGCCAATCTTAACAAAAATATTAAACAGGCTGCTAAAACATGCCACTGCCTTCCATCCGCAGAGTGGGTTTAATAGAATTTATTCTTCGGATATTGAAGGTCTCGTGTGTAAAAAAAGAGGAGCTAGAAGAGAATTGGCAACAGTACAGATCACCCCAAAATAAAATTAGATTAAAAGAGTGCACCATACGACTCCAAGAGTTTCTTGCATCTGAAAAAACTGCATATATTTAAAATTATCTGGAAGGTCTTGATATCACACCAGCGTCTAATTACCCTTTGTGGCACGCTGCTTGAAATCTTAAAACACCCGTTGAGTTTAAACAACTCCACGCAGATCCACCGGAGGTTGGGCAAGAAGCGACATTGAAAATGGTAACAAATTTGCTCAGCATATAAAATACGCATTTATCCCAAACACATATACTGGTATAGTTGATTTGCCGAGTGTAGTCGCTCTACCCCTTGACCACTAAAGTTTAAGGCGCGTGATGTACAAAAACTAATTGCTGAACTCGACCCGAAGAAAGTTCCATCTGCTTCGCACTGCAACTAGAATCCTACTATTTATTTTTAATGCCATATTTCGACTAGATTATTATCCACGAAGCTGAAAGCGTGCCAAGGTCAAAATTATTCCAAGGCCGGGCGAAGATCTTATCAAAGCTAAGTCATACAGGCCAATAAGTTTACTGTCAACATTATCAAAGCTTTTTGATAAAATTGTCCCCAATTTTAACTGATAGTGGGTGCATACCGAACCATCAATTTGGTTTTAGAAGTCAACATAGCACCTTGAACAAACGTATAGATTGCTTCAAGTTATGAAAAGCACATTTAAAGAAAAGAAGTATTGTTCTACTTTCTTTATTGATGTTGCTCAGGCATTTGATAAAGTATGGCCTAATTTTAAAATTGAAGACATATCCACCAATACATTTTCTAAAGCTATTAGACACATATAATCTATCCCCGACCCAATAAGCACTCAAAAAATTAAAATCCAAGCACTTGAAATTTAACTGGAAACAAAGTTGAATTCAAACATTTTTTCAAGTAATATTCAAGTTTGAAAATATTTTCAAATAAAAAATCAAACAACATACAACATGTTCAAACCTTGTCAAATAAATTATTTATTTTTTAATAAAATTAAAATTGTGGTGAAAAATATCAGATATACATATATAAAAAAATAGTTTAAAAAGAAAACAGTTAATAAAATCATGAAAACAATAGTGAAGGTAGATATGCAGAAAGTAATTATAAGAAAAAAAAACTATTATATAAAAACTATTTTAATAGCAATTGTTTTTGAAGCTTAAAATATACTATAATTCAATTGTAATACAAGCTTGAATTATAATATAATTCAAGGCTTGAATTGAACTGCAATACAATTGAAATGTCCGAATTGAATTCAAGTTCCCATTTCACTGGAGAATGCTATTAAAATAAAGTTTAAATCAAGCATAATTTAACCCTTGACAATTGAATATGTGACTTGAATAACAATTGCTTTACACTTGATTTGAAGCAAAATTGCTTATTGGGGAAGTATACTGGGCCCAGTTTTGTTAATGGTATATGCTTGTGATAGTTATGCCTGTTAGCACTAAAATCCATATATCTATATTTGCGGATGATACAGCCTTCTAAGCATGCACGGAAGCTCTCAGGAGGCATCCCGATATATTCAGCCACATATTACATAGCTGGAACTATAGCTAATGTTATGGAGAATTAAAGTAAATGGACAGAAGTGCGCGCAGGTAACATGTACTCTACGAAAAGAAAATATTAGAATCAGTAATCAAATTGTTCCGCATTATTCACATGTAAGATACCTTGGTATACACCTTGATCAACGGTTTACATGGATGGAAACAACACATTGATTCAAAGCTTACACAAATGAAACTAAAATTAACTCAGGTACATTGGCTGAATGGTAGAAATTTAACTCTCAGTCTAGATTGCAAACTTTTGATATATAAGTCACTTTTGAAAACTATATGGTGCTACGGAATTCCACTATGGGGCACTGCTTCAGCTTCTTATGTCGAGAGAATTTAACGAAGGCAAAACAAAATTTTACGTTTGATAACATCGGCTCCATGGTACATCGAAAATTCAAATACACATCGTGATTTAAATATGCCACTAGTGATTGAAGAAATTGATAGAAAAAACGCAGGCAAATATTTAACAAAACTCGAGTCACATCCCAATCGGCTTGCTCGTAATATTTTGAACTTTACTGAACACATCCACTTAAAAAAGAGGGACACAAGGGCTCTTAAACTCAACACTCCAGATGGGATTGCGTGAAAATACTTTTTTTCCTTTTTTGATTATCACTACTTATGTATTATTTATAAATATCACTAAGTTTATGTCCGACAGGTGTCGGGCCTAATAATTATATTTTAGATTTGAGATTTGAATACTTATTGTTAGTTCAATTTTTCTGGGCGTGGCATAGATTCCTGGTAAGCAAAGCTTTAAAAGTATAGCTTTTGGTTTCACTATTTAATTTTAATTTCTAGCTCGGGGATTTAAGAGGGTGGCCCCGTCTTCGTGGTCACTCGCCCAGAGGCCTACTACGGTAGTCAAGTCAGCTTCCTAATTTATCAAATCAGAAATACATATGTAAATAATGGAATTTAAATTGTTAAGCCGAAGTATATGTATGAATAAAGGTTAAAGTTTTATGTGTGTAGTTAATAATGAAAAATTAAAGCCTTGCATAAGTATGGTGTATAAGAAAATAAAAAAATCGCTTGAGTTAAATGCTTTATTATTAAGAGTGGACATGGTCCAACGTAATGTTCTAGTTCCGACTTGGGCACCGATTTCCAGGTCTCTTGCATAATCTGAACAGCTTCTTTATACTGATGGCTGCGTAATTGGATTTATGACACTTGTAATAACAAAACAAATAGAGATAACAATTTGTATATTTTTTATTATTATTTTTTTAAAAACTCCTTTTCAATTATCTGATGAATTATTTAATAAGATACCAATGAAAAAATAAATTTAGCCGAAGTCATAAATAAAAGTTTTTAAGTTTAACATTTATTATTATTTAAAATATTTTTTTTATTAAAAATACATTGAAATGGATTATTGAGGGGTTTAGATGGACCCTATACGCATTGCACTGTTGCTAATGCAGATCATCAGGGAAAATTTACGCAAAGTTTCTTAGTACAACTAGAGTTGGAAAATTTGAACTTTTCTTGGATACTAAAATAACTAAATGTAACTAATTTTTTCTTTATTCATTTAACATATTTTACACATTTTTTAAAGAAGTGGATTGGTATAAGGAGTTCGAAAAATATCAAAGGATGATTCCCAGAGTTAAAAAACTTAGTTTTTTTTTGAATATAAAAGTAACTAGGTCAATTAGTTTTTTTTTACAAATTAAATGTACTTTATGTCTTAAGCTAAGTTCCCACTATCATCACAATGTACCGATTTTCGTCGGCTCACTGTAATCAATCATAAGTAATAAACCAAAACGTATTGATTTCTCAATTATTTCTTAAATAAGACTATATGGCTTTATTGCCACTGCCGTGAAGTGCAATCACGTCTTTATTTTTCAATTGGTTGAGAAATAAAGCCATTTTGCTGCTTTACTTATGACTTCCCAGCAAACAATTACACTTTACAGAACAGAACTACTTGCCATATAATGACTTACTTTTCTGATTATCAAATTTCATTACTCGCTTACAAATCAGATTACCTAAAATTAAAAAAAAATTGCGTACAAGTTGCTAAATGACGAGAATGGTTTTTTTAGATTAAATAGATTACGTGAATAAGTTGCCAAATAAAAAAAGTAAGTACTTCTCAAGAATCGATTATTTTAGTCTCACGGCTTGTTTTAAAATCATTAAGTTAGTAATCCAGTAGGGAAGAGCTTCCACCAAGAATGCTTTATTTCAAACCCGATTACCTTCTTTGAAATTTTTTGATGGGTTTATTTCAGTGAGCCGATGAAAATTGGTACATTGTGCCGATAGTGGGATCTCGGCTTTAGAAGGAAATATTTTGGAACAAATAATTAGAAAAATGAAAATCATTGCTTCAGACCTGGACAACTTAATAAGATTTTTCTGGCATATAAAACAAATTAAATCAAACTTTAGATAATTAAATAAATTCTATATTTTAAAAATAAATAAATTAATATTAAGAACTAGGAAAATCAAAATTATGATTCTAGGGTTGGAAATTTAAAAAAAAATTGGTAAAATAAACAAAAATAATTTTTTTTTGTTAAACATATTTCATGTTTTAGGAAGATCTTTACTCAGGATTTTTATATTTGTTCAATATTTATGTATATGCATATCGCATTTAAATATAAACTCATGTTTGTGCCATGTTACTTTTATAATTCAAATCAATGATCTCATTACAGTTTGTAATGAGTTCTTATTGATTTTTAGTAAATGAAGATAGATATAAAAATTTATCTGTAAATAACAGTCATAACTACAATAAATTAAAGGGAATTTTCCATTTCATTTCCCTGAAAACGTTTCTTTCTGCTGAACAAAATCGTAAAGATTCTTTAGGAATATGAATGGAATGGGATGTTTCAATTGAGACACTAAACAGTTCTGCAACATGAACAATCCCCAATTCTTTGGTATTGTATTGACGTCGTGACGATGTTGAGAACTGGAATAAGGGTGAATGTAACTTATTTCTTAAATAAAGAGTGTAGAATAAAATATTCAAGTATTGCTAATATCGAAATTAAAATATTTGAAACAAGTTCTTTAGTCGAAAAATATCGAGAGATCACTTACTAAAAATTTTGTTATAGTGCAATTTTGCAGCTATAAGTTTTTTTTACAAAACAAATATGTATGTATTTACTATGTATGTATCTGTATACTACACGTGTATATGAACATACATATTTACTTCAGTAAAGGGTATATAAGATTCGGCACAGCCGAATAAAGCACTCTTACTTGTTTTTTCTACATTCAGTTCGTATGAGAACCTGAAATTCCGTATGAACTCCGTACCAGACCTTATTATGTAAATGTTTCTCGCTTTTACGTCACCAACAACAAAAGGTTTGCAATTCTATTGTATTCCAACTGAATTGTAAGTAGTTGTCAATGGTCGCATTCATAAGACATAGCTGTTGAGCTCAACTGTTGTGAAACTGTTGGCCCCAACAGTTACTTCTTAGAAACGGATTGATGGATGTACTGCAAAATGAACAGCTGATGAACGTAAGCAATTGAAAACGAACGAAAGAGCAACAAATAAACTAACTTAGATTGGCTAAATTAATTACTTTAGCTAAAGTGTATGTATAACACAGAATATTTAATGAAGTCAGCAGCCCAGGAATCTTCCATTTTTACAATAAAATTTGCTCCCTAAAATAAATATTCTGTGTTTAAACAACACTGCAATAAAAAGAAAGACCTGCGCCTATAGTATTTTTATTTTAACGCTGAGCCGCCAGTGCTCAAAAAATGTTTAAACGCAATAGTGAATTAAATATGTAATATATAATACAAATAGACAGTATGATATACATACATATGTTTGATGAAATTAGTAATTTAATTTAATTCCTTTATTTCGTTCCTTCATCGCATTTTAAATGCAAAATTTAACAAATATTTGCAGCCGCCATCTAACAAAGCGGCGTTGCATTATATTATAAACGGCATAAGTCTTTTCGATCAGCTGTTCAGGCTGAGCACAACATGTTGACTATAGGTAGCGAAAAAATTTTATGATGGGAAAAAATGGCAGCAATTACTCAACTGTTGAGTGGAGCGAAACTACTCAACTATGCGTTTTTAAGACAAACACTCAACGGTTGCGCAACTGTTACGTCTTATGAATGCGACCAATAGTACACAATTGCTACCGACACAAGAAGATAAGTGGCAATTTGTTTGTATAGGTGTAGTTTTGATAGATAGATTTCTCCCTTTTCCAATTAGAATTTTTTTCTTGTCCCTGTTACTTTTGTTGAAATTGTTCCCCTGGAAAATATTCTCGCGGAATTTTATTTATAAATAATTTTATTTATAATGTAGAATAAGAGGGAATGAATTTTTCAAACTTATAAATTTTTCAAATGTTATTTTTCTTCCAAAGCTTGTACACTTATTTTTGTTCTCAAAATAATTCTTATTTGTATATTGTAGCAACCTTGATGAAAATAACTGTAAGAAAGTATTTAATTTATGTTGCTCTTGCTGTTAATTTATAAGTAATTTGTCACGAACAGTCACTAAATTGTTAAAAGTACACACACAAAATTGTATAAGACTTTTATATACATATTCAGGTATGTGTAGTGAGCCATCATTACATTCCTTCATAAACACAACAGTACATGTATGTATTCATTGTTTTACAGCGGTTACGCTTTTTTACGCTTGTGTGGCACATGACACACTAAAAACTATGACATTTGAATGTTGAATGAAGTTAAATAAAAAATTAAAAAGTTAATAAATTTAAAATCTTTTGGGTAGAAGTCTACTGATGAGTTCCATGAACGGGATTGCTAAATGAGAAGAATGATTTTTATAGACCCAGTGAAAAAAATGGAAGTCATTCTAGTGGAACTACATTTTCACTGCTTCCAAAAAATCGATATTTTTAATTTGCCGAGAGTGAGCTAAAAACCATATAGAAGCTTTTTTTAGTCATACAAAACCTTGTAACTACTCCATAGTGTTAGAAAATACTCACCAGAATTTAAAAAAAAATCATTTTTTTTAAAGAAATTTATGAACTAATTTTAGTCTAAAATTTAAAAGTTATTTGCTTAAATTTATATGAAAACTCTGTTTCGGGCTTAAATTCGTATAAAAAGAAACGAATTGTTAAAATAGGTAACTATTTACAAATTTTCCTAGATGAAAATATTATCATAGAACACAAAAGAGGTAATTTTTCTTAATATCGCTTCCAATTCAGTGACCAGGCATCGAAAAAGAGAACTTCTTGCAATGACAACCCTATGTAAAAGTCATTAGATCCGATCGAAATTTTCCCTACTTCCAGATCGCAAACTCTACATTTTCATGATTTTTTTGGAGTCTCTTTTTTTGCTGGGAGAATAAATAGATTACGTGAATAAGTTGCCAAATAAAAAAAGTAAGTACTTCTCATCTATTTTAGTCTCACGCCTTGTTAAAATCATTAAGTTGGTAATCCAGTAGGGAAGTGCTTTTACCAAAACTGCTTAATTCCAAACTCTATTACGTTTTTTGAAATTTTTTGCTGGAACTTTCTGTGAATAGGCATGTTAGAATACTTAAAGCAATGCATTTATGTATGTATAATTGTTTTTGTAAATATACCGTACATTGTTGTGTGCGGTGCACTTAACCCTCCACGACGAGATAATTATTTATTGTTTTAAATAGTTCATGTAACATTTTATTTTCCCATAAAAATTTTAAATTTAAATTAAAAACCACTCAATCCTAAATTTTGGCCAGCGCCTAAAATTTATGATAGACTGATAAAATATATATTAAGTAGGTATAAGAATAGAAATAAGATATTGAGTGCATCTTATCAAATCACTCATTTGTGCAATCAAGGTCATTTTCACAAGTATTACATAAGACATTAAATTTGGGAAAACAGAAAATATAAACTTGAACCTTCTCTGAGCTCTAGAAGCAAATTTTTTTATGCATGTTCTTTTATTATTTATTGTATCTTCGTAACAATAAGTATTTAAATCTTAAATCTAAAATATAATTAGTACACCCGACCAATGTCGGACATAACTTAGTGATAGTTGATAATAATACATAAGTAGTGATAGGCAAAGAAAAAGTATTTTCAAGCATCTTCATCTGGAGTGTTTAGTATTAGAGCCCTTATATCTCTCTTTTTTAAGCAGATGTGTCCAGTAACGTTCAAAATATTACGAACAAGCGGATTAGGATGTGACTCGAGTTTTGTTAAATATTTGCCTGTGTAATTTGCAAATTCTTCAGTCACTAGTGGCATATTTAAATCACGATGTGTATTTGAATTTTTGATGAACCATGGAGCCGCTGTTGTCAAACGTAAAATTTTGTTGCCTTCGTTGGATTTTATCAACATTTGAAGCTGAAGCAGTGCCCCATAGCTGAGTTCCGTAGCACCAAATTGGCTTTAAAAGCGACTTGTATATTAAAAATTTGCAGTCTAGGCTGAGTGTTGAATTTCTGCCAATCAGCCAATGAGGCAAATTTTAGTTTCATTTGAGTTAACTTAGAATCAATGTGATGTTTCCATGTAAGCCGTCGATCAAGGTGTATACCAAGATATTTCACATGTGAATGTTGAGGAACAACTTGATTATTAATCCAAATGGGGGAAA
Organism: Tachina fera; assembly: GCA_905220375.1. Classification (NCBI taxonomy): domain Eukaryota; kingdom Metazoa; phylum Arthropoda; class Insecta; order Diptera; family Tachinidae; genus Tachina; species Tachina fera. Next base: position 66,863,232 of record LR999967.1, read on the forward strand.
CAGTATCTCTTCGTGGGGTAAATGTTACTTGAACACACTTTTGTTCGTTTACCTTAATTCTCCATAAGTTTAACCATAGTTCCATTTGCCTAATGTGATCCTGGAGTTTGCGGGATGCCTCATCAGGGTCAACAAATGTAGAAGTGTGGATACTACTGCTCACAGGCATATCACAAGTATAAATCAAATATAAAACCGGCCCCAGTATACTTTTCTGTGGCACACCGGATGAGATAGTTTCAAACACACTCATAAAGTGTCCTTACACAACTGTATATTTTCGGGCAAGAATGTAACTTTCCAAAAGATTTAGAATATTTATTGGTAAGTATATTCCACTTAAGAAATATTAAACTTTTATGTTCTTCGTTTAAGATATTAAACTTTTATTTTAGTTTACAATAATTTCAAACCTACTTTTTTTAATTTTTAAATTTCTATATACAGTGCTCCCACATTACCCTCTGTTTTTCTGTCTATTAATGTTAAGTTTTTAATATCTGGTAGCAAGTCAAAGTATTTTGAAAAATCGGAGCCTATTATAGGTTTATTAACTTCAGCTATAATAATTTTCCATGAAAAATTTCGTCTGAGGCCAAAGTCCAATTCAAGAACTTGTGTTCCATAGGTTTTTATGACGCTATTATTTGCTGCATAAAGTAAAAAATGAGGTTCGTAAATGTTGTTTTTATTTTTATTTATGTTAACTGGTGGTAAAACTGATATTGCTGCATCTATCAAAAAGGATAATTTGGATTTTTTATCTTTTATAAATAAGCGGCCATCATTAGTAGGAATTTCAGCAGCCACGACAGAAATTCCTTTTAGTTTTTTGAATAAGAACATGGTGAAGTACATTTTGCTGAATTTTCACCGAAACGACGAGCGCGAGAATCAGATCTATTATATCTGGATGATGACAAATCTCTAGAGCGAGATCTGTTTCTGTTGATTTGAAGTTTTTCTATCTTACCTTCAAGCGTTTTAATTTGCTCTGAAAGCTGTTTTAAGGTAATGTCCAATATTGACGATGACGCATTTTGAGATGGCGATGAAAGTACCAAGTTATTTTTCTGATCTTCTATTTCACAAATATTTGTGGGCTTGAGGACTTCGAAAATTTTATCCGCTTGTTCTGCTAAAACTTCGATTGAATAATCTGTTATTGCAAGAATGGTTCTTATTTGATCCGGCATTTGTTCTAGAAAAATGCTTTTTAAAAGATTATCGCCGATCTGCCCATATGAAATATTTTTGAGTTTTTGTAGAAACTGTGTGGGTTTATGATCTCCTAACGATTGTCCATGTAGAAGCTTCCGTATTCTTGATTCGTCGGACTCGCCAAATGCACTCAAAAGAGCTTTTTTAACAGCAGCATATTGCGTCATATCTCGTGGAGGATTAAAAATAATATGACTTATGTATTCACTTATTTGTGGGTCCATATTGGCAACAACATATTGAAATTTTGTTTCATCTCTTGTTATACCAGCAATAGCAAACACAGATTCTATCTGGACGAACCATAATTTAGGGTTGTTTATCCAAAATGATGGTAGCTTGTGGACAGATGATGCTCCTATTTCTGTTTCGTTAATAGCTGATGAATTATTGTCATTCAGTACATGTTGCTGTTGTTGAGTGTTCTGTGAACTGGATTGGTCTTGAGGATCCTGCGATTGACATTCAAGTCCTTCGCCGGTTGGCTGACTTATCGCAGTATTAATCGACCTGGTTGGAGTGTGTGTTAACATCACGTCGGGGTCACCAATTATTCCACTTAAGAAATATTAAACTTTTATGTGGTTCCTTTAAGATATTAAACTTTTATGATTTATTTAAAAAATTTATTTTAGTTTACAATAACTTCAAACCTACTTTTTTTTTAATTTTTAAATTTCTATATTATTATACAGTGCTCCCATAAGTATGTCTTCAATTTCAAAATCAGGCCTTCATGCCACACTTTATGAAATGCCTGAGAAACATCAGTAAACAGGGCAGAATAATACTTATATTCCTCAAATATTTTTCTTATAAATTGAACCAATCTATGCGTTTGCTCAATGGTGCTATGCTGGCTTCTAAAAAAAATTGATGCTCTGGAGATGCACCCATTATCAGTTAAAATTTATGACAATTTTGTCATGAGTAGCTTTTCGAAAAGCTTTGACATTGTTGACAGTAAACTTATTGGCCTATATGACTTAGCCTTGGTAAGATTGTAAAGGTTTAAAAGGGAGATCGCAATGTAATGTTAAAAAGAAAAGTTTGGTCGCCAAATAATGTTTGAAAGGATATGTTATGGTAGTGTGTTTGTGAGGTCCTATAGCCCAATTATTGTTTTTATCCAGCTGTATCCAGGGGTCCACCTTATAAGTAGGCGTTCAAAGGAACTGCCAGAAAAAGCGAGAAGTCAATTTATAAACTAGGCAAGTTATTACCAGTTTGAGTTTAGAAGTTAAAGTCTGATTTTATTCACCAATTCATTCTGCTTATATACTACCAAATAAGCAATATTGCTTGAAATCAAGTGTAAAACAATTGTTATTCAAGCCACATATTCAATTGTCAAAGGTTGAATTATACTTGATTTACACTTTAATTCAATAGCATTCTCCAGTAAAATGGGAACTTGAATTCACTTCGAATATTTCAACTGTATTACAGTTCAACTCAACCCTTGAATTATACTGTAATTCAACCTTGTATTACATTTGAATTCAAGTATATTTCAAGCTTCAAGAACAATGCTTTTGAAATAGAAAGAAAAATTTAATCGACAAGTTTTCCTATAATTACATATATTCTGCATATCTACCATTACTATTGTTTTCACGATATTAATCACCTTTTGTTTGTTAAAAATAACTTTTTTATATATATTTGATATTTTTCACCACAATTTTAATTTAATTAAAAAATAGATTATTTAATTGACAAGTTTTTAACATGTTGTATGTTGTTTGATTTTTTATTTCAAAATATTTTCAAACTTGAATATTACTTGAAAAAATTTTTGAATTCAACTTTGTTTCCAGTTAAATTTCAAGTACTTGAATTTTAATTTTTTGAGTGCTTATTGGGTATTTTTACAAATCTAGATTACCCTTTCTATCTTACATTTAATATTTGGCTTAAAAAGCGATACGAACTTTAGCCCGTTCAAATTAAAAATATAAAAACAAATTAAGTTCGAAAAATAATAATTAAAAATAACTACAATTATGTTTTGTTTCTTTATTTACTATGAAAATAGTAAGCATTATTTTGTTAACCAATCAAAAAAGGGAATTTAGTAATTATTAATTTATATGGTGACTCAAAAGTATGTCACTCAATTTCTTGCATTCAGCATTCTTATTCTTTTGGGCTGTGTTGCAATGCTTGTGCATTGAACTGTTATTACAGCAATGCAAGTAATTTTTTACAGTGCATCACTATAAGTGTGGTACACTACAAGATCTTTACCTGGCTTTGGAATCATTTTAACCTTGGCAAGCTTCCAGCAGTGTGGATAATACTCCAGTCGTAAAATGGCATTAAAAATGAGTAACAGGATTCTAATTGCAGTACGAGGTAACTTAATCAGCATCTGGTTACTAATTCCATCAAAACCGGGAGCTTTTTTCGGGTTGAGTTCGGCAATTAGTTTTTGTACATCACAACTACACTCGGCAAATCAGCAACACCGGTATATGTGTTTCGTGTAAATACGGATTTTAAATGCTCAGCAAATATGTTACTTTTGTCACTATCGCTTCTTGCCCAACCTCCGGTAGATGTGTGCAGAGGTGGCTTAAACTCAACGGGTGTTTTAAGCCTTTTAGCAGCGCGCCACAAAGAGTAATTCGATGCTGATGTGACATCAAGACCTTCCAGATAATTTTTAAAAGAAGCAGTTTTTTCAGATGCAAGCAGCTCTTGGAGTCGTTTAGTGCACTCTTTAAATCTGATTTTTTGTTGAGGTAATCTGTCCCAATAAGCACTCAAAAAATTAAAATTCAAGCAGTTGAAATTTAACTGGAAACAAAGTTGTATTCAAGTATTTTTTGAAGTAATATTCAAGTTTGAAAATATTTTGGAATTAAAAATCAAACAACATACAACATGTTCAAACCTTGTCAAATAATTAATTTATTTTTTAAAATATTGAAATTGTGGTGAAAAATATCAGAGATATGTAAAAAAGTGTTTTTTTTAACAAAAGGTGCTCAAAATCGTGAAAACAATAGCAAAGGCACAAGTGCAGAAAATTATTGTAAGAAAACTTGTCGATTGCATTTTTTTCTATTTTAAAAGTATTGTTTTTGAAGCTTGAAATATACTTGAATTCAATTGTAATACAAGGTTGTATTCAAGGTTTGAATTGAATTGTAATACAATTGAAATGTTCGAATTGAATTCAAGATCCTATTTCATTGGAGAATGCTATTGAAATAAAGTGTAAATCAAGCATAATTCAAACCTTGACAATTGAATATGTGACTTGAATAGCAATTGTTTTACAATTGATTTGAAGCAAAATTGCTTATTGGGGTGCTGTTGCCATTTTCTTCTAGCTCTTCTTTTTCCACGTACGTGACGTTCAACGTCTGTAGAATAAATTCTATTGAACCCAGGATGGGAGGAAGTGGCATGTTCAGAAGCTTGTTTAATATTCTCGTTAAGATTTGCAATGTTCGATTCAATATCATTGGGTGTTCTTAGCGTAATATTTTCCGTGCAATGACTACTAAGATATTTTTTGAATCCCAGCCAATTAAAAAGATTTACCATCTTGACATATGAGTGAGGTAAAGCGCTTCTCAGTGGGCTACAGATTGAAGCGATCGTGGGAGAATGATCGGACGAGAGATCTAGGGAAGCTTCAACGTGAATTAATTCCCTAGAAATACTTTTTATGACGCCGAAATCTATAACATCCGGAATTTTTCGTACGCCAGTAGGCCAGCTAGTAGGCTCTCCACTCGAAATAAGATCCAAGCCCATTTTTGAAATTGTGTTGAACTACACTCGGCCTCTGGGTGTGATAAGACGCGAACTCCAAAACGTATGCTTAGCATTGTAGTCGCCAGCTGCTACGAAACAAGGTCCGAAAGATTTTTAGAATTTCTCGTATTGATCCTCAGTGATTGAAAATCTGGGAGGGGAGTAAATTGAAAATATCACCAAATTTGTACAAAAATTTTCAATGCAGATATTTGTTGCTTGTAGATATTCTTCAGAAATGTTGTCAAGAATATAGTGCTTTAGTCTTGACTTTATTAGAATTGCTGATCCACCGCATGCTCTCTTTTTAAAGTGTAGCCATTAATTTTAAAGAGGCTTCTAGAAGTCAAATGAGTCTCAGAGATCAACATTATATCAATATTTTTTTCCGTAAGGAATTGCTCAAGTTCATTTTTATGTTGGGAAATGCCGTTTGCGTTCCCGTAACATATTTTTAACGTGTTCATAGTTTGTTAACTAATGCTTGAAGCAGTGTATTCTGCATTCGTAGCAGTTTTTGCATCATGGTAGTCATATTTGTTGTAAAATTATTTATAGTTTGCACCAAATTGTCAATAGTAGCTTCAAGGCGACTATAGTTAAAGCTTGAATTTGCATTCGTTGAATTATTTGGCGGTGAAACATTTTGTATGGGAATACAACTAGCCTTAGCAGCATCGGCATACGATACACGTGAAGTAACTGGTTGACTTACTTGAGCAAAAGAGGCGGTGTAGGCGTTTAATGGTTGAGCTGTAGCTAATTTAGGTTTTTGCACCATAGCCTGCTTGACGAAAGAGTACACAGGACATCCTCTGTAGTTAGCGGTGTGATTACCTCCACAATTACTGCATTTTTTTTCCGCTTGATCTTTTGGTTTGGTACAACTTGCAGTACCGTGCAACTCACCGCAGATAACACACACTGTAGGTAAATTGCAGTAAGCTTTTGTATGGCCATATTCTTGGCAATTATGACACTGCACGGGACCTTCAACTGTGATTTTTCTGTATAAAAGGTATTTAAGGCTATAAATAGGATGAGTCTCGTTTTTTTTCAACTGTATATCATTTGGCTCCAGTTCAACACGAAATAGGGTATTATTTTGTTATGTTAGATACATTCTTTACCTTAAATCCCTGGAGGACGAGTGCATCCTTTATTTCTTCCGGAACAAACATAGGAATCTATGCCCTTCAATACGATCTGCAGGCCTTTAGCGCTCTTAAGCTGGTATGTGTAGAAGCTTGTTTTATTTGTTTCAAATTCAGAAACCATTTTGCGGAAGTCTTTTTCGTCATTAATTTGAATTTTCGTTTCATGGATGTTACCACGTTTTATTGGAACAATGTGAAATTTATTCTCACCAACGACCGAAATTAATTTTTTAATAAGGGCATTTGAATTTTTCTCTCTCAAAAATATTGGTGGCGGCTTAAATGTTTTATTCGAGAATATATCGGGTTTGTCGTGCTCATCTTGCAAAATTTTAAAGCGGTTTTGACGATTAGTTGAGGATGCGCTGCTATCCCTAGACATCTTTGGAGCCGATAAGATTTTTGAAGAATTCGGGCTTCGCCCACGCTTTACTACGGTTATATATTAGTGTTAAGTTGTATTTAAATATGGTTTAATTTTTTTAGTGGTTAATTAAAGTTATTATTAAATTACGTTGAAAGTACTGCAGCACTAAATAATTGGACAATAATTTTTACTTTATAAATAAACCTACCAAAATTTTTTTTTTTTAATACATATATTTATTTATTGTATCTTCAAAAATGAACTAACAATAAGTGATCAAATCTTAAAGCTAAAATATAATTATTTAGCCCGACCAATGTCGGCCAAAACTTAGTGATAATTTAAATAATACAAAGTAGTGATAATCAAAAAGGAAAATTAAATGTATTTTCAAGCATTCCCATCTAGAGTGTTGAGTATAAGAGCCCTTGTGTCCCTCTTTTTTAGGCGGGTGTGACCATTAAAATTCAAAATATTACGAGCAAGCGGATTAGGATGTGAATCGAGTTTTGTTAAGTATTTGCCTGCGTATCTTGCAATTTCTTCAGTCACTAGTGGAATTTTTAAATCACGATGCAAATTTGAATTCTTAATATACCATGGAGCAGATGTTATTAACCTTAAAATTTTGTTTTGTCTTCGTTGAATTCTCTCTACATTGGAAGCTGAAGCAGTGCCCCATAACTGAAATCCGTAGCACCATATTGGCTTCAAAAGAGACTTGTATAATAAAAGTTTGCAGTCTAGGCTGAGTGTTGAATTTCTACCAATCAGCCAATATATCTGAGTTAGTTTAAGTTTCATTTGTATTAGCTTTGAGTCAATATGGTGTTTCCATGTTAGTCGTCGATCAAGGTGTATACCAAGGTATTTTACATGTGAATGTTGAGGAACAACTTGATTGTTGATTCGAATGGGAGAACAAGTATCTCTTCTTAGGATAAACGTTGTATGGACACACTTTTGTTCATTGACTTTAATTCTCCATAAGTTCAACCAGATTTCTAACTGTGTAATATGTTCTTGAAGATATCGGGACGCCTCGTGCGGGTTTTTGTGCATACTAAGGCAGGCTGTATCATCGGCAAACGTAGATGTATGGATATTGCTGCTCACAGGCATATCACAAGTATAAATCAAATACAAAACTGGCCCCAGTATGCTCCCCTGTGGCACACCGGATGATATATATTGGGGCAGACTCATGAATTCTCCTTCCACAATCGTAAACTTTCGGGTAGTTATGTAGCTTTCTAATAAATTCAGAAAATTTATTGGTAAATATGATTTTAATTTTAAAATAAGGCCTTCATGCCACACTTTATCAAAGGCCTGAGAAACGTCAATAAACAGGGAAGAACAATACATTTTTTCTTCAAAAGTTCTTCTTATAAATTGCACCAATCTATGAGTTTGTTCAATGGTGCTATGCTGACTTCTAAAACCAAATTGATGGTCTGGGATGCACCCACTATCAGTTAAAATTGGGGACAATTTTGTCATGAGCAGCTTTTCGAAGAGTTTTGACATTGTTGATAGCAGACTTATTGGCCTATATGACTCAGCTTTAGTAAGGTCTTTGCCCGGCTTTGGAATCATTTTGACCTTCGCAAGCTTCCAGCTTTGTGGATAATACTCCAGTTGTAAAATGGCGTTAAAAATAAATAACAGGATTCTAATTGCAATATGGGGCAAGTTTTTCAGCATATTGTTACTTATTCCATCAATACCTGGAGCTTTCTTCGGGTTGAGTTCAGCAATTAGAGTCTGAACATCACGCGTCTTAAATTTTATGCGTCGAGAGGGTAGCGCAACTACACTTGGTAAATCAACAACACCAGTACATGTGTTTGGGGTAAATACGGATTTTAAATGCGCAACAAATATGTTACCTTTTTCAGTGTCGCTTCTGGCCCAATCTCCGGTAGAAGTGCGCAGAGGTGGTCTATATTCAACGGGTGTTTTAAGCTTTCTAGCAGCTCGCCACAAGGAGTAATTAGATGCAGGTGTGGCATCAAGATTTTCCAGATAATTTTTAAGACATACAGTTTTTTCATATGCCAGCAGCTCTTGGAGTCGTCTAGTGCACTCTTTAAATCTAATTTTATTTTGGGGTGATCTGTGCTGTTGCCATTCCCTTCTAGCTGTCCTTTTTTCACGTAAAAGACGTTCAATGTCTGTAGAATAAATTCTATTAAACCCAGTCTGCGGATGGGAAGTAGTAGCATGTTCAGCAGCCTGTTTAATATTTTCGTTAAGATTTTCAATGTTAGATTCAATATCACCTGGTGTTCTTAGGTTAATATTTTCCGTACAATGGCTACTGAGGTATTTTTTGAACCCCAGCCAATTAACACGGTTGATCATCTTTACATATGGGACAGGGAAGTCACTTCTTAGTGGGCTACAAATTGTAACAATCGTGGGAGAGTGATCGGAGGAGAGATCTACAGAAGCTTCAACATGAATTAATTCCCTAGCGATATTTTTCATGACTCCAAAATCTATAACATCCGGAATTTTTTGTATGTCCGTAGGCCAGTAAGTGGGCTCCCCACTTGAAATGACGTCCAAGCCCATTTTTGAAATTGTGTTGAACAATGCCCGACCTCTAGGTGTAATAAGACGCGAACCCCAGAACGTATGTTTTGCATTGTAGTCCTCAGCTGCTACAAAACAAGGGTCAAGAGATTTGTAGAATTCCTCGAATTGATCCTCAGTAATTGCGAATCTGGGAGGGGAGTAAATTGATGATATCACGAAATTTGTAACAAAATTTTCGACACAAATATTTGTTGCTTGTAGATGTTCTTCATAAATGTTATCAAGGACATAGTGTTTGAGTCTTGACTTAATTAGAATTGCTGACCCACCGCATGCTCTCCCCCTCGGGTCCTTTGAATCATATAGATTGTAACCATTTATTTTAAATAAGCTCCTTGAAGTCAAATGAGTCTCAGAGACCAACATTATATCAATATTTTTTTCCACGAGGAAGTGCTCAAGTTCATTTTTATGCTGGCGAATGCCGTTTGCGTTGCAGAAACATATTTTTAACATGTTGATGGTTTTTTAACTAATGCTTGAAGCAGTGTAGACTGCATTCGGAGCATTTCTTGCATCATGCTAGTCATATTTGTTGTAAAATTATTTATAGTCAGCACTAGATTCTCAATATTAGCTTCAAGGCGACTAAAATTAAAGCTTGAGTTTTCAATCGTTGAATTATTTTGGGGCGGAATATTTTGTGTGGGAATATAACTAGTCTTAGCTTCATCGGCATTCGATACACGTGAAGTGACAGGTTGGCTCATTTGAGCAAAAGTGGCGGAGTAAGCATTTGCTGTTTGTGCTGGAGCTAATTAAGGTTTTTGCCCCATAGTCTGCTTAACGAAAGAATATACAGGACATCCTCTGTAGTTAGCGGTGTGATTACCTCCACAATTACTACATTTTTTTCAGCTTGTTCTTTTGGCTTAGTGCAGTTAGCAGTACCATGCAATTCACCGCAGATAACACAAACTGTAGGTAAATTGCAGTAAGTTTTTGTATGGCCATATTCTTGGCAATTATGGCACTGTGCAGGACCTTACGCTTACGTGGCTCTTCAACTGTGATTTGTCGGTGTAACAGAAACTTTACGCTATAAATTGGATGGGTTTCATTTTTTTCAATTGTATGTCATTCGGCTCCAGTTCAAAGCGAAATAGGGGTTGGTCGACCTTTTCTCTGTTAATTATATTAGTAACATTTTTTACCTTAAATCCTTGGTCTAGAAGTGCACATTTTACTTCTTCGGGCTCAACATATGAATCTATGCCCTTTAGTACTATCTGTAGGCCTTTAGCACTCTTAAGTTGGTATGTGTAAAAGTTTGTTTTATTTTTTTCAAAATCGTTTACCGTTTTTTTACCGGAAATTGTTTTCATCATATATTTGGATTTTAGTTTCATCAATATTACCTCTTTTAATTGGAATTACGTGAAAAGTATTTTCACCAATGGTCGACAGTAGTTTTTTTAGAAGCGCGTTAGAATTTTTTTCCCTCACATATATTGGTGGTGGCTTAAAAAACTTCTGAGATGATGAAGCGGTCTTCTCGTTATCGTCTTGCAATAATTAAAAACGATTTTGGCAATTCATGGATGATGCGCTGTTATCCCTAGAGATCTTTGGAACAGATGAAATTTTAGAAGAATTCGGGCTTCGCCCACGCTTTACCACGGTTATATACATATCTGTCCATTCCGACTTGTACCTTTGGTTTTGAGTTACTGTTATCTGTAGTGATAACTTGGTTAGGTGATGAACAGTCCCAAGCGAATGATTTCAATGGCTTAACTGACGAAGTACTAGGCAACTGTAATGTTAAAGAATCACTAGTAGGCATTGGACAAAGCGAAGTTGATCGCTGTCGAAAAAGTGGATTTCTTGTTAGAAAAATTGTATTATCAGATTTTGTATTTTTATTAAGAGCTTCCGAACTCACAGTAAGTCTGTCATCAGGTTTTTTATTTTTATTGTTATCATTATGAGCATCAGAACTCACAGTAAAATAGGCATTTCTGCCGTTATAACTCACTTCACATTTATTTGTTTTTGAGGTACTCATATAGAGTATTCCTCAAGGGCACTTTTGTTTGTTTTATTTTATTACGGTTTTTTTTGTTTTTGTTATTTATGACTGTGCAAAAAAATATTAACAAAGCAATTAAAGCTTATTTATCAAAGTTAATAATATGTATTACGAATATTTTCTTTTATATGATTTTTTTTTGTTAAGTATGTATGTAAAAAAAACTCCGCTATGACGTTAGTTCACTATGAAGGTACAACAAGAACCTACAACAATACAACCAACATATGATTGCTTCACAAGGCACAATAAAAAGCCCTCTTTAACTGAAAGCGAAAGAGCGTTTTCTGTCGCTGTTTGTCCAGTAAAGTTCTAAATATGCTCAGTCATTATTAACCGTAAAATTTTGTTTTGCTTTATTAATTAATTATCAGTTCGTTAAGATATGTTAAACATAAGACTGCTTTTTATTTCCTATATATGTAAGTAATCGATGGAACGTTTTCTGTTGAAACCGCTGGTAACGTGCAATTCATCGCAGATAATACAAACTGTAACTTGCAGTAAGTTTTTGTATGGCTATATTCTTGGCAATTATGACACTGTACGGGACTCGAAAGCTTATGTGGCTCTTCAACTGTGATTTTTCGGTTTAAGAGGTATTTTTGGCTATAAATTGGATGTGTTTCGTTTTTTCAACTGTATACTCGTATCATTCGGCGTCAGTTCAACATGAAATAGAAACTGGGGATCTTCTCCTTATTGATTATATTAGTAAATTTTTTTAATTTTACTTAGTGTACTGTACAGTGTACCCCTTTAGCACTCTTAAGCTGGTACGTATAAAAACTTGTTTAATTTTTCTACGAATTCTGTTACTATTTTGCAAAAATCTTTTTCTTCGTATATTTGAATTTTAGTTTCGTCAACGTTACCACGTTTTTTGGAATAACGTGGAATGCGTTTTCATCAATGGCCGAAACTAATTTTTTAATAAGGGCGTTAGAGTTTTTTTTAGATATATTGGTGGTGGTTTGTAGGTTTTTTCTATGATACAGCGGGTTGGTCGTTATTAGCTCTATATATTAAAACACTATTTTCTCAATTAACTGATGCGGCGTCGTTTTCTCTGGATATCTTGGGAACCGATGAAATTTTTTATGAATTTGGCTCTACAAGTGATATATCTGTCCATTCTGAATTGCACTTTGCATTTGTGACTACGGATATTTATAGTAATAATAATTATATTTTAGATTTAAAATTTGAATACTTATTGTAAGTTAATTTTTGAAGATACAATAAATAAAAACATGTATTAACAGAAAAAAGTGTTCAACAATTAATATTTTCAATTAAGAATTTAATTGCATTAATTAAATTTTTAATTGTATTAATTAATTTGAGTGGAAAAACTTAATTGATATTATCAAATTGTTTATAGGTGAAAATTTAATTAATTTTTTAATTAATAGTACGAATATTTTAATTAATATTACAAAATCATTATTATTACTTTTTTGTGTGTTAAAAAAAATTGGCAGACATCCAAATCAGGTGTATGCAAGATATACATAGTACACTTTGTTGTACAGTCACATTTCAAAAATTAAATTTAATGCTAAAATACCAATTTTTTTTTAATTGACACATGAGATAGTAACTGTTCAATGAACTTTCATTGCTTTAAAATATGAAAAATACATTTACATTTTATTTGAAATATTTAATTAACACATCAAATGAACATTCTTCTGCGAATCCCAAAATATTGATTGTATTATCATTTCTTTATATATTTTTGTCCCATTTTTTATGGAATCATTTGCTATACTAAAGCTTTTTTCGAAATACATTTTTTTAGAATTAAAAAAAAACCTAATAAGAAGCAGTGAGTTCATACTATTTGAAATCATTCTTCTTCTTCATGGCAAAACCATAAACTTTATCACAATATCTGTAACTGATAACCAATTACTAGAAGTCTTTGCTAGATTTTCTATTAAATATATTCTTATTTGCATTTTTAAATTCATTTAGTACTATAATGAGATTCATGCTATTTTGTGACTTAATCTCCATAAAAGTTCCAACCGTCTCAGAAGCATCATACATTTTTTCACAAAAAGAAGCCTTAAGTTTTATATTAAAAAGAAATGAAAATAATTAATTATTTTTAGATAAACATACCTGTAGGCACCACCCATCAACTTATTTATAACTAAACCAATATCGTGCAGCGTATAAATGTATCCTTTGGGTATATGAGGACGAACATCACGTAAAATATAACTGAAAGAAAATGACATTAAATTTAAGAGAAGAAATATTTTACATTTAACACATCATTTTACTAATGACATTTTATGAAAAAAAAAACGAAACAAAATCAAATACCGATATAAGCATTAAAATAAATAAATAATTTTTTACTACTTAAAAACATACTGACTCACCCTAAAGTATTTGCTGGTCCATGTTTTGTATTATAAAGTTCCTCAAGGCGTGGTATTGTCAAAAATTTCTTCATTGAAACGCCATTCTCTAACAGTAATTTCACAAAATCAATTCTGTCGTGCTCAAGTGCCTGCATCATGGCTTCATCCAAAGCGCCTTTATAGATGCGAACGAAAAAAGAAATGAAACATCACACTCAAGCATTAAAATTAAAACAATTAAAACGCGGAAGGAGAGTATCAGGAGAAAATAAATTATTCAATTACCATATAGTATACGAATTTTATTGAAATAAATTTCATAAATTTAAGCACATTGCCAACGACAACAATAGTATGTTAATGGCTTTTTAATACAGCATTAATTACCCAGAAACAACAAGTATAATTTTTGTGTTATGAAAATAATTACTTACCAAGTGGCCATTCTTGGCCATAGACAAAGATTTCACTGCGAGCAATGTCAACACGATTCCACGTTAGTGCCAAACTTAATTGTTCAGGCGGGCTCAAGTGCTGTGATTTAAACAGTGCCGTTAAAATGGTTTGATCTAACTCCTGTGCTTCTCCCTCTGGTTTTTCTTGAATGCGATATATTGTTATCTTTTTTAAAGAATAAAAGAGAACATAAAAGATAGCATGTCTTTATGACATATAGCAAAATACATAAATATAGAAGGTACTTCCATTCTCCCGTTGTTTTTAAAAATAGGTATTTTTGAAGTTTGTATTTTAGGAGAAATAAAAATAAATTCAGTGAAGTGTGACTTTGATTCGCGCACGAAGGATTCCGTACGGGCACGAGATATGTAATTCAATACGAACTTTAGCCAATATAAACTGTAGTTTTGGCATTTTTTTCGTTTTTGGGTTTTTTTCGGTTTTAAGCGTTTTTTTAGATTGGGGGTTTTTTGAATTTATCGGCGCTTTCTGAGTTTTGGCACTTTTTTTTCACGTTTTGGCGATTTTTTTTTTGGATTTTGAAGTTTTTTTTAATTTTGGCGATTTTTAATTTTGGCGTTTTTTTTATTTTTTGCGATTTTTTTCATATAAATGATTTTTTTTTGGTTTTGGCGATTTTCTTAGTTTTGGCACTTTTTTTTCGTTTTGAGGATTTTTTTCGTGTTTTGGCGTGTATTTAAAATTTTGGCAATTTTTTTATTTTTGGCGATTTTTTTTAAATTTGGCGATTTTTTTTTTAAATTTTGGCGATTTTTTTCATTTTGGCGATTTTTTTTCAGATAAACAATTATTTTGGTTTTGGCGCATTTTTCGCGTTTGGCGATTTTTTTCGAGTTTTGGCGTTTTTTAATTTTTGGCGATTTTTTTCGATTTTATAATTTTCGGATTTTTAAGTTTTACCGTTTTTGAAAATTTCAAGAGTTTACCTCTTACGGTCTCCAAGATATAGCAATTTGTCAAAATTACATAGTCAAAATTGCATTAACTGATGGACTACCCTTTAATTAAATTTTTTTAATATTTTAATGTTAATTGTTGTAGTCTATATAAAAATACACTAACTTTACAAATTTCAAGTGTCAATATACATATGTACATACAATTGTATGTATATTACATGAGATTTTAACATTTTTCGTCGCTCGTTTTGGAGCACCTTTTAATTTTTAATTCTCATGTATTTGTTGTTGTAGTGGCCAAGGTTCTACATACTCTGTCCAAATTTCAGGTCCGTAGCTCTTACGGTTCCTGAGAAAATACTGTGTGACGGACAGCGTAGCGAAAACAATAGGGTCCTTTTTTCACCTTTGGTGTACGGAACCCTAAAAACTTTCCCACATTACCAAAAATATAAATTTAAATTTATTTTTAGAAATTTTTTACTAAAATGTGTAATTGTCTTAAGAAAATTTTGAGAATAAATAAAGAGATATAAGTACACATCTGTGGATTTTTGGAAAACAATAGATGCAATATTAATTTTTTTAAGTAGATCAATACACTGAATAAAATTTAATAAAATATTTTGTGTACGCATTCAAAGAATAGTAAAAATTACTTCAATAACTGTCGCGTCTTTTAGATCTACGCTTAAAAGTAATATCGAAAGTCCACATACATACATGCAAATATATACTATATCTTAGCTTCCCAAATTATCAACAGTGTTGTGAACATCAATCGACTTCTTATACAATTGAATACACATACTCGAATACATTACTCTCGCTAATATCTATTTGTTGTTGTTAAGCTAGACTACATTCTGCCAGCGATGCCAATTTGGTGCGTTTCGCGCTAGATTTAGAACGTTTTTAACCAAAAGCGCTTTTTTTCGACTTAGCGCCTTTTATAAAAAACGCGCTAAGCTAGAGCGTTTTGAATAAAGTCGATAACATCATTTCAGTTCATTTCAGTCTTTTAGATCTACGCTTAAAAGTAATATCGAAAGTCCACATACATACATGCAAATATATACTATATCTTAGCTTCCCAAATTATCAACAGTGTTGTGAACATCAATCGACTTCTTATACAATTGAATACACATACTCGAATACATTACTCTAGCTAATATCTATTTGTTGTTGTTAAGCTAGACTACATTCTGCCAGCGATGCCAATTTGGTGCGTTTCGCGCAAGATTTAGAACGTTTTAACTGTGCCAAAGCGCTTTTTTTCGACTTAGTGCCTTCTATAAAAAACGCGCTAAGCTAGAGCGTTTTGAATAAAGTCGATAACATAATTTCAGTTCAATATTTTTTTTACTTTTTTTTGTATAAGTTTAACAAATTTCTAGTATCCAAGACTCTGATAAAAGTTATCAAGTTGGTTATTGATTCAGATGTCGACTGTGGTTGGAATTAAAAATACATTTTAATACTGTAAATGGCAAATTGTTTTGAAATTTCACAGCTAAAAATGTGTATTAATGACCCAAAAAGTTTACATAACTTATTAAGCATATATTCTAGGTAAAATACAAAATGCATTTGCATCGCAAAACTATTCAACAACTTATATGTTGTTACAAAGTTTGACAAATAAAATTAAAATAAAAACTAAGAATTTCGATTATTTAGAAGACGATTCTGATTCTAAATTAAATGATTTTAGTTACATATGATATAATTTCGTAGAAGCAATATTGCAAAATCTGAAAAAGGGTTACTAAAAATATTTTATTTACTGATACATACATCGATTTTTATTAAAATTCCATCTAGCGCGCTAAAAAATAGCGCGTTTTGGCTATAAATAGTTGACAATGTTGTAAATTAGCGCGTTTTGAGAAGGGCAATAGTGCGTTTGAGTTGTAAGTAGTTGGCACCGCTGCATTCTGCTGGCACCAAGACCAATTACATACATTTAAAAGGAGACGCAGAAAAACTTCCTATAATGGTGAAGTGTTCAGTCATTAATATTACGTTCATATGCATATATTCATAGATTACCGAAATATCCTTTTCGAAAAAATGTTTGGAACACATGATGGGCTGCTTTGGCAAGTCTGCTTCACAGAGCTTGCAAGCTCTTAGCCACTGTTGACGAACTTCTGGTGATGTAGGGAACTTGAAAAATGCAATATTCGTATCCTTAAAACATTTTGTTTGTCGAAAATTTGGAGACAAGCAGCTCATTTTCGCTTTCTTTAATACAACACACATTAGATTGTAATCTGATTACAATCTAGTTCATTGCTTATCTTTTAAAATACGTTGTTTTCTAATTTTTAAATTATTTCAATTTATAATCTGTATTTTTTTTAAATACAAACAAACAGGAAAAAAACGGGAAATATTAAATTAATACGGTAGCACGATTTTATCAGAAACTTCAAAATACCTATCCTTGTCAGAAGGTGAATGTCATGAAAAAATTAGAGAAAGGAAGTACCTTCTATATTTATATCATGACATATAGTACATGTATACACAATTTTATAGAGCAAAGTTAAAACTTTTAAAAATGATCAAACTGTCATTATTGTTACTGTATGTTTATTGTTATTGAAGTGTCATTGTGCAGCAAAATTAACTGGGGAAAATTTATATTCGACATTAATTTGCAGCATATCAAAAATAAATAAAAATACGAATGAGAAGAACAATCCCACTTGGCCTGAGATTCGATATAAACATATGCTCACTAAAGTCAAGAAATTTCGAAACAAAATTGCTCGATATTTGTTGGCGAATACAAGCAAATTCAATTATTTGCTAAAGCTTCTCGATATTTTCTCGAAAGTGTGACGGTAGTCGAATGGATAGGTGGTAGTCTGTTAGCCTAGAGGTCCCACGTTAAAGCCATGGCAGCGCTGCCAATTAAAAATATATATACTTATATATGTCCAATAAGTGAATAGTAACAAATTTGCCACGATAGCCGAGTGGATGTGTGCTTGTCTGTTAGTTAGAATGGAGGTACCATGTTATATTCTGCAGCATAAGTTAAGGAATTAAAAAGAAATTAAATAAGTGAGTTAAAATAAATAAATTAAAAAATAAAACTAATTTTTTACTCTTTCTGCTGCCTTTTTACAACATCGAAACTAGTTCGATATTCTCTCACTTTGGATATTGGTAGCAAGCCTACGAAATCGAAAGTTTTTTGTAACAAAACTGAGCGACAGGTGATTTTTTTTGATTAATTTCTGAGTGTCTTCCGATTCGACATATTCGAAACCGATATTATTAACGAAAGTCTTGGTCCAAGTGAATGAACTGGTTGTGTTGCGTCAACATATGTACGGATACGAGGGGTTTTAATTTCTTATTCACGGTATCTTTAATAATATCGATTTCGAATATATCTCGAACATTTATTGTGAAATTTAACTTATTTTATCTATTTTTTTTTTAATTTTTTTAACTTACGTTGCAGTGATGGTTCGAACCCTGTAGTTTTAGACTAATAGTCTAGCACATATCCACTAGGCTATCGTCACACATTCGAGAAACTATCGAAAGATTTCGCTTTAGCGAACAATCGAAGTTTTTAATATTCGCGAACAAATATCGAAAAATTTATTTTCGAAATTTTTGGACTTTAGTGAGCATTTGTTTATATTGAATCCCAGGTCAAGTGGATTAAAGCAGCAGTCAGGCAAACCGCAAACTCTCGACAGCTCTTCGTGTTATATAGCTTATCCTCTATTGTGTTAAATTCGACTGCGACTCTTTGAATTTTTGGTAGCAGAAGTATGAGCAACATATTGTGATTTGGCAGTTAAAAAAAATTAAAAGTAGAAGAAATAGCACAATTTTAGCGAATTTTGCTATTTCGACTGCTGCTTTTTAACACTGAAAGTACACATACTCTAACTTTTAAGAAACTAAAATGTTTAAGATAACAAGTAGTAATTTAAAAAAAATAAGAAAAAAGAATGCGACCAAGTTTTAACCGGTAAATAGCCTAAATGGTCATTGGAAATGAAAAATCATAAGAGTAATCTAAATACCTGTCGTATGATACCCATTTTGATATATATATATCATAAATATTTGATATGTATTGACCCTATTCCCCACACAACATCCCCGTAAAAGACAATCGCCGCGTCAAACAGACATGTTTTACTACAAAGCTCTTGCTCAACAATCAGCTGAACGCGTTCAGTCAACATCTTAGAAATACAAAGAATACAAGAACGTTTGAATACCCTAGTACATAATTATTTTTTATAATTGCAAATACTCATAGACACCTTTAACAATTTACTTAAAACTAAATGAATTATGCATATTACTATATGTAGAAAGCTGTATTCACACTTACCAAATTTTTATTGCGTGTGCATTGTAAAAGTTCTTGATAAAGTTTTTCCGACTGATCAGAAGCGACTTCAAATGTTTTCTGAATTGTACTAATTAAGTAGTCGCGCATGGATTCCAAAACTGGTTGTTCATCCCCATCCGATGCATATCTGTTAAATTAATCACAAAAGAAAAATTTAACTGTCATTCTCGTTGAATTACTCACAATTATTCCAGTGTAAAGTGAAAGTGTTCATAAGCAAATTGTCGAAATGCTTCAAAAACAATTTCTTTTTAATTGCGGTATTTTCTTTTTGCCAAAAATAAACTTGATAAATATTTGCAAGCTTCGAAAAAATGGGGTTGAAAAAATTATTGGCGATAAAAAAGTAAATAGTTTAATTAAGAATGTCATACAACTAACCTCCTTATGTCTAAAGGAAAAAAAATGGAAATAATACTAAAACGTTGTTATGCAGAAGAAGAAACTTAAATAAATATGAAATATGTTAAGGATGGCGAGTTAAATTGATTACCTGAAATCTAATAAAAATTTATAATTTTTTATGACAAGTTTCATTACGTGCTTGAGTTAATTGTTCTTAATTACTTTTGAATGAAGATATACATAATTATGTATATTTTTAAAGGGCACAATAAAATTAATTTAGACTCGCAAATCAAGCTGAATAGAAGGAAGGCTAAATGAAATAATCACAAAAACATATATGTAAAAAAGGCCAAGTTCATATCTAAAATTTCGACCATTAAAAGTAGTGAGATAAAAATTTTGACCAACTTCTTCTTTGCTCAATACCTATTACTATAATCTGCCATGGACTTTGTGGTGAGAGCGGCGATCAGAAGTCTCTTTAGACTCGTAGAAGCAGGTTTGGTGAGGACAAGAATAACAAGTCACACATAATACTTAAAAGATTTCAGTTTCAGTGATAAGGGATCCGTAACCTCTCGGTTCACGAACTATAAAGTCGTTGAAAGTGAATTTAGTAGAACACCCTTACTGGCAATTCCGGATAGGGAATATTTTGTCTAATCCGATAAGCTATATGAAAGTAGTGTGGTCTTAACCGACTAGTAAAAAATGGGGAAAGGCAGAGGGGCTGGTGCTTTGGAACGACCAATCACAGCTTTCCCAGACTGCCGAATGAATGCAGCGCTTGATTTTGGCCATCCTCAGGGGCACGAAACTAGTGGCCAGTAATGAAGCTGAAGGTGAGAAGGTAACATTCCAGGTCGACAGCCAGGCAGCGCTAACCGCTTTGAAGGGACACAATATCAAATAGAAACTTGTTAATGATTGTAGGAGGCCCCTCAACTTGCGTATGGAGAAATATAGTGTCATAATAAGTTGGGTTCCTGGCCCAGCAGTGCTGAGGGAAATAAAACTTCCAATTAGATGGAAAGAATAGGGTTGGCGTTAGATGAGGGAATGTGTGTCAGATCAGTGAAATTACTGATGGGTCATTACTACAGAGAACTGAGTAATTAGGTAGAAAGGGACCAACAGTTCATGGCGAAGTAGGAAGGACTGTAGTGTCTCGAGGGCTAGTGGCCAAAACTTACCTCAGAAAGATCCAAACTGCTACTTAATATGAATAGGAAGGTGATGCGAATCATGGTAATAATAATCATAAGTTGACTGGACTTGGTCAGAGCAAGAACCAGCATTTGGGAATGAAAAGAACTAGAAACGCGCGTAAATATTACTTTTTACGAGCATTGCCATTTCAATGGACCCACCTGGGTCTCCAAGTGGATGCTAGTTATAGCACTACCCTTCCTAAAATAAACTCGTCTACATAGAAGGGTATTCATTCAGTTAACCATTAATCGATTAACGTTTAATTAATACCCGATTAACTGATCAGTTAATTCAAAATTGGCTTATTTCGATTAACTGTTAAACCGGTCAATTTCAGTCGATTAACCAATTAACCTACGCACAGTGGCACATTTGAAGAAATGGCGGTCAAAAGTCTTAAAAAAAATTTTTTTTTGTGTCACCGATTTAATATTTTTTTTATATAAAGGTAAACACATAGGAAACTCGAAATCCAGAAATTTAAGTTTTTATTTCGATTATTTCTCTTCGAATGAAAACGCGCTTTTTTTAAGAGAAGCTGAAATTCAAAATATTTTAGAAAATTTTTGAACTTCAAGTGTGCATAACTTTTTTGGGCATAACTTTTTTGGTTTTATATATTTGTTAACTTATAAAATAAATTAAAAAAATCGTAGTTAACGTAGATTGTCCTGCTGAAAAAATTATTGAAATCGGTCCCTATTTACAAAAGTTATAAGCTCCAAAAGAATTTCGATACCCGCACTTTGCCACTTTGAGGCTCTTTGGAGATACCCTGTCTTACAGCAGGGTGCCTCAAATTATGCTTTCTAAGAATCTCAACACTTCTACTTTCCAAAACAGTTGGTTTCATCGAAATCGCTTGACTATTTCAAAAGTTGCGGACTTTTTACCACTTTTTTTTTAATTCACGTCACTGTGCACTGGTCGGGCCTAATAATTATATTTAGATTTAAGATTTAAATACTTATTGTTAGTTTATTTTTGAAGACACAATAAATAAATATGTATATGCATTAATGTTAAAATGTCTAATTTTTTTCTTCTTAATTTTTGCAATAAAAATATATAGTGGACGAAGAAATAATTGCTTTGTTCATAACATGTTACCAAAAGTTGAAACTCGTTACCTGGGATTTTCGTGGTCGCTTGTTACGAATCTGGTATTTGATTTTAAGAATCCAATATGATGGAATCAACATCCATTGGCGAAAAGTTTTGTCACAGATACCGAATCTTTTTTAATTTTTTTTTATCAAAAGTGTATTTTGAAGCTAATTTATGACAAAACAGAAAGTATCGGTTTGATGCATTAAAAATTCATGTCACAAATATAGTTAAGCGCTTTCACCAACTCTCAATTAGTTGTTGGCCAAAACTGATGACGTCATTTTTTGAGGACGCACTGATTTTCTAAATCTTTGGAGGCCCATAAGATTATCACCAAAATCGCTAAACTGAGTACATATAGGGTTTTATTACCCCTTAATAGTACTACCGAACGTATACTGCACAGTCCGTGTATTATTTCAAAAGTCATCATTTGCCAGATTGTATAATTTGTTAATTTTTTTTTAAATTTTATTTCATTAAAAAAAGAATTTGTGAAAAAAAAGATTTGTAAATACAAATAAATTATTTGTGAATACAATTAAAATATTATTTAAAAAGGCACCTACAACGACTTTTGTAAATACAAACACACGTTTGTAACATAAGAAAACAAAATCAACTCAATTATTTCCAATTAAAATTATTGTGTTATTAACAGTTGAGTTGTTAACAGAAAAAAATTATTTTTTTAATGAATTTGTTTTTCAAATTCTAGTGTGTTGTTTCTTTGTTTGTATTTTTTATATAATTTTTTTAGAATTTTGTTTTTGTTAAATTTTAAAGATGTTTGGATGAGTCGAACCGGCAATCTCTTGATTAATGGACTGACTTACTTACCACTCAGCTAAAGAGCAAATCATTGTTAGATAAGCAAATAATGAATACACATAAAATGCGAGTTCTTCTGTTTCTTCTACACGTGCGTATTCCGTTATGATATAGTTTTAAAAAATAGTTTTGCTGAGTAATTTAATTGACTAGAAAAATTTTAATTTGTTATATCAACAATAAATTTTTTGAGTTTTTGAGCCATGTATAATATAAAATTTGGTCAGTTCAGTTTATTGAAAAAAATTTCTGT
This sequence comes from Tachina fera, assembly GCA_905220375.1. Lineage (NCBI taxonomy): Eukaryota > Metazoa > Arthropoda > Insecta > Diptera > Tachinidae > Tachina > Tachina fera. The sequence continues at coordinate 66,886,294 of LR999967.1, forward strand.
GTTTGTCATATCAACAAATAAATTTTTTATATTAACTAAATAAATAATAAATTTCAATTTAAATTAACTATTAACAATTTATTTTGCTGGTTGCATTTTGATGATATTTTTTTCTGTGTAAGCAAAACTTCCAAAAGTAAGCATTTTAAAAGAAAATATTGGCTCTAAACAAGTTTTAAATTTAACATTATTATTAAATTTTTGGGATCTGGTCACACTGCTTTCGACACAAAGCGGTATGATTTCGCTTTGAGCCGGCTATTTTTGTAACAATCGTGCATATTAACAATCTAATTCATAAAAAATATTTTAGTTTTTTAGGATCTGGTCACACCGTTTTCCACACAAAGCGGTATGATTTCGCTTTGAACCGGCTATTTTTTCCTATAGGAACTCAAACCCATTTGTAAGTACCGTCAAACTGGTTTTTTAATAACCACAACTGGTTGATTAAGTGACTTTTTTCTTTGTCGCCGACTCACTATTTTAACATAGGCATGTCATAGGCGGTAGTCAATTGGCCATCTCTGCATGACTTTTAAAGTGAGTAGTAACTACTTATTTTTCAAGTTATTTGTAGTTAATTAATATTATAGTAAAAAAAAAGATATATGCATATTAATATTACAGATATTATATATATGTATGCATACATATATATGTGTATATTTATATATATATATATATATCTATGTAAATATATAAATACATATACATACATATATATAAATATTTAGTATTATATTCACTAAACATAAAAATAGGAACCGCTCATAGAAAATATTATACATATTAAATATTGAAATTATTAATTTTTTTTCAAAACAAACATTTGGCATTTGATTCCACGGCATGCTTCTTTTGATTTTTTTTCTTTTCATTTACTTATTTTGCTTTCATTTATTTCTTACGTGTGCTTCTATTCAATATGTTTGGTTGATATCTGCATGAGATTCAAACCAGTTTGTAGTCACTTGCAACATAATTCATTTATTTGCTAGTGTTTTTTGTCAATCGACTATTTTATTTACTACAGGGTTGTAACAATAGTGCATATTAACGGTCTAATTCATAAAAAATATTTTAGTCTTATTAGCAGGTTTATTTGACAAATTTCCCATAGAAATATGTCAAATAAGTACTTAATAAACCTGAAATATCTTTTACGAATAAGGCAGTATGTGTTTACGTACATGCAAAGCAACAGGATACAATAGATTTAGCATCAACGTTCTTATAGATGCTAGAGCGAATGGTATGAAAATGTTTTGTTTTCACGAATTTGCTAATGAGTGAAATGAGTTTAAACGTTAAAACGTTGAAAGTGATTCTTAATCTTACTTGTGCACAAAAGCTATTAAGTCGGCAGCGCGCCCTGAGCCATCGCACACTACCACAGGCACTGGCGGTGTATCCGTCACGTACTCTAAAACTGCACGTATTGTATTTGTACCACCCTCGATAACAAGACAGACTACGGGAGTACTGGAATGTGTAACTGTAAATTAAAGAAGAAGGTGAAAAAATAACATGAATTCATAAAAAAATAAGAAATATACTAGAAAAGAAAGAAGAGAAATAACGTATGTATTTATGTAGAAGATACCAATAGACATTAGGCAAGCGGAAATGACACACAGTGTGGCAGACAAAGATACAGGAGTGTGAAAATATTTTGTTTTCCACTCCTTTCAATATTGCGTCACATAAAATGCTATTTAGCGTAATCATACTAAATTTTGTTTGTTTGATATTGCAACAGAAAAAACAAAAATGTATTTTTTTATACTACTTTCAATCCGATCAGCAGGAATCAAAAAAGAGAAGTTCCAGTAAGCACATTGGCAACGGTCAGAATTCGTAAATTATAATTAGTGGTTCCTAGTGAGCTAATTAATATTCTTGTTTTTTCACTCCGAAAATCACTTTCGAAACTTCAAACTGCATTTCAAAGCTTTAGGATTTAAAATTAATTTCTTGTTAAAGAACTATGACTTCAAATCAACCCACAGAAGGAAAAATAATGTGGTGTGCAAGCCTAAATATGACGCATGCAAGGAGAGGTAGCAGATAGATGAATTGAAGTTTTGTTAGATCCAATTGGGCGTCTTGGACTAAATGTTGCTGTATGAAAGTGCAGGTTAAAACATGTTATTGACCAAAAATAATGTTTGGACAATTAGTTTTAGAAAAAGAAAGAACTAAATAAGCCCGAGAAAATAATTTTGATGCAGATGTACCGATCCCAATGAAAAAAATTGGAAGTAATTGTGGAGAAGTTATTTTTCTAGACTTCAAAATTCTCAATGTGTGTATTTCTACTTTTTCAGAAAATGATTTATAACAATATCCAGTAGCTCGTTTCTGTATTTCTCGCATCGTAAAATTTCTCACATGAAATGTGAAACACAAAATTCCATCGTTTCTCGATATGCGAGAAAAAGTGTTTCTGTATTTGAATGCGAGAACAACACCACTGATTCTCTTTTTACTGGAATATTTCCAGTAATCGATTGTCGAATGAAAAGAAAAAAACAAAATAGAAATAATTTACAAGAAAAATAAAATAAAATAATGAACATGAATATAAAGTGAATGTAAAATACTTGAAATAAATTTTTTTCTATCAACTGCTTCTCCATAATAAGTTTCTTAAAATAATTTTAATAAATAAATATAAACATATCGACTTGTTAATAATATTTTAGTTCAACAATTCTTTGCATATCTTCTCAACTAGCGTATTTTTCATATTTTCACACACAAATTCAAAAAATTCACATGCTTTGGTACAAATTTGTTTGTTCTCGCACCAATTTAAAATGTGAGTTGTTTTGACAGTTCTTGCGAGAAACTTTTTACAAAATATTGTTACAGAAACACTTTTTCTCACATCCTTCCAATAATTACTTGGATATTTATTCAAATGACAGATAGTTCTCGCAAAGTAAATATACAGAAACACTTATGCGAGATATTGGGTGTTTTTTATTGAGGTATAGAACTTTAAGTTGGCATCACTTTTTTACTTGCGGCCATTTTGTCAGCTGTCAATTGATTAATATTTAGTTTGGTTTGCCATTTCATTATTAACAGGTTGACAAAAGAACAACGCTTGCAAATCGTGCAAATTTATTTCGAAAATAATGGTTCAGTTCGCGAAGTTTACCGCAAGCTCCGTCCATTTTATGGTCGACATAATCGTCCATCAGAGCAATTAATTCGGTTAACCATGGATCGTTTTCGCACTACGTTTACTCTATGTGATAATACGCATCCGCAGAGACGTCGAACAGTGCGCACCGAAGAAACAATTGCCGCTGTAGAGCAAAGTGTTGAAGAGGACCCGAATGAATCGATTCGCCACCGTGCACAGCAATTGGAGCTTTGTCCATCATGTTTTGTTCCCGAATTGGATGGCATGAATGTGGATGAGTTGTGGTTCCAACAAGACGGCGCTACATGCCACACAGCGCATGTCACAATCGATTTATTGAAGGAAACATTCGATGAGCGCATAATTTCGCGGAATGGACCTGTCAATTGGCCACCAAGATCGTGTGATTTGACACCATTGGGTTATTTTCATTGGGGATATGTGAAGTCGCTCGTCTGCGCCAACAAACCAGAAACGTTAGGGGACTTGGAAGCCAACATTCGTTATTGCCAACATACGGCCCCATATGCTCGAAAAAGTGGTTGAAAATTAGACCTGTAGAATTGGCTTTAATCAAGCCAGCCACGGCGGCCACATGCCCGAAATCATATTTAAACATTAATGGCATAAAATTATCCTTCCAATAAAGCTGAATTGATGGACATTAAAACGATTTTCTTGTGTTTTATTTCAATTCGAAGTTCTATACCTCTAAAAAAACACCCTGTATTTTCCTATGCAAGGAATACAGAAACGAGCTACAGAAAATGAATTAAAATTTTTTTTCTTAATTTTATAAGCAAAAGAATTAATTATAAGTCAGGAAATATGGCATTTTTAATTATACAAAATATATTGATTAAAATGAAATGTTTGATGTTTAGTCTTATCATGGTTGTTGGCGAGTTTTTTCCAATTCTATAAAAGTAATTATTAATTAATTTCTTTGACCTTTTTAAAAAGAGCATATAAACAATTGAATTTACTTAACATCATGAAAAATACTTTGGTTTCACTGAATAGGTATCAAAAAAGATAACTGTCAAGTTCTTTATAAAATTTTAATTTGTTAAATTCTTGAATATTTAAAATTGTAAGATAAGTGAAATGCAATAAATTTAATAAATAATCAAAAAGAATTAAAAGCAATCTTTACAAGTAATGGGATTATTTTTGATTATTTGTGGTTATTTTGTTGTAATTTCAAGTAATTCAGATTACATTTCCATTTTTAGTAATCGTAATCAATTTGCTACAATGAAAATAATCGTAATTTAATCATTAATTCACCTCTAAAAAAAGTAATCATATTAGTAATCATCACAATAACTAATCAGTAGAAATGATCCAAATATACACTACCTCCCGATCACAAGTTTAGCATGTTATTGGCTTTCTTTTGATAGTTTCAGAAAAAACAAAATTTCCCCCCAACCTCCTGCCGGCGTCTTTTTGTCCTCATTTTTAAAAATCATAAAATCGGTGTATCTTTTTATATAAAGATGTTTTATGTTTTCAATTTCAAAAAATCAGTTGAGTAGCGTCGCAGAGGCATAAATTACCTACTGTCCCATTTCGGCCTACTTTTAAAAATATGTAAAATGTGTGTATTCTTTTAGAAGCAGGGGTGTTACTCTCTATTGCGATGCGAAAGAAAAATGTTACAAAATCGAACGATTGGTACTCTCTAATGCGTCTGCGCATTTGATTTTCGCATCTATTTCTTTTCTTTCGCAAGCTTGGCATCACCGCGCTCTGTAATGCGAAAGCGTCTGCCAAAATCGTCCGATTATCGCAAATATCTTGCGATAGGTAAATATCAAACGCAAAGGGAGTACGTTGAAAAAACATTTATATTTGATATTAAAATTGTTATTTTAAAAAAACACATTACATTTTGGATCATATGCATATGTATGTATATAAAAATGTAAAATAAAGCGAATCATACTGTTCTGAAATTTTGTGTTGAAGTGTAAGAGGCCGTTTAGATGAAAGGTGGCCTCGCTGCGACACGTCGCCAGCGAGCCGTGTTTGTTGGCCTGAAGTGAGGAGAAGCTTGCGGGGTAGCAAAAGTCGCACGTACTGGGAATTGAAGCGACAATTTTGTCTCTTCTCTCTCACATATTTCTTTCTCTCGTATTTTTTGTATGTTATGTACAAGTACTGTTGCCAGTTAGACCATTTTTTTTATAACATGCATGAAATAAACGGTTAAAATGTAAAAATTATAAACAAATAAAGTAAGGAGAAAAAAGGAATTGTTGTAGTTTGGTAGTAAATTAAAAAAATAAGAAAATATAGGCATATTAATTCTACATTTCCCAATTTAACAATAAGTTTCTCTGCTACGAATGAACGAATAAAAAGCATTGATCAAATATCAAAAACTCGCCTGACTATTGCGACAAAAAGTCCTCATGTAAACAAGCGTGGATTTAAGAAGGGACTCCAAAAGAGAACGTAAGCGTTGTCACAGCTAGCCCACGCTTCTTCCAAATGGGCTCTAAGTGCTTGGTTTTGGCCGATCTAACCGTTTGTATGTGAGAACTATCTACTGCTCCAATCACGACATGAATACCGCAGGTGTATTAAAAAGCTTTTTTGAATCTTTCTTCCCCTTCTGCAGCTAAATCAAATTTGATATGCTTGGAACGTATATTTTCTCAATGCCACGTAGACTTCTTTTAAGCAATGTGAGACTTCTGCGGTAGACCTAAGGTATGGTCCTTGCCTATTTGATATCGATATCTGCCTTGGCCAGGTAATTTTATTGCGGCGGCTAGTTTTATAATAGTTGAAATTGCTCAGGATATCCTTGAAACTTTAAGCTCGTGTTGAATAGCATTTAGAACATACAGAAACGCTTCCTTATTCAAAATAAATTTTGAAGAGAGTATATTGACCTATCTCTTAAGACTCGTCTTACACGGTAATTTTCCTTATCAAACCACAACGCTACATACTAATCACTATTTTACATTGAATTAAAAACTGTTATACTTTTTCCTAACTTTCCTTTTATTGAAAAGAAGGATTTTGCATATTTTGACACTTCATTACTTTCAATCTTTGCCATATTTCAGTGCTGCCACTTTATCAAATAATTTTGCGAAAGGATTTGCGAAAGTAATAGAGAGTACTAAATTGGCATCTCATCGCATTTAGCTTTCCCATAATAATTGCTTTCGTATTGCAATAGAGAGTAACCCCCCAGTCCTACTTATATATATAATATATGTATATAGCCTTTGAATACTTCAGACAGGTAACAGGAGAAAATAAACAGTCGCCAAGGGATGCCAATTCCAAAATCACGATCCCGAAAATTCCAGCATTTTTTGGTATTGATAAGTCCCGAATTCCGGGATTCGTCAAAAAAAAATTGGGAAGTACCGAAATATTTAAATTAGGGCTTTTAAGTTAAATTCTTATACAAAGATCTCGTAATGAAAATTAACAATAATTTATGAGTTAATATGTATTGTGATTGTCAAAGGGCATTCCTCACTCCTCTGGCCGGTAGTGATAGACTACTTTTCCACGTTGATAGTGAAAGTGGGCATGAACTGACTAGATACGTTAATTATGGTAATTGGAAAATTCGGATGCGTTCTCCCAGGCTTCATCAATGATGCTTGTTCTCTAATTCACTATTATAAGAAAACTTGAGCATCGTTAAATCGATGAAATATCATAAATTTAATGAATTTTATTTATAAAATTATACGAACATGTTCTGTATTGCATGCGCGAGGAAAATGTGCGGAATTATCGAAGCATTATTGTTTCAATATATCGCTCATGACAACTATGCACGGGTCTTAGAAAAACCAGATACATTTGGAATCCCTAGTATAGACCACTCCACTTTCTGATACAAAGTTACTATAATTATTTTTCGTTTTCGATATTAGTTTTCATATCGGCCAATTCTTTTCTAAGTTTTAAGTCAGAGTAACGAACTGCGACTTATTTTTGAATGCATAAGGGATTAGTGCCAAGGTACAAGTTCGCTTCCATTAAAAATTTACTAACTTTTACCCTCCGCTTCTTACTTATTTATATTGAGTCTTATTACGGTTGTCGGGTTTTTTATTCGACTTCGAGTTACTTAAATCTAGTACAAACTATTAAAATAGAATTGAAAATATCAACGTCCGCAGTAGGAACTCTGTAGTACAAATTGTACATATCGCTGCTTTATTGCAACATACTCATAACTCAGGAAAAAATCGTTTTGGAGAAAATTAGTTGAAAATGTATAATTATATTATAAAAAGATTTCTTTTACACAAGAAAACATATTGTACGACGAATTAATCTGCATTATTAACATCAAGCACAATTTTCTTTAAATATGTCTAAATAAAGCCTTAATTGTGTTTTACGTTCAGCTTCATTACTAGTGTTTACGTTGAATTTTGAATTTGCAAAAATTTTTGCTAATCACTACAACATATTATATTACTGTTTAAGAGCATGTTTTTTACTCTTTTGACTTACGTAAAAGAGTTAGAAGTTTTAAATTTTCAACGACAATGCAGATTCAAAAATATATTCTTTCCTTTGTCAGGTGCTTAAAACTTACCTAGGAAATATTTTAGAAGCGATTTCATTTCTGAAAAACATGTTGCATGAAAAACATGTAAATATGTATGTTACATACTTTACCCTCATTTTGTTTAATTTAAAATGTTTCTTCTTTAATTGATATAGGCGCGATATCTAAAATATTAGGTTGAAGCACGATCCCACGATGCCTTCTGATGAATAGTGGGCCCTATAGTAGCCGATACACAGTGGGGATTTTGTAAAAAAAATAGAAATAATTCTGCAGTTTCGTTTGTTATGAAATTTCATTCAGCATTTGAAGAGTGACACGAACATAAGTCTAGAATTTGGACTACATATTTTTACAGGAGATTCAGCCACAAAACCCCAAAGTGTGCGACCTATATTTTTGATCTGTTAAAAAAGATTTTTAAAAAGTGAATTTTTTTTCTATCCAAAAACTTAAAAAAGTCTGCCACATTTATGGGGTTTACTTACGGTTTAGGAAAAAGAAAAGAGAAAAGAAATTAAAATTTTCACTTTCTTACCAACCTTGGTCCACTGTTCTGCTAATGGATAAGTTAAATATTGTTCGACTTAGAAAAGAAACTAATTATGTATAAGGAACAAAATTTTTAACATTAAGAAAAAAAATTTGTATCAAAATCAAAATTAAGTCAAAAGTTATAAGCACGGAAAGCGCAAATATGCAATTGCATGTTTTTTCTTGTGTGACGTATTTATGCGGGGACAAGATATTTATCCGTTTCAGAACTATTTATGAATTTTGGCATCACTTTGTTAGTGCATTTTTTTTGCATATTTTAACCTCTAAAGCATGTTTTTGCATATATCAGTCTTACACGCATATTTTGAACATATTTTCGAATCTTTAGGGCATAATTTACGATTTTAGAGCATATTTTGATACTTTATAATATTTTTTTTCTTATTTTAACCCACTGACGCTACCGTCCTGCTAAAAGTACACTCCATTCCGAAAATAAATATAATTTTTTGTTGTAGAAACTTTTTAAAATTTTATTTCCAAAATAAAAAAAAATTTGCGGCGCTATCTGGGTTAATATGCTTAAAAGTTAAAATCAAGTCAAAATTTTTATTTTTTTTGCACCATCTAAATCTGTTCCAATGTTCTATGTAGTGTATAAATTTTTCTTTTATATTACTCAGTTTTACGGACGTTAGTTTCAATACAAATTCAGTTTTGCTATTTGTGACGGATTCTGCCCCGAGTAGATATTAAAGGAACGTTGTTAATGTATAAAAGTTTATTTAGATAAGACAGAAAAAATTATTATTTGAAATTTTAGGTCAATATTTTGTTGTTTATAAACACCTTTTCTTTCTGATATAGTAATTTGTGTGGAAGCCAACGATATTCGAAATATGTACATATGAATGTACGTATCTGATTATATAAGTATGTGTGTTAAAGTGTATGAAAAAAGATGCATGACAGTTAAGAAAAGGTGTCAGTCAGTAAGTGTTGAATGTAATTGTTTCATAGAATAAATTACAAAGCAATTTGTCTAGTGAAAATTCTTTTATATGCATGATGTTATGTACATACTTTAAGACTTGAAAAGAATTTTCACAGTCATGTAACTGAAATATTCTTATAATGATATTTGGTACGGGTTTTAAATGATTTAACGTTAATGACACTTTTTAAATTACGTTTCATACGTATAAAATGTTTCTTACTATTTTAATTCAATAAAACCATTAAGGTATTGCTTAAATAGTTAATCATTTAAGACAACAACGAAATAAACACAGTTTGAGTAACACTTACATGGATGCAATTTTAAATTGGATATAAATTTTTCTAATTTTCGTCTTAATATTAGTTCGGCACCATATTTTGCTTGGGTTCCATTATCGACCAAAAGAAAGTAAGCATGACGGTTGTTTAACACAGCCAACTTGGACCTAAGGAATGAAAAGAGTATTAAAATTAAAATAACGTCTTAGTGCAAAGAAATAAAAAGAATGATAAGAGAAAAAAAAATAATTAATGAAATAGCAACTGTGTAACATTATGATTAAAATCAACAATAACAACAACAAAGTACTTACATAAAAAAAATACAATATATGAAAAACAAAACTGTCTTCTAAACAAACACCCAATTTATTGTTTTTTTCCTTATTTTTTTATATGCCCATTTTTACAATAATGTACTACATGAGAAATTTTTAGATTCTTTAGTTGAACTTTAGTGAATTTTAATCAGAAATAATTCATAGTCAGGCTTAAGTTCAGTAATTTCAATTCTTATTGAATGAAATATTTTTATTAATTAATGTGAGTTTCTAAAGAAGAGAAGAAAAATTTAACTTAGACTTTAAGCTGGGGGAAATACCGATACATTTCTGTTAAAAATACATAATATTGTTAAAAAAAATTGGGTGTAGCCACGCTCCATGAAATTTAATACTATATTTCACATGATTGTGATTGTGATTAGAACTACTGGTACCGACTTCAACAAAACTATATGTAACATATGTAACTTACAAAGCTTAAGAAATTAGTATAATATGTACATTAAGTTTTTTCGATATCTAGAGCTTCAAATTAAAATAAATATTTTAACAAGTCGATGAGGCGTATTTTTCTCTTTCGAACGGCGTTAAAATGTCATATGTTACAAAAAGTGGATTTAGCAGGTTTTCTAGAGTGACATGTAGGTATATTATTTTTACCTTTTTAGTGCTTATTTTTGAAGTCGGTTGAATCTTTTTTTTAATTTAATTTTTAGTTTATATTTGATTGAAAAATTTATACAACTATCTACTAATTTTGGGACAACTTCGCAACTTCGAAGGGACAACAAGGTAAAGAAACTTCTACTTACGAGGAGAAGAAATGATAATTTAATTTTGACTAGAGAACGTAATACAATAGCTAAAAATTAAATATTTTTATGGCAATACCTATGTATATGTACGTATTTCAAACACAAGTTCTTATAACTTCTCATTTTTAACCTCATAAATATGAAGAAATTTAGAGATTGTTCAAGTGTAAAAATTATTTCAAACAGAAGTTATTATAGCTTCTCCCATTTTTAAGCTTAAAGATACGAAGCGATTTAGAAAACATAATTTTGATTTACAAAAGGTTTACAAAACAAATTTTGTATGGAATTTTTTTTGTTAAACTGTTCAAGTGTAAAAGTTATTCATCTTTGCAAAATAAATAGTACACTGTAGTTAATATCACATAAATATGAATTTAAAAATAATATAAGAGAACACGAGCTGTCCTATTTGTTAAGCAAACCGCTGAAGATAGTAATAATGTATATGACTTGCCGGGGCGAACTGATGCTGTGACATGGCACCTCACGATTATGTCCCAAAAGTTCATGATTACGTTCAACAATACCCCAGGGTGCAATACCAATACTGACAACACGACCTGTCCTCTGTTGACCTTCCAAAAGCAGAGCATCACCCACTTGTTTGGTTACACCTAGAAATCAAATACAAGAAAAAAAGACGTTGAAAAATCATTACTTCACAAGAGAAAGAAAAATATTAAAATTCCAATTATGAAAAAGCAAATTTAAAACTCTTGTCAAACATTTACCCAAAAAATCGTAACCACTAAACGCTAATCAAAAATCTTTAAATTCAGACAAAAGTTTATCAAGTTAAAGATTAGCAAATAATGTTGGATTCTATGATATTGTCTATTAGTTGTGTTCGAGAGACTGTTTATTTAATAAACAACTGTCTGGATGAAAACTTTTTCCATTAGTGTTTGTTGGTTACGCTTTTTTGGGCAAATGTTTGACAAGTGTGACCGTAGCTTAACAAGTGTGTACATTTCAGTTATTATGTGGGAGTTTAAAAAAATAAATTCTTTGACCGTAATTGTTCGTGGAAACAACATTGAACAACCAGTCAAACAAACATAAGTCTTTATAAAATGTACAAACGATGAAATATGTATTATTTTTCTTTCTTGAATAAGGAAAAACATAAAATTTTATTTTAATAAGCCGTCATTGGCGATGAGTTTAAACAACATTGAACAACCAGACAAACATAAGTCTTTATAAAATGTACATACAAACGTAGAAATATGTATTATTTTTCTTTCTTGAATAACGAAAAACATAAAATTTTATTTTAATAAGCCGTCATTGGCGATGAGTTTATTTTACCGACATTTGAACTTTTTAATAAATATATAAAGCTTCCTCTCATGGTATGTACTCGTTTATTTGTGAGGTTGTGTTGATATATAGAGTATGGAATAAAAAAAACAAAATTTCATATGTCACATTGCAAAATATTGCTTAAATATCTGACGTCCTTGAAATTGTACGATGACAAAAAATTAAAATAAAATTTTTTTAAATAAAAACAGAAATAATACACAAAAAAATCAGGGGAAAATAAAGCGTTTAATTAACAAAAGGTAATTAATTGTTACGTATCGTCGTCGAAAATCCAAAAGTACCTATCATCAAAAAATTCAAAATCGTGTTTTTAATTGATTATGATTCGTTAGCTTAAACAACATGCCTCTACGAACTTTTTTATTTATATTATTTATAACAATAACCAACTGAGCTCATAGGGCCACATATAATTGGTGGGCAAAAAGTATCACTTTTATATCCATAATTCAGAATAACGTATCAACAAATTCATGCTTTTCACAAGTCAAAAGTACGTATCATCAAACTTGGACAAGAAATGAATGTAAAATATTTGAATTTTTCAATAACAAAGCTACTTAATGCAATGATTTTTCTTTTGTTTAGGGCCAATTTCACCAACTCTATTTAAATATCAATTGATATTTAAATGTCGATTTTCATTCATTTTTGTATGGAAAAATTATTTTTAAATATGAATTGATATTTAAATAAGTTGGTGAAATTGGCCCTTAGTCGCGTTGATTCTATTTCATTTTATATAATGCTAAAAGTTGCAACAGAAGCGAAATACTAAAAAAGAATAAAATGTGAAAAAATGTGGAAAGTATTTATGATAAAAACATACATGCTCAAAAAAAAACGGAAATAAAATGAAGAATATAAAAAATCGAATGTATGGACAAAAGCAGTGTTGCCAAAACGGTGGTTTTCCCGCTATATATGACTGTATTTTGTTGTCATTAGCGGCAAGTCTATTTAAAAAACCACCAGCGAGAATTTTAGCGGAAGAATTTCTTAGTTGACGGATTTTCAGCGTTTTTCTGAAACTTATAAAGAAAGATATTGAATCAAAATAAAGTATTTTTAACGCAGCTATGCGACACGTACCCTGGTATTTATGTTGAGTTTTTTCCATATTAACGCGTACAGCGAAAAGAAATTAACGTCACATTTTTTTGCAAATAAAAAATTGTCATATTGTGTATGAGTAGTATCGGAAAACAAACCGAAAACTAGGTGATTGGACTAGTGAGTATGAGGAAAACATAATATCAACCAAAATCTCTCAAAACAATAACTTTTTCTGAATAATTTGTTTTTAATTAGAGACTTTTTTATTGAAATTTTATTTCGAAATAGAACTGAAATTTGAAAAATATTTTACAAAAACTTCAAGCAAAACGGCAAGATATTATTCCACACGTGTAGAATAATTAGGGCCTATCGCAGAAAATGTTGAAAAGATACTGAATCAGCTTAAACATTAATATAATCCAAGGGACTATTCCATCCCTGGGATTCTACTTTTTCCTGGTTCGATGTTCGTGTATGGGAACTCTGCAGTAAATAAAATAACTACTTAAGGAGTAGGCTGAGTTTTGCTTACAAATATTGGTGAAAAATTACCCTACAAACATTTGGAAGATATCTTACCCAGAAGATAAAAATACAATATCTTGTTTTTATAATTTAGAAGAAAATCATCAAAGCAATAATTCTTTGATATTAAAATATTTTCATTTAAGTGAAACTTTTTGAATGAACAGTTCGAAATGTATTGACTATTTATTTTTTCCTTTAACAAGGTATTTTGTGTTATTAAAATGTTGCATTTTGGTCAGCCTGGTGTTTTATCACATGCGCAATAAATTTATAATATCAATATGTTTTTAACTAGAAGATAAAAATAAAAATATTTAATTTAAACTAAAAAATATTTTTATCTAATTTTTCGACCTTTTTTTAAGTTAAATTAAAAAACTATTTTTTTGAGCTTTAAGTCAGTTTATACTAAATTTATTGGTTCAATATTTCGTTAACCTTCGGTTAACTTAAATCCTGAAGAAGTTAACCGAAGGTTTACGAAATATTGAACCAGTAAATTTAGTATAAACTGACCTAAAGCTCAAAAAAATAGTTTTTTAATTTAATTTAAACTAAAAACAATCAGAAAATGTTCAAAACATTATGTCAGGAAATTCCTTTTTATACTAAACATATGCTGCTGACTCCTGTGATGATAAATTGAATTTAATTGAACATAAAAATTGCTTTAATTTTAAATTAATGGTAGTATTAATTCAGGGGTGACTTTACGATCCTTTATTTTTCTTTCTTCATATAATTTTAGCAAAATTGTAAAATTGTACTTTAGGAGATAATTTAATGTTATAAATAATTATCTTCCTAAAGATAATCTGCCAATATCATAAATAATTCTATTAGATGATTATCTAGCAATATCACAGTTTTATCTTCTAGAAGTATTGCATTCGTATTTCTTCGAAGTATTGCCCTTTCCGCACACACTACCGAAGGGGCAAACTTCCGCAATACGAATATGATTGTTGCCGCAATAATATTTTTCTTCCACGCAATACGATTTCGAATCATTTTCGTATCACTTTGCTTGTAGGCAGCGTGATCGTTTGATCGACTAAAGTGGCAAATTGCCACTTTTTCGACTGCCTTGCCACTTCTTCGACTGCTTTTGCCACTTTTTGCCTCCCTTTTTTAGAGTGAATTATATGAAAATACTTTAAAAATAAAAAGTTTAGTGTAGGTTTCTCATTTTTTTTTAAAACTGCCCCTATTTTCTGATAAATCCCCTTTTGGGTGCCACTTTTTGAAAAAGGTCATCGGTCACCCTGCTTGTAGGGGAGATTCCAATATACATACATATGTATATCTATGTATATGTATGCATATTTTATAAAATTTATGTTGTTCTTTTTTTTACCAATAAACCATAAAAAAGACATATATTGGTTATAGAAAATTCAGCGTTTATTTTTATTCAGCTAGCGGTTTTTAGCGGGTTTTCAGGGGCTAAATGGTGGGAAATGTCTACAACATTTTGGCAACACTGGACAAAAGTATGACAAGGAGTTATTTGCGAAAGAAACCCAATAGAGATGAAATCTGGGGGTTATTATGTAATCCGAATCGAACAGAAATGTGACACCCCTGGGTGTCCTATATACATATATTTGTGAAAAATTTCTACACAGAATTGTTCTCACTTTTCTGAAAAGAAATATATTTACGTTTCTGCAATTATCTTGAGACCAAAAAATTGAACATTTCCAAAATCTTATTTTTTTAACATAAAAGTCGCCCGTCTACAATCATGGATTTGAAAATGGGTGAAATCGAGTGAATTACATATTATATTGTTGTTATTATTATTACACATGTTTTGTCTTCAGTGTACTCGTGCCATTATTTTATGAAATTTAATTATTTGTTTTGTATTATGTAAATTGCAATATTATTACTTGAATTTTTAGTATTCATTTTAGTGGTACTTCATTTTTGTTATCAAAAGAAGATACGAGTAATATTCTTATAATTGTTAAAATCAAGGTCGTTTTCATAAAAGTGCAATTCATTTTTTATTTATTTTTGATATTTTATCAACGATTTGTTAACATCGTCAGGAAATAAGCAATTGTTAAGGCAAAATCAATTAAAACTTTATAAAAACGAACTCGAGCTTAATAATAAAATTAATTATGATGATACGTCTCTTTGTTTTAGAATACACAAATGCAAAAGAACGTAAAAACATAACTTAAAAAATATTTTGAAGAGTATAGTTTTTTTTTTTAATAGTTTAGTTGATGTGTTTTAATTCCATATTACATCATTTCTCAGCAAAAAAATTTAAAGTTTTTGTAATGGGTAGTACTCTTTTAATGGCTTACAAAGTAATGAGGGATATTTATTTCGCTAATTATTTTATGTGTATAATAATGACTATCCTGTAATGAATAAAATAACTACTTATTTAGATCATTACGTGGAAGTATTTATTGTAGTACTTTCCAATTAATAATGAAATATATTTAGAGGAAATTTATTGATCATGAAAATGAGCTTCGAACAGAATAAAATGAGGGCAATTATGAATAAAATTCCGCGAGAAATTTTTCCCGGGGAACAATTCACACTAATAGCAAATCATAGGGAAAGCAAAAAATTCTAATTGAAAAAGGGAGAAATTTCCCGCGGAATTTTATTCATAATCGCCCTGAATAACTTTGGTTTGCTATGATTTTTATTACAAAATTTAATTTTTTTTTTCGCATATTCCTCATGCATATATTTTCTATGTAAAATTATGATTTTTAACAACCAAAAAAAGGTACAAGTTTTATAATTATGTTACAAATTTCTATTTGTTTTCATTAGGAAAAATTGCCAATTAACTTTTGAATACTTGTAGGCAAAAATTAATCTACTAAATCTTGCATATTTGTAAGCAAAACATAACCCATTAAATTTTTAATATTTTTAGGCAATCAGTAATCTATTAAATTTTGGATATTTGTATTGTGTTCCGCATACGTTTTGAACTTCTCAAACAAAAATAATGGGTTATTCAGTGACTTACGATGGGGTAGTACATACACTTTTTTGAATGCTATTAGGCAAAGTTTTTCGCTGAGTTGTTTATTTTTCTAAAGAATATATTTATTTTATAACTTTTTTACTTCTCCTGTAAAATGAGAAAAAGTGCTGTTAGGTAGTTTTGTATTTTCGAAGACAATATACTTCGTTTATACGCATAATTTATTTGCAAATAAAACACTGTAAAGTGTTGCCATATAATTGCTTTATTGTGATTTACTAACTCAGAAATCTATTCACAGATAACTCTGGTTTTAGACTTGACGGTTTTTCTTGATCAACTTTTGATTTTATAATGAGAAAGAAATAGATAGGTACACAAAAGGTATATAATCAGCGTGACCGTTTGACCGACTAAAGTGGCAAATTACCACTTTTTCGACTGCCTTGCCACTTTTTCGAGTGCATTTGCCACTTTTTGTCTCCATTTTTTTTAGAGTGAATTATATAAAAATACATTAAAAATAAAAAGTTTAGTGTAGCCTTCTCGTTTTAATTAATTTTGCTACCTTTTTTTTTGATAAATCCCCTTTTGGGTGCCACTTTTTGAAGAATGTCATCGGTCACCCTGTATATAATACTTTCTCGACTCTCTCATACAAAATACAAAATTGAGCAACTAAAACCAGAGTAACGCACTATTTGTAAAATAAATGCTTGATGTTGCCTCACACTTATAAATGTTTGCTAATTATAAAAAATAACTGGATAAATATTGCAAAAAAAATATTGAAATAAGAAAATATTGACAATAAAAACAAATAATGTATTGTATTTGTATTGTTATTGTTTTTTTTTATGTTTCTAAACAGCCGACAAACTGCTGCTGGTTGGTAGGCAGAGTACTTGTCTTGAATTCGGAGAATCCCTGGTTCGAATCCTGGAGTCAAGTCAAAGCATTTTGTTTTTTTTAACTAAAACTAAAAGTTTTCAAACAAATTGTATGTAAATTTACTAGAAATAATGTTATATTATAATTTAATTCAAGATGGTACATATTTAGTGTATATCTTAAGAATATTTAAAGTTGTTGCGGCTGCAGGGGTAAGCACGTTGACTACCACGCGATGAGTTCCGAGTTCAAATCTTGTGCGTGATAGCCAATTTAATTTATATACAAAAATTTTTCTGGTGTCTATGTCAACCATACCTAAGTTATATAATTAATAAAATGCAATTACTACATTAAATTAAATTCATGTTGATCTAACTTGAAATAACTTTTATTCGACATGATTCTTCATTTTGATTTTAAAAGTACGTAAATGTTAATTCAACGTGAAATAAAGTTATTTCCAAAGGAAAAATTTTCTTTGAAAGTTACCATAAATCATGCTAAATTAACATTAAACCCACATGAAGCAAAATCATTGCCAAAAAATTAAAACTTAACCCTATTTTTAATGATTCTACATTGCTTTTTTGTGTGCATACAATAAAACAATTATTTTATTAACATAAGTGACTTTTCTATAGAAGTGCTACCAAGTTTTTGTACATTTAATATGAGTTATATACAGAATTTAATTTATTTGTAAATAGTGCACCACAAATGAGTACATTGTTAAGCTTCATGCACTTGCAGAAATAATACAAGAATTTTGATTGCTCCTTATTTCATGTGCGTAAAAAATATAAAACTTGTTTTTTCAAAACTGTGCCTTTGATTTATCTACAGGGTCAGAAACATTGAAATGTTAAATGCGTGCTACATGCTTAAGAGAAACTCTGTACATTTGCAAACGAGAATTATCAGCGTCAAAAAAACCATTTTCAAGAACTATTTAGCCGACTTAGAAAAAAGTTTGTATTTTTTTATATGGTTGTTTAATTTCAAAAATAGTTTTTGTCTAAAGTAGTGTAACTTCCATTTTGTTCCTTTCCAAAAACAATGGAAAGAAACACGCCCATTAATTTTTTTTAACTTTGCACATATCTTCGTCTTTCGTAATGACACAATCTCGAACTCAAAAAAATGGGCGGAGTCAAGCCCATTAAAACTTATTGATATATTTCACGTGCTAGGTAGAATCATATTCTTAAAAAATTTAGCACATACCCTGAGTTCTGAAAATTCCACAAACTTGTATTTAAGAAACAGGCGGTATACTCCCATTAAAATTCAGTATTAACGTGATACATTGAGCTAGAATGAATATTTCAAGAATATTTTCTTAATGGGTCTTAACTTTAGTATTTTCAATTCTTTTAGAATGCAATATTTTGATTAATGAATGTGATTTTTTAAAGAAGGCAAGAAAAATTAAACTAGAGTACTTAGCTAAGGGAAATACCGGTATTTTTCTCTGCTCCTACGCATTTCATCAGCACTCATGTCTGTCTACTTGAGCAGAGATATTTTGTTAACATCGGCTTTTTAAAATAAAATTTTCTTAAAATTTCCCGGC
This sequence comes from Tachina fera, assembly GCA_905220375.1. Taxonomy (NCBI): domain Eukaryota; kingdom Metazoa; phylum Arthropoda; class Insecta; order Diptera; family Tachinidae; genus Tachina; species Tachina fera. Next base: position 66,905,247 of record LR999967.1, read on the forward strand.
AATAAAAAACATAGCAAATAATGTGCTGAATCATGGGTGCAAGTGATGACGCATTGGTTCGATTAGTTGAAACATGCATGATTTTTACATTAGCTTGTCATTGGAGATCATGTATTTGTGCGAGATTTTAAATACTTTGATATCCATTCAAATGAATGAATTTACACCTATGCGTGTTCCCTGATTCGATGATGTTTTTCAAGTAAATACAAAACAATCAAATAACTAAAAATGTTTACCGCAGGATTCGAACCAAGCTTTCTCACTCTCAGGGCACACTATCTACCACTGAGTACAGTAGTACTCTTGTAATTTGCTGTTGATGAAACTAGTTTTATGAAAATGTAGCAAGTGAATGTTTAATTCCGTTCTTGCATGCCTTTTTTGCTGGGAATTTATTTCAATATATTAACGAGTAATATATCATTAAATATATCATTATTTACGATTTGCCATGATATTCAGAATGCATTCGAAGAAACATAACATTAACTAATAAAAAAAATTTCGATCTATATGGGCTATTGCTACAACTTAAAGTTAGTTAAAAGTATTTAACGTATTTGTATAGCATGTCTAGATTTCGTTGCTGCTAAACAAAAAACAGTAGACTTCAACAACAATTCAAACAAGCAAGAGTGATATATAAGGCTATGCCGAATTTGACATACCCTTCGCCAACGTAAGTATATGTAGTATTCATATACATACATAAGTGTAAACATAAGAATATACATAAATTTTCCTTTTGTGAAAAAATTTTTTTTCTGAGAAATTTTTAGATTCTTTAATTGAATTTTTTAATTTTCTTCTCTTCTTTAGAAACTCACATTAATTAATAAAAATATTTCATTCAATAAGAATTGAAATTACTGAACTTGAGCCTGACTATGAATTATTTCTGATTAAAATTTTTTTCGTCTGAAGATTTTGATTCAAATATTTTATTTTCAAGAAATTTATTATTTGACATATTGTCAGAAGTGTACATATATTATTTGAAATTTATTTGCTGGTGGTTTAGCATGTCTATATACATATGATGATTTGGTTCAAGCACCAACGAAATACCGAAATACGTATATAGACATTCTAAACCACCAGCAAATAAATTTCAATTATTATCTTTTATTTTCGATATTAGCAATAGTTGAATATTTTATTCTACTCGTACATTCTGTATGTAAGATATGTTTAACATTCACCTTTTTCCAGTTGTCAACATCGACGTCAGGTGAATACAATAACAAAAAATTGGGGATTGGTCTTTCTTTCTTGATATGTTAAAAAACCGTGCTACATTTAATACCTCTAAAATCATCGTAGTATTGTGCCTCCATACTAAGTAAACTAACTTGTTTTATATTTTTCCGTATTTAATAATCCTTGATGTTGCAAAGCTGTTTAATGTTTCAATTTAAACATCCCGTCTTAAATGGTATATATCGTGGTAGTATGTAAACGGTTACTTCAAAAATAATGTTTTCTATTTTGTTCAGCAGAAAGGAACGGTTTCAGGAAAATCGAACGGAACATGTCCTTTAATTTATTTTATAGTTAGGACTGATCTTTAGCGGTAAATTTTATTCTTATCTCCATATAGCTACCAAAAATTAATAAGAACTCATAACAAGCTGGCTGACAACATGGCTTAAATAGTTTATACTTAAATTAGATATCCATATAAAAATTTAATATATATAAAAAGAACTTGACTAAAGATCTTCCTAAAACATGAAATATGTTTAACTAAAGAAACACCATTTTCGGTTATTTTTACCATAATTTTTTTTAACTTCCAACCCTGCAACCATAATTTTAATTTTTCTGGTCCTTAATACTAATTTATGTCATTCTAAAATAAAGAATATATTTTATAACCAAATTAATAAATAGTTTTATAATATTTTATTACAAAATAAATAATTAGTTTTATTTAATTATTTTTATATACTAGAAAGAGTTCAAGTTTTCCAGTCTGGAGCATTTTTTTATTTTATAATATTTTATACCAAACTATTTCTTTCTAAGACAAAAAGTATATTTAATTTGTAAACAAAAAGAACAAATTAATTTCATTTTTTAATTTAATTTTAATTTTAAGTTTAACATACAAAAAACCCTGGAATCATGCTTTTAGATTTTTCTGATACCTTATACGAATCTAATTCTTTGAAAAATATATGAAATATGTTAAGTGCACAAAGAAAAAAGGAAATAATGAAAAAACTAGTTTTATTTGGTTGCTTTAATATCAAAAAATAAAAAATAATTAAATTTTTCCTGTGCTGGGGTTTTAATTTTTCTAATTTTTTATAGCAAACTTTTCTTTCAAAATAAAATGTATTGAATTTATAAAGAAAAATAGAAGAATTAGTAGACCTAGTTAGCTTTTTATAAATCAAAAAAAGTGTAAGTTTCCCAACCCAGCTATCCATTTATTTGATTTAGCTAGTTACTTGTACATGGAAAAATAAAGTTTAAGTTTTCCAGCTCGGAAACCGTCAGCTGGATTTTGCTGATTTTCTATACTAATCTATTCTGGACCATTTCTAATACACCAGTCCAAGACCGAAGTCTCTAAATTTTCTATGAGCTTCGGAAAACCAATTTCACGTACATGCATCATACGGACGGACAGACGGACTTCGCTTATTCATAAGGATTGAGAATATATGTATATAATTTATGTGTCGCATATTAATATTGTGGAAATTACACACACAATGACAAACATATATATACCATTTAACATTTTTCACTATTTTAACAATTTTTTCAGTTCTCGTTGTACATTCATAGTGAACAGTCGATTTAGCGGAGTTTTTATTTCATACTAAACAAAAAAAAAATCGTACGAAAATATATTCGGAATACATATTGTTATTGACAAATAAGCTTTATTTGCATTGCTAATATTTTTTTACATAGTCATAATTAACAAAAACAAAAAAAACCCGTAAACAAAAAAACAAACAAAAGTGCCCTTGAGGAATACTCTATATGAGTACCTCAAAAACAAATAACTGTGAAGTGAGTTCTAATGGCAGAAATGCCTATTTTACTTTGAGTTCTGAAGCTCTTAGTGAAAATAATAAAAATAAAAAATCTGATGATAGACTTACTGAGAGCTCTGAAGCTCTTAATGAAAACAAAATAAATAAGAAATCTGATAATAGCCTTTTTTTAACGGCGAGGCCACTTTTTCGTCAGCGATCAACTTCGCATTGTCCAATGCCAACTACTGATTCTTTAATATTATCGTTGCCTAGTACTTCTACATTTAACTCATCGATATCATCCGCTTCGGGCTCGTGGTCATCACTTAACGAAGTTTTCACTGAAGTTAAGAGCAGCCCAAAATCCAAGGTCCATGTCGGAATGGACAGATATATAACTGTTATAAAGCGCGGGCGAAGCCCAAGGTCTTCGAAAATTTCATCTGCTCCAAAAATATCTAGGGATAACAGCGCATCCTCTATTAACCGTCCAAACCGTTTTCAAATATTGCAAGATGACAATAACGAATCCAAAGTATCTACGAACAAAACATCCAAGCCGCCACCAATCTCTTTGAGAAAAAAATTCAAACGTTCTTATTAAAAATTTAATTTCAGTCATTGGTGAGAATAAATTTCACGTCGTTCCAATAAAACGTGGTAACATTGATGAAACCAAAATTCAAATTTATGAAGAAAAAGATTTTCGCAAAATGATTACTGAATTTGAAAAAAGTAAGAAAAGTTTCTACACATATCAGCTTAAAAGTGCTAAGGGCCTGCAGATCGTATTGAAGGGCATCGATTCCTATGTTGCTCCCGAAGAAATAAAAGATGCACTCGTCCTCCAGGGATTTAAGGTAAAAAATTTATCTAACATAAAGAATAGGGAGAAGACTCCTCAACCTCTATTTCGCGTCGAACTTGAGGCAAACGATTTAAAATTGAAAAAAACTAGACTCATCCAATTTACAATTTAAAATATCTCTTACACCGAAAAATAAAAGTTGAAGAACCACACAAGCCTTCTGGACCCGTACAGTGCCATAATTGTCAAGAATATGGTCACATAAAAACTTACTGCAAGTTACCTTCAGTTTGTGTTATCTGCGGTGAATTGCACGGTACTGCTGGTTGTACTAAACCTAAAGATCTAGCAGAAAAAAAATTTAGTAATTGTGGAGGTTATCACACCGCTAACTACAGAGGATGTCCCGTATATTCTTTCGTTAAACAGACTATGGGGCAAAAACCTAAACTAGCTCCAGCACAAACAGCAAACGCTTACTACACCACTTTTTCTCAAATGAGCCAACCTGTCACTTCCCGTGTATTGTATGCCGATGCAGCTAAGACTAGTTATATTCCCACACAAAATATTCCACCTCAAAATAATTCAACTCAAGCTTTAATTTTAGTCGCCTTGAAGCTACTATTGAGAATCTGGTGCTGACAATAAATAATTTTACAACAAATATGACTAGCACGATGCAAGAAATGCTACGAATGCAGTCTACACAAGCCATGAACACGTTAAAGATATGTTTCTGGAACGCAAACGGCATTCGCCAACATAAAAATGAAGTTGAGCACTTCCTCAGGGAAAAAAATATTGATATAATGTTGGTTTCTGAGACTCATTTGACTTCAAGAAGTCTATTCAAAATTAATGGCTACATTTTATATGATTCAAAGGACCCAATAGGGAGAGCATGCGGTGGATCAGCAATTCGAATAAAGTAAAGACTCACGCACTACATTATTTAATAAATTTGTGAAGAACATCTACAAGCAACAAATATCTGCATTGAAAATTTTTGTACAAATTTCGTGATATCTTTAATTTACTCCCCCCCCCCCTAGGTTTTCAATCACTGAGGATCAATACGAGAAACTCTACAAATCTCTTGGAACTTATTTCGTAGCAGCTGGCGACTACAATGCTAAGCATACGTTCTGGGGTTCGCATCTTATTACGCCTAGAGGTAGGGCGTTTTTCAACACAATTTCAAAAATGGGCTTGGATGTTATTTCGAGTGGGATGTTATAGATTTCGGCGTCATGAAAAGTATTTCTAGGGAATTAATTCACGTTGACGCTTCCCTAGATCTATCGTCCGATCACTCTCCCACGATCGTTACAATCTGTAGCCCAATGAGAAGCGCTTTACCTCACTCATATGTCAAGATGGTAAATCGTGTTAATTGGCTGGGATTCAAAAAATATCTTAGTAGTCATTGCACGGAAAATATTACGGTAAGAACACCTGATGATATTAAATCTAACATTGCCAACCTTAACAAGAATATTAAACAAGCTTGTGAACATGCCACTACCTCCCATCCGCATACTGAGTTCAATAGAACTTATTCTACAGACGTTGAACGTCTCGTACGTGAAAAAAGAAGAGCTAGAAGGAAATGGCAACAGCACAGATCACCCCAAAATAAAATTAGATTTAAAGAGTGCACTAGACGACTCCAAGAGCTGCTGGTATATGAAAAAACTGTGTGTCTTAAAAATTATCTGGAAGGTCTTGATGTCACACCAGCATCTTATTACTTTTTGTGGGGCGCTGCTAAAAAGCTTAAAACACCCGTTGAGTTTAAGCGACCTCTGCGCACATCTACCGGAAGTTGGGCAAGAAGCGATACTGAAAAAGGTAACATATTTGCTGAGCATTTAAAATCCTTAAATACACCAAACACATGTACCGGTGTATCTGATTTGCCGAGTATAGTTGCTCTACATCCTCGACTCTTCAAATTCAAGATGTGTGATGTACAAAAACTAATTGCGGAACTCAACCCGAAAAAAGCTCCCGGTATTGATGAAATTAGTAACCAGGTGCTGACTAAGTTATCTCGTACTGCAATTAGAATCTTGTTATTAATTTTTAATGCCATTTTACGACTGGAGTATTATCCAAGCTGCTGGAAGCTTGCCAAGGTTTAAATGATTCCAAACCCAGGTAAAGATTTTACCAAGGCTGAGTCATATAAGCCAATAAGTTTACTGTCAACAATGTCAAAGCTTTGTGAAAAGTTACTCATGACAAAATTGTCTTCAATATTAGCTGATAATGGGTGCATTCCCGGACCATGAATTTGGATTTAGAAGTTAGCATAAAACCATTAAGCAAATGCATAGATTGGCTCAATTTATAAGAAAAACATTTGAGGAAAAGAAGTATTGTTCTTCCCTGTTTATTGATGTTTCTCAGGCATTTGATAAAGTGTGGCATGAAGGCCTGATTTTGAAATTGAAGACATATTTACCAATAAACATTCTAAATATTTTGGAAAGTTACATTGCTGCCCGAAAATTTACAGTTGTGGAAGGACACTTTATGAGTATGCCTGAAACTATCTCATCCGGTGTGCCACAGGGGAGTATACTGGGGCCATTTTTATATTTGATTTAAACTTGTGATATGCCTGTGAGCAGTAGTATCCACACTTTTACATTTGCCGACGATACAGCCTGCTTTAGTATGCACGAAAACCCTGATGAGGCATCCCGAAAACTCCAGGAACACATTAGCCAGATGGAACTATGATTAAATTTGTGGAGAATTAAGGTAAATGAACAAAAGTGTGTTCAAGTAACATTTACCTTACGAAGAGATACTTGTTCCCCCATACGGATTAATAATCAAGTTGTTCCTCAACATTCACATGTGAAATATCTTGGTATACACCTCGATCGACGGCTTACATGGAAACATCACATTGACTATAAGTTAACTCAAATGAAACTAAAATTAACTCAGGTACATTGGCTGATTGGCAGAAATTCAACACTCAGCTTAGACTGCAAACTTTTAATATACAAGTCGCTTTTAAAGCCAATATGGTGTTACGGTATCCAGTTATGGGGCACTGCTTCTGCTTCCAATGTAGAGAGAATTCAACGAAGACAAAACAAAATTTTAAGGTTAATAACATCTGCTCCATGGTACATTAAGAATTCAAATATACATCGTGATTTAAATATGCCACTAGTGACTGAAGAAATTGCAAAATACGCAGGCAAATATTTAATAAAACTCGAGTCACATCCTAATCTGCTTGCTCGTAACATTTTGAGTTTTACTGGTCACATCCGCCTGAACAAGAGAGACACAGGGCTCTTATACTCAAACTCAACACTTTTGATGGGATTGCTTGAAAATATTTTTTTTTTTTGATTATCACTACTTATGTATTATTTATAACTATTATGTCTGAATACTTATTGTTAGTTCATAATTGAAGATACAATAAATAAATAAATGTATTAAAAACAAAAATTAAAATTTTTTGTAAGGGTACAAAATGTTTCCAAGCAACAATGCTTAAGCCTGGTACAGAGTTGTTACGGAGTTTCAGGTTCTCCTACAAACTGCACTCTTAAACACTTTTGTTGAAAATTATGTCGATAATAGTAGGAAACACTTCACAGAATAATTACGACCTTAAATTTCACAACTAAATTTTTAAACCTTTTGTTGATTTTTGAGAACAATATGTTTAATTTTGAATAAAATATGTTTAATCATGGCTGAGAGTAAATTTCATGTACGCCCTTTTCAATAAAATTGCAAACATTCACATCAGAATATCGGAAAACAAATTATTTTTAAAAACACTGTTTTCATTAAAAACACTCCGTGAAATACCCTAAATCATTACTATAATTGGTAATCACTTTCTTGCATTTTGAATACGCATAAATGCATAATAATTTTGAATGTAAATGTGAAATTCTTTTAATTTTGCATATAAACATTTTTTTCAGTTTCACAATACATATTTAATATTCACTATTTACACACATAAAAAAACATACTATGAGTATTGTTATTTACACATAAACTGCTTTATAATTAACTAAATAAAAAATATGGTGTGCTTCTATTGCAACTTGTACGCTTTTGTACTTCTACTTTTTTTGTTTAACATATTTTTGCTGTTTTACGCATATATGCTTAATTTTCAACGTTACACATATCTGGCTGTATTTCAAATACAATTTGCTTAAAAATTAACACTTTTAGCAGTAAATTTGAATTATTGTGTAAAAGGGGACAAATATTGTTTTTTTTGATACAATTAACAAGAAAATCGATATAAATTTAGACATTAAGAATATTTCAACAACAAATTAGACAATATATGATCCTAAATTTTCGCCAATGTTTTAGAGTGTGTATTAAAAAAATTGCAGTAATTCATGTTGGTAAATTTCATAAAGAAATTTCCATTTGCTATTACAGCCTTTCAAAAGTACACGGAATTTTTAAAATGCATTGCCTATCCTAGGGATGTTAGAAAATGTACATATGTATGTATTTATTTATTTATTTATTAAACATATTAATGCAAAGTAAATTTGCATAATATGGTGTTGCACAATTATGGGAGGAGTAACGTAGAGCATTACATATGTATGTATTTGTTTTAAAAGGCCTTTACAAAGCTTTAATAAGTTTTATAAATAAGGCTGTTGCATTCAAAAATTAATTTAAAAAAAAGAATTGTGTAAAAAATATAAATATTTTTGGTCTAGTTCATAAAAAATATTTTAAGTTTATTACAGATTTATTTGATAAATTTCCTATAGAAATATGTCAAATTTCCTATAGAAATATGTCAAATTTTCTATAGAAATATGTAAAATTTCCTATAGCAATATGTAAAATTTCCTATAGAAATATGTAAAATTTCCTATAGAAATATGTAAAATTTCCTATAGAAATATGTAAAATTTCCTATAGAAATATGTCAAATTTCCTATAGAAATATGTCAAATTTCCTATAGAAATATGTCAAATTTCCTATAGAAATATGTCAAATTTCCTATAGAAATATGTAAAATTTTCTATAGAAATATGTCAAATTTCCTATAGAAATATATCAAATTTCCTATAGAAATATGTCAAATTTCCTATAGAAATATATCAAATTTCCTATAGAAATAAGTCAAATTTCCTATAGAAATATGTCAAATAAGCGCTTAATAAACCTGAAATATTTGAGAAAATTGAGCTACTTAATAAAAGGTGCTAATAAAGCTAATTGTTGCTTATTTCAACACTAATGCTAAAATGCTGCAATACCCCTGCTAGCATTTTTGGAAATTTTTAATTAAATTTGATTCTTTTTTAATACTTTCAAGTGATCAAAAAACAAGAATATGCGCTCGTTTTCTGAGCATAAAAGATAGTTTTGTCGGGAGAAAATGGTACCCTACATGCGACTCTTCTTGAGGAGTCTTTTATTACCCGCTTTTCTGATCAGTTTCGACTCATTTATGACTCATATATTTTAAAATAAATAAATAAATTACTTTTAAAGCATAAGCACGACTCATTTTCGAGTATTTTTTCAAGCGCGCTAGTGTTTAATCAGTTTTTAATCGTCAAAAGTACTCGAGGAAGACTTAGTTAGGTGATTTTTGATAAAACAAACTTCCAAATGCTAGCAGGGACAAGACCAAATACTTAAAAAATTAATACTTGTTACCAAAAAACAGTAAATTTTTAAATTTATATAAATTTTTAAACGTTTGAACTTTGGATAAAGTTTTCAAACTATATTTGAAGTTACTAGATCCGTTTCTAGCTAAATTGCTATTACGAAATCGCACGCGTCCCACACTGTAACGAAGGTGCCCAAAAATAAAAATAAAATAGTTTTTAATTAAAAGGCACAAGTTACTTGATTTTATGTGCAATATTCTAATTAAGTAAAATCAAAAAGAATTTTTAAATAAATTCAGTGAAGTGCGACTTTGACCCGCGCACGAAGGGTTCCGTACGGGCACGAGATATGTAATTCAATACGAACAATATAAACTATAGTTTTGAGATTTTTTCGGTTTTAAGCGTTTTTTTAGTTTGGGGTTTTTTTTTAACTTATTGGCGCTTTCTGAGTTTTGCCACTTTTTTTCACGTTTTGGCGATTTTTTTTTTGGTTTTTGAAGTTTTTTTAATTTTGGCAATTTTTATTATTTTGGCGTTTTTTTATTTTAGCGATTTTTTTATTTTGGCTTTTTTTTTAATTTTGGCGTTTTTTTCATATAGGTGATTTTTTTTTGGTTTTGGCGATTTTTTTTAGTTTTGGCACTTTTTTTCGTTTTGTGGACTTTTTTCGGTTTTTGGCGATTTTTTTTTTAAATTTGGCGATTTTTTTTCACATAAACAATTATTTTGGTTTTGGCGCATTTTTCGCGTTTTGGCGATTTTTTTTCGGTTTTTGGCGTTTTTTTCATATTAGCGATTTTTTTCATTTAAACAATTTTTTCGAATTTGGCGATTTATTTTAGTGCTAGAATTTTTTTTTAATTTTGTCGATTTTTTTCGATTTGGCGATTTTTTTTAAATTTTTGGCGATTTTTTCAGGTTTTGGCGATTTTTTTCGGTTTGGCGATTTTATAATTTTCGGATTTTTTAGTTTAACCGTTTTTGAAAATTTCAAGAGTTTACCTCTTACGGTCTCCAAGATATAGCAATTTGTCAAAATTACATAGTCAAAATTGCATTAACTGATGCACCACCCTTTAATTTAAATTTTTTAATATTTTAATGTTTATTGTTGTAGTCTATATAAAAATACACTAATTTTACAAATTTCAAGTGTCAATATACATATGTACATACAATTGTATGTATATTACATGAGATTTTAACATTTTTCGTCGCTCGTTTTGGAGCACCCTTTAATTTCTAATTCTCATGTATTTGTTGTTGTAGTGGCCAAGGTTCTACGTACTCTGTCCAAATTTCAGGTCCGTAGCTCTTACGGTTCCTGAGAAAATACCGTGTGACGGACAGACGGACAGACGGACAGCGTAGCGAAAACAATAGGGTTCCATTTTTCACCTTTGGTGAACGGAACCCTAAAAAGGTTGATTTTTTTAAAGAGTTTTGATGATTCAAAGTCAACAGTTTTAGGCAAGAATGCAACTTTTTCAAAATATGGTTAGAACATCTACAAGCTTTAAGAGATTAGTTTCAAAGAAAGTGTTCATATATCAGTACAACTTCTAATAAAATATAAACGGAATATTGTTATAATATGGCTGCATTACATTTTGCTATATTTTGTAACTCATATGCGATGTGCAGTTACTTATAATGTAAATGAAAAGAAAAACATCTGAAAATAAAAAAAGTACGAGTAAAGTGGTTTATAGAAAAAAATTAAAAAAAAATTTATTTTTCATACTTTCATATGCAGGGCAATCAGGAACAAAATTCCGCGTGAAATTTCTCCCTTTTCCAATTAGAATTTTGTGTTTTCCCTATTACTTTAAATTAGTTGGAATTGTTCCCCTGCGGAATTTTATTCATGACTGTCCTGATAATATTTCTACAAGTACATTTTTTCCCCCTAAAAATTTAATTTTACAATTTTCAGTTACAAATCAGGTTAAAATACACACGTTTTTTGGTATTTGGCTTAAGCATAAAACATTAACTGCTAATTCAACATAAGTAAAAAGACTTGTAAATAAAATAGAACTATCTAATAAAAAAGTACTGAATATAACTAAAGTGAATAGCATTTATATTGGAAATAAATTTTTGTTTTATATGTGTGTACATCAATGATGCGCACACAATGCCCCCGGGGGCCGAACAATTTTCGCGATTTACACATACACAACAGGAATGTTGACGAAGCGCACTGCAAAGAGTACAAAAGTTATAATTTTATTCAGTTGTATGCCAACTTTTAAGCAAGAAGGTTGATGTCGCTTGATTTGTTATGATACAACAACAAAATACACAGTTGAGATTACAAGTTAGAGAAAAAGAGAAGAACAACTGAGTATTTTTATGATTTTTTTTTCAACATTTGAATACACTTGGAATAATTTTATGTTTACATATTAACCATTTTTTATTATTTTGAAATGTGGAAGGTATATTATGAGAAAATTTTTTTATTTTCACTAAACATATTTAATGAAGCTGAGTGCTTTGTATGCAATCAAAAATTAAAAAGAATAAGTGCATACAGTTTTAAGCGTCATTATGAAAGTCGTCATTTAGAAATGTGTAGTTTGTCAGGGGAGGACAGAGATAAGCTTATTAATTAAACATAATTCATGTTATTAATTAAACATAAAAAATATTGTATACAAAAACATTATTCAATACATTTACCAGCAAATTTCTCCCAGTGCACTCACCACTACACACACATTTTGAATCTGTTTCTCTTTGTGGACAACGCTGGTGTACATTGTGGCCCTATGCTCCTTACAGGAGTAAAAAGGAACCAATATACTCGTACATACATACATACACACATATATATATACATATATATATATATATATATATATATATATATATATATATATATATATATATATATATAAATTGCTGTTTTTCCTATTATATTTATGACAGATTAAATTTGAAAATGATTAAATTCGAAATAAAAACAAGAATTAAAACTTCACTCTGTTTTCAAATACTTAGCTTTGTACATTATAAAATATAGAAAGGAATCCTAAAATATACCCATTATTTAAAAGGAATTTACAAAATGTGTTATAAGATATTCTCCTCCCAATAAAATTGTAATAATAATCTTAAAATAAAATAATTTCCCAAAATAGTATTTCTAGTAAAGGCAAAAATTTTTGAATTTAATAAAATTTCGATTTCAAGGATATATTGCTCATTTAATAAAACAACAATAAATGGGATTTTTGAGTAAATAAAAATGTGTTTTATATAAATAAATATAATCTTAATATAATGTAAACCTATAAATTGTAATTCATATTGTGTAAAAATTACATACAAACAAGATAACTCAACTCTTGAGAGAAAAATAAAATTAAATTTTTCCATTGCGTGTAAACTAAAAATTTTAAACTCGTTTTCCTGCAAACTAATTTTTGGAGTTAAAACGTATTAGTAAATGAGCGATGTGCTCTCATTTGCTGGAACAACGTCTTTAATCGAAAACAAAAGTTTTAAATAAAAGGAGTTTAAAGTTTTTCTCACTCATTATTATAAAAAGCTAATTTTATTCTTCTCTCAACAGCTGGGTACGCTTACAAGATTTTTTATGAAATTTTTACACAATATGAAGAACAATGTGGAGATTAATTGTCTGTCCCACAATGTCAATAAGAAAAATTCCATGCTATATTTATATTAAAAACAATAATATAAAACGAAAAAAATTTTGTCATCTCAAAAATCCCGTTTATGGAGTTGTGACGTTTTTGCACAAATGAATGATATTAAAAGGACATATTCAAGCTTGGCAACGAAAATTTTTTATAAAGTAAGGGCATTTAATATTTATTACATTAAATTATTTTAAGTTATAATTTGGATATCTTAAATACCAGGATATATGGGAATGGAATGGAATGATTGAAATTTAAATGGCCAAACTTTAGGTGTGATTATATTTTACAAATTAAAACATGTGTGCCAAATTTTATTTCTTTACGATAACTCCTTCTATTTTTGGTCGCTCGTTGTATGAACTCACGACACTGTGCGTCCCACCCATGACGAAAAAATATCCCACCCGTGACGCTACAAAAATTAAATTTTTGTGCAAAATATAAACATCTTCTTCTTGTAGCTACTCTACGGCCAATTTTACGTCTTTATTTAAATGGTTTAGATTTCATTCCATTCTAAATTCATGCGCCTTTTCTTAGTAGCCTTATTGATAAGCTCGTGCAAAATAGAAGTTTTCTGTGCTAACTTTGGTATATAGCGATGATAATAATTAACCATACCAAGAAACTTCTGCATATGTTTAAGTGATAATGGCTTCTCAAAATTTTTAATAGCAGAAACTTTTTCTTCAGATGGCTTGATACCTCTTTCAGATAAATTGTGGTTTTATATTCAATCCGTATTCATCTAAGCGTTGAAGTACCTTTTTTAAATGCTTCGGATGTTCTTCCTCATTTTCACTAGTAATTAAAACATCACTGATATAAGTAAAAACAAAATCTAAGCCTTTAAACACTTCAGTTACACAACGTTGGAATGTCTGCGCTAAGCCTAATGGCATACGTAGAAACTCGAACATATCCTTCTTAGCCATAGGTATTTGATGATAAGCCCGAACTAAATCTAATTTCGAAAATACGTTTTTACCTCGGTGAGGAACCGTAACAGCATCAGACGCCTAAAATCGCCACAAGGTCGCCAGACATTGGTATCTTTTTTGGGAACGAGATGAAGTGCCGAAGAGGCACTTGAATAAGAAAGATGGTCTGCAAATCCCTGATTTGACTAAATGAATTCAGTGACGTGCGACTTTGACCCGCGCACGAAGGATTCCGTACGGACATGAGATATGTAATTCAATACGAACTTTAGCCAATATAAACTATAGTTTTGGCATTTTTTCGTTTTTGGGTTTTTTTGGTTTTAAGCGTTTTTTTTTCAGTTTTAGGGTTTTTTGAATTTATTGGCGCTTTCTGAGTTTTGGCACTTTTTTCTCGTTTTGGCAATTTTTTTTTGGTTTTTGACGTTTTTTTATTTTTGGCGATTTTTTTAATCTTGGCGTTTTTTTTATATAGGTGGTTTTTTTTTTGGTTTTTGGCGATTTTTAGTTTTGGCACTTTTTTTCTCGTTTTGAGGACTTTTTCGGTTTTTGATGTTTTTTTAATTTTTGGCGATTTTTTTGTTTTGGGAAATTTTTTTTTATTTTTGGCGAAATTTTTTTCATTTTGGCAATTTTTTTCACATAAACAATTATTTTGGTTTTGGCGAATTTTTCGCGTTTTGGCGATTTGTTTCGGTTTTTGACTTTTTTTTATTTTGGAGATTTTTTTCCTTTGGGCGATTTTTTCGAATTTGGCGATTTATTTTAGTACTAGAATTTTTTTTAATTTTGCCAATTTTTTTCGATTTGACGATTTTTTTTTAAATTTTTGGCGATATTTTTCAAGTTTTGGCGATTTTTTTTGGTTTGGCGATTTTATAATTTTCGGATTTTTTAGTTTTACCGTTTTTGAAAATTTCAAGAGTTCACCTCCTACGGTTTCCAAAATTGCATTAACTGATGGACCACCCTTTAATTTAAATTTTTTAATATTTTAATGTAAATTATTGTAGTCTTTATAAAAATAAACTAATTTTACAAATTTCAAATGTCAATACACATATGTACATACAATTGTATGTATATTACATGGGATTTTAAAATTGTTCGTCGCTCGTTTTGGAGCACCCTTTAATTTTTAATTCCCATGTATCTGTTGTTGTAGCGGCCAAGGTTATACACACTCTGTCCAAATTTCAAGTCCGTAGCTCTTACGGTTCCTGAGAAAATACCATGTGACGGACAGACGGACAGCGTATTGTCTGATTTAAGTTTTCAAACTTATTATGTTTCCATATTGTGATTCTCAATATAGTGTTAAGAGTCTTGCTATAAACATACGGAGTTTGATAGTTAAATTCAAAAATTTTTTGGGTAAAAGTCTACTGACGAGTTCCAAAAGCGGGAACGAAATGCTTAACTATAAAAACAAGCCAATTTTTGAAAGTAAGAAATAGTTGAACCTTTTATTTGATTTAGTTATATTTTTCTGAAATACTTAAAGTAATTTTTGCAAACTTTGTTTGCAGTGTCAAATAAAACTTTTAGAAAAATTGGTAAGAATTTTTTGATTCAGTTAATTTATTTTCTGATAATACGAAAAATTTTAGTGAATGTGCTTGTAAATTATAAAAAAAAATTTTCAGAATAACACAAAAAAATATGCAAAAATGTTTTTCTGTTCCTATTAATGTATTTGACTGAAAATATTTTGAGTTTCAGTTAACTTTTTTTTTCTAATGCCATAATAAGTTAACTAAAAATAAAATTTTTTTCAGTTAAATTTTTACAAAATTGTTATCAGAATCTACAAAATTTCTTTGTAGTTCCGCATTCATACAAAATATTTACTGATTCAATGAATTTGGTTATTGAAAACGAATTTATTTTTTTCTGTGTACTTTATATTTTAATGGATCTAATCTACGGGGTCTAGTAAACGGAAGGGAACCTTCAGTAGTTAATCTATGAATGGTTGAATGTTTAACGGGCTTTGTGTAAAGGAAGGAAGCTCCTTTAATAATCTAGTGTATTTATTTTCAAAGGATAACAATTTAGGTAGGAATATTTTGCAAGAAGAAAAATAATATCATAGGTTTTATTAATACTTTTGAATTTTGATGCGGGTAAAAGAGAAACTTCTGCTCCACAGTCTATTAGAAAATTTATTTTGTTGATTTTGTCAAAAACAAAAAGGTGGCGTGAACTAAACTCGCCTTTGTTTGTCGCTTCTACAATGGGAGATATTATTTTGACATATTTTTAGAAAATGAATAGGGTTGTTCACACCGTCTGGCTTTGTCACCGAATCGACAGTGATTCCTACATAACCAGTCTCTACTAGCTGAGCGCAACCGAGAACGTGAGTTTCTTCTATAATTATTTCTTTGCAATGAGCGAGACTGTCTCTCATTTAGTTCCAGCTTAAGAGAATTTACTTCAAGGCATAACTTATGCTAGGAACACAACTGGGAAGAACGACGAATTTTTCGGTGCGAGCTTTTGTCATAAAAAATAAAACACATTTGTGCATATGAAAATGAACACAACACCGCCTACAACGAAATTCGTCGTGCGTGACGAACTCTGAGATATATTTAAGGCCTGGGCACAATGAATCCGTCATACGTTAAACTTCGCCTTTTTCCAACCAACAACTTTATCAAATATGAGAGAGGAATTCGGTTAGTAAATTCGTCGTTATTGTGCTTCACACGTCGAATTACGCACCGAATGCTTATCGACGAATTCGTCGTTCGTCCCAGTTGTGTTCCTAGCATTACTCATGTTTTCACATAAAGGTTTTGCAAAGGTTTAAAAAATACTTTCGACGTTAGAAGTGGTATGATCCTTAATATTAGACACCTCACCATTAAACATAACCTCCCATATTTTATCAGCCAATTGTATCATATCTTGAAAGTCGTTATGACTTGATCCAGTTTAAGCTATATTTAGACTCTGGGAGTTTTCGCAACCGTAGTTTTTTTTTAATGTCTGGGCCAAAAATGCCTCTAGCTAAAAATGATAATGATTGATAAAACAATATACGCACATCTTGTTTTATCTAAAAAAAATTCCTTTAGTTGTAAACTGCATCTATGCATGGACAAAACATGATTTGGGACGACTTGTCCAAAACAGAGGTAGTTTTACTGAAGCAGGACAAATATCAAAACTGGATTGAGAAAAATAGCCTGTAAACTCAGACCTTTGATCCGAAAATTGAGTATTGTGATTTTGCTGATCATTGTTAGTATTTAAAACCTGTTTTGTGTTACCAATATTCGGTTGACTGCAAGACTGATTCTTGTGGATTAATTGAAGTCATATTAATAAGAGAGCACAAGAAAAAAATACGTAACTAAAAATAAATTAAAATTACCAATTTAGAAAATTGATTAAAGATGGAATTATTACAGCTGTCTTGTTCAATTAGTCTTCTTATATTGCTATTGCTGAACTAATAATGACAGTTTACTGATGATTTTGTGTTTTGTAGTTGCTTTCTGTTGATGAATCCTTAGCCGAATCTCAAATAAAGGTATCCAATTAAGCAGACTAAAGTAGTGTTGTGCTTATCAGCTCTTTTGAGTGACCGCTCTTTTCAGCTCAGCTCACTTTACTTTCATTCAGTTAGCTCAGTAGATCAGTTCATTTGTATTGAAAAATTTTTTCAAGCATAAAGAAAGAGCGAAACCCGAAACATAAAAAGAGACAGATTTATACGAGTGGGTTTGTGTGTGTGTCATACATTGCAAAACAAGGCAGATGAAGTATAAAAATAGATAAAAGTTAAATAATTAAATGAGTGGAATTTGTTAATAAATATACATATCTACATATACATATATGTACATACATATGTATAATTTCTTTATGTATGTACTTGTACGACACAAAAAAATTGCTGAAAAAGCACCAGACTACTTGTGCCGAACTCTTTCATTAGGTCGTTTTAGACACAAACGCACTTAAATTACGTAGGTTTGTGTCTAAAACGAACTGCTGAATAAGTTTACATGTTATTTAAATGAGTTTGATTATAGGTTTGTGTCTAAAACGAGCTACTAAAAGTGTTCGATACAAATGTAGAAACCACTCAGTACTGAGCTGACAGCGCTCAGTGAATTGAACGGCTCACAGCGCTCAGTTAAGTGAATCGTTCAATTGAACTAGTTCGTTCATGAGCTACACAACTCTAGACTACAGGATTTGATGAGGATGTTTTGGATTGATGCTTATATCTTTAATTCAACGTAGATTTTGTTGGGTTTTTGATTTAAACTAAAACTTTATAAGACAGCAAACTCACAGCTTGTTGTTTATCCCGTTACTTCAATTGTTATTTCCGCTCATGGCACGATCGCCAATATGGGATGTCGTTAAAATTTCAACAATTTAATTTAATTTAATTGTATTTTGTGATATATATATACAATACTATATTTTTTAAAAAACGAATTCTTTATTACAATAATAATTTTTAATCAGAAATAATTCATAGTTAGGCTCAAGTTCAGTAATTTCAATTCTTATTGAATGAAATATTTTTATTAATTAATGTGAGTTTCTAAAGAAGAGAAGAAAAATTAAACTTAGACTTTAAGCTGGGGGAAATACCGATAATTTTCTGTGCAGCAACGTACTTCATCAGCACCCTAGTCTATCTACTTGGGTAGAGATTCTTATTAACATCAGCTATTTAACTTAAATGTACAATGAAACGGAATATGAGAAACGATTGTTGTGTATACAATAATAATAATAATAATAATTTTTATTTTAGATAATTAAGTTGAAAATATTTTGAAATAACAATTCGAAAATCAAAGAAAACTTAATAATAAAAATTAAAACTAGAGTATAAAAAATGTAGAGTAGCTAAACTTCATAACTTTTAGCCAAGGACAACTTGATATCTGTGCTGCAGTCATAGATTTGCTACATTTGGATAAACTGTATAAATTCGCTGAGTTTTGAGTATGCGTCATAGGCACTCGAAACGCATGTCTTTTTCATGTCCCACCCGTGACGAGCCTGATGTGTACTAAATTTTGCATTATCAAATCTAAACTAGTCAGTTTTCGCGTAGTATCTTTGAAAGACAAGTCAGAACTTTTATTTTATTATCAAGTCATATAAAAAATAGTTGAACGTTTTCTTATTTTTCAAAACTAAGCACTTAAGCTACTTCTAAGTTTCCCACCTCGTGAAACAAATGCAAATTTACAAACGTGAAATTCTGTAAGAACACTGTACTGGTCTTTATTGGTACGGACTTTCAGAAGAAAGGGACATTGAAAGGGAATTTTGAAAATGTATTCCCTATCTTAGAGATGTTATAAATATAAGTGTAGAATTTTTTTTAGTCAACAAAAATTAATATTGAAATAAGGAAATATAAATTGAACTTCTCAATAGATCATTAAGAATTACAAAACTATAACTACAATAGGCTAAAAGAATTTTTCAAAAAGCAAAAAAAAAATAATATTCTATATTTATGATTCGAACGGGCTTAGGTTCGTATCGCTTTTTAAGCCAAATTACATGTGATAATTATTAATGGACAAATAACATCAAAGTTAGTTGTAAATATTCTGACAACATACAAGTTGAACGGAACAGCTAGCCGTTTTCGAAGGCCACTAAACCTTCATCATCAGCGTTCTTCTGTGTTTGGTCCACTGTGTGTGGTGTGGAAACTTTTTTGCAAATGGAATATGTGAATTGTTTTGATTCATCGTATTTCTGAACTACGATGATGAAGGTTTAGTGGCCTTCGAAAACGGCCAAATTATCACGTGTAATTTGGCTAAAAAAGCGATACGAACTTTAAACCGTTCAAATCATAAATATAGAAAAAAATTAAGTTCGAAAAATAAGAATTAAAATTAACTAAAAAAATAATATTATTTAGCATTTGTTTTTTTTTAGTTTCTTATAGCCTGTTTTTGTAACGTAACTTTTTGTATATTGCACGCCAAATAACGAATGAATTGAAATTTTGGTTTTTGTTTATTTTATTTTGAGTACAACGAATAAGCTTTAAGCTTTTGTTTGAAAATTTGGTTCACGTACGTACTACACAAACAAAATCAACTTTCAAAACAAACAATCAGAAAAAATTGAACGGGACGGTAAAGTGTTTGAATTTTTATAAATAAAAGTAAAATAAGGGATGTTTTTAACAAAAGATGTAAGTATTTACATATTCCTAAAGAAAAAAGAAACGTTCAATTCCACTATGCAACAAAAAAAAATTAACCACTAAAATAAGATGTTTTCTTAACTAATTCAGAGTCGCTGAACACGAATATGGCAATCATTTATTTTTCTTAAGAAGCGTTTTCGAGATATTCGCGGAAAAAAAGTGTTTTTTTGCAGCTAACAAAGATATTCCCAAAAATCTTGAGAGATGTTGATTAAAATTTAGCAAACATATGTTTTTCTTTTAATAGCCAGTATTTTGATTGTGTTGATCGAATAAAAATTCACTGAGATACGGGCCTTTAGATTTAAAAAAAATTGAAGTTTTTATGATTTTTTTTAATTTGATATTTTAAGTTGCGCCCTTAAGCCAAAAAAAGTTATAAAATTTATTTTAGACATATATCTTAAATAAAATGTTTTAGCTCATTTATTAAGCGCGAAATTACTATTATCGGGCAAAAAATTAATAACTTACGACACATTTACTTATGTATCCGACTTTAAATTTTCGGATGTTTTCATTAAAAATTAAATTTTTTTTAATCTAAATTCAGTAACTCAATGAATTTTTAGCCGATCAACACACTATACATATGGAGTGATAAAAGAAAGACATATCTTCCCAGCAGTGTACAATTTACGTAATTTGGATAAACAGTTCTCAAGATTTTTGGAAATGCCTTTGCAAACTGCAAAATTAGCTCGTTTTTCGCGCGAATATCTCGAAAACGCTTCCCAAGAAAAATTAATAAGGGCCATATTCGTTGTCAGCAGCCCCAACTTAGTTAAAAAACATTTATTTTTAGAGGTTGATTTTTTTGTGGCATCCAGCATGGATGTTTTCACTGAATATGTCGTAAGTGTTTAATTTTTTGTCCTCTGATAACAACTTAACGCTTAATAAGTTGGCTACAAGATTTTATTTACGATGCAAGCTTAAGATAAATTTTAGAATTTTTTTTGGATTAAGGGTGCAACTTAAAATGCTGAATGTAAAAAAAAAAAAATTCATCTAAACGGCCGTAACTCAATGAATTTTTATCCGTTTATTACTTCTACATCTTCGCAGTAAAGTCAATCATAATACAGGTAACTAACATCAACACAAAACTCACCAGTTCAGAGGTCAACCAAAGAGGCAAAACGAAGCAAAGAAAACGAAAAAATCAAATCTTGGTTCGATTACAAACGCGTTATATCATTCGGTATTAATAACTTTAAACGCAACATAATTGTTGTTTCATTGTTTTTTTCAGCAAACACGTATTTTTTGTATATTCAAAAATACAATTTTTTAAACTCTTAAATTTTATTTATTTTTAAGTCATATTGATAGGGTTGCTTTTTCTAAAGAAACTTTTAATTTTCTATGAAAAAAGCTCTAAGAATTACAACTAAAAAAGTAATGGAAACAACATTGTTCTTAGACGTTCAATTACGAACAAAAAGAGCTTTTATTTCCAAACGAAAAAAGAAAATGAACTCAATTCCCAGTTCGATCGTTTGGCTAATAATCGCTTGCCTTCTAACGTAAGGCAGTTCGATGAACAGGCTGTTAGTCTACTCAGATTGGATTTTTTTAGTTCTCAATAACCTATTGGGAAGTTGCAATTTAGATTTCCTTCCACGACGTTCCTATTGTTGGCCTTTAGTACATGAGACCTTTTGGTTAAAATATGGACTTAAAACATTGAAATTAAGAATATTTTACCTGTATTTGTTCCGCCTGTAAAAATCCAAGCACCTGTTGTTTTGGCAGCCTTTAGTAATCCCTTTCGTATTTCCTGAAATAAAAAAATTATTTTTTTTAAGTAAAGGAAAAATATATTTTCAGTTTTTTTAGAATAATTTACAGGGGTTCATAATTTTTTACTAACAAAGTTTGTCAATATTGTAGGTACGGCAAATTTAAATAACTTTTGTAAACAAATTAATATAATGTCAGTTTTTCTAGTATAACAGTTCATAATATATTTATATATAAAAAGCACTAAATGCAAACAGAACGACGCACTTTCTTATTTTTATACCTATAAGCACTTTCTTCGTCGAATCGACGAAGTGCATTTTTTAACGCTTCCCAATTAAAAAAAACATAAAATTTTGGTTTTATTGGAAAAACAATTTAGTTTTTCTTCGTATTAAACATAAAGTTTGCTTATTTCAATACAACTTAAAACTAATAAACAAAAAAAATTAACTTCAAGTTTTTTTTTTACTTTTTTTAAAAAAAATCACAAAAGGCAGTATTTTAAATGAAAAATTATTTCAGGCATTGGCTAAAATCTTAAAACTGACACTTAAAACTAAAAAATAAACTTAGTTTTATAAACAAAACTTGAGTGTTTCTTCTGACCATAATAAAATAAATTTTTCTTTGGAGATTAAAAATTTCAAATTAGGAAAATGACACAAAATTTCACTGGCAACACCGGATCGTGGTGCGAGTATAACACACACAATTGTAAAATGCAATTGTATATATTGCCGACCACGGGACTAGAGCACACAGCAATGAGTGACAAAGAAAATAAATGAGAAAGAGTAAACGATGTTAGTGGATTCGACGAAGAAAATGTTTGTCCCCTTTACTCAATATTTTTTATGCCCTTTACCAAAAAATGGTAAAAGGTTATGTATAGGTTTGTCATTCCGTGTGTAATTTCCACAATATTAATAAGCGACACATAAAGTATATATATTCTGGATCCTTATGCATAGGGAAGACGAACAAGCGATGTCCGTCTGTCCGTCTGTCTGTACGTGAAATCGGTTTTCCCAAGCTCCCAGAACAGCTAGAGACTTCGTTCTTGGGCTGGTGTAACAAGAATTTTCCAAAAAATTTTGCTATTAAAAATCAGCAAAATCGAGCAGACGGTTTCAGAGTTGGAAAAGTCAAACTCTATATTCCCATACAAAATAACTACCGAAAACTAGTTTTTATTACTTTTTTAAATTAACTTATTTTATACTTTAGTATGAATAAAATTGGTGTTTCTAATTTAAAAAAATTAAAAAGACGTTTCCAGGGCTGGAAAATTTTAATATTTTTTCTTATAATTAAAAATATTTGCTGTTTTAAGAAAAAGGCTATTTTCTCAGGAACCGTATGAGCTACTGATCTGAAATTTGAACAGAGTATTTAGAACTTTGGTCGCTACATCAACAAATATATAAAAGTTAAAAATTAAATGGTGTTTCAAAACGAGCATCGAACAGTATTATTATTCTATATAATATACATATATACAATTGTATGTACATATGTATGTATATAGACACTTTAAATTTGTAAAACTACTGTATTTTTATACAGACTACAACAATTTACACTAAAATTTATAAAAATTAAAATTACAGGGTGTTCTATCAGTTTATGTAATTTTGTCGATGTAATTTTGACAACTTGCTGTATCTTGGTAACGGTAGGAGACAAAGTCTTGAAAATTTCAAAAACGGTAAACAAAAAATTCCCAAAATTATAAAATCACCAAACTGAAAAAAATCGCAAGAACCCGAAAAAATCGCCTAAACGACAAAAGCACTGAATTAAAAAAATTCTACTAATAAAATAAATGGCAAAAATGAAAAAAATCGCTAAAATGAAAAAAAGCACCAAAACCAAAAAAAGAACCAAATTAAACAAATTGCCAAAACTAAAAGAAAATAACCAAATTAAAAAATTCTAGCAATAAAATAAATTGCAAAAATGAAAAAAATCGCTATAATGAAAAAAACCGCCAAAATACATAAAATCGCCAAAATGAAAAAAACGCCAAAAACTTAAAATAAATTGCTAAAATGAGAAAAAAAAGCTCCAAAACTAAAAAAAACACCATATAAAAAAATCCCAAAAACCTAAAAAACCGCTAAAACGAGAAAAAAGCACCAAAACTAAAAAACTGCACCAAATTAAAAAAAAATTAACCAAACCCGAAAAAATACCAAAAAAAGAAAAAAGGACCATATTGGAAAAAATCTTCAAAATAAAAAAAATTCTTCAAAATAAAAAATCGCCAATATAATAATAAGCGCCAAAAATCGCTAAATGTAAAAAACACCAAAACTAAAAAAGCATCAAATTAAAAAACGCAAGAAACCAAAAAAAAACGTTAAAACGACAAAAACGCATATAAATTAAAAAAGCACCACATTAAAAAAAACAACAAAAAAGAACGTCAGAACCAAAAAATACCTTTAAAATACGCTTAAAAACTAAATTTATAAAATAAACAGCAAAACCCGAAAAAATCACAAACGCGAAAACACACCAAATTCTAAAAAAACTGTAACACTAAAATAAATTGCCAAAGCCAAACACGCAGGAAAAATACCAAAGCTAAAAAAAACGATTTAAACCTAAAAACCCAAAACCGAAATAAATGCCATTATATATTTAGTGTCCGTACGGCACGCTTCGTGCGCAAGTCAAACTCGCACTTTACTGAATTTTTTTTAGTAAATGGTCAAGTGAAATACAAAATATTGCTTTCATTGGATAGTTTCATAGCGGTGTTATTTCTTTATACAGCTGTGAACGCAACAACCGAATAACTTATTTATCAAGTATCAAGAATTAAAATTACAATTAATGCAGCAAACTCGTATCTTAATAAATGGGTTTCATAATTAAACTAGAAAAGATTAGTGTCTTATTACTACTTATATATATATATATATATATATATATATATATATATATATATATATATATATATATATATATATATATATATATATATGTATGTAATCAATTCCTCAATAATTGCATATGAACTTTTATCAAAACACCGAAGTATAAAGAGATAAACTGTTTCTTTTTTTCTGTCCTGAAAACTTGTTTTTTTAAGATACGAGGTTGAGAAAGTAAGGCATCGATATTCAACTTATTGCTAATATCAAAAAAAAATATTCAATCCACAAATACCGAGAGGTCACTTAACAATAATTGCACTAGAGCAAAAATTATGAATTTTTTCACAAAATAAATATGTACCTACATATCTATGTGGTTATGTATATATCTCTTAACTACATAAACGCACTCTGGTAAAGGGTATATAAGATTCGGCACAGCCGAATAAAGCATTCCTACTTGTTTGTATTGTCATTACCTGGATAGTTGCGAAATTTACTTCTGATTAGAAAATGCACATACCGAGCCATAGCCGCCAATCAATCGACACAGTTTTGGTTTATTTTTTACGAAATCGATTATTTACTATCGCAAATATATATTTGATTTTGGTCAAAAAATTATATTTGAAAATTATGTGGTATATGCTTTTTTTGGCGGTTATTGCATGAAAATAGAGCGGTGAGTTTTTATATTTAGGTGGTGTAGAATCTAATCTCAACTGAAAGTTCCTGTCACAGAAGAGATTCAACTCAACATGCTTTATGGACTGCTGCATATAAACATTCGTGAGCTAGTTCGCTGCGAAAATTTAAAAACATTTAGCCACCTTATTTCTGCAAGTAGAGAAGCAGACATTTTTACGACTGAATCTCAGCAAGTCATAAAAAATACAGTCATCAAAAAAGAGTCCTCAACTAGTAACCGCTGTTGTTTTTGTCGTTTAAAGGGCCACAGTATTGAGAACTGCTTTAAGAAGAAGAAACGAGATGAGCAGAGAGCCAAGGAAGGAGAACATCAGTTTAACCAACAAAAGCAACTGAATCAACCAAACCCCATTATACAAAAGAAACCAACGTTCTCATGCTATGGATGTGGCACACCAGAGGTATATCGTTCCAATTGTACTACGTGTAGTACATACCCTAAATAAAGTCCTCAGTATCTAGCTTTTAATTCCATCTCTTCTACAACCATTGGTCATGCATTACCTACAACCCACATAGAAATTTTTGGTCTAAAAGGAGAGGCAGTTTTTGATTCTGGCGCAAAAACTATTGTAGCCAGTCTTAATTTAAAGAACATTTTGGTGAAAAATGGTATCATATTTCAAGATTTTCGTGCAGAGATTACTTTAGCCAACGGATGTACCACGACCGGCAAAGTAGAGCACACTATATGTGATGTTGTGATTGGCGATAGAGTGTGCAAAATACGCCTCATTTATCTTCTAAATGCTGAAAAAAGCCGTACACTGCTGGGAGCAGATTTTCTGGAACAAGCAGGAATTGTTCTCAATATGGCACAAAGATGCTGGTATTTTGAGGACACACGAAAAACCAGATTCCTATTCACAAATCCCCTTGGAATAGGAGTTTTTGGTATGGACTTAAACGATACAAGTGCTTCTCCATGCACCAACGCTATGAAGGATGTATCTCAGTTCATAAGCTTTGTTGAAAAAATAATCAAACCTATTTCACCATTGGCAAGTAGTCCGAAAGGGTTGAATGACTATTCTCCACCTGGGATTCAAAATATTTTCAGGGACGCAATACATACTGCAGATACAACACCTGATAAGATATCAACACTTCGCAACTCGAATGAAAATCCGAAAATGTGACCGGGATACTTACTTGGATGACATCTTTATACCGTTATATACATTGGATACCCACATTTTAAAAGATTCCGATGACATTCGACTGACAAACATAGAGCGTGTAAAATTGGACAAATTGCTGATATCTTACAAGCACGTATTTTCAGAATCTGTTAAAGCTACTCCGCACACTGTACACCGTATCCACACTGAGGAGCATGACCCAATTGCTGTTCCTCTATACCGCTTATCGCCTAGCAGAATAGCACTCAGAGAGGAAATATCCAAATATCGAATGTCAGGCCACTGCCGTTGTTCTCATACTAAAAAAAAACTGTTGGAATAAGAGTATGTATAGACTATCGCGAATTAAATACTCTCACCAAACCCGACCACTATCTATTACCAAGGGTGGATGATATTATACATGAAGCTAAAGCTACAAGCTTTATGTCTACTCTTCATCTTCAGTGTGGCTATTGGCAGATTGGAGTTCATCCGAATGACCAACACAAAACAGCATTTGTTACTCCCTTCGGTATGTACAAATTCACCAGGATGCCATTTGGCTTACGAAATGCCCCAGCAACCTTCCAGCGTCTTATTTATCGTATAAAAACTTATTTGGGAGAAACGGTTCTACTGGCATACCTAGATGACATTATCTCTTGGTCATCTACGTTTGAACAACATTTACTGGACTTAGAACAAATTTTTCAACGCCTTCAATAGTTTGGTCTAAAAGCTAATTTGGAAAAATGTCAATTTGCTTGCGACAAAGTGAAGTATCTTGGCCATATACTTACTCCTATAGGGATTATGATAGATTCATAAAAGGTATCAGCATTAGGACAACGCAAAGAACCCCGAAATGTTAAAGAGCTGCTTTCATTTTTGCAAGCATGTTTCTGGTATCGTCACTTTTTACCCTCTGTTGCTGCCGTGTCCAAACCACTGTTCGCTCTGTCAAAGAAAAATGCCATATAGAATTGGACGTCAAAACAACCGTGCTTTCAATGGTCTTAAAATACTGCCAACATCTGCGCCTATTTTAAGACAAGCTATAGACGATCAAGCCTTCACATTGAAAACTGATGCTAGTGGTTACGCTCTTGGTGCAGTTTTGCTCCAGGGGGAGGGTGCAGACGAACACCCAATAGAATATGCTAGCAGACTTTTATCAAAAGCAGAACAGAACTACTCCATTATAGAGCGAGAAGCTCTAGCCATCATGTGGGCCATTCAGAAATTCCGTGGCTATATTGAGGATGCATCCGTGAAACTAATAACAGATCATCAACCACTTAAGTGGCTAATGAATATTAAGTCTCCAACAGGGCGTTTATCACGATGGATCTTGCATTACAACCATTCAACATACAGATTGAATACAAACCCGGTAAAACCAATGTCATTGCTGACACTTTATCCCATGTGAGAGGGATCACACCAATATGACCGCGTGTGAAATCTGTGATTTTTCTATAGAACTGCCAAGAAAGACTGCCGGTAATATAAGAGAAAGTCAGAAAAAGGATTCTGATCTCAGGGAGATTATCAATTGTTTCGCAAACAATACGGAAGATATATCACACTGGTCCAGGAGATGTTTTATAATGAACGATGGTTTCTTATATTGCTACAACAATGACAACTCTGACGCTGCTCAACTTGTGATGCCTAGTGACGAAAGGGTAGAAATTCTAAAACACTATCACGATGAGGACACGGGTGGCCATTACGGTATCAATAAAACGATGAACAAAATTACATCTATATACTATTGGCCAGGAATTCGCAAGGACATAGGAAAATATGTAAAAGAGTGTATCGATGCCGACGGTATAAGGCAAGAAATCTTAAACCTGCTGGTTTATACGAAACTGTATCCAGTAATCAAAGGTTTGAAGTGATTGCTATATACTTGTTCGGTCCTTTACCGGTATCACCAAAGGAGTTATCAATGAATTTTTATCGCAGAAGACATTGCCAGCAGATGGGTAGAACTCTTTCCCTTGGAAGCAGAAGCATGCGCCAAGGCATTGATACACGAAATATTTGTACGATATGGAGTACCACGTAAAGTAATCACCGATAACGGTTCACAATATATCTCCGCTGTCATGCAAAAAGTGCTATAACACCTGTATATCACCCAGAGGCAAATCCCGTTGAACGGAAAAACCATGATATGAAAACTCAATTAGCAATACTAGTGGGGAACAATCATCAATTCTGGGATGAAAAAATAGCCAGTATTCAGTTTGCAATGAATACAACGGTCTGTCAAAGTACAAAATACACTGCAGCATATCTTACATTTGGACGAGAACTTAGAACATTAGATGATGTTCAACGTGACCTCAAGGCAATTATTCAGTCAGAAAACGTTGTTGTCGAAATCACTCCATACCTTAACACAATGGCTGGAGTACTGAAGGATGTCAAGGAAAATGTGTATCAACAGCAAGACCACAATAAACAATACAGTAATGATCATCGACGTAATCAACCGCCACTGGAAATCGGTTCCAAAGTATTGGTAACAAAACATGTGTTAAGCAACAGTCAGAAAGGAGTTACATCAAAATTCGTACCAAAGCGGGACGGTCCATATGTGATAATAGCTAAGAACGGAACAACATCATTTGTAATTGCGCATAAAGACGACCTCATTGGGAACTTACCACACGTCAGCTTTGACACCTATGGTGGGCCATTCAGATGAGTCCATACAACCAGTAGAGATAGTAAGAAGAAGAGAACGACCAAAAAAATTCCTTACCTGCTGCATCGCCGGGACGTCTTCAGCATTAGAGGGGGAGTCTGTAGCATCTTGCATTATTTAATTACTTATTTTAAATATATTTTTAAACTTAACGTCTGATTGAATAGAACCCTGTTCTTATTTTATATAAAATTAATGACTGCCCAGCTAAAAAAATTATATATGGTTCATATATTTTTAATATAACTACATATGGACCATATATATCCTTTTGATTATTTTATATATTAAATGGGGCCACAATGTATAAAATCATACAAGAATGGTTTTTTGTAACAAAAAGTTTTTCTTTTTTAAACGTCAAGGGTACGCATATAAACTTTGCATACCGTATGTATTTTCTAATGGATTTCCAATTCAGCAGTGATAAAATTCCAAGCTTTTTTGATTACAAAAACGATCTTATGTTAGATATCATGTATGCATACATTCTTATATGGCTCCATATATAAAATCTTTTATTTTATATGGGTCCACTCATGAAGATCTTAATTATTAAATTTTCATATATGAGCTCATATGTTACATTTCATATATTAGTCCACATATAATAGTTTTGCCATGAATTCATACATATTCATATATAGTTATATACATTCATATATTAAAAATATATGGACCATATATAATTTTTTTAGCTGGGTAGTTATAAATAATACATAAGTAGGGATAATAAAAAAAAAACAGTTGGTTGAAATATTTTGAGTTGTGACTGTACATGATTAAGCGTGCGATGTGTAATTACATATGTATTTGCACAAAAACTCAATACGTACGTCGGTGAAGGGCATAAAATGGTTGAGAACAGCCGAACACAGCATTCTGACTTGTCCAAAAAGCTTTAAAGAGTTTTTTGTTGGCTCTACTGAAAAAATTTTATTTTTTGACTTCAGCCACAAATTTTGAATAGTCTTATCTTATGCACAGACTTTCAAGAACTATTTGATAATTCACAAATAACAATATTTTTGAAAATCACTAAAGAAAAATAAGCATAGTAGGCTTAGAAACTCATACAAAACCCAGCAAATAATTTTTATTCGATATGAATCTATTTCATTTTTATACACCTTTTTTTCTGAACTACCAGCAACTAAATTTCAAATTAAAATATAATCATGACAATATGTCGAATAATAGATTTCTTAGATTAACAGTTTAAAAGTTATACATTACCAATTTTTTTTTATCCGAACCCCTATGTACTGATATGTTTAAAGTGACCATATCTCAAAAACTAGTCATAGGATACTAAAATCCTTACCATCATGCCAAATGCAATAAGATATGAGTAGTAATAAATTACTACTTTTTTTAAAATATTGGAAATTTACACGGGAGTTAGCATTTATTTTCACCAAAGAAAATTATACTATGAGATAGCAGAATAAGAATAATTGATATAAAACGAGAAAAACTAATTTTTTTGATTCGAGATTTATACTACAGATGAATTTTGCATAGGGGAGCTATTTGCCATCGGAAACTCATTTTGACCAAATTTGAGTTAATGTGTTTTGAATATAGGCTCTCGATATGTTACTTCTTTAATGAAGAATGAACATTTTTTAGGGTGTAATTTAAGATTGCACTTTCGACATAGATGCACAGATAGAACAGATTGATTAAAAATCTGTTGGAGCAACAAATATTTATTTTTGTTCTCCAACGTTCCATATGGGCAAATCCGGCGTGACGAACGATGCATTCTTGCGCGTTTTTGGATTGAAATATAAACATTTTTGGTCTTTCCAGAGAGATACCTTTACCTTAGAATGCCATAAAAAAATTTTAACAGGGATAAGGTTCGAAAAAATTTATCACAAAATATTGTGAGGTACGCTACAAAAAATGAAAGTGCACTGAAAGAATTATCGGCAGAATTTCTATGAATTTCGACATTAATCTAATGAAAAATTCATTAAAATTCGTTGGATTAATGAAACCAGTTTCGTTAAAACTATTTATTTGAAAACTTCATCAAATTTATTTAACAGTATAATTAATGCCGTGCTATAACTTCATCGAAACAATAAAATAATTTCATGAAAAGAATGAAATAACTTAAATATAAAGGGGTTTCTTAATAATTAGAGAATATTGTTGTCATAAATTCAATAAAATATTCCAACGAAACTAAAATATCAAGGAAGCAATTCCAATGAAATTTTTTCACAATATTCATGAAATTTTCATTGGATTTGTGAAATTATCATAAGATTTGTAAAAAATTTTAATGAAATTGTTTAATTGGACTTATGAAGCAAAATTTTTTCGGTGTAGTTTCGAACGTTTTGGTATGTTTTCGTTACTTTTAGCAAAGTTTGCATAATAAAGCATACAAAATGAAATACCTAAAAGAAAGAGGAATATAAGAGAATTCTAAAATAAGTTATTTTCAGGCAAAAGATTTTGTAGTTTTTTCTCAAAAGCCGTGAACCCTAAGTGACGCACACTGCGTGACACACGTTAAATTTTTTCCAATAGTATATAGTAAATAAAAACCATTGTATTCATTTTAACGAAACAATTTATATTCTTTGTTAATAACATTATTTAATTCATATTTTATGTTTATAAATCAATTTATTAATGTATATATTGTCACCTTAATGCAAACGAACGTAACTACACAAAAATTCAATATCGAGTTTTTAATTGATTATGGTTCATTTTATCAAACTACATGTTCACGCAAAAATTTTGACCTATGCAATAAAAAATGACGAGATTATTAAAGTAATTCAAACGGACGTAATTACGAATGCATTTTTTTTATTTCAAAGAACGTAACTAGTATAAAAACTTAAATATATACAAAAAGGAAATACATATTTGGTTAAAAACATATAAGTGCCCATACCTTAAGTAAATTTCGAAGAAAATTTTTACGAACACTTTATGATTATTAATTTTGAAACTTTTCTTGTTTCTCCTATAAAAAATATAAAAGTGTAGTTACGTCCGTTTGCATTTAAGGTGACGATATGTTTATAAATAAATTGTACGTTCATTTTATTTTTCTAAAATTTTTGGCTGGTAGACTGTTTCTGGGACTTGCCCATATTTACTATCAATTAAAAACCAAATGTACGATATTTTCATATTTATATGAAATTTGAAATTTATTTAAAAAATCATCAGTAGACTTCAATCACACATTTTGAATAGTCACAAACCTCTTATCTTATGCACAGACTTTCAAGAACTATTTGAGAATTCACAAATAATAATATTTTTAAAAATCACAAAAGAAAACTAAGCATAGTAGGCTTAGAAACTTATACAAAACCCAGCAAATAATTTTTATTCGATATGAATCTATTTTATTTTTCTTAAATGTGAAATTTGAAATTAAAAAAAACTATTCTTGTTAACAATATTTAATTTGAAAAAAAGTTCCGTTATTGTAACTATCTATCCTAATCTATCTATCATTTGCCACCGTACCGAAATTGTATTGTAATGTAATAGAAAAGAAAATAAAATACTTTATTGATATTTCTAACCGAATAAAATGTTAACCCAAACAATTTTTTATTCTGAATACATTTGTGGAAAAATTTGTGGAATGTAATAAACAAAAAATAAAAATGTCACAGTATAAAAAATATCTTTTGCCGAATAATTACACAAAATCCTGATATAAAAAAAGGTAGGGACATTATTATATACAGTCAAATCTCGATAATTCGTACCCCAATAAATCGTGGTTTCCGATAATTCGTAATAAATTGGCGGTCCCTTGAAAAAATCTCGTTAATTCGCAAACTGTCCATACATTTTGGTCCGCTCGTTAATTGGTAATATTTTTTTCAAATAAAATCTTCTTTACCTCTTATAAATCGTAATTTTTTGCTAAGTACCACTTATAATTCGTAATAAAAACAACAGAAACATGGAAATAACTACTTTTTGTTAACCGGTTTTTTTATTTTTTGCGAGGAATTTACGTTTTGCTTGTTTGTGTGTTTTTAATTTCTTAAGATCAGTTTGTTAATGAATAATAAAGAAAAAGGTTTTCTTTTATCATTTTAGTAAATAAATTGATAAGCCCCGTTAATTCGTATTTATTTTATTTTAACCCCGTTAAATCGAAATCCCGCTAAATCAAAAACCCCTAAAATTCGTAAAAAGGGACCGGTCACCTTGCGATTACGAGTTATCGGGATTTGACTGTATGTTAATTAAATTGTTTATCTAATTTTTCGACCTTTTTTA
The DNA here is from genome assembly GCA_905220375.1 of Tachina fera. Classification (NCBI taxonomy): domain Eukaryota; kingdom Metazoa; phylum Arthropoda; class Insecta; order Diptera; family Tachinidae; genus Tachina; species Tachina fera. Next base: position 66,939,016 of record LR999967.1, read on the forward strand.
TATGTTCAATGAAACTATTTTTTTAAGCTTTAGGTCAGTAAATTTTATAAATTTCTTTATATTTTTATTTTTATATCGATATTACGTTAACCTTTGGTTAACTTCAATAATAATCTTGAAGAAGTTAACCAAAGGTTAACGAAATATCGATATAAAAATAAAAATATAGAGAAATTTATAAAATTTACTGACCTAAAGCTTAAAAAAATAGTTTCATTGAACTGTATGTTAATCGCAAAATACTGTGTTATTATTCTGAAGTAAAACTATTTGTGCAAATCATTTGTGGTTTCTTGATAGGAAAATATATCTGTATAATAAAGCCGAATAATGGCAAGGGATGTTACATTGCACCACGTGGATCAAAAATTTGCTCATTTCACTACAGATTATAAGAAAAAAAGTTAGAATAATTTGCGAATTTATTTTTTATTCTGCACAAATTGTTTTTATATGTGTATGTACATATGTATGTGTGTAGGCATGAAATCGGGTTCGATAGCGACGGGCTATTATTGGCGCCCTACGCTCCAATGGGAGTTTAATTAACATATATACTATATGTTTATACTTTGCAGACATAAAAATTTGCTATGTTAGCACACACTTATTCACTTCCATGTCGGTAAGATATCAGTCTTGGGTCGGTAAGATATCAGTTTTGTGTGGCAGCTATTAAACTTTTACGATTAAAGAAATGGAATGTGTACATGGTCTTCTCTTGGACACACAATTAATTATTGACTTAACATCAGCAAATATATTTTGAAGCATAATTCATTTCTCCTTACTACTTTATTTATTTTTATGTTAAAACGAAGTTACATATATCACTCGTTCTCATTCACTTTGTTTAAAAACACTTTTTTCTTTTCAATTGTCACATTAATTATTTATATTTATTCCATAAATGCAAGTACATTTTGATGGCTTATTTTATTTTTTCTTACTTTATGATGGTGGCAAAGTATTGATGGATTTTTTGTATATTCTTCTTTATCAAAGTATTGAGAATTTTTAATAAGATATAATACTAAATATTGTTACTTACTTTTTTTAGTTTTGGTTGCAGTTCAAAGTTGGCTTTTCCACCTTGTACTGTTATTAGAAGTTTTGGTAATTCTAGGTTCCATTCTTTGGTAAAAAGTTGTACAAGCAATTCAGGACGGGTATCGAATGATAAGCGGACATACTAAAATAAAAGAGGTAAAATAATTTAAATAAATACTAATGTAAATGTAAGGTTTAGGATTTCCTGTAAAATATTTATATTATTTTTATTTAAGCAATATAAACTAATGAGTTTAATTTATTTTAAGAACCTATAAAATCAAAGACTGCAACAAGTTTTTGTATTAGACACACTTTACACGATGCAACAAAATTAAACTTAGTTTTTACGTCGATAAGATCATGTTGTAATTTTAAAACTTCGATTATACACTCAAAATCACAAGTTATTGCTTTATTAATATTTTCTGAAACTTTAAAAGCAAAACTGTTTTAATTAAATGATATCTGCGCTGGTATGAATGTTTAAGGGTGCATTGAATAGAGTAAAAGTTAGTTTCCTCCTCTCGACTCGATAAGTTGAACTTCAAACAAAATTAACTTTTTTCTTTGAAATTTTGCGATATTTTTTTTTGTTAGCACTTCTTATAAAAGACAATTCCCTTTTTATATTTACTTATAAAAATTTGGATTTTTCAAATTAATATACGATTTAAATCACCGAAATTGATTAAAAATTATTAAGATTATAAGCAAATTTTCAATACAGAGTATATGCAAGGGAGCATATTTTCGCTTTTTCAAATACTAAAACATCAGCGTTGACTTATTGTAAATTTAAGTATTGTCAACTTGAACTTTTTACAGCTTCTATCATCTTTAAACTTCCACTACGCTTTTCAAAATTTGTTCACATGTTCGTTTGAGGTTAAATTATATATGTAATTTAGAAAATGACTAGATCAATGCAATCAACTTGAACAAAGTATTCCAATTTTTCCTGTTATAGTTACTAAAGGGCCACTCAGACTATAATACAAGTATTAATACTTTTAACGAAAATGCATCCCTGGTCTTATATTTGTTTCAAAAATTTCAAAAATACAATAACAACTCAACATGTCAGAGCTGCATTTTCCACAAAAGTATTAATACTTGTATAATAGTCTGAACGCGGCTTAAAGGACACTCATTAAGTCTGTTTCAGACTACAATACAAGTATTAATTCTTTTGTCGAAAGTGCCCCTCTGATCTAGTTTCTGTTTCAAAAATTTCTAAAACAACAACTCAATATATCAAAGTTTAATTTTCTGCAAACTTATTAATACTTGTGGTATATTTAACCTGACCAAACATCCCGCTTTAAGCGGGATTGTCCTGCTTTTTAGAGTTTTGAAAAATTCAATCTCTGGCTAGATTTTTATTAAAATGTAACTGACAAAAATTCATTGTGAATTTTTTCAACTATAGTTTTTGCTTAACTAGCCAAAACCGTTGAGATGGAAATATATTTTGGTTTGTTTAAAATGCCACGCTTGCGATTCAACCATTACTATTTGCTCTAATACAATTCTCATAACATAAGCAGTCATGAAGTTTCAAAATGGTTACTGCATTAGTTTTTAAGATATATTTATAAGTAAACATTTTCTTTATTTGAGAGGAGCCACGCTCACTTGTCTAATCCCGATTATTTTCTATCATCTGCAGGCAGAATCAGCAGAATTGCGAGTTTGTTTTTGTAGCAGATACCATGATATTAAAACATTAATATTTAATCTAATTAGGAGGTGACACAAGTCTTAAAACAGTATTCTCGTTATTAGCGTTAGTTAGTTAGACTTCCAAGATATCTTGATATAACTGTTGCTTCCATGTAAAAACTTCCATGAGATTAAAAAATTAATATCCTATTGGTCCTTCTAGACCATTAGTCAGCAAGATCAGAGCACTGGTATTATTTTTAAAGACAAACAAACGTTTGCACTTTATAAGAGTTACCACGCCTAATTTTTAAATTCTTAAATTGTTCCAAAAAAAAAATTCACATTATTAATAGTGTTATCCCTACAGAGTTTCAACGTTTTCCCAATATTAGATTTTCAGATATCTCAAAGTGCCACATTGCATTAGATGCAAATATATTTCAAAACAAAAAACTTAATATTGGTGGTGCCACGCCTATTTGTTATAGTCCAACTTTTTATTTTTTAACAAGTTATAAGTAACTACTACAAAATTCAGGTGATTTATCGTAGTAGTTCTCAAGATATTTCAAAATAAATATTTGCTATGTGTGGAATTTGCCATGTGCATTCTGACAGTTCTTCATACAAAACTTGCCGTTAAAGTCCCTGTTAGCTTTTAATTGTCAAAAAGGCTCGTTAATATTTTTATTTATTTCATTTAAAAATTTTATTTGTTTTTGTAATTACGCAATTGAAGGTTAACCGCGCGCGCATAACGTTGTAAGGACAAAATAATTATTTTTCAGGAGAGTCAAAAAACGGTTTTAAAGCAAGATAATTATTTTCGTTATCGAAAATAATGATAACTACGCAGCAAAAAATTACACATTACCATCAGAACTACTTGCCATATAATGACTTACTTTTCTGGTTACCAAATTCCATTACTTGCTTACAAATCATATTACTCAAAATTTAAAAAATGATGTACAAGTTACTAAATGAGGAGAATGATATTTTTAGATTAAATAGATTGCGTGAAAAAGTGGCCAGACACAAAAAAGTAAGTACTTCTGAAGAATCGATTATTTTTGTTTCACGCCTTGTTAAAATCATTAAGTTGGTAATCCAGTAGGGAAGAGTTTCCATCAAAAATGCTTAATTCCAAGCCCGATTACCTTTTTTGGAATTTTTTGTTGGGTAGTATTAAATTTTCTTTTTCTTTTCTTTGTTACATTTATCAATTATTTTCAACAATTTTGTTTGGATGATATTGTTATTGATTTTTCCTTACAAAGTTCTTCCACTGATTGACTGTTTGTAATTTAATTTGGCGTCGATAAGATGCATAGTTTTGGATAGTTTGATGTTTGAAGAACGCAAAATAGTAATGTTAATGGTAATCTGTGAAATAATTTGTTTTGCAAAAATTTTCTTTTACAGCGTTATTCACGGCTGTGCTTCAATTGTCTATAGCATTCAATATAGTATTAAGAGTCTTTCTATAAACATACGGAGTTTGTTAGCTAAATTCAAAAATTTTTTGGATTGAAGTCTACTGATGAGTTCCAAAAGCGGGCACGAAATGCATATGGGCATATGCACACTCACTTTACAGCAAAACGTAAAGACTTTGTAAACAGCGTTGTCAACTTTGAAATTTCAAAACGCACCAAAATGGAGAAAAAACACAAAAACAAACCATTTACAAAAAAAAAGCACCAAGCTTACAATTTGTTCATTTTTAGTTTAAAATGTTTATTGAACCAATTTTGCATAAAAAGTATAATAGAATTTTTTCTGTTAAAAATTTAACAATAAAACCGGCTGTTATAGTTCAGTGTTAAAAAAAAATAAAACATAAGAAAACTAAACAAATTTGTATATATTTATTTATACTACATACAAAGATAATAATTTTTTTTTATTTCACAAATTCTGTACAAAACTTTTTAAAGAGATCAACGATTAATATTAAGGATTCAAAACTAATAAAAGTTCAGTATTTATCATTTTATTCAAATATTTTAATAAAAGTCTTGAATGAAACACAGTTTTTTTTGCAGAACAAAAAATTTATGTTGCAACATAATCTCCTTTTAACTCAATACATTTAGTTCTAGTTTTTGTATCCTTTCGAAAAAAATAGGATTTTTGTAGGTCCTTTAAGGACCTTTTTATTTGGTCAATAATTTCATCATTGGAGCTAAATCTCTTTCCACCGAGCCATTTCCTTACGTTTGGAAATAGGAAGTAGCCACTAGGGGCTAGGTCTGGAGAATAGGTCGGATAAGGGAGCACTTTGAAGCCCATTTCGTAGATTTTTTGCCATGGAAACTGCACATGCGTTTGTGGTCGATTGTGAGCAAACGCGGCACCCATCTTGCAGAAAGGTTTATCAAACACGAGTAATCATTCAAAATAGAAACTACTGAGCCATATGGGATGCCTATGGCATCAACAATCTAATGCACTCTTACTCTTAGATCAGCCAAAACCAAATCGTGGATTTTTTTAAAATTTTCCGGTGTCCAGAACATTCAGCGGCATTTGTGCTTGTGCGACTACAACGAAAGTCAGTAAACCACTTTTTTACCATTTAAATCGATGGTGTATAGTCCCCATAGTATTTACCAAGCTTTTCCTTGATTTGATTTTTTCGCAAAAAATAATGTTTAATGAATGAAATTTTTCCGTTTTTAGAAAAATACATGAGATTGTACGTTTTAAAAACAGCTGTTAAACTCAAAGTAAATGACGATAATTGCACAAAATTTGACAGTAGTCTATTACCAGGTTGTACTTGATGGGAACTGTTCCATTTCATATAACAGGGAGGGAAGTTCGAAAAGGTAAATACTTATTTATCCACCCTCGTATGTACATAATTAAAAAAGCTTAACAGAAAAAAACTAAAAAACTTCGTACATTCATAGTATATATGTACCCTTAATAATGAAAGTGGTCTAAGTCATACGCATTTTTGATTCGAAATAGTAAATAAATCTTAAAAAAAATTCACATTAATCGAGACTAGCACAAATGTTGCATAACAAAAATTATTTTTGATTTGTTCAAATCTAACCTATTAAATATCTCGACCAAAGAAATATATGAGTTATACAATTTTCATAATTAAGGGCACATACACATTTTTGCATTCATTTGTACAAGGTGATACATTTTTGTACATTAATTTTATAAATTGGGTTTAAAACTTTTTTTTTTCAACAATATTTTAGTGTTATATACCAAAGTTGTTGGTTTTTAGAGTGGATTTACAAAATTGGTGTTCATCAAGGAGTTTCGAAAAAAAAATAAAAAGTGAAACGGTCTAATGTACATACATACGAATATATTTGGTTTTTACTTAAAAATTTATTTTAAACACAAAATTCACATACATATTTATTTGCGGTTTTAAAACCAATTTCTAAGTAAAAATCAAATACTTTTTTATCCATACTATCCATTAAACTTAATAAAACTAGAGAATATTTTATTTATAATAAAAAAAAAATTTGTAAATTTTTGACAAAGAACAATGCTAAATTTTCATAAAGTGCAAATTAATTTTTTTCATCCGCGCACTTCTTCATGTCCTCACATAACAAATAACACAAGCAAATGACGTTTTTTCCTCAATCAGATTTGGAGACGTTCAAATAATCGGCCGTCAAATAAATATACGCGTATGTGTAGCCGAAAAAACCGACTGCACGCACACAACTATGTGATTGATAAGTTTTTTTGTACGTCTCCTGGGCACTTTAGAAGCTGAAGCATTGCCACATAACTGAATTCCGTAATACCATATTGGTTTCAAAAGCGACTTGTATAGTAAAAGTTTGCAGTCTAGGCTGAGTGTTGAATTTCTACCAACCAGCCAATATATCTGAGTCAGTTTAAGTTTCATTTGTGTTAACTTATAGTCAATGTGAGGTTTCCATGTAAGCCGTCGATCGAGGTGTATACCAAGATATTTCACATGTGAATGTTGAGGAACAATTTGATTATTAATCCGAATGGGGGAACAAGTATCTCTTCGTAAGGTAAATGTTATATGGACACACTTTTGCTCGTTTACCTTAATTCTCCATAATTTTAACCATAGTTCCAGTTGTGTAATATGTTCTTGTAGATATCGAGATATGGCATATCACAAGTGTAAATCAAATACAAAACTGGCCCCAGTATGCTCCCCTGTGGAACACCGGATGATATAGATTCGGGCACACTCATGAATTCTCCTTCCACAACCATGAACTTCCGGGTAGTAATGTAACTTTCTAATAAATGCACCAAATGCCTGCGAAACATCAATAAACAATGCAGAACAGTACTTCTTTTCTTTAAATGTTCTTCTTATACATTGAACCAATCTATGCGTTTATTCAATGGTGCTATGCTGACTTCTAAAACCAAATTGATGGTCTGGGATGCACCCACTACTAATTAGAATTGGGGACAATTTTGACATGAGCAGTTTTTCGAAAAGTTTTGACATTGTTGATAGCAGACTTATTGGCCTGTATGATTCTGCCTTGGTAAGATCTTTGCCTGGCTTTGGAATCATTTTAACTTTGGCAAGCTTCCAGCTGTGGGGATAATACTTTAATCGTAAAATGGCATTAAAAATTAATAACATGATTCTAAATTCAATACGAGGCAATTTTATTAGCATTTGGTTACTAATTCCATCAATACCCGGTTCTTTCTTCGGGTTGAGTTCAGCAATTAGATTTTGTACATCACACATTTTAAATTTTATGGGTCGAGGGGGTAGCGCAACTACACTCGGGAAATCAACTACACCAGTACATGTGTTTGGTGTAAATACGGATTTTAAATTCTTTGCAAACAAGTTACTTTTTTCAATATCACTCCTGGCCCAAACTCCGGTAGAAGTGCGCAGAGGTGGTTTAAACTCAACGGGTGTTTTAATTCTTTTCGCAGCGCGCCACAAAGAATAATTAGATTTTGGTGTGACATCGAACTTTTCCAGATAGTTTTTAAGAGAAGCAGTTTTTTCATATGCAAGCAGCTCTTGGAATAGTTTAGTGCACTCTTTAACGGCCTGGCCCACGATGTCGACAAGAAATTATCTTTCGCTTACTTGTATTGAAAACAAAAACAAATTTTCTTATTTTGTTTTTGTTTTCAGTATAACTAAGCGAATGATAATTTCTTGTCGACATCGTGGGCCAGGCCGTAAATCTAATTTTATTTTAGGTGTATCTGTACTGTTGCAATTTTCTACTAGTTCTTCTTTTTTCATATACGAGATGTTCAATATCTGTAGAATATATTCTATTAACCCCAGTCTATGGATGGGAGGAAGTGACATGTTCAGCAGCCTGCCTAATATTTTCGTTAAGACTGGCAATATTAGATTCAACATCATCATGAATATGTAACTGTGTGTGTGACTTTTTTAAAGAAAATTGTCAATACAAAACAGGCTAAAAAGGCATAGTGTGAAATGGGCCTTTGAATGAAATATTTTCTTCGAGATCGATAAACAGTTTATTTGTATATTTCAAACCATTAAAAATTTCCCGGGAGTATTAGGCTGACTTTTCCGGGAATTCGGGAATCCCAAATATTCTACAAGATATTGTATTTTGATATTAGTAAGATTTTATTCACTTTCTTAGAAACTAAATTAAATATGAATCAAAAGAAAATAAGTTGTGTAAAAATCTTAAATTAATTACAAAAAAAAGTCGAGCAAATAATAGTATTTATGTAGAATGAAAATCAAAAACAATATTGCTTAATTCACAAAACCTCTTGTATCTGTGTATCGATTGTATTATCATATTAAATACAAGAGTGTAACATTTGTTGTATGAAATTTTCATATAAAAATGAAATACACTATTACACTTTTATTTCTTATGTTTTTAAAATGTTGTATTCAGAGAGAGACTCTCTGAGAGAATTTGTATGTAGCTTGTTCTTCTTTTTTCATTAAAAATACAAAATACATTAATACACTAAACAGAGGGTGTTCACAGTTAAAAAACAAAAAGTGTATTTGATACACAAATACACGATTCAAATTGTTGTGAATTAAGCATATTTGTTTTAAAAATAACGTGTGAACAGAAAAAATAGACAAGTATTATTTTCAACAAAACCAATTTTTAATTTCAATACAATTTTTAATTTATTTGAATGTTGTATTTATAGATACAGCGCATTTAAAAATATCATTTAATTTAGAGCTGTCCACAGAAAGAGTACCGAGAGTAATGTTTAAGCGTAGGTGTATTAATTTTTATAAATAGCCGATTGGTGTTCGGAACTCTGGCGCTTGTCTGGGCAGCATAGATTTAATTTAATTATTTTGTGTTGATGTTTATCGACGCGGTCATGTGCTATTGTGGTTGTTTATTTTGATTGCTCGTGTTGTATACGTGTGAATTCCGACAAGAAGCCGAAAGAAGTCACAGCTCGTTTTTTTTTTACTTAACAAAGTTATCAGCGTTGTCAACTTTTAAATTTGAAAAAGCACTGAAACCACTAAAAAAGCGCGTAATTTAAGTAAAAAAGCAAAAAAGTTCTAATTATTATAATATATTTAAAAAATATTGTTGTAGACAAATATGCATATAAAAAATATAATAATAATCGGTTGACTTTGCATTACATTTTTAAAACTATAAATTTGAGGTATCCGATACACATTTTAATTGTATAAGAATCAGTGAATTCGCAAATCAGTTTGACGAAGCCTTTTGTATTTATTATAAAAAAATTTAATTTCAATAATTTTTCGTCAGGAAATAAACGTATTTTTCGAATTCAATCATATTAGAAATAATAGATAATTCTTTCTGAGATTAATAGCTGATTACATTTTGAGCTCGATGGTCTTAGTAGTTAAAAAATTTATAAATAAAATTTGGATTTTATTATGTCATGCTGAGAAAACATTATTTCGGCTGAGACTGAACTATGTCAAAAAGATAATAAATTATGATCGAAATAAAAAAGGTTTTAAAAGTGTTGTGCAGCAAACCCAATATAAATAACAAAGTTAATAATTAAAAAAAGTGATTTGCAAGTTTATCAAGTTAAAAAAATATTCATATGTATGTACTTATTAATATTTTAGAAAAAATGTAACCAAAATAAAAAAGGATTGGACATTGGGATATATAGTTACCATTCCTTGTTATAAATAACCAAAGCGTGAACCAAGTGTATTTTAGACTTAAATAAAGTCAACGAAAAAAAAACGCGATCAACTTCTGCGTTTAATTATGAAAGTGACAGAAGTTTGATGGGAATGAAACTTTTGATAATGCTCCAAACGAGTTCATATCAACTGAAAACTCGATAGTGGACTCAATATTTTTCCTAGACTAGACAAAATTTCGATGTTACACTATACTTGGGTAAATGCTTCTATTCTATCTTGTTTGTTGTGTGGCAAAACATTTTTTATAATAATTGTGCTTTAAATGTTAAAGTTTGAGAGTAACATGGCGCTTGTTCCTTCAACCAAGCCTTGCACATTCTTAGTAGGATTTTTTTAAATGTTCCATTTAAGTTCAGAGCTTATTTTCTTATAATGGCATCACTTTTTTAACTGGCGGCCATTTTGTCAGCTGTCAAGTGATTAATATTTAGTTTAGTTTGCCATTTCATCATGAACAGGTTGACAAAAGAACAACGCTTGCAAATCGTGCAAATTTATTTCGAAAATAATGGTTCAGTTCGCGAAGTTTACCGCAAGCTCCGTCCATTTTATGGTCGACATAATCGTCCATCAGAGCAATTAATTCGGTTAACCATGGATCGTTTTCGCACTACGTTTACTCTATGTGATAATACGCATCCGCAGAGACGTCGAACAGTGCGCACCGAAGAAACAATTGCCGCTGTAGAGCAAAGTGTTGAAGAGGACCCGAATGAATCGATTCGCCACCGTGCACAGCAATTGGAGCTTTGTCCATCAACTTTATGGAAGATTTTGCGCAAAGATCTTGGCTTGCGACCTTACAAGATCCAGCTTGTGCAAGAATTAAAGCCGCTAGACCATGCAATGCGTCGTGATTGTGGTGTATGGGCCGAAAATGAGATTGATCTCGTAATCGTAGCCAAGCAAAAACAACCAAAAAGGGGTTAAAAAATGTGACATTCATCCACACACACACACACACAATAACAATTATCACTAAAAATAAATTTCAGTCAACAACTTTTTTCTTTGATTCATTACATTTCTTTATTGACTTTATTTTCTATAAACGTGCATACAATTTTATTTACCAATAATGCAAAAATAGTCATCACAGAAAATTAAAAATTTTCGTATTCAAAAATCAAAATAATTTTTTTTTTGGGTGGCGCCTCTTCTCGCAGACCTCCTGGAAAATTTATTTGAGGACCCCCATTTAGGAACCGCCGCTTTAGCGTATCATAAGTTTTTTTTTGTAAACCTACACAATTGACTAACCGCTTTAATTAATTGAGATCTGCTACAGACCCAAGACATGATAATTGCTCCACTGCACCAATGTAGAGCCCAAACTGGATATCTTTGAAAACTGTGTATTGAAAGTAAGCCTCCTTACATATTGATATGGTAAGTTTTAAAGAAATCCGAACAATTATTTAAAAGGTTAACCACACTTTTTAATTAGAGTTTATATTGTGAATCATTTGCATGTACTATTTGACGTTGAAATAAATGTTCTTAATATTTTTTAAGCTTTATTAAATTTTAACCAATTTGAAAGATTCGATTAAAGCTTCTTTTAATTTTTTTGAATTCTAAAATAAACAGAAACAATTTTTTAAAACAATATATTTACATTTTTCAAAAACTGCAGTAAAAATAGCAAAAAATAGAAATAAAACAATTAATTTTTTTATCATGTTTTTCGTGTATCGATTCAGAATTATTTTAAACTACTTAAAAAGGCTTACTTCACGTATATTAACCAAAATTTTAGAGCCTTAAATCACTGTAAAAATTATTATAAAAAGTCCTCCTACAACTTTCGATTTTTAGTTTGTAGTTAATTGAATTTCTAAAAATTATAATATGATAAAATCAAGTAGGTTGACAATATAAAAGATTTAAAAGTATATTTTTTTAACTGTCACTAAGTTTTATCAAAAATTTTACTGTTACGAGTATATACACACATAAATATATACGAGTAATTATGATACAACTTTTTAAAGTACATACATACATATGTACAGGGTGGCCCAGAAAGACCGAAGTGGTGTGAATTCCTTATAACTTTTTATTTAAGACATATTTTTTTAATTTTTTGTTTTTTATTATCAGTAAATTTATAGGGAATATTTTTAAATTAGTTATTAAAAATGATATCCCGCAAGTGGTGGACATTTTCTGCTTCGCACAAATGTGTTCTTTCCATTTCCATTATTCATAACTTAGTTATGAGTGACGAAGCCTCGTTAACAAACAAAACTTTAGGATATGGGATATTGAAAACCCGAGAGTACTTCATCAACGACAATTACACCCAGTTAAGTATACTGTTTGATGCGGTGTTTCTTCAGAAAGGATCATTGGCCCATATTTTTTTGAAAATTAACGAAGTGTCGCCATTTCCATCAATGGTGATCGATATCGGGCCATGTTGGAAAATTTTGTAAAGCCAACCGTGGAAAGCCATCCGCAAATATGGTTCCAACAGGATGGACCCACAGCGCACACTTCCAGGGCCACAATGGCTCTTTTACGCGACATCTTTGGTGAAAAAATAATTTCGCGTAGAAGCAATTTTAATTGGCCTCCGCGTTCCCCGGATTTAACTGCTCCAGACTGTTTCCTTTGGAGTTATTTAAAAGGGAAAGTTTATCTTAATAAGCCTAGGACTATTGAGGAATTAAAAACCAATATTCGAGACGAAATTAACAACATAACACCGGAAGTTTTGCGAAAGGTCATTGAAAATGTGTTGGAAAGAGCACATTTGTGCGAAGCAGAAAATGGCCACCACTTGCGGGATATAATTTTTAATAACTAATCTTAAAATATTCCCTATAAATTTAATGTATTTAAAAAACAAAAAACTAAAAAAATATGTCTTAAATAAAAAGTTATAAGGATTTCACACCACTTCGGTCTTTCTGGGCCACCCTGTACATATGTATTTCTGCTTTATTGCAATATAGTCATAACTGAAAGTACATAGTTTTGAAGAAATTTAGTTTAAATCTTTTAGTAAATATAATAAACATTTCTTCTTATTAGTGTTGAAATCTATAAATGAGGGTATAATCGTTTATTAAATTAGGGACTACTTACCTGAGCTTTTGTAGGATGTGCTCCACCTTGAAATTCTATTGTACCATATGCATCCGTTGGTTGCGGTCTCGTGTGTTTCGTGGGTATCCATAAATCACCGGGTGAACCGCTTTCGATGCCGGCTATAGTTTGATGTGTTTGTCGTGCTTGGCCGCAGCAACATCTGCAAGATAAGGAAAACACTCGTAAGTCCATTGTTTGTGCTTTTGCATAATATATGTACATATGTATGGCTTAGTTTTGAAACACTATAAAAGTTTAAAATAAGAGGCACGAGCAGTGTTTTCATAATTTCTGAGGACAAAATCTGCAAAATTTGATAATTGTTCACGACAAAAACCTTAAAATCTGGCTTTTATTATTAAAATCTTCAAAAAATCTTCAAGGCAATTTTAAATCAACTTGTTTTATATTATATTCAAACAATTTATACAAATATGCATGCCCATATATAACATAAAATATTTTCATTAACCTATATTCATAAGATTTAAACGTGGTTTAAAATGTATTTTATTTAAATTAAAAAAAATTTCTCAAAATAACTTTCAAGCACATTTTATTTTTTTTATTAGTGTATAAAAAATGTGTATTTCGTTTTCGCTTAAGAAACTCATCAGTCGACTTAAACCAAAAAATATTTGAAATAAGGTAAAAACTTCATATCGTTAGCTAAAATGCAAAACGGCGTAACTAAAAAAATATAATTTTACAGGAGAAGCCAATACCCAATAAAAAAAAACTAAGAAATCTTGTAGTCAAGTGCCCTTGTTTTTTGTCAATAAAAGTGTCATTCTTTATCGCAGAAGCGTAAAATTTTGTCAAGACATTTAGTTTAATGGCATTCATAATAATTATTATGATAATTATTATTATTGATTATAATCAATCAAGAGCTCGTTTTTGAATTTTCTTTATGTTACGCCTTTTTGCATTTTAGCTTACGATATGTTTATGGAACGACTATCAATACATTATTAAGAATTACGCACACAAACGTAATAGGTAAAATTCATAAAAATTATTTTGGGTTACAAAACGTTTAACAAACAAATTTCCACACAAAGTTTGTTTTTTAAACCTTTTTGAAACTAAAACTATTTTTTATGAATACGGCAAAATAGGTTTAAAAGCTTCAACCAAATATCTTTGCAGGCTAACATCTTCGACTTTGAATCCATTATAATTTTCTCATTACTTTTTACCAATTAGCTGCCACATTGGTTGAAGTCTACTGATGAGTTTGGTGGCTTTTCCACACGCAAAGTTTACTTTGGAAAATCTTGGTTTTGTTAAATTAAAAAGAATATAGAACAAGATCTCTTTTCTCTTCTCTCCCACAAACTCAAGAACTTGCATAGTGGAAATATCGTATTTTTTTTAGGAGAAACAATTGTATATAGCCAACAAACAAATAAAAATTCCTGATAGTTATGTGAAAATAATAAAAAATTAATGAGAAAAGAAATCGGATATATAAAAAACTGTACAAAAAGTCATTTAATTGGTGCATAAATATGCAAAGGACTTCGAAATTATGTTTTATTCAAGTTCACTCGACTAAAAATTCTTTCGACATTTGCAAATGAATGTGGTTAGGACATTCCATTTTGATTAAACTTAGGGCTGCAAAATCGTAATAAAAATAAGCTCGTTTTATATCAGATATTCCTTTCCAGAAGCTTGCCAAGGTTACTTTTTCGTTTTTTTAATGATGTCTTCTAAGTTGAAACATTTTAGCTTTCTAAACTATGAGTCGTTAACACATAAAAGAAACAACAAGTAGTATTAGTATTAGCAAACAATTTAACAAAATTCACTGGAATTGGAGTACAAAGATCTGCATTTTTAGGCCAAAAACCTTCAAATCTGCATTTTGTCTGCATTCATGGCAACCAAGCGAGTTTTGAAACGCGGGTAAAAACTACTTAAAAGCTTTCATATGCAGAAAGTACTTCATGGATTATCATTATGTAAATATCTTGTAATTTTTAACATCAAAAAAATGTTAAGACTCCTTGACAGATGTGTTTCAGATAATCGTGAGCAGCTGCCATTACAGCCTTATCTCACGGATGGTCTAAAGGCCGGGTGTATGTAGGACGCCAAACCATCGCCACCATGTACCCTTTAGAATGAACCATGTGTCATAAACCATTCCACTAGGCACATAGGTTGCACTCTTCGATCATAGTAGTTATCCCTGTACTATATATGCACCTTGCTAAAGTACTTTGAGCTATCTAAACTCTGTTGCTATGTGAAAGTCGTAGTAGCGTCTGTTGTATGGCAATATCAGCTAGAATAGTGTCTGGCTGACCGCGTCACACCAATCACTAGCATTAATTTAACACTGAAAAGCCAAGACTATTCTCCCAGCGTTTTTGGTGGCAACCATCAACCACCACGTATGATTCTCAAGGTTCCACGCCAGAAGTTTATGTGTTTACACCCACAGCGAAGTCTTCAAGAGAATACTTCTACCATTGCCGGCACAGCTTAACCATTCATCAGAGACGGACGTATGCCTGTGTCGCCAAAAATCCAGTGCTTACTCCATACAGCTCAAAATCTTCCCATTAATCACGTGGGGTAGGATTAAATCGACGTTTTAGCAAAGGATCCTGACGACTGCTACGCACCGCACACCCAAACTCCTAGAGCAGCTCGGCTGTCGGGCAAGAGAAGACTCCGTGACAGAAAGATACATACATGCATACATTCGTTTGACTTATGTTTATAATTTTTTTTTAAATACATTTCAGAACTTAATAACCAGCGCACGCTGATCTCGTGTTCTGTCCCAATTTTTAGTATCACAAAAATTAGTTTTCAATTTACGATCATACAATAAATAAAATAATTAATTAATAAATTTCAAATTAAAATATAATTATGACAATATGTGGAATAATAAATTTCTTAAATGTTAAATTTTAGATTTTATTTTTCATTTTGCCTTCTAATTACTTTTATTGTTATCCAATGGATTTCTAATTGTATAAAGGTGTAGAAAAATATAATATATATTCATATCGAATATAAATTATTTGCTGGGTTTTGTATGAGTTTCTAAGCCTACTATGCTTAGTTTTCTTTTGTGATTTTCAAAAATATTATTTGTGAATTCTCAAATAGTTCTTGAAAGTCTGTGCATAAGATAAGAGGTTTGTGACTATTCAAAATGTGTGGTTGAAGTCTACTGATGATTTGTTACAGCAACAATGAAATGCATATAGACCAAGCTGAACCACCAGCAAATAAATTTAAAATTAAAATATAATTATGACAATATGTCGACTAATAAATTTATTAAAGTATTATTGTGTCATAGCAGTTTATTTTTAAAAATTATGAATTATAGATTAGTTATTAATATTTTTCTGTTTCTTGCAAAATAAATGAAATTCTGAAATAGATCAAAACTTGAAAATATATCTACAGAATTTAATAACTTTTTTTTAATTTATTTTGGTGCCGAATGCTTTAATATTTTGCCGGTTCTCAAGAATTTATTATTTTTTTTAAATGGTAATCGAGTTAAAAAGAGCGTAGAATGTAGGTAGCATGGCCAGCATCCGCAATAATATTATTCACGCATTGAAGATGATACCACATTAACACAGAGTATAAGAGAAAATAGTCCTGGTGTAGTTTCTAAAGCTTAAATTAGACGTACCATAACTAAATATAACCATACAAAACAGCTGTTCGAACCAAACTAGTGGACAACACTGTCTTTGATTATAGGTGACTCGCCACAATGCCATAGCTAAACCCATATAAACCAATTGAATTCGAAAATTTAGTTTATAGATTATTGCTATGGCAATACAGTATGGTAAGTCTAATTTTAGTATTTAGCCTGATATAATTAACGAAAGACTGTCAAACGAACTTTCATAAAGATTTTGGTTAATCACGATTGAAAAACTTTAAGCATATAAACTTATGGACGACTTCGTGATTTTTATTGCTTAACAGGTTTATTAATAACAACATTGCCGCATATCAAGGGAAACCAATCTACAACAGGCTCTAGGGGCTCCAAAAGTGGGATCATTGGAATTTATTTTTTCAAAAGTAAGGTCGGACCACGCGTTATGGTCAATGGAAAGCCTTGCCGCACCGTCATCAATGATTTTTTGTTTGAAAATATGGATAACATTGATCAGTGCGAGCTTTAACAAGATGGAGCTACGTGCCATACATTTACAGAAATCACTGACTTATTGAAATCAAAATATGACACAAACCAAACAAATAATACTACAAAACAGAAAATGAAGAAAGCAAATAAGCCACGATGCAATTATTGCTGGTGACTACATAAGGATTTGTTGTTCAAAAATGCGGCCACCACAGCTGTGTAAAGAACCGAACGTCAAAAGCGCAAAATTCATTGTAGCATAACCAAAACATAAAAAAGTTTTTTACATTCATCAGATACAAAGCACAAAAACAAAAAATTATAATGTGAAATAGGGCTACCACCTAGTTAGATACGCCTTAGATTATACAAAAAGGATTTAACTATGTTTTTAAGTTTTCCATTGACCAAATAAACAAAAGTTCACAGAAAATACTAAAAACAAGATTCAATTAAAAAAACAAAGATTCAGTTAAGAAATTAATTAGTTTCTAACCAATCACGGAAATTGTAGTATTAACTATTCCATTTTAGAGTCTAAACAGGAGCCAGCCACAACATAAAATGAGGTTGTGTTAGTGAGAAAACTCCCTGCAACCCAACAAACATTATGCATTATTAGGGAATAACTAATGAATTGCGAACTCATGATTTTTGTATTCACTGTGTAAATCGTAACTACGAATACGGAACTGATCACATTTTAAAGTTTTGCAGTAAGATTTTCGGTGTTAATACTCTTGTGGCAATTCCTTATCATTAAAATATGCTTCAAATGCGAAGAACTTAGGCTATTGCGTTGCTTTGAACAAATTAGTTTGAGGTCAGACAAAATTTGCTCACACAAGTAAGTAGATGGAAAAAACGATAAACATTTCATAGGATTTTTTTTTGAGTTCGGGATATACCAATGTATCCAAATTTTTCCAGAACTCTGTAACATTCGTTTTCTCTGCCGCATTTAATAAACTTCGAATTATAATCAGTTCGCTTTATATATCAAAATTGTAGTTGGTTACGTCACAAGTGAATGGACTTTCAAAAATTTCAAGCAATGGTTGTATTTTTTCGAAGTCTTTTAACCTGTCTTGAAAGTTATATAAAAGTGTTTCAAATAGTGTTATGTATTCAAATTTAGTTACGTTCTTCTGTTTGTCATATATGAGATAAGTTTTTGGAAAACTAGAAAAATCTTTACTATTTTTTTACTACGAAAAGAATGATTAAATTGGTTTGTAATATAATTTTAATCTCGAATTAAATTTTATTCACTAATTATGAGATTTGTTCACTTTTATACTCGTATGTATATAAATACATATGTTATTATTTTTAACCTATTAAATTTTCACATTATACTACACGACCACAATATGTCAATTTTTTATTTGCAAAAAAGTAACGTTAGTTTCTTTTCGCTGTACGTGTTTCTATCGAAAAAAAACTCAACATATGTAAATACAAAGGTACGTGTCGCATAGATGCGTTAGATATACTTTATTTTGATTCAATACCTCTCTTTATAAGTTTCAGAAAAACGCTGAAAATCCGTGAACTAAGAAATTCTTCCGCTAAAATTCCCGCTGTTGGTTTTTTAAATAGACTTGCCGCTAATGACAACAAAATACAGTCATATATAGCGGGAAAACCGCCGTTTTGGCAACACTGGCTGGTTACCTAAAAAATAAAAACACAACAAAATCAACAAAAACTGTAAACATCCACGCATGTGTAATCGTCGCTAAATTAATGAGCATAAGAACATGTGTGAAGTGCTCTCTGCACAATTGTTGTATGAAATGTTTGGCCCTGGTCTAAACACAATGTTTGCGGTGTAGTGCGATTTCTCGTTGCGGGAGAGTAAAATAAACATCATACACGACGGCAATACTTGTTATTGTATGTTTAAATTTTTATTAATATTTTTGTGTACCCAGCTAAAAAAATATGTATGGAGGATATATGATATCTCATATATGGTTCGGATCCGAAAAATGAGGGTATATGGTCATATATGATTATATATATTCATACACTGTCATACATGTATATGTAAATTCCCTCCACAGTATGCAAAGTTCATATTCAACCACTCTTGATTCACAAAAGCGCACTGCTGTGCAATAAATTAAATTACTAAAATTAAATTTGTTTTAAGACTTGAGAGAGAGGTTATATTTAATGAAACATTTGTTTGGACAAATAATTCAAAACGAACTAAAAGTCATTTCATTCATCAAAAGGTGAATCAATTATTTAAAAAAATACATAAATCATGTTCGTACATAACATCTAGCTTAATAAATCAGATTAAAAACTAATACAATTAATTATAAAAGCAAATATAATCCCTCTAACAATAGTTTTCAATACAGTAATATAAACTTTGTTTCTTGTCTAGAGAATTTTGTTATTTTCTATAAAATCATACAAGAATGGTTTTTTGTAGCAAAAAGTTTTTCTTTTTTAAACGTTGAGGGTACGCATATAAACTTTGCATACCGTATGAATTTTCTAATGGATTTCCAATTAGGCAGTGATAAAATTCCAAGCTTTTTTGATTGCAAAAACGATCTTATGTTAGATATCATGTATGCATACATTCTTATATGGCTCCATATATAAAATCTTTTATTTTATATGGGTCCACTCATGAAGATCTTCATTATTAAATTTTCATATTTGAGCTCATATGTTATAATACATTTCATATATTAGTCCGTATATTAGTTCATATATAATAGTTTTGCCATGTATAATCCCATATATTTCCATACATGCATTCATACATATTCATATATAGTTATATATATTTTTATATTAAAAATATATGGACCATATATAATTTTTTTAGCTGGGTAAAGAAATATTCCATTAACCAAAAATGTAATTGATAGTTGTTGAAAGATTCAATTAAAATTTAATTGAAGTATTTTTAAAGATTATTGTGTGGTTTTCACAATATAAGCAAGTGACTTGTCTAGAAAAAATATATGAAAAGCACTAAAACTTTTGAATGATTCCTATACAAATTTTTTAGACAAGTTGCTTGCTTACATTATGGAAACCACACATATATTAAAAAAAATGTTGACTCAATTAAAAATATAACTAAATTGTTTAAGGATTCAATTAAATTAGTATTAATAAAAAATATATAATAGTATAAAATTATGTATAAAATATTCCCAGTCAGCATTTTATGAAATTAATGATCATATTCGAGTCACTTTCGACATCTCCGCGCGATTAAAATAAGCGACTCTTCTAAAATAGTCTTTTATGACAAGTGTTTCTAATCAATTTCGACTCATTTTCGAGACATTTACATATTTTTGTTCACAAATTTAATACACTTTGTATTTTATTGATTTTACTGCATGATCTTGCTATTTGGTTTTTAAACAACTCACCTGAGCAGTTCTGGGAATCATTTTCGAGTCTTATTTTAAACGCATAATTGATTAACCAATTTTTGATCATCTAAAGAAAAAATACTCAGTTTGGAGAAACAATTTTTACATCCTGACTGACATATCTATGAATGTAAAAAAGATACAAAAATGGAAACATTTGCATATTGTACAAAAAACCTAACTGAAGCATCGCCATGCATCGTATGGCTTTTGAAGTTTGAATGATGCACAAAAGTGCAATGGCCCTATTCGGTGTTTGGTAGTCTTACGTATGTAAGTGTAAATCCAGAATATCGTAGCCTTTCTTTGAAAAGTGTGTGTATTTTGTGATTGGATTGAATGCTGTAATTTACTGCCTGGTCTATAAGCTTCTGTTTCTTATTATTATTTGATTGTTGAAAAATAAGGGAACAAAATGAATTTCCGGTTAATTTTTAATTTAATATTTTATTTTATTCAACTCATGTCAAAATTGCTATTAATAAAAAAATTTAGCTAAAATTAATTAGCTTCTTATATATAAAATATCAAAGCCAATTAAAAGATTAATTGAGTATTTTAATTGAAAATATTTTTTCAAAACAATGTGGCATACTATAAAAAACTGTTCGAGTTTCACACATAAAAACAAAAGTTATAATAATTTTTAACCATTTCATAGTATTCTGAGTTAAGCTCTGTTGATAACACTTTTTTATAGAGCAGTTAATTCAATTAATATAAGCACATATTCAATAAAAAAATTAATCAAAGATATAATTTTTTCTAGGGAATCACTTAATTGAAAAAAATCAACAATAATTTTTTCTGTGTAATCAGTTACCATCATATACTTTTAAGAAGATTTACATATGTTATCGGACAGTTGTATTTATGGAAAAAAGTTAAACGGAGTTAGTTTAAAGCGTTCACTTTAGCTAAAGATAAGATAACTGTCAAAAGCTTGTACTAATTTTGATACTAATTTTAATGATGACCCATAAAACTATAATTCTTTGAATTAATATTATTTTATTAATCGCCTGAAAGAAATTGAATCTGAGGCGTACAATTAAAGTGAAAACATGTATAACCATCTTTTAAATTTTTCACTATTACAATAATATCCTAATTTGTACACGTACAATAGCACATGTTTGAATACAAATATTATTCTGCTCTGATAATTATCTGTGCAGATTTAATTTTCTTTTGAAATCACGTATCTGCATTGCAATCAACACACATCACTTTTGTATTCCAGGATGTATGTAAGTTATCCCTTTAAAAGCACCTGTATTTAAATCTGCAGCATGTCAAACATACGAACACATACAAAGATTCAGTTTGAGAATCAGATTAAATCATGCGTATTGTTTTATTTTCATTACATCAGTACAGTACATCACAGCAAAAAAATTATTATCCACAGTATGATTCACAAAAGCGCACTGCTGTGCAATAAATTAAACTACTAAAATCAATTTTATTTAGACTTGAGAGAGATGTTGTATTTAATGAAACATTTGTTTAGACAAATAATTCAAAACGAACTAAAAGTCATTTCATTCATCAAAAGGTGAATCAATTATTTAAAAAACACATAAATCATATTCGTACATAACATTTAGCTTAAGAAATCAGATTAAAGGCTAATGCAATTAATTATAAAAAAAAATAATCCGTCTTACAATAGTTTTCAATACAGTAATTATAAAATCATACAAGAATGGTTTTTTGTAACAAAAAATTCTTCTTTTTGATTGGATTTTAATAGATTTCCAATTCAGCAGTGATAGAATTCCAAGCTTTTTTGATTGCAAAAACGATCTTATGTGAGATATCATGTATGCATGCATTCTTATATGGCTCCATATATAAAATCTTATATCCACATAGAAGAGCTTCATAATTAAATTTTCATATATGAGCTCATATGTTATAATACATTTCATATATTAGTCCATATATTAGTTCATATATAATAGTTTTGCTATGTATAATCTAATATATTTCCATACATGAATTCATACATATTCATATATAGTTATATACATTCATGTATTAAAAATATATGGACCATATATAATTTTTTTAGCTCTGTTTCTATAATATTTGTTATTAACTTAAATGTTGTATTTATCAATACCGCGCATTTTAAAATATTGTTACGTAAAAATATTCCTACAGGGTTAATGCAAAGAATTATCTAGAAGTATTTAACTAAAGCGCTAAACGTACACACATATTCACGTGCAAGCACTATAGCAACAACAATTGTGTACAAAGCTACAGACGTACACGTATACAAATAAAAGTGCGAGCACTTATGGTAACCACCCTGTACTAAAAATAGCACACCGCATTACCAACATACAAGTCGTTACTTTAAAAATTCAAAGACTAACGGCCAATCGAATCACCTACAAACATCTAGAAACGGCGACATGAATTTTCCCCATTAAGCTAGAAAACTGTTTGAACATCTGGCTGCCACACCATCTACTTACGAATATTCTAGATCGGTTTGGTAATATAAAAAGAGCTGCCGTATGTCAGAAGTCAGTTAGTACAAATTGGAATTTAGTAGAGTGAACATCGTTGAAAGTAAAAGACATCGTGCCGTGGATAATAACGTTAAGAAGTAAATAAGAAAAGACAAGTTGTAATTAGTTTAGTCAAGAATAAAAGGAAGTTCAGTTGCAAATAAGAAAATCGTGTTGTTATTTATTTTTATTTTTGAGCAATCAAAAGAACTCACACGTTTAATAAAATTTAAACGTAACAATATCATTTAATTTAATTTCTTGGTGTTTGTCTTGCTTGTTGATTTATACAACACGTTCTTCTGCCATTGTTGTTGTTTGTTTTGATTACTCGTGTTGCATACGTGTGAATTCCAACTAGAAGCCGAAAAACGTTGTGGGCAGTGTTGCCAGAATTTCTAAGGCTAAAATCTGCAAAATTTAAAAAAAATTCAGGAAAAAATCTTCAAAATCTGCATTTTATTTTTAAAATCTTCAAAACAATTTTTAAAACAACTTTTCTTATATTTTATTCAAAAAATTTACATTGATAGAGATGTACATGTGTAAAAAGAATACTTTTTCATTACCCCATATTTATAAGATTTAAACTCGGCTTAAAATGTATTTTATTTACATTTCTTTTTTTAAATTTTCTTAAAATAACGTTCAATCACATTTTATTTTTTATGAATATAAGCCTTTAATGCTCGAAGAACGTGAATTTCGTTTCTGCTTAAGAAACCCATAAGCAGCCTTCAACCAGAATTTTTTTAAATATGGTAAAAAATTTCATGTTTATAGAACGACTATCAATATGTTATTAAGAATTACGTACCCAAACATAAAAGGTAATATTTATTCACAAAAATTATTTTGGGTTACAAAATGTTAACAAACAAATTTCCATACAAAGTTTGTTTTATAAACCTTTTGTAAAAGAATCAAGCAAAAGTATTTACAGGCTAACATCTTCGATTTTGAATCCACTATTATTTTCTCATTACTTTTTTTACAATGAGATGCCAAATTAGTTGAAGTCTGCTGATGAGTTTAGTGGCTTTTCCACACGCAAAGTTTTCTTTGCAAAGTCTTGAGTTTGTTGAAGAAAAAAAATATAGAATATTTTTTCTTCTCTCGTACAAACTCAAGCCTTTGCAAAGTAGCCTTTGCGTGTGTAAAACCCGTCTTTCTTTAGGAGAAACGAAATGCATACAATAAGAAACAAATATAAATTATTTATAGTTATGTGCAAACAATATAAAATTAATGAGAAAAGAAATCGGATATAAATAATTATACAAAAAACTCATTTAATTTGTTGCATAAATATCAAAAAGGAGTTCGAAGTTTTGTTTTATTCAAGTTTACTTCATTGAAAATCCCTTTCATATTCGCAAATGAATGTGGTAAAGACATTAATTTTGACCAAACTTAGGGCTGCAAAATCGTAATCTGAATATTGTTTTATATCAGATATTCTATTCCAGAAGCTTGCCAAAGTTACTTCTTCTTTTTCTTTAATGATGTCTTCTTAGTTAAAAAATTGTAACTCTATAAACTTTGAGTCGTTCACACATAAAAGAAACAAAAAGTAGTAGCAGTAATAGGAAAATTTAAAAAAAATGCACTATAATTGTAGTTGAAAAATCTGCATTTTTAGGCCAAAAATCTTCAAATCTGGATTTCGTCTTTTTGGAAGGTAAAAATCTGCAAAATCCAAATAAATCTGTATTTCTGGCAACAGTGGTTGTGGGTTGTTTTTTGATGTGAAAACATCTATACGATAGGGGTTAAAAATATTTTTCACAATACAATCACAAATTTTGAGTAAGATCGGAGAGCGTTACCAAATCGGTGTGAGCTATGTATGAGTGTATAGTGTAATCATACGAACAAGAAGTACAGAAAAACTTAACAGCTGCATAAAAATACACTCAACTGAATTTTAAAGCATACCTTCAGGAGCAAGATTAATTTCAATATAAGTTGCTTGTGAGGTGTAACATAATATAAATATAAAATAAATATAAACTTTAAAATGAAAGAGCGTTTTAAATGTCAAATATTTGTTAAAAAGATATATAGCAGTCTTTATAATGAATTTATAATATTATATTATAACATAGGGTGTGTTCGTAAATGCATCACTGCACTGCAAATGAAAATTTAACTGTTCGAAACTGGTTCACTGAACTAGATAACGCATAAATAATAATGTCAAATATGTTGAACAAACATGATTACTACTAAACCGGATTATCAGCATTTTAAATAAAAGTTTGCATGTATTTTTTTATTTTTTAAAGAGAAGTAACACTCAGGCAATGAATGCATACTACTACTTATAGATGTTACCTTCTTTAGGAAAGGAATAGTAATAGAGAAGACAGGTGGTGAAGGAAGAGATAGAGGAAAGCATCTCTTTCTTTTACAACTCTACGTTTTGCACGTTATAATGCAGAGTTGCAGCGCGTCTGGTTTCAATGAGGCGCATTAAATTTTTTGAAGCTGTGTTTAGTAGCCATTTTATTCGTTATTTTACTTGGCCGATGATTCTGCTACACAATACCGACGAAGGAGGGCGCTCTGATGTTACATTAGGATTAGTATATGCCGAAGTCGGTGTAGTTCAGTGACCTGTGACTATGCCTTCATTACATAAACTTTCCTACAATAACTGATACAAAGGGACACTAAGGCACATCAGAAAAATGCGTGGTGTTGTTATTTAATGACTGTCGGATATAGGGATTGCGGGCCAGAGATGCATTTGCGAACACACCCATATATTCATTACATACTGTTGCCTTAAGCCAGAATTAGTTTTTACTTTCTAATCTGTTACGAATCAGCTGATTCTTTTTTGTTTATAGAAATATAATTCAAGTCATTAGTTTTTCTGTTTCATTCTGTTCTGTTTCGGTTCAACCTGTGAAAATCAAAAAAATTTTTAAGTAATTCTAAGTGACATCATAAATTAAATAAAAATATTTTGAAATAAATTTTGATTGAGTTTTTACAATTTAAAAAAAATTCATTTTTAAAAGAAAAAATAAAATTATATTAGAAAGTGGACCAAACACAAAAGAACGCTGATGATGAAGGTTTAGTGGGCATCGGAAACAGCTAGTTGTTCCGTTTAACTATGTGTTGTCAGAATATTTACAACTAACTTTCATGTTATTTGTTCATTAATAATTATCTCATGTAATTTAGCTTAAAAAGCGATACGAACTTTAGCTCGTCATAAATATAGAAACAAATGAAGTTCGAATAATAATAATTAAAAATAAACTAAAATTTTTATATTTTGTTGTTGCTTCAAATGTAAGTGTGCCACAAATCGAACGTTGTCGGCATCGTGGGTTTGGCCCTTAGATTATTTCAAAGTAATGCGCACATGCAGAAGAAACATTATTTGCATACTCAAACACGATTTACCCTCTAGCTGAGTTGTTAGTAAGTTAGCCTATTAGTCAAGAAGTTGCCGGTTCCACCCATCCCAAACAAAAAATTAAAAAAAAATAAAATGGAAAAAAAATTAAACAATAATTTAATATAACAAAAATTACAAATTTTAAAATCGGTTCAGTCGTTTGGCCTGTACGTGGACACGGACAGACACACAGATGCACAGCCACACTACAAACTTATAACAACCCTTTTTAAGTCGGGGGTTAAAATCAAACAAAGAAACAAAACAACGCATTAGAAATTGAAAAACAAATTTATTAAATTTTTTTAAATTGTTTATCTAATTTTTCGACCTTTTATATATGTTCAATGAAACTATTTTTTTAAGTTTTAGGTCAGTAAATTTCATAAATTTCTTTATATTTTTATTTTTATATCGATATTTCGTTAACCTTTGGTTAACTTTTTAATAATCCTGAAGAAGTTAACCATTAGGTTAACGAAATATCGATATAAAAATAAAAATATAAAGAAATTTATGAAATTTACTGACCTAAAGCTTAAAAAAATAGTTTCATTGATTAAAATTTTTTTTAACAACTCAATTATAAATAACACAATCATATTAATTGGAAATAATTGAGTTGATGTTGCTTTCTTATGTTACAAATGTGTATTTGTATTTACAAAAATCGTTGTAGGTGCCTTTTTAATAATATTTTAATTGTATTCGCAAATAAGTTAGTTGTATTTTAAATTCCTCTTTTTTCTGTGTAAAGCGGTCCACCCATTATAAAATATTACTGCATATGTTGTCGTTTTTAACCTCTACTACCCTGCAAATAATGTTGGACTACGTTGTCCAATCTAGATGAAACAGACTAGTTACATCATGGTTCCATATAATACAATCATGGATTATTTCGTTTTAACACAAGCACGATAAGTGTTCGTGTTAAAACGATTGTGATCGATCTTCTTAGGCACTCACAAATTGCATGCGACCAGTCTTTAACTAAGAGAAGTTTTGGGGTGGTCCTATGGACCAAGTGGTTCGTCCCTAGGACATCGTAATGTTAAATCTATCACGTTTTATCCATACATTTGAACTACCCAGTGAAAAAAATGGAAGTCATTCTAGCGGAAGTACATTTTCATTGCTTCCAAAAAATCGATATTTTTAATTTGCCGAGAGTGAGCAAAAAACCATGTAGAAGCTTATTTTAGTCACACAAAACCTTGTAACTCCTCCATAGTGTTAGAAAATACTCACCAGCATTTAAAAAAAAATTAATTTTTTTAAAGAAATTTATGAATTATTTTTAGTCCAAAGTTTAAAAGTTATTTGCTTAAATTTACATGAAAACACTGTTTCGGGCTTAAGTTCTTATAAAAAGAAACGAATTGTTAAAAAAGGCAACTATTTACCCTTTTTCCTATATGAAAATATTATTATAGAACAGAAAAAGGGAATTTTTCTTAATATCGCTTCCAATTCAGTGACCAGGCATCGAAAAAGAGAACTTCTTGCAATGACAACCCTATGTAAAAAATCATTAGATCGGATCGAAATTTGCAATACTTCCGCATCGTTCCTTTTTTACTGGGTAGTTTTGGACAAATCCTTGTCCTTTATGGTGCATGCATGTATGGACTAGTCGCGTTATTTGCAGGGTATGCAATTAATTCAAGGAAAATATCACCCAATTTTCCTGACAGTGAAAAAGTAAACAGCAGTGAACAATGTTGCCAGAACATTACACAATTGTCTGGATTGTACAATAAAATTAAAAGTCTTTTGATATATGCCCAAATATTGTGCCAGCTGCGAATATGACACACAAATTGGCGATAATATTGTACAATACGAAAAATTGCTGAATTATGTTGCAAGTAGGTGGGCCGCTTATGGCAAATGTAAAATTATGAATTCTCGGCGGATTACTCTTTAAAGACTTTTTGATCAAAATTTGAATATAGTGTATTAACAGGTGGTACTTAATGGGAACAGTATTGCATTTCATATAACTAGGAGGGATGTTTGAAAAGTCACGGACTTATTAATTATTTCCAGGGTTTAACTAAAATTTGTAAGCCTACTACGCTTATTTTTCTTTTGTGATTTTCAAAAACATTATTATTTGCGAATTCTCAAATAGTTTTTGAAAATCTGTGCGTAAGATAAGAGGTTTGTTTGTGACTGTTAGAAAATGTGGTTGAAGTCTATTAATGATTTATCAAAGCAACAATCAAATATATATAGACAATGCTTAACCACCAGCAAATTCCTTTCAATTATAATTTTACAATATTTGTAATTGCTGCAGGTCTTTTTAAAACTTTCTGCTCGTCTTGAATTGCGTTTAATAATTATGTGTGAATTCACAAATAGTCTGTGAAAGTCTGTGCATAAGATAAGAGGTTTGGGACTCTTAAAAATATGTGGTGGAACTATACTGATGATTTGGCAAAGTACCAATGAAATTATATAGGCAATGCTTAATCACCAGCAAATAATTTTCAATTAAAATAAACTTTTGGCAATATTTCAAATAATACATTTCGTAGATTTTAAAATTATTATAAAACAATGTCACGTTGCTTACATCTTATCACTTTTTTAAAACAAGATGCATACCATTTAGGTCGTCCATAAATAATTTTCAGTTTGTTTGGCACTCCAAACTTCAACTGTCCCATGAGAAAGTCAGCATATTGCATCGTGAAACCTACTAAAATTGTAGCCCAAGAATATTAACCCACGTAAATTGTATGTGCAGTTTTTAGGGTTCCGTACACCAAAGGTGAAAAAAGGAACCCTATTGTTTTTGCTACGCTGTCCGTCTGTCCGTCACACGGTATTTTCTCAGGAACCGTAAGAGCTACGGACCTGAAATTTGGACAGAGTATGTAGAACCTTGGCCACTACAACAGCAAATACATGAGAATTAGAAATTAAAGGGTGCTCCAAAACGAGCGACAAAAATATTAAAATCCCATGTAATATACATACAATCGTATGTACATATGTATATTGACACTTGAAATTTGTAAAATTAGTGTATTTTTATATAGACTACAACAATAAACATTAAAATATTAAAAAATTTTAATTAAAGGGTGGTCCATCAGTTAATGCAATTTTGACTATGTAATTTTGACAAATTGCTATATCTTGGAGACCGTAAGAGGTAAAACTCTTGAAATTTTCAAAAACGGTAAAACTAAAAAATCCGAAAATTATAAAATCGCCAAACCGAAAAAAATCGCCAAATTTATAAAAAATCGCAAAAACGAAAAAAATCGCCAAAATTTAAAATAAACGCCAAAAAACGAAAAAAAGTGCCAAAACTAAAATAAATCGCCAAAACCAAAAAAAAATCACCTATATGAAAAAAACGCCAAAATTCAAAAAAATCGCCAAAATAAAAAAATCGCCAAAATAAAAAAACGCCAAAATAATAAAAATGGCCAATATTAAAATAACTTTAAAAACCAAAAAAAAAATCGCCAAAACGTGAAAAAAAGTGCCAAAACTCAGAAAGCGCCAATAAATTCAAAAACCACCAATCTAAAAAAAACGCAAAGTCGCACTTCACTGAATTTAATTATTATTGTTGCTACAAAGACATAAAACAGCCTAACGCTACCAACTTATACAAGTGCTTGTTTTAAAAGTTTTTGAACAAACGCCAAACCATAAACAAATTATATTAAGTTATTAAACCGCTCTTACAACGCGAACATTACAAGGCTTCACGTAAAATTTACGTGGTGTTAGTGTTAAGAGTATAATTTGTGTACCTAAATTAGAAATATTTCATGTAGCGATTGAAAAAGGCTAACATGTTACGGCATTACTAAGGTCCAACAACTTCAGCAACATCACGATGTTAGTCATAAAGAAGAGGAGAAGGATATTGATAGGCGACGATAGTTCCGCTGATAACGAGTGGTGCCCCACTGCAATAAATGATAATAACATCGAAAAAATTGACAGGAAGAAGCTTTTGATATATCCCAGATGACTTTATATTGACCCAAATAAGCTGCAGAAAAACAAGCCTACCAAAAAAACTACGGTAGTTAATGCAGAACCAGAAAATATCACAATTTTAGGCAGGAATGAACACATTTGGAATAACTTTCCATTTCATAGTGAAGAAGATAAAAACGCTACATCAAATAAAAATATAAAAAACTTTATTAACCAGGGGGCAAATTACGGAATACGATACGACTCGTAATTTAAAAACATTTCAATATAGTTTATATGGAAATATTTTTAAATTACGAGGCTGGTGGTATACATATGTTGTATGGAGAATTTTTTTGTTGATTTATTTTATTCTCACCCTCGAATCTGTTCAGTTTTATAAAAAAAAAAAACAAACAAAAAATCTTAGCTATAAGTTGTGGTTTAGGGGGTGCGTCCGTCCTTCAAAGTGAATCCTCATGCCCATTAATTCAATGTATTTTTTTTTGCTTTCTTTAGTTTTCTTATGACTATGGCCGGGTTTACATCTGTGTGCCAAATGCCACACAAGCGTAAAAAAAGCGTAACCAACTAATTACTAATGAAAAACTATTTGATTCAGACATGTATTTATTAACTTAAACAGTTTCATACATAATTAATACACAATTTTATAGAATCCAAAATGATTGCAAACTATTTAAATCAATAAATATATGTATGTCTGAATCAAACAGTTTTTCATTAGTAATTAGTTGGTTACGTTTTTTTTTTGGCAAATAACACACAAGAAATGCCAGATGTAAACTCAGCGTATACTTAATATATGTATGAAATAATTTAGAGCCTAACTTTGTAAAACGAAACGCTTAGCGTTGACAAATTTTGTATGTATTTTGTTTTTGTAATTTAAATTTTTTCAATATATAATATTTGTCAACGCTTGGCGTTGCGTTTTACAAAATTAGTCCCTTAATTTATTGTAAACGCTTAGTAAAATAAATTCCATATAAATGCAATTTTTGGTATTTTGTTGGTTATTTTCTTCATTATTTCCTAAAATATTAATTTTACCAAAAAATTTTCTTTGATAGCTAAAATATTTCGATATATCATATTCTTGAACCAATTTTGGATGTGAGAATATAAGAAATAAAAAAAAAACAACGGCCACTCTTATGTACGTTCACAAGAGCATTTTTTTATTTCATCTTTGACTTGATCCCAAACACGAATTTTTATTTCACTTTTAAAATTGTTTTGAAGACTTTAATATAAATTGTAAGCATATTTAAATTATATAATAAATAACAACTGATAAAGTAAACATATGCACAGAAAAAACCACATTAATTGAAGCGCTTTAGGAAAAAGTCAACAGTACGTAAAATTTACGTGACGTTAGTATTAATTTAGTATTAAATAGCGTTAGTATTCTAGGGTTAAAATGTAGTTTTTTTATTTTATATAAAAATAATTTAGATATCAAATATTCATAAATAATTTTTCATCGTACTTACATGTCCTCATATCTTTGCATTTCATATTTCCCTATCTCAAAATACTTGCGCTTATCGAACGAAGAGACCCGTTCGCTTTAAAAAGTTCTTTGCTACCAGATTCGTGAAAGGGATAATATGATTGCGAAATGCAAGGGAACACCAATCTTTCGATTTGGTATAATTTTTTTTCGCATCGCAATAGAGAATAACCACCTGATAATACAGCTTTAAAATAGACACCTTGCAAAGCTTTCTTAAAAATCTTTAGAAAATCTTGAAACAGTATTTTGAACAAACCAACATCCAAAGCCCAATCGGTATGCACAAAGAAATATGTAGAATATGTTTGTACATAGAGCAGCTCAGATCTTACTGACAAAAAACTTGCAAAAAAAACGGTGGAGCATAGCGGAGTAATGTCATGATATGGGGCTCATTGGGATCGAATAGTGTCAGATATGCAGTTTTTGTAGAACAAATAATGGACAAAATCGAATATTTAAAAATACTGAAAGATAATTAAGCCCAATCAGCTACCAAATTGATTATCACTGGAAGTGATTCAGTATAAATACCGGAGGCATTCTTTCTTAAGGGTAAGAGCATGGCTTCCATACAATGTGAATAACTTACTGACACATTCTCACTATGGTTTGTCCTTAATATGAGTATTCCCAGCTAGCATCTGGCTGATAATTGTTTCCAGAAATCTCTTATATGATTCTGCTCAGATCACTTTTAATGATTAAAACCGATTTATCACTGGGGTGATTGAAAAAGGATTCATTTATGATTATTAATGATTTCTTGCAAATCGAGGAACAAAATGCAAAGAAACCGCAATAAAATTTTCTGATGTTATTTTAGCATCATTTTTAAATCACATTTTGCTCAGCTTGAAGATAAATAATTTTTTGCTATGCTGTTGCTTTTGTTTATAACGGTAAACTTTTTTACGTTCAATGAAGCATTAAATGTTTTGCATTTTTGTTTATTTGTCTCCTCAAAGTCTTTGAGAGAACAGAAATGGAAATGATGTTAGGAAAACATATAAAAAGATTGGCTAAAAAAGAAGCCCAAAAATTATT
The DNA here is from genome assembly GCA_905220375.1 of Tachina fera. NCBI lineage: Eukaryota > Metazoa > Arthropoda > Insecta > Diptera > Tachinidae > Tachina > Tachina fera. The sequence goes on from LR999967.1 coordinate 66,972,072, forward strand.
ATCAATAAATGAAAATATAAAAGTAAATTGCAGGACAATTGTGAACACATATTTGACAGTTCTGAAAATGATATGTGTGAACATGACAATTGTGAAAATGCCAGTTTTGAAAGCAAAAGTGAAAGTGACAATTGTGAAAGTTGCAATAAGGTAAAAATATTCATTATGGTGGTTTAACTGATTTCTTGATAACCAATGAGGTAGTTTACACGAAAACAATTCTCAAGTCGCAAAATTTTTATTCTTTTCCATATTAAAGCTGGCACTCACTCTGTTTGAAGTTGTGAAAAATTGTCAGTACCATTGATTATTTCGAGTGAAAAATTTGAACAAAATGCGGGGTTGTAGCTGCGGGGTTGCAGGTGCCCTGCAGTCAAACTGGAGCCACATGACTCTATGTCAACACTAAATTCTCTATTCTCTGTCTACAATTTCTCTTCTATTCGTCAGTATAAAAGAGAGAGGAAACAGATGTGGTGTATTTCTGGTGATTTTTTCAACAACTTGTCAATATAAGTAAATTTGTATGTACTTAAGGTATAGAAGTGTACTAGTAAATGTCTGGTTGGTCTGTCTCCATGTTCCCATAAGAACTATGTAGTCAGTACCTAGTCAATTGTTTTAGTGTTACTAGTACATTTTCAATGACAAGCAATGTCTATAACACAAAGTATTGTGTGGGGGATAATTGTACAGTAGTACTGGTGACAAAGTCAAAAGCGACTCACAACAATATCACCTTCGACATTTACTTCAGGGTGATTTAAAAGACGAAAATGTCTCCTTAATGATTTAAATACTACCAGAAAATTGTTCAAAATTTAATCAGCAAATTGTATCATAAATGAATCCCTGTGATGATTCATCTGTAGTAATGATCTGCACGAGTATGATTGAAACGCTTTTCAACACATTCTCAAATTTTCAAACAGTCTTCCTATTCTCATTTGTAAAAGCTAAACGAGCAATGGAACTGAAAAAATTAACTAATTTCAAGATTGAAAATTTAAAATTTCTACAATCTAAATTCAAGATTTTTGATCTTAAAATTAGATTGTTAATTTTCTATTAGTGTTACGAATTGTGTTAAGTCAATCTTTTGATAAGCAACTTTTTCTAGGACGAAGTATATGTATGAATGTATTTCTACTTTCTTAATTTATTGTTTATTTTATTTTGTATACATATCTGATGAATTTATATCATAATGAAAGAACAAGTCCATATTTAAAACAGTATAAAATAACCCCTTATTATATAAAGTTGTTCATTCATCATGATATAAATTCATCACGTGCGGACACTCAATTATAATCATAAATATCTATATTTATTTGATTCTTTTAATAGCTTAAGAGTCTAAACACAATGTCTGCGGTGCTTTGCAATTTCTCGTTGCGGGAGAGAAAAATAAACATAATGCTAGGAACACAACTGGGACGAACGACGAATTTTTCAGTGCGAACTTTCGTCATAAAAAATAAAACACATTTGTGCATATGAAAATGAACACAACACCGCCGTACGACGAAATTGGTCGTGCGTGACGAACTCTGAGATAGATTTATTTCTATTTTGTACGCCGACGAACGACGAAAACACAAAATTGAGAGAAAATTCTCTCCTTCTCTCTCTGATTTTGTACACACAACAACCAACTTTATCAAATATGAGAGATGAATTCGGTGAGTATATTCGTCGTTATTGTGCTTCACACGACGAATTTACGCAGCGAATGCTTATCAACGAATTCTTCGACGTGGACGAAATTCGACGTTCGTCCCAATTGTGTTCCTACCATAATACAACGGAAGACAGCGACGGCAATACATGTCATTGTTTGTTTAAATTTTTATTTATTTTTTTTGTACATAAATTTTTATAAGTAAAAACAAAAAATGATTAATATTTTATACATTCGCAGATATATTGGATATATTTTTTTAACTTTTATAATCTATGACAAAAATGACTCAGCTTCCAAATCATGTTTTTTTTACAATAATATTGTGAACACAGCCAATTATAATTAAAAAACAACGGCAACGTTAGCAAGAGAAAGAGAATCAAGAATTGAGAGAATAAGAAAGTTCGCAATGAAAATAAAATAATTTTTAATTTTATTATGTCCCTCACTGCGGATTTTTACTTCAAAATCGTATGGAAAACCGCACCGCAATAAATAATCGTTACTTTGTGTTCAGACTCTAGAGCTACGGTCACACTTGTCAAATATTTGCCCAAAAAAGCGTAACCAACAAATAATAATGAAATAAAACTTTAAAAAAATTTAAACCGACTTCAAAAATAAGCACTAAAAAGCTAAAAATAATATAGATCTAGCTAAATAAAATATTTTTACATATGTTACCTATAGTGTTGTTTGAAGTTGGTGCCAAATATAATATTAAAAATAAATAAAATAAATATAATATTAAATTTTAATGGGAGTGGCCCATCCATTTTTTTAAAGAAGATTGTGTCTATTTTAGAGTTCAAGGTGTGTGACAAATTTCGTAAAAATTTGTTAAGTAGAACACGTGAAATGTTATAACACTTTTTAATTGGCGTAGCCCCTCCTTTTTTTAACTTTAAAATTGTGTACTCATAAGGACCAAAGGTTTTTGCTAGGTTTCGCAGTTAAAAATTTGTGGGCGTGTCCCCGCTTACTTTTTCCAATGGGACCAATGGGAAGGTACACACTCTCAGACAACAACAAAATTTTACAATCCGTCAGAAATATACTGAGTTATGAATCTCCACACCTAAAAAAAAATTTAGACGAATTGTTGAAAAGTTTAGATCCAGCCACTGGTTTATCAAATTAAACACTTTCGAACACAACTAATAGACAATGTCATAGAATCCAACATTATTGTCTACTCTTTAACTTGAGAAAAAATTTTCATTAGCATTTAGCGGTTTCGCTTTTTTGGGGAAATATTTCACAAGTGTGACCGTAGCTTATGTATACTAAAACAAACTACATCATTGGTTTTTTTCTTTAAAATTTTTTATATCAAAATTGGAAAATATTTAACTTTTGAGCATTGCGTAAAGTCAAATGTGTTAAAAACAAAATAATTATATATATGTATATATATAAATAAAATCAAGTAAACATTATGGACTTTATTAGTAATTTAGTGAAAACAAACTGATTAAAAACGTAAAGTTTGTTCGCAGCGAGAAAAAAATCAAAACATATATTACCTATTACCTAAAGTGATGTTTTGTGAGTTTGGGGTTTTTCACCAAATTACTAGTAAAGTCTAAAATTTTTAACCGATTTTCATAATATTTAGCTTATTGTATTCTTAACACATTTGCCTTTAGACACAATGATCCAGAGTTTAATATTTTGCAGTTTTTAATTTTGTATAAGCTTTTAATTAAATTTTGAATTTTATTATACTAATAACTAAGAAACCGTTGATTTTTTAGATACCGTATTTATATGATTTGAAGCAAATTTGTTTAGTTAGCTGATGTGTGTGTTTGGTGAACGTCGCACAGTGGCGTGAATTAAAAAAAGGGGTAAAAAGTCCGCAACTTTTGAGCTATTCAACCGATTTCGATGAAACCAACTGTTGAAAAAAGAAGTGTTAAAATTTTTAGAAAGCATATTTTGAGGCACCCTTTTGAAAGACAGGGTAGCTCCAAAGAGCCTCAAAGTGGGAAAGTGCGGGTATCGAGATTCTTTCGGAGCTTGTAACTTTTGTAAATAGGGACCGATTTCAATAATTTTTTCAGCAGGGCAATCTACGTTAAGAAATTAAAGTTAAACATGCTTAAAGTATTATTTTATCTCTTTCAGTTTCCAATTTATTTGACTTGAAAATTTTATTTTTTATTTTTGGCCCTGACTTTTTTTATTTGTTAGAACAAATTCTTTATTACTTGGCAAAAATCAGTTTGTTTTATTGTTTTTCAAAGAAAACTTCATTACAATTCATACGAAAAAAAGTTTTTTGGTATCTCAAAAATTTTAGCACGGAATAATTTTGCAATTTGGATTTTTAAAAATTATGAGAAAATTTTGTGAAAAAAGTAAAAAAAAAATTATTAGGTATTTGATAAAAACTTTGATTGTTTCTGAGAAAGGAGACATTCAGAAAGGCTTTGAAATAAATTTTGGAGGTTTTTGTTGGTGCACCCTACATGCAGCCTTGCTCGAAAACTAGCTATTTTTTTTCAAAAAAATTCGATTTTCGGATGTGGCAAAAAAATTTAAATGTCGATTTTGTAAATTTTATGGTTTTTTATTATAAATAAACTTGTTACAAGTAATCTGTAAGAAACTCTTGACATCCTACATATAAATGTATGCACGAGAGGAGATTTTATAAAAATGCTAAAATTTTTCTAACACGATTTTTTCCAATAAGAAAAAAGTATTATAAAATTATAAATTGGGAATCATTTTAATTTTTATCAATAGTATACATTTAGCTTTGCAAACTGAAAAAAAATTATTCTCCTACCTTTAAAACTTTTTGAAATATTCAAAATCCAAATTTGATTAAAAATTTTAATTTTCTACATTTTTTATTTTTCTATAAATTATTGATCTTATTTTCTTTACTGCAAATGTTTCTTAATTTTTTCTATGTTATTGCAATAGTAGATATAATTGGCAATTCAACGGTATATAATATGTATTCTTTTGCCATTATATCAGTCTTAAAATGTATACACAAACATAACACCTCAGGTAACAATTTACGTGTTTTATCTGATACTCAAACAAACCCACATTTTTTATGATCTTTTGAAGCTGTTATTAAATAATTTCTTTACTTTAATACAATAAAATATAATTTATATACACACACACAGTATATTTATATACCAACAAGGACAAATAGATTGAGTTATTTATTTATTTAAACAAAATTAGTAGTTAATTAAACATTAGAACATTAAATTATGAAAATTTTTTATGTAGCTCCTTTTTAAACACACATAAATTGCCTAAGTTTTCAAAATAATTTGACAGAGCATTCCAGAGACTTTTTGCCATGATATCAGATATTTGTTTGTATGAAGATAAATACTTATGTATGTATCAAGAGATATATGAACAATGTACATACAACTTAATATCTCGTTTTGATTCTGATAATTGTATTAAAAATATATTTAATAAGTTCAGCTTCATTTTCTTTATTACTGGTATCTAAGTGCAGGGATAAATACATAGGTTGTTTTTAATTTATATATGGGTTTTACTTCAAGAATTTGCTTTAAAATAATCTGAGACATCATGGCCTAGCAAGCTATTGATTTCCTCTGCTTCGGGATAGTCCTTCTCGATTTCAATACTTATTTTTGGCAACCATTTCATTCTATTTTTGTATAGTATTATTTTGAAACGTCTTATTAGATTAAAGCTAATACCAGTTATAGAAGATGTGGTTTCAGGGTCATCAAAAAATCGCCTAGCAGTGTTGCCATTATTGGAGTTTCCATAGCCATATAAAGGTTGGTCAATGATTAAGCCACGTTTCATAAACTCATCTTGAATTCTTTTCTTTTCTTCCAACCGTATCTGTTTTAAAGCAGAATTATTTGCAACTTTAAAGTTCTGACGTTCTGGTACACTGCGATATTTATGGTCGTAAGATAGATGTAAAATGTACTCCATGAATCGAATCCGAACATGAAGTAGTGATATTCCAAGCTTAAAGACATCTTCATTAGTTGTAGTATAATTCTCAATGTCCTTAAAATTAGAATTTTTCTTTCCGCATATATTACAAATCAAATAAGATTTTGTATTGGTTATTGCATTTGCAACTTTTCCATCTATCATTGTTAAATAAGGTCTAAAACATACTGTTATTACTCGTCCTAATATATGAACGTCAATGGGTTCCATATTATAAATTTCATGTTTTATGCCTTCAAAAAGATTTTGAGTTGTTTCTTTGTTTTCCTTGATGTATTCAAAACGTATTGGTAGGCATAAAAACTTTGATCCTGGAGTAGTATTTACCCAAATATCTTTAAATGCATTTTTACTTGTTGAAGGGATTTCATTATGTAGTTGAAGCCTTAATGGTACTAACGATGCCATTAAAACTTTGGAGAAGTCATTATTGTATGCACTGGGCTGTCTATATTCTGAAAATCTAGATGATCCATCACATCCCCATTTGTAGATTAGTGTTAGTTCAGAATTATTACATGTATCTAAGTCTCTTTCGTCAAAAGTAGCGATGAGTCGTGATGCTGTATTATGAAGAAGGTCTGACAAACTAATGACTGCACTTCGGTTATCCACTGTTATCGGATGTGGCAAAATTTTCGATTTTCTTTTTAACAACAATGTACTTGATGGCAAATGCCCACTTTTTTCTTTAAGCACCTTCCTTAAGATATCATATTTATTTCTTGAAAGACCCAAATTAAGAATGGGTGCTAGTGCATCTTCCACCGTAAATTTTTTACTATATTTTGGCGTTGGAATGCTTTCCACCCTACGTCATCTTTTAGGATACGCAACTGGTAGCACATCTACGATTTTGCCTGTTTCTTTTAGTTGAGTCCTCGCTAAAATCAATTTGAATGAATCTTCGATTTCATTTTCCGAATACATATCTATCAAGAATTCTTGTTTAATCATTTTGCTCCTGCGTCGAACGTTATCGTAATCTTTATTTGGCCGACCAAACTTCTTTGGGTAGGTTTCCGTAGATAGTCCCATATCTAACCAACCCTGATTTTTATTCTGAAATTTAGAAATTGATTTATTGCATTCACGTATCTTCTTTTCATATAATTCAAAAACAATTTCAAGTTTTTTGGATAAATCGGTGTTTACAGATAAACCATATGTAGTAGATATTATGTACATACATCATTTGGTCTGCGTTGTCCAACCGAGTACTCCCATCAGTGAGGTTTTCCCACATTAATTTGCAGAGCGATTTATTTTTAATTGTTATCTCCATGATAGTTATAACTGAAATAATGACATTAAATGCTTCACAGCTTAAATATATAGTTATTTTACAAGCTACGAATACAAAAGCGATACAAATATCAGGTAAAACCATACGCATAATGGAGATGTGCGCGCAGGTACCTTTGTCCTTGTGTGTATATAAATATACTGTGTGTATATAAATTTTTATATTTTATTGTATTTAAGTAAAGAAAGTATTTAATAACAGCTTCAAGAGTTCATAAAATATGTGGGTTTGAGTATCAGATAAAACACTTAAATTGTTACCTGAAGTGTTATATTTGTGTATATATTTTAAGACTGTTATAATGGCAAAGGAATATATATATACACTGCGCGTCATCAGGTTAGCACACCCCCGATCAGCTTAATATAATTGCTGTTGTTGTCGTTGTTGTTAACACGAAATTTTTTTTTCTACTCTATTTTGCTCATCTTCGTAAACACTATCAGTGACCAAAAAAGCATGGGACGGAAAAATGCCGTTATCTAATTTTTGCTGTTTTGTATTATTTATCATGTAAAAGTAGGCAGTATTTTCGCGTCATCAGGTTAGCACATGTAAATTCTTTTTAGTTTATCTTCAACAGTTGAACGCGTATTACAACCAAATTTTTTTTGCTGCTCTAGTAGTGTATTAGCAATAATATGGGTAAAGGAAAATCGCTATCTGTGGAAGAGAAATCCAAAATTGAGGCGTACAAGGATTCAGGACTGTCAATAAGTGGAATATCGTTCTAAATTTTTAATTTTTTTGCATGTAAACCAAAAGAGGAATAACGTTATAAAATAACGTTTTTTAATATTTAGAATCAATGGAATCGAACTATTAATAACGTTGTTTATAATTATATAATGATATTGTTAAAGATTCGCTTTTGATTCCTGAGCGAAAAATCGAAATCGAAAGATTTTCTGCCGCACGAGTGAACCCTAGCAGCAAATTCGCTTTACGTTTACGATAGCCGTTCTCGAATATTTTGTCCGAGAAATGTTTACGCAACGTACGAATGCGATATTGGGGGCTATTCTGGAAAACGTGATGAAGAAGTGAAACTTTATATTAAAACAAAAACAAATATTTAAAAATTGTTTTTGTATGCCATGCATTTCTTAAATCAAATAAACTTGAGAATTTCAGCGCGTTTCTCTTTCTTTTAAAAACGGTTTATTTTGTATGAGAAACAAAAACAAATTTTTTACATTTACACAGTTTTGTTTTTGTTTTCCATGTAAGTTTCACCAAGTCGACGTGTATTCCAGAATAGACACCATTATTTACGAATATTTTGGTTAGCTAGGATACTGCCTTTGAATTGTTACGAATTATAATGGTATAACTAGTGAAAATATTACGTAGGGTCATTAAAAAATATTGTGTAGTGATGGAAGTTTATTTATATTTTTTCTGAGTACCTGATACCTATCCGAAGTGCTTATTAATTTGTTAGGGGGAAACCATCGTAAGGTTGTGTTTTTAACTGACTAAACTGGGATTTGAAGTGAGGCTGCATGTTTAAAAGATGTTGCGCTTACCACCTGGCTACGTACAACCTAAATCTTTGTAAACAAGAGACCAACATTTTCATGTGTTTGACTGAAGACAGAACACAAGACTTTCGGCTCAGATTGTCATCAACAAAGTCAAAAGTCAAATTATCACTCAGATTGTCGTGAAAAAAGACTTCTTTAATTTTTTTTCTAAAAAAATAAATAACAGATGATAAATCGTACAAGAAGCATAGATGACAATGTCGTGCAAGCCAATCTGGTCACCTGGGTAAGAAAATAAAAATACATTTTTTCACACTGCTGGTGGTTTAAAGTTTGCAGTAAATGTTATGACAAGCAAGCCAAGAAGAACAATGAAAAGTAATTACGCAATTAAGAAGACGAACAAGTGATTTTAATGAGGATAATTTCAGTACTTGTCAATTGTCAGCCTTTTATAGTCAACTTCATTAAATTGACTTTAATCTTGATTCCACTACCAGCCAGTAGCTAATTATTAATTAGTAAATAATAAACGACAATGGTAAGACTATTGTGAATTAGAGATGGTAAATTTGAGCTTTCATTACAAAACACGTTTCAGCAAATTGAAATACAATGGATCCAAACAATTCACTATCCCATTTGCAAAGAAGGTTTCGTATATAAGGCAGAAATCTACATCAGCTTACACCAAACAAAGTGGACCTGATGATGATGAACGCTGATGATGAAGGTTTATAGGCCTTCGAAAACGGCTAGCTGTTCCATTCAACTGTGTGTTGTCAGCATATTTACAACTAACTTTGACGTTGTTTGTTCATTAATAATTATCACATGTAATTTGGCTTAAAAAGTAATACGAACTTTAGCCCGTTCAAATCATAAATATAGAAACAAATGAAGTTCGAAAAATAATAATTAAAATTAACCAAAAGATTTTTTGTTAATTTGTTACATTTACTAAAAATTCTTACGAATTTTTAAAAATTTTTACTGAAAAGTATTCATTAACTCAAAAAGTTTTGCAAAGAGAGAGCGTCAAAATAGAGAATAAAACTGAGAGACAAAAAAAATCCTACAAATTATTACTAGTAAACTTTTAACTTGCAATAATTATCCAACCACCTGTTGTGTGTTTTGTTGTTAAATAAATTATTTAAGAAATATCTGAAAAATTAAAACTGAAAAAATTTGAATTTTTTTGTACAAAAAACATGTAAACGTATGTAAAAAGAAAGCATGTTTTCTTAATTTATTGTTTTTTTTTTCATTAAGCCACATAAATGAAATTTTAATGGCAAATAATTTTGTTTATTTCTCATATATATTCAGAGATGGAAAGTGGAAGTTTTGTATTTGCTAATGAATAAAATTAAAAAATTATGAAAAATGCATAAAAACAGTAAAAATACATGAAAACTGTGTAAATAATTCAATATTGGTCCAAACGAATGTTTGAACACTTAACAACTCCAAAAATGAATTGTATAAAAAAAAAACTTATTAATTTTTGAATTGTACTTAAGTAATTATAATTACTCGTTTTTTACTGACCTTATTTTATACTTACCTTATATTACACTTACCTTGAGTTATACCTACCTTGAATTCACTTTAATTCTAGTTGTCTAAAAAGTTGTGTAAAGTTGCCCTCACAGAAATGTAGTATAGAAAACGGTCAAACCGTTTCAACTTCGTTTTTAGTACCGAAGTGGTCACTAAGGTTTAGCTAAATCCAGCATTTAATTCTAATTTAGCATTCGTGAGAACAACTAAATCCTCGCTTTTTTAAAATACATATATTCTTTGCTTTTCTTACACGCTTATCCCTAATTATAATTACTCTAAATTAACCTAAAGAAAAAGATATTTATCCCTCTACAATACTCAGCAAGCAAAAGGTGGTTTGTATTATTAAAATGCCAATTTCTAAAAAAATTCCAATTTAAAATATTATCAAACAAAATATATGAGAAAAAGTACAATTGTATCATGATTTCCATCCATGGTTCTCATATGAATACAATTTTTTTGCAAGTTTTTACAATTAAAGCTTTCATTTTCTTTTTCATATTTGGGAGCGTATATTGTAAATTTCTGCCTTACTCTCGCGTTGCTAGTTTCTGCTGGGAAAGTAAATGAACAGACCTATTATGTACAAGTTATTAAATTAACATTAAAAAAATAATTGAAAAACTCTCTAGATTCAAATGAAATGTAAGCGAAAGAGGTTATAAATGACATTTTACTTGTTCCAAATGATTTTTCATTTGAATTTACCTGCATAATATTTTGAGTGTATGCATAATAATAAAAATTGTAGATCGTTTGGTTTGGCTTTACTTAAATTCTTTCAAATTATTAACCGACTTCATTTTTATATTTGTTTGGAATACTCTCATCGTTAAAACGTAAATGCACTGCGTTTTGCAAGTAAGTTTTGCTCGAAGAAACAAATTTTAAAAGTTACTTCATTCTTATTTTGTTGCTAAGTCATGCGTATTCACATCAAAAATTAAATAAAAAAGTTTTAAACGGATATTATCTGATTCAATACTCACTTTGTGTCGTCTTTGGGGCATGGAATGAATTTAATGCATTCACGTTTTTGAAAATTTGTTTCGATCCAACTTCGAGGCTGATGCTGTTGTTGTTGTTGTTGTTGTTGTCGTTTTAAAGACACATTACAGTGTTTAAGTAAGTTTTTGCGATACAATTTCACAAGGTATAAAAATATGGAAAATAAATAAAATTTTTAAGTTAATACAAGTTGATGAAAATAGAAGCAGACAATAGGATAAGTTTATCTTTTGCGTTTAAGGTTAAATTATGCCTTTTTACACAGATTTTTCGCACACGTTTCAAAAATAGAAACATTTAACCATTTTAATAGAATAAAAAAATTAGTTACATTCAAAAAATACAACAATATAAAGGAAACAATTTTACTTAATTAAAAAAATCATAAAAAATTTTAGAAGGAGTAAAGTAAAATAATATTAAAAAAACATGTCAAAAATACAATAAAAATATTTACAAAGTTTATACTTATATGAAATGAATGTTGATTAAACAAATTTATTTTATGACATCGCTACTGTATGAGAGAAACAGCAGTTTTATATGACTTTAGTTATCTTTTTTGTTAAAGTGACAAAGATATTACAGTCAAGTAAGCAAACAACCACGAAATTATAACTACTATTAAAAAACACGCACTTTAACATTCCTGACAGACAATTTAAATTTAAAACTTGTTACAGTGATGAGTCAAAAAAATTTTTGAAAAATGCTTTCCAAAAATATCGAATTTGCGTTTTGTCTAATTTTTTGGTAACAAATAATTGTTGTGCCTCCTTTTTTAAACGAAAATTGTTTAATAAATAAACGTTAAATGATAAGCAACTAATAAAATGACATTTGATATCAAGATGAAGTTATCAGGCTGTGAGCTCTGATTATTATATAATAACGCTGCCATAATATTAATAAATTGAGTCTATACGTGATGAATTTTCATCATGATATACATTTGACATTCATCATGATATCAATTCATCAGGTATGGCCAGTCAGCCGATTTTTTTCGACAAGCCAAGCCGCCGCCGAACCACTCGGCTTATCGGCGGCTTAGTGCTCAGCCGTTATTTTGTCTTTCATTTTTTATACTTTTTCAAATTTCGTATTCAATATGATAGCGAGCGTCCCGGAAAGATAGTTATTTTTACTTCCACAAAAAAGAAAATGTTTATGTGAATAGTAACGTAGCTGCGACAACACTTACGTTCTCTTTTGGAGTCCCTTCTTAAATAGATGCACGTTTACGTAGACTTTTTTGTTTAAGCAATCAGGCGATTTTTTGATAATTAATTGTTCAAATCTTTTTGTTTGCTGATCCGTAGTAGTGTTCCAATAAAGTAATTAATTTAAATAAAATTTATGTAGAAGGCAATCATGAATAAAATTCCGCGAGAAATTTTTCCCGGGGAAAAATTCCAACTAATAGCAAGTAATAGGGAAAAATGTTCTAATTTGAAAAATGAGAAATTTCTCGCGAAATTTTATTCATAATTGCCCTGATAATCTAGAATATGTTTCTATGGTTTAACAAATAATTTACGAAGCTATTTTTTAGGATATAAAATACTGCAATATTCAAACTATTGCAAAATAAATAATGTTACAACGTGGTGATTCAATAATTCACGTATTTATTTAAAAACTGGGTTAAAGTTTTTTTCAAGTGCCTAAATAAATCGGCGTTAAGCCGTTCAGCCGCCGCAGCCGAAAATATTTGTCTTTAAGCCGCCGCCGAAATTTTTTGCTCGGCTTGCTACTCTGCAGTGTGGACACTATGTTATATATCTTATATTTGTACCAAATTCATAGATATGTATGCATATCATCTAACAGATACAAGAAATCGACATAATTATTAGGTTCCGTACACCAAAAGTTTAACCCTATTATTTTTGCTACAATGTCCGTCGGTCTGTCATAGGCTGTTTTCTCGAGAACCGTAAGAGCTTCAGACCTGAAATTGTCAAATACATGACAGGTAAAAACTAAAGCGTGTTATAAAGCGAAAAGGGAAACATGTTGAAATCCTAATATAATATAGAAACAATAATGTACAAACACTTGAAATTTTCCAAGTTAGTGTATTTTTTATGCAGGATACACCAATAAAAAAAATCAAAGTTAAAGGGTATTCTATCAGTTAATGTTATTTTAACTATGTAATTTTGACAACTTGCTTGCAAGCCGTAAGAAATACACACATACAAATTTTTATACTACTCGTATTATATTTTTTTTTAACCAACAAAATGAGAGTTTTTTGGAGTTGTAATTTTGTTGTACAACTGGTGTTATCTGATTAATTGTACGATAAGGCTATAATTGTTTTTTTAGTTTCTGTATATTGGGCCTTATTTTCGATTTTATCGTGAACGACAAAAATTAAATTTTTCAGAAGTTTTTTTTAAATATTCAAATTTGTTTTTGTACATAAATTGTCGCTTAAAATTGTACAGCCTGTATCTTAAGAGCTATCAATAATTTTGGCATTTTGATAATTCTAAACTATGGGCAGGTACTTATAATTTTAATTTCAAGAAAAAAGTCTATTTTCGATAACATGTCGCTTACGATAAAATCGCAAAAAGAGCTCGATATGTCCACGGTCTAATTCCAAAACATGCTAAGTTGGCATAGCATGTTGCGCTAGGAATAGAATTTCTGAATTAATAATTTATTAACTTAGATTCCGCCAAATTTTGATACTAATCGGACTGTTCTATCAAAAGTTATGAGCAAAAGTGTACTTAGCATAAAAAACTACCTTTTTATATGTTTTGAGTACACTTATCATGATTTAGTTTGGAATTAAGTAGTCAAAAAAAAATAAATAATTTAAATTTTTCTCCAAACTAAAACATGCTATATGTACTTAGAGGACCATTGTAGGTGAGAAAGGACTGCCAAATAGATGCTAAGTCTACTTAGAGGACAATCTTAGATATTTTAAGTTACTTTTAACTATGATCTACAACAAATTTATAAAGTTCAAATAAACTAAAAAAATTCTTTTGAAATTATTATATGATTACAAAAAGCCTCAAGTTTCTATCTCATAAAATTCCCGAGATATCATCAATAAACTTTGAAGGCGTTTATCTCATAACTGGCTTTTTTACTTAGCATGTTTTAGAATAGAGCTGTCGATGTGTCAAAAGAGCATGAATGGAGATTGTAGAAGCATCACTCTGCGAGTAGACTTTACTTGAATGAAACTACTAATCTCCAAACTGTCGCATATGGAATAGTTATGGATAATTCGCATAGAGCTTGTAAGTATCTTAGAATAACTATTATAAGCATTTAAAAGTGAAAAACACATGGTCCATGACCCCATTACATTAGACCATGATATAAATAGTCTGTGTTATCTACATGGAGCAATATTATTTGCAGTATCGTCTGTACAGGCTTATGTGCTTATGCTGTTTTACATTTCTTAATTCTTAATAAGCAGAACGTATACCATACAGTTGTTTACTTCAATATCAGCTTGTTATCTTGCATGTTCGTTAACTTGTGCATTTTGTTCTTTACTTAATATTTTCTGGACAATTCTTACAATTGTCTGAATGGAAAACCTTTGTAAATATTAGGTGTGTTCACGCACATTAGCGTAACAATATTATATTTCTGCTTAAAAACTAACGGCCATTTGTATAAGCAAAAACTGGCATGAACATAAATAAATAGCGCCTCGGTCTGTGTAAAATAAAAAAGTACCACTCTAACAAATATTTTCCGACCTCTATGAAAACAAAATTTTTAAAACTTTATGATGAACTCTAACTAGACGTTCACATATTACGTAGCGGTATTTCGTTTTTTTACTATCCCGCCTCTCCCCTACACCACAGTAACAGACTGTAACAAAACTAAGAACAACCCCAGGAACAACGTATTAATAAGTTTAAATAATTTTTAAATACTTTAGAAACCTTTTGTTTTAAAATATTAAGTCACATTCATTGTATCAAACTCATTTGTTACATATGAACGTAGCTTGATCACTCTTAGTATCCAACATAAATTAGAGCGTCAAGCATTGCGTTAGCAGCAGGGCACGTATTTTCAGTACATTCAAATGATATTTCGTACGTTTCAATGTACTGAAAATACTTACCCTACTGCTAACCAACGCTTGACGCTCTAATTTAGGTTGGACTGATAGGGAGAAATTTAAAAAATAATTTTGCCAATATTTAGGGTGCATGTGTTTATACTCAAAATTTATGGGTGTGTGAAGAGTTTGTTCCTTAACTGTATGTATGTAAGTATTAGTGATGAGCGAATATTCGTATTCGAATTCCCGAATCTTCGGCCATTTTTAGATATTCGTATTCATATACGGCAAATTCAGGCCAATACGAATATTTAAAACAGTATATAAATAAATGCATAAATCCAAAACAAAATTTAAATAAATTGCAAAAAAAATATTGGCTTATAATAATTTAAAAAATAAATCTATTTCAATTCAGAGAATAAACAATGATTCTAATTTCAGTTTCCAACATCGACGTCACATCAATAAAAATATAAAAAATTGCGAATTGTTCACTTGCTCTCGAGAAAAAGTTTGTGCTATTTACAGTCTATTCCTGATCTCTATTGACGTGACTTCGATGTTGACAACATGAATAAGGGCGAGCATTATTGTACCCAAGTTAAAAATAACCAAAACAAACTTCTTGTACAATTAACATAAAAAAATGAAAGTACTTTTCTTCACCTTAAAAAAGGAATGTTCTCCATCAAGCCTATTACGATGAAGCGTGTAAACAAAGCAAATGCCAACACTGACTAAATATTACCTAGCTATAAGTATAAATATCATGTACTTTTGTCTATAAAGCTAGAAGTATGTTAGATGATCGACGTCATTTACTTTATGGAGCCTAATTCCTGCAGTCGTGATCGAAATTTCATTCGAAAAGAAATTACTTTCGATAGCAAAAAATTTCCCGATAATGTCACTCGATACCATACCAATCAGTGTTGGAAATATGCAGATAAATTCATTTCACAACACTTTTATATATATATATATATATATATATATATATATATATATATATATATATATATATATCTCGTTTAAACTCAACCAATGTGATGTACGCACCCTCACAGTTAGATTGATTAATAAGTATAGGTTGCCGTAAATATGAATGCGACGTGGAAATTCACATTCATACCACACTCACACTCATAAATCACTTCAGTTTGATTTCAGAAAAATACATATACTACTCGCATTGATTCAACTCACTTAACTCATGCATGTATGATTATTTAAAAGTTTGATTAATCATTAAACAGTTTGCAAGTAGTATACAAAAGTAGTAAATAGGATTGTTTTTTGATTCCTGCAAAAAAAACCAACAGAGAAACACATAAGCTCGTAATGAGAACTTTAATGTTCATATGCTAAGTTCGCACTGTGATTCATCGTCCGTAGGCACGGAGCTAAGGAGATCCAAATCAACAACATCATAAATGTTGCTAACTATCAGTTCGATGAGCACTTCAAACTTTCGAGTGAATCTGACTCATAGAAAACATTGCAACATGCGCATACGTACAATAAATTATATTTCATAATTTAACTCTACTCACTTCTTCACTACTCATTGTTCTTCTCTGAGTACGTACAAAAAAAAATGAAATGTATTATTATGTATATGTACCAATATATTTTTAATAAAAAAATTATTTTACTGAATAAGTAAAATAATAATTTGGGATTACTAGTGCGTTAATAAATTTTAAACTTAATTTGTAACAATTCCCAATAAAAAAACACTAATTATTATCTTGACGGCACCAGGTCAACGCTCTATTCTTGAATAGCTGTTGTTGTTATTTACATTTACTTTCTTTACATACTTTTACAATTAGAGCTGAAAAAAAGTCAGCCAATGTAGTAAAGTAAGAAAATAAAAACATGTTGATTATCGAGTTGTTGTTTCAACATTGTTATTTGTTGAGCTTCTCATTTGTTTAAATGAAAGCTTATAACATAATAACTCTAGTTATTCTAAGAAACTTTGGGCAAAGGTTCCCTGATGATCTGCATTAGCAACAGTGAAATGCGCATAGGATCCAGCTAAACCCCTCAATAATAAATTTCACTGTATTTTTAATAAAAAATTATTTTACTGAATAAGTAAAATAATAATTTGGGATTACTAATGCGTTAATAAATTTTAAACTTAATTTTTAACAATTCCCAAAAAAAAACACTAATTAGAAACGAATCTTTATTTAATTAATAACTTAATAATAATCAATTAGTGTAAATTTAGTGAATAGAGCACTAGCCACATTTACGATTCCTTTATTGTTTTACCAAAAGCAATTGCTCCCAGAGTTGGTTTATTTTTTCTTCCCCTGACAACTGTTGGGAAAAGCATTGTTCGCCAACTAAGTGTGTTTTGTTATATTTAAATTCAGCTAGAAATTCTTTATATTTCTATTTTTATATATAAATAAGTATAATATTGAACATACATTTTCGGAAAGGTTTCATTCGAATGGCTGCGTTATTGAATGTTGTCATTTGAAATTTCGATATATGCTATTCGAAATCGAATGATAAAATCTCAAAAGTAGAAAACTCGCCCATTTTTGCAATAACTCGATCGCAATCGAATGCGGGAATTAAGCACCTGGTTTTCTACCAACTACTCCGCTATAATTTCCGTATTTAGGACTGAGCAGTATTTGAAAACCTAAAATGAGAATTGTCAATAGCTTCACGGCCGCTTTCACTAGTGAAAATTTATAAGGGAAGTCATCGTGTCTTTCATGTCATTTTTATACCCTTTACCAAAAATTGTAAATGGTATATATAGGTTTGTCATTCCGTGTGTAATTTCCTTAATATTCATATGCGACCCATAAATTATATATAGCCTGGGTCCTTACGAATAGGAAAGACGAATAAGCAATTTCCTTCTGTCCGTCCGTCTGGTGTACGTGAAATCTGTTTTCCGAGACTTCGATCTTAGACTGGTGTATCAGAAATGGTCTGAAATATATTGGTATTGAAAATCAGCGAAATCGAGCAGCCGGTATCAGAGCTGGAAAACTTAAGCTTAAACTAATTTTTTCATTTCTTTTTAAATAAACTTATTTTATGATTTTTAATTTTAGCTAATTTTTTTTTAAGAACAAACACAACCCGTAAAGCGTTTAGCTTGTCTGCAGAAAACACCCAGAGTCTATGGTGGGAATCGAACCCACGACCTCTGGACTGAGAGAATAGCATCGCTACCACTCAGCCACAGGGGCACGATCAAAATTGGTATTAAAAATATAAAAAAATAATATAAAAAATAAACAAGACGTTTCCAGGGTTGGAGAACTTGAACATTTCTTTTATATAAAAATAACCTACTGAAAAGAATTTTTCCTTTTTTCTTTATAAATTAAACATATCTTACATTTATGTTATGGTAGGTACAGACTAAGCAACGTGTTTATACAACCAGGCAGATTGCATTGTCGGTTGCATAGTCTGTAGTCTTGTTTGTCGTGCTTATTTTACATCAGCTACTATAATTATTGCTGTACCTACAGGTATTAAAATTTTTAGTTGATTAGCAACTTTATATGGAACTCAAATAAACTATTCACCTGCTACATTATGAGCTTTAGGATTTGTATTCTTATTTACAGTAGGAGGATTAACAGGAGTTGTTTTAGCTAATTCATCAATTGATATTATTTTACATGATACTTATTATGTAGTAGCTCACTTTCATTATGTACTATCAATAGGAGCCGTGTTTGCTATTATAGCATTATTGCATTCGAAGTTTCGAAAATATCAAAATGTTTCGATGTTTATGGGTTGCATTGCCGGTTGCGTTGTAGGTTCCAGTATCTGTATCAAAGTATTCGAAAACGTGTTGCGTAAGGGAGTTGCAAAGTTTGTATATACCAAAAGAAATCAGAACACCCAAACGAATGATTCCAGAGTTGGGAAACTTACACTTTTTTTATAAAAGTAACTAGATGTTATTAATTTTTGCAGATTGTTTTATTTATTTCATTAATATCAATACAAAGGAAGCCTTATGGCCAATTATATATGTATTGTACAGTAAGTATCTATATATGTATGACTTAAACATAAATTATTTATAAAAAAAGAGAAAAATTAACTAAACAAGCAGTTAATTAATTAGTGAACCCCAGCCGTATAAACATTGCAAACAAGATAAATATAAGTTAAAAGAAAGTGGGTGTTTTTTATAGCCAGCAGATAATAATTAGGCAGAAAACTTAATGACACAGTTTATTGATTATTCAAATACTCAAGAGTCTTTTTTTTAAACGTTGAAATTGAGTAGCAGAAAAGCTTTAGATCATTCGGAAGGTAATTCCAAACACGATAGATTCTTACCAAGAAGGATCGATCAAACATCGAAAGATTCATACGTGGCACATTTATCTGGACATTACGTGTTGAACCTATAAATGAAAATTTACTTACAAGAATTAGAGGTTGCCTAGTTGTCATAATTTTATAAAAGTGTAACAGGATGCGTAAATTTAAGTATTTATGAAAATGACAACCTAGGAATATAGGTACTAGCTCTGAAACTAGATTATGTTCAAATAATCTAATATTATAAATATAACGGACAACTTTTCTCACAATTTTTTCAATTTTACACAAATTGTATGCTAAAGTCCCAGAGTAGACTTCTAAACAGTAATTTACTTGCGACATTATAAGAGAAACTGCTAAATGTTTCCTTACATGTCTCGGTGTATATGCTCTTAATGAATACAGTCTACGTAATGTCAGACAAGTTTTATTTGTTAGAGTATTTATGTGACTATCAAATTTAAGAGATATATCCAAAATCACACCAAGACATTTCAAAGAATCTACAAAATCTATTGCATGTCTATTTATGCTAATCCTAGGGTAAACTACATTTGCACTCTGAATACGAAAAAGCATTGCTTTAGTCTTATTTGGGTTTATTTCCAAGCAATTTAAATGCATCGAAGTAGACAAGAAATTTAAGTGGTTATTTAGTAATGTCTCAGAAAGACTAGGCTGTCTAGAACCAGTGGTATATAATAATAAGATGTCATCAGCAAAAACAAATGATTGACAGAAACTATTTTCCATAAGGGAAATGCAGTCATTTAAATAAATTAAGAATAGTATGGGACCTAATACAGATCCCTGCGGTACGCCAGATGTAATGGTACCTATACTAGAGTTTACCCCATTGATCGTAACAAATTGAGTTCTGTCAAGCAGATAAGTTAGCACTAGTTTACATGCGGATTTAGAGAAATTGAATTTTTCATTAAGTTTTTTAATAAGAATATTGTGATTTATGCGGTCAAATGCCTTCCTTAGATCTAGTGAAACGACAATACAATTTCCATGTTTATCAAGCTTTTGACGAACAGAATCAGTTAGTGAAAGAAGTAGTGAAGTAGTATTATGATTACGTCGAAAAGCGAATTGATTTGGATGCAAAAGGGAAAATCGTTCACAGTAGGTTAAGATTTGTATTTTAATAATATTTTCAACAATCTTTGAGATAGATGGTGAAATCGTAATAGGTCTCAAATTGTCTATGCTATAATTGCCGCGACTCTTATTAACAGGTACAACGCATTGGGGAACTTGGAAGTAGTGAAAATTGTATTCACTAGGCGGAGAATTTCTGAGGAAATTAGAGGATATATAATTTTAATAAATTTGATAGGAATATTGTCATATCCCTGGGCGTTGGTTTTTATGGAATATAATGCAAGTGAAAGATCGCACTCAGTGATGCAACTGAATGAGAAAGATTCTGGAGTTTCTACAAAAGAATTTAGGTCTAAGACTTCATTAGAGTTAGGACTCATGTTACTTAAAAATTTGAAAGCTACATTTTCTACATCAGCTTCAATAAGCTCTTGTCTTTCGCTCCCAAGACAGCCAAGTTTGCGTAGCTAACTCCACATTTGAGAGGTATTAGCATGTGAGAATAAGCGAGTACCATATTCACGTCTACATTTCCTTATAACAGATTTAGCTTTATTCCTGAGTTTACAGTATAATTTCCAATTGGCTTCAGTACGATTTGTGAGAAAAGTTTTATAAGCTTTATCTCGTTCCGATCTAGCTAATACAATTTGTCTAGATTTCATCCATTTACAATCTTTGCGAGCAGATCTAGATATAGAAGTGGGTACAAGGTCATGAAGATTATTAACTAAATTATTTATTAAGGACAATTGCAAATCAACATCACTAGTAGAAAAAATACTAGACGTATCTACATTATAAATATATTGCAAAAAGTTGTTGTAATCAACTTTATTGTAATCTTTAAATTCAATACAATCAGTCTGCAACTCCGTTGGAAAATATATTGAGGCATAAATGAAACTATGGTAAGAGGAAAAGAATGGAAATTGGATTTGATTCCTAAAAACGACAGAAGAGGGATGACTGAAGAGAAAATAGTCAAGCAAGGAGGTAGTGTTATTTGATACATGTAAGTGAGTTGGAAGGCAATTATGGACACAACATAGACCGCATCTAGATAGTAGTGATCGAAAGTTGCTCGACTTAGTAGCATCAAACAGGTTGCAATTAAAATCACCCATGACAGTGATATATTGAAATCTGTCAAATAAATCACCATGCTGGTTTTCAAATGAGTATATGTCACCATTTGGTAAATAAATCACACCGACCAGATTAGAAGAGTTCATGCCAAAAACTTCAACAAATAAAGACTCGCAAATACCAAACTGTTTACCACGAAATACGATTTTGTACCGCAGTTTATTTGAAATATACAAACATACACCACCTGCCCTTCTAGGTATGCTGTTGTTAGAAATGTGTTCATTAGGTCGGTCATTTCTAACGAGACTGTAGCCAGAAAGTGCAAGCGCCTGAGAGGAAACGTCAGGTTTAAACCATGTCTCTGATATACCAATTATGTCTAGTTTGGAATTAGAGAACGTATTTTTGAACTCTTCTAACTTTGTGTTCGAATTAGATGGGCATAAGCTTTGAGCATTTACGTGTCCAATATTAAGGTTTCTTTGATACTGAGAAAGCGAACCATTCAAGTGGAAACAATCGCTGGCTATAGATCCAAGATTAATATTATGTATCATTAAATGTAGAGCAATGTGTATATTTCTGGGGTGGCCTAATGATAACTACTAAAAAAAATTTATAATATATTTCAGAATTTAATTTCATAAAAGATATTTTATATTTAAATTATCAAAGAAAAGAAGAAAGAAAATGATCAATTAATTGATAAATAACGATTTAATAAAATATATAACAAAAACAATTTAGGGATTTATTTTAAAAAAATTAATGCACTCAAGAATATCAAAAGTTTTAGTATCATTATTAATCAAAGTTAATTTACATTTAAGATTTTCTCGATTTATTAGGCTATAATTGATAACCTTTTTTTCATTTTTTAATCTCCAGCAGATTTTTATAAATTTGTTCGCCAAGTCTGAATAATTATCGTCCAAATACACTCGTTTATCTTCATAACAAGCAATGATATCAGAAGTTTTAAGGCATTTTGATTTAAAATAAGTTGACATTAGCTTGTCACGAATATGAACATGGCTGAATTTAACAAGGACAGCATTTCCTCTTTTAATGTAAATTGCATTTAGGATGTCATTAGGATTAATATCCACTTTATAATGAGAACATATGCTGGTAATTTGTCCTGATAAATTGTCTAATTTATTCGGTAGGCCTGTTATTATAACATCTCCCCGGTTTAAACGATGCTGCAACTTGTGATTTTGTAACTCGAGTTCATAAAACATTTGTTTGTTTGAACACACATTAGAATTAATGAGGGATTTATATTGTTCAATTTCATCTTTAATCTCTTTTAAATTAATTGCCATATCAGCACGTATTTCACCAATAACTGAATCAAATTTGTCTTTAATTACATCTTGATCTTTTTTTAAATCACTCATATTATTTTTTAAAACAGCAAGGCCTTTCCGCATCTCAGATTTGAATGTTGCTTCAGAATTATCCGGAGGATTTTCCATACACTCTTTCAAAGTATAAAAAAGGTTTGGGTTTTTGTCAATTACATTGAACAAATTTGTAGAAACATTTTCACATTTTGAATGGAACCAAATACCACAAGATTTGCACAAAAGACAACGTGTTCCAGTAGTGTCACTATCGCAAACACCGCATAGGTAAGCCATTATGATAAAATAAATTCGGAGGTTGATGATTTTATTTACTTTATATAAAAGCCGCCACTCAGAATTAGAGGTTAAGTTGAATTTGTAAGTAACAATAAAATTAGTACAAATTTATTTTTATAGGAAAATTAATCCTTATTTTTTCTTTTGTTGCTTGTAGCTGTAGTAATTGAATATATGGGTGTTATATTCATGTGTGTAGAGTTATACAGCTACGCCTAATTTAAAAAGAAAATACACGTAATTATACAGGGTGGCCCAGAAAGACCGAAGTGGTGTAAATTCCTTATAACTTTTTATTTAAGACATATTTTTTTAATTTTTTGTTTTTTAAATACAGTAAATTTATAGGGAATATTTTTAGATTAGTTGTTAAAAATGATATCCCGCAAGTGGAGGCCATTTTCTGCTTCGCACAAATGATCTCTTTTCAACACATTTTCCATGACCTTTCGCAAAACTTCCGGTGTTATGTTGTTAATTTCGTCTGGAATATTGGTTTTTAATTCCTCAATAGTCCTAGGCTTATTAACATAAACTTTCCCTTTTAAATAACTCCAAAGGAAACAGTCTGGAGCGGTTAAATCCGGGGAACGCGGAGGCCAATTAAAATTGCTTCTACGCGAAATTATTTTTTCACCAAAGTTGTCGCGTAAAATAGCCATTGTGGCCCTCGGAGTGTGCGCTGTGGCTCCATCCTGTTGGAACCATATTTGCGGATGGTATTCTACGGCTGGCCTTACAAAATTTTCCAACATGGCCCGATATCGATCACCATTGATGGAAATGGCGACATCTCTTTCATTTTCCAAAAAATATGGACCAATGATCCTTTCTGAAGAAACACCGCACCAAACAGTACACTTAACTGGGTGTAATTGTCGCTGATGAAGTACTCTCGGGTTTTCCTTAGCCCATATCCTAAAGTTTTGCTTGTTAACAAACCCATTTAATTGGAAATGAGCTTCGTCACTCATAAATAAGTTATGAATAATGGAAATGGAAAGAGCACATTTGTGCGAAGCAGAAAATGGCCACCACTTGCGGGATACAATTTTTAATAACTAATCTAAAAATATTCCCTATAAATTTACTGTATTTAAAAAACAAAAAATTAAAAAAATATGTCTTAAATAAAAAGTTATAAGGAATTCACACCACTTCGGTCTTTCTGGGCCACCCTGTACTTGTACACAAGAACGTCTCTAAAAAAGAGCTCAAAAATAATTTGAAATCTTATGTCGTCAAGTATTTTTGGATTTTTAAGCGAACAATTTAAAAGAAAAATGTCCGAGCTTTATTTTGGTGTGCAAAAATTATGGGTTTTTAATGAATTGGTTCTTTTAGGTAGCCTACATTACAATTTTTCATAATTTTTCAATATATTTTGTAAATAACGCTTTATAACTTTTAAAATTTTTTATAAATATTAAAAAATACTAATGATGTAAGTTAAGACATTAATTAGTTTTAAATAATTTAAAACAAAAATTCTTGATTTTCCTCTTACCGTTTCTGAGTTATACCCGTTTTTGGGGTTTAATTTTTATTTTTTTTGTTCGGTATAAAATTAAACTGGTTAAAAAGCTGACTTTTTTGTTCTCTTGGATAGAGAAATCCACCTGCAAAAAGTCTTTTTTATCAGATCAAAAACATCATCTTGGCATCGGCTTGAATTTTTCACTAACCCGAGGTTGTCCACTTTGGGGCTTTGTGG
Source organism: Tachina fera (assembly GCA_905220375.1). Lineage (NCBI taxonomy): Eukaryota > Metazoa > Arthropoda > Insecta > Diptera > Tachinidae > Tachina > Tachina fera. Next base: position 66,997,082 of record LR999967.1, read on the forward strand.
CTCCGTCCCCTTTAAGGATATATAATCCCAATTCCAGACTTGATCTTGGTAACACCACCTTAAATGCTGTATGAAATATCATTACAATCAGACGGCTCGTTTAGAAACTGCAGAATTGTTTCTACTTTTTTTCAAAATCCCCCCCTGTGCGGCCCCTAAACATAAATGTGTGTTCGTTAAGTTCACACGAAAAGATGAATAACTCAAGTACTCAAAGGGAGAAACCAAACATTGAAAACTTTTAAATTAAACAAACGTTAGAAATATTTTGCTCATAATTTTATAAAAAAAAATGTTTGCATTAAAAATATACATACATTTAAATTTTATATAAGTAAGCTCTTGATTTTTTTTCTATACTTTTCAGAGATGAAAATAGAAGTTAATTCATAATTTTTCCAAAATATTTGTATTTCAACACACTGTGCGCATAAAGAAAACTGTTCGTGTAACTTTTAGTTGATGTTAATCTACAAAATTAACATCGACTAAAGAAAAGAGAACATAAGTAAAAATGATTTCATACAATGATAAAATAAAACGAACGCTAAAAAGCAATTGGAAGACAAATGTGAACATCTAAACATCTAAGATATGTATATTAAAGCAAAGAATTTAATCTTTGACAGAATAACAACCACTGGCTGTTAGAGAAACAGAAGCTAATTAATTATTTATCTAATTAGTAAGATAATTATTCTCAGTAGAACTTTCGGAAAACTTCCAGGCCATTTGAATGTGTAAAACAATAAACAAACAACAACAAAAAAAAACATACCTCATTATTATGATTTGGATCAGGAACACATAACAAATCACGAACATTTAATATCAATACTTTTGTTAAAGTCGATGAAATCGATGAACGTTTACGTGCATGTTTTCGGGAGCGAACACCACGTATTGAGTGTCTATGGCTGGAGGGTGAGGAACTAATAATGTCTGCAGGAGTTGAACTCAAACGACGCACTGTTGAATAGTCTTTTGAAATACTTCGTATGTATTTTTGTGTTAGTTGTGGAGAGTCTACCACCATTTTGTTTGGGGTCGTTAAAAATAGAGATGCAAGATTAATTGTACGATTAATGGCAGAAATAAGTTTTATTTTCTTTTTTAAATCCAAATAAATTCTTAATTTATTGCAGCATTTAGTTGTACCGCGCGAAAATCTTCTGACTACACAAAAATCACTATAAATCTACCATTTGATATAGAAAAATTTTTGTAATAAAGTTTTAATTTTTTCGCGTTTTTAACAGACTTTAAATAAAATCACATTCAAATGCTTGGTTGGGTGTTTTGCTTGTTTATTTTTCTTCTACTATTTTGTTATACAGACCGCAGTTTCAATGTTTTTTAAACTAACACGCGTTATGGCCAAGAAGCGAATGCACTAATGCTACCGTTGTGCCAATTGAACACAGCTGACGATGCTGGATGTTTGACTGACTGTCTGACTGGCTGCACGGTTGACTGGCTGGATGGCTGCCAATGTCAAATCCAAGCTATTTTTTGTTTATACTTTCCTATACCCTACACTCATTCGCAAGACAACTTTGATGCTTTAAATAAATAACAACATGCTTGAGTTTTGTAAATTCACATTACAGATAAGATAACGAGAGATCACCTATTAGATTGCTTGATAATTTTTCTGCTGAATATTTGATAATGGATTAAAAATTTATAATTTTTTCTTCATCTTGTTTGCATTAGAAACAGTGAAGCACCTTAAAATTAACTTTACATATTCTCGTTTGTTGTGTGTGGAGCTTTTATTCCATTCATTGTTATTTTCACAAACTTTTTTTTATGTCCAATACAATGTTTTGCATAAGTATCATCTCTCAGGCGCTGACCCCATAAAAATACGATTCTCGATCTGTGCTCAATAAGAAATAATAATACAATTTCTCAAGGGTTCTAGGAATTTAGAATATTCTAATAAATTTAAAAAAAAAAAAACATTTTTCACCTTTGGTATAATACATTGTTCAAAATCTCTTTTTATTGTACTAAATATTTACATCGTTACGCATGATGAAAAACTGGCATAAAGGCAGCAGAAGTGGGAAAAAACTGAACTTGGTCGTATACTAAGGTTACACTTACGTATTTAACGCCTCCTTTGTTTTTAAGTGCTTAAACATGACGTTTTTTAGATGTTTGCCATACATTTACTTGTTTTGTTAAACATCTCAAATTAGGTGTTTTGGATTTAAACACTTCGATAAACACGTAAATGTAGTATGTTCGGTGCGTTTTTTACAAGTCTGGCAACTTTGTGTTGCTATTTAATGGCGGCACGTGACAAAATTATTTGATGCAAAACACTTGCTGAACAAATATTTAATTATTTACAAAAAATTGTTTGTTTAAAATTAATAAAGCAAACAAAAACCACAATTGTTCGAAATTTCTTACACATACAATAATTTATTGACATAACGTCAACCTTAAACATCTCAAAAGTAATATTAACGGTTGTGTTGTTTTTAAACAACTCGTCTTAAACATGTTTAAGAACATACATAAGTGTGAACATAGTATTAACGATGTTTGTCATATAATTTTAAATTAAAATTTACGCTAGGAATTAAAATTCGGTTAAAACTACATTATGCGCTTATTTTTTATGTCAAATTTTATAGAGGAACACGTTAGCACCACTTATGCTGACTTCTAGCCAGTTTTCCATTGTGACGACCTTTTAATCGAAAAGTTTGAAGAACTAAAACTATTTAATGACTAAATTCACATAATCAATATAAATATAAAGTAATTGAAAATGTATAAGATTAATTAGCTTATAAAAATAGTCGAGGCAAGTAATTATTTTATTTCAGATAAATATATAAATAAATATATATTTTCATTCCATAATCCAAAGTAATGAACTAGCAAATTCAACTGCAAGGAATGTATTCACAAGTTCTGTTACTGCATCTGCAAATTAAAATTAAAGAGATTTACCCTCTTATGCAAAAACAAATGGTACATTTAAAGTTGGTTTGACAAACGAATTTTGTATGGCAAAAACGGTTTTAAAGCATGCTTTAACTTTAAGAATCGTTTTTGCATAAGAGCATAAATCTATTATTTAAAATGATGGCACAGCGAAATTAACTACAATATTTGAATAATTTAAGAAAAAGTTAAACAAATTCTCAAGATTAGACATGATTAAACTTATTAATTAGACTATGGGCCATTATTATGACTTAACGATAAAGTTTCGGATAGTTATTCCTAACTTTAGCAAAACTGAACTATAAAGTGACCTTTAAAATTGTCCATTATTACAACTGTCCGATCAAATAAATAATAAAATGTTTGGTTGGTGGCAACATTTCTGTGGATATTGTGGATATTGTTTGCTAAAAATGATTAGTGGCAACTTTCTTTTGTTTATTTGTCAAATTACAAACATCATGAAAATATTTTTGTCAATTATTTTGCTTTTTTTATTATTTTTATGTGTTTTGTGTTGTATTGCTTTTGTTTTATGCCATATTTTGAACAAATATATTTGACTTTATTTTATAAAGTAGAAAGTGTGGCAAGATCAAATGACTATACCTCGCAATAAAAGTTACAGGTAGGATGAACTTGCCTTTAGCTTATCGCTCACTTTTTGTTAAAATGAAGTTGTAATAATGAAAAAGTGCTTATCCATCCAATAACATCCTACATTTAGCTAACGACAAGTTATAATAATGGCCCTATGTTTGGGAAATTTACATTTATCAAACTGCCATCTAATATACCCGATGGCAATTATATTTGCCATATGCTAGTACCATCAGTATTAATTGCGTTCGCGTACTCAAAATTGTTTAAAAATTTTTACTTAATTTTACTGCATTTTACTATTGAATGTTTTTTTTTACTGCAGAAATTTGTCGTAGTAAAGTTTAGTAAGATAAAAACAAATGCAAACAAATGAAAAGTAAGCAAACGAAAAGTGTAAAAAATTTAGAAAAAGTTAAATAAAGATTGTGAATTTCATTAAAAAATTATTATTTTATAAAGTATAATAATAATTACTGTTAATATACGAGTAAATACATACATTGTAATTTTCTTTTGTAATCCTTTTGTTTTGCAAATTATTTAAATTAATCAGCATTGTAAAACTGTAAAGTATCTGGTTACCTAGTATTGCATTTGCACTTTTGAGGTAATCAGTAACATAAACAAATAGTAAGGTAATATTTATCAATTTAAACAGCAACAAAACAATGAAATCAAAAAGAAATTATTTGCGAATATTACATGAAAGAAATTACAAAATTTATTCTTAGAATGTTCGTGTTATAAAAATATTGTATCGAGTACCAATAATTAAAAGAGTTGAATAGTCAAAAGTTTACATATTTTTCAACACTATGTGGAATAGGAGTCAGCTGTTTCTTTAATCTTACTAATTATTACTATTTTTCCGTTCGCGTACTTTTTTCAGTAACAGCTCTTGAGAGCAAATTTTAAAGTTTTCACAGTAACTACTTATTTACTGCATTTTACTGTAAAAGTAAAAAAAACACACCTATTATCTAAACTAACAACTGATTAATTATTTCCGCAAAATCACTTATGTCTACCCAACTTCACTTTAATAACTTTATTTATGATTTAATAATGCAAGTTTAATTGTAATCATAATTGCATATATCTTAATTTAAAGTTTTTATTATACAAATAGTTTTTTTATATTTGCTTTTCGTGAATTCTTTAAATATTTTTTCTTACAAATTCGTACTTGTCATCTTTATATACTACACACAATATTATGTATGTATATTGTATATAATATTCAATTTATATATGTATGAACATGTGTACATATATCTACATATGTATTCTAAAGCCCTATGCTGCTAAAGCTCTCTTACTGAATATATAGAAATTAATATAATAATCCATATATGTAATTAACAGGCAAACATGTTTTTTGTAATCCCTTTTACGCTGGTACTACTGCACCGATTTTAAAAATATTTTTTTATTTATATGGTTTTAAAGGTTTTTTGGTACAGATGTGCAGAATCTATATTTTATTGAAATTGGTTCAGTATTTTGGGATTATAAGCGTTTAAAGTTGCTACTATTACAAGCACACATATTACACACGCAGTTATTAGCTTACAAGTAAACAAGAAACATAACATGAGATTGTGTGTGTATGTTTAACAGTGTTGCCAAAATGTTGCAGGCATTTCCCACCACATAGCCCCTGAAAACCCGCTAAAAACCGCTATTTGAATAAAAATAAACGCTAATACAACCGCTGAATTTTTTATAACCAACATATGTCTTTTTTATGGTTTATTGGTACAAAAAAAAAATAATATAAATTTTATAAAATATGTATACATATGGATAGATGTACATATGTATGTTAGAATCTCATAATTCCCCAATATTTGTAAGCAAACCTCAGCGTACTCTTTGAGTAGGTATTTTATTTCCTGCAGAGTTTCCATACACAAACATCGAACCAGTACCTGTGTTCTGTAACTTGCGAGAAAAATTAAAAAACTACATTGGTTGTCCTGTTTTTCACAGGCTGATTTATATACAACCTGAAATTTTTCGTTAGTCATCCTGTGTTTCACAGAATGACAATAAACTTTTCGTTTGAAAAAGTTCTCACCAAAGTTACAGAACATAGGCACAGGAAAAAGTAGAATCCAAGGGCATATTCCATCTTATAATATTAATGTTGAATCTGATTCAGTATATTTTCAATATTTTCTGCGATAGACTCTAATTGTTCTACACGTGTGGAATAATATCTTGCCGTTTTGCTTTTCTTTTGTTAAAATTTCGTGACTATCTGAAATTAAAAAATAGTGTTGATAAAATAAACTCTGTGGCTCAATTCACATTGGCTTGAAGTTTAGTTTCGAAGGAGAATTTCAAAAAAAAAGTCTAATCAAAATTAAATTATTCAGAAAAAGTTATTGTTTTGAGAGATTTTGGTTGATATTAGTTTTCCTCATACTCAGTGGTCCAATCACCCACTTTTCGGTTTGTTTACAGATTTATTTACTATTTTTTTAATACGAAAAGAATGATTAAATTGGTTTGTAATATAATTTTAATCTCGAATTAAATTTTATTCACTAATTATGAGATTTGTTCACTTTTATACTCGTATGTATATACATATGTTATTATTTTTAACCTCTTAAGTTTTCACATTATACCATTTTTTATTTGCAAAAAAGTAACGTTAGTTTCTTTTCGCTGTACGTGTTTATATCGAAAAAAAACTCAACATATGTAAATACCAAGGTACGTGTCGCATAAATGCGTTAAATATACTTTATTTTGATTCAATACCTTTCTTTATAAGTTTCAGAAAAACGTTGAAAATCCGTCAACTAAGAAATTCTTCCGCTAAAATTCCCGCTTGCCGCTAATGACAACAAAATACAGTCATATATGGCGGGAAAACCGCCGTTTTGGCAACACTGATGTTTGATCTAAAAAATGTTTTCTCTTATTTGTTATTGTATGAAAACCATAATATTTAAAGGAAGGGAGTTCAATAAATTGAATTATAGCCCACTCAGGGTGACAGGAAATTAAGTAATTTCAAGCTCAAATTACGAACGAAATGAAAAGTGTTTATGCCGTTACTAAATGACATTTATGTTGATTTCGCAAACATATTATTCACTGCGGCAGACATTGAAGTCGTTTTTTCAATTGAATAAGTTCTTTGTTACAATTATACTAATTTTTCTTTCAAAAACTTTCATAAATTTAATAATTTTCAATCTTATTTAATTTAATATTGAATGTCAAAATTTTTATTTCTTTTAATTTTTGCTTCTCATGGTTGTAAATTTACTCATGTTTGAAAAAAGTAGTTTGAGTACAAAAACAGAGTTGTTTATTGTAATTTCTTGTTAATTTCATCGAAATTAAGTAAAATTACTTAATTTGGACTATGTCAAAATATATGGGAAATTACTTAATTTCAACTTGATATCGATCGAAATCACGAAATTGCTTCATTTGGCGTCAGCCTGAATGGGCTATTAGCTTAATTAAAGGGATTTCGTTTGTGTTTTTAATTTCATGTATCATTTAATTATGCATATGCATGTATGTAAGTATGTGGGCGGCTGTGTTTTAATGCATTTTTTATGACGTTTAGATAGATTCTCTTTGAATCTTAATAAAATTATTTACATTATGATTCTAGAGTACGGACGATTGTGGCGTCTGTTGGTATATCTACGGCCCTATGTATAAGCAAAAATTGGCATGAAGTTAGCATAACTGGCAAAATTGAACATGATCTTAAAGAGTTTTGCCATGAAACTTCACATTGAAAATCATACTTGAACTTAAAGGTAGATTAAAATTATGTAATGCGCTCATTTTTAATGTCAAATTGTATAGAGGAACTCGTTAACACCTAATTCAATTTCGTCACTTTCGCTAACTTCATACCAATTTTTGCTTATAATTACATAGGGCCGCTAGTAGATATTAATACGAGTAGCATTTACTTTGTTATGTTGGAATATATCAAATTTTAGTAACGTGCAGTCACAATTTCATTTAATTTTTTTAATTTTTTCTCTGACGGGTATTACCAAGAATTTTAATATTTCAAGACTTCAATATTTTTAAAAATAATGGCTTTATTAAAGCTGAGAAATAAAAGAAAACGCAAAGTAAGGACTGAGCATATAAAAAGGAGAGCGAAGTGTTCAGTATATACTCATATCAAAACATTTCCAAAACATTTTTAATTTATTTTAATTTGTTAATAATTGGCATCGGATTGTGGACATCATTTTAACGATTTTTATAAGAAATAAGTAAATTTTTTTTGTGGTTTCGTTTTAAGTGGAATTTAAATGGAATGTTTATACGTATAAAATATTTAAATAAAATTATTTTGTTTTGCAGAAGTCGCGCAATAAATTTTCTTTGAAAATAGTTATGTGCATAATTCCGTGCCTGAAATACGAGAAACCAGTATTTAGATGATGTTTTATTTTTTTCTATGCTTAAACATTTTTATAAACGAACTACGAAATATTTTTTCTGTGTAAAAAATAGCTTAATTAAAATTTCGTATTTTTATTTAACGCATTTACAAATACTAATTTAAAAACTTAAATTTTATGTTATTGCTTTATTACTTCTCCTAGTATGATTTAAGATTTGTAATTATCGATAATTTATTGTGAGTTTGTCTATAATAATTAGGGGTTTATAAGCTTTCTCTTAATTGTGGTTGAAGTCTACTTACGAACTGCTTAAGCGGCAATGAAATACATGTAGACGTATATAAACAACAACAAACATAAAATTTTCTTAAACTAACTAATCCAAAATACTTTGGGTTTCAACTCCGTTTCTGCCAAATTTGCAAAAGTTGGCCTACAAAAGTGCCTACTGTCGTACAATAAAAACTGCTGGAATAATGAAGTGTAGTAATTGAGTCACATACAGCCCACATTTAACTGCTATTGTTGATTATTATTTTTTTAATTTTTACACACTGTTGTCTAGGTAGTGAATGTGAATGAATCTTTATATAGCATGATATATTTAGATAAACTTTATTTGCTCTTCGAGTGACTGTGTATCTCATAGATAAGTTACGGCTCAAAAACCACTTTTTTTGCAATAAAGCTTTTTTCTATTGAATATAATGGCTCATGCTAGGAATACAACTGGGACGAGCGACGAATTTTGTTCGACGGCGGCATTGGCGTTGCAATTCCAAAATATTATGTTCACTTAAAGGGTATTCACCACTCAAAGAAATTGCCGCTTTTGTTAATCATTAACTCCCTAGAGGGAAATTAACTTCGGTGGAATATACATGTTCTAGTAATAACAAATATAATGATAGTGATCGACAATGAATATGCATTTTTGAACATTTAAGCGAACCATAGTCAAACAGCAACATGCTATGATTGACTAATATGTTTAAATCATATTATTGTCAATAGAAAAGCAGACTTTTAATAATATTAATATCTAAGTTAATAATAATTTTATAAAAAAAAAAAAAACAATGAACTTTGTTACACCTAATCTGTTATTACTGTGAATATGACAACACTATTGTTAGATGTAACTAAAATATAATTGAGACTCACCATAACATGTTCTTGTATTATAATAATATTGTTAAATGCGACAAACATATTATTTAATATAATAATAATATTTTGTTTTTCAGTCATATATTTATTGGTAGATCTTTTGTTTAAAACAGCTGTGCGTTAAATCCGAAATAAAAATAAATTAATATTATGGAAAGAAAATGTATATGTATATATAAATGTATGCTTACATAATCGTATGTATGTATACACGAAATACAGATACGTCTGTATAGAGAGATATACATATGACATATTGACCTATCCTTTTCATTTTATTTATTTATTTAACAACACGCGTTCACTACCGATAGCTTACAAACGAAACAATATAGTATGGTTTTTGATAACATTATATTGTTATTTATATTATATTATTTTTAAATAATAATAAAAATTATGTTGCAGTCATAAATTTTTAACAAATCTATATTGGTAAACTCTAACCATATCACACTTTTTTATGAATATAATAATGTAATTATTAAATTCAAACATTGCTTTGCTTTTCGTAACAAAATTAATGTTTAAAAATAACCATAACTAGTTTGCAACGACCACACATTTGTTTCTGAGAACATAATATTGTTTTCCCAACCATTCTACAACCATATCTTTTCTTTGCGTGTACCTTTCGACTTGTCGTTCGATTGGGTTTACGCTTGTGAAGTGAGTATTTACATCTTTTCATATAAAGTGTTTGGCCAGAAAAAAATTTGTATTAAGGAGCTCTAAATATCTTTAACACAAAATTTATGGATTTATATAAGAAAAAAATACTTCGATATAACTTAATATGTACTCGTAGAAACAAACACGTATGTAAGAACAAAATGAAAAACAATAACATAATACAAAGACAGATATAACAAATAAGAGTGCTATATTCGGCATTGCCGACTTTTATAAACCTTTCATTTTAGTACGTATGGGGTATGTAATAGAGTGAACGATTCGGGGTTTCAACTGGGTTTTTTCCCAATACGGTTGTTGGTACTTTGAAATTTTGTATGTCGAATAGTCCGGTTTTTTTATAATTTGAAAACCGGCTAAATTTCGATTTGTATATCTTGCAATAAAATTAGTTAAAACTATATTAAAACTTAACCAACGTGCTCTGTTGATTTTCATAATTATTTTTTTTAAGTGTAAAAGTTCTAGGCGTTTTTTCAGCATGGCAACAATTACTGAAACATAAAATTAAAGCGAAATTATTTTATGAGGTGGTAGCAGAGGCGAATTAAATTAGCCTTATGGTGTGTTTTTTAGTTTTGTTGACATTTTTCTTCAGTGCTGTTAGACAATTTTTGCTAAAAATCGTCAAAATTTAAAAATAAAATCGTCAAAATAATAAAAATTTTCAGGTTGCCTAGAAATACTATAAAACCCTAATGATTTCATATTTAAAAAATGCATGGCAGATTATAGTTATAGGTATTGAGCAATGAAGAATTTGGTCAACATTTTTATCTCACTACTTTTTTAATGGTCCAAAGTTTGGATAGGAACTTAGCCTTTTTCACATTTATGTTCTGGTGAGGATGTGACTACTTTTTGAAACATTTTGTATAATAAAACTCTTAAATTTGAAATTTTTAGTGTATTTTATTTCTATTCATGATACCTTTGTTAGTTGAAAAAGGCATGGTTAGGAAGGGTGGTGCCATATCGCACCTCCAATCGGAGACCCAATTGGGTTCATTGTGATTAAAAAACCGTCTGCTAATTTTCAATAGCAAAATTTTTCGGAAAATTTCTGACACACCAGTCCAAGTACGAAGTCTCTAGCTGTTCTGGGAGCTTGGGAAAACCGATTTCACGTACAGACAGACGGACAGACGGACATCGCTCGTTTGTCTTCCCTATGCATAAGGATCCAGAATATATATACTTTATGTGTCGCTTATTAATATTGTAGAAATTACAAACGGAATGACAAACCTATATATACCCTTTTACCATTTTTTGGTAAAGGGTATAATAAGATGATTTTGGATAAAGTTTTCATCGATATGCAAGGATTTAAATCCAATTCAAACATCCATCTTCATTGCAAAAGAAATATCAATTGTTTTTAATAGTAAGGAACACATAAATTTTATTATTAAACCACCATTTAACTTCAGAAGATTATCAATAGCAAAACAAGGAGAAGCGAATTGGCTAACAAGAAACTTTCATCATTTGAATTGGAATGACGGATCAATATCATTTAAGAGTGTTGTAAAATTTTTAAAGTCCAATTTAAAACATTCTTCAAGCTATGTTAAGGGTGTGCAAAAGAAGAAATGGTTTGAAAAACTACTTCAACTTAGAGTTTTCAACATAGAAGATATTGGTTGCATCAACTTTAAGGAAATACAACTTAAATATCCGGAATATTTTTACTGCAGCTATCACAATTATGGAGTTTGTGCCATGCATATTTACTTTATCAGGAAAATAACTAAACAATTTATTTTAATTTTCTATTCTTACATTGTTACAACACACACTGTGAAACATTGGCCCACATTTGTTGTTGAAATATTCTTAATGTCAAAATTTATATCGATTTTGTTGTTATTTGTATGAAATTACATATTTATGTATTATATTAAATTATATATTTATATATTATATATAATATTTTTCCTCTTTTACACAAAAATTTAAATCTACTGCTAAAAATTTTTATTTTTAAGCAAATTGTACTTAAAATACAGCCAGATATGTCTAAATAACGTCAGAATGTTGAAAATTAAGCATATATGCGTAAAACACCAGAAATATGTTGAACAAAAAAGTAGAAGTACAAAAGCGTACAAGTTGCAAAAGCACGCCATATTTTTTATCAAGTTAATTAAAATGAAATTTAAAGCAGTTTATATGTCAATAACAATACTCTTAGTATGTTTTTATGTAAATAGTGAATAGTAAATATTGTGAAACTGGACAAGAAATGTATGTGCAAAATTAAAAGAATTTATTTATTTATTTATTTATGCTTATTCAAAATGCAAGAAAGTGTTTACCAATTATAATAATGATCTAGTGCATTTCAAGGAGTCTTTCTAATAAAAACAGTGATTTTAAAAATAATTTGTGTTCCGATATTCTGATCAGGTGTTTGGTGAATGTTTGCAGTTTTATTGAAAAGAGCGTACATAAAATTTATTTATTTATTTTCATGGGTGAGGGCATAATTAAACATATATATATTTTATGCAAAATTAAACATATTGTGCTTAAAAATCGACAAAAGGTTCAAAAATATAGTTGTGTAATTTTAGGTCGAAAGTTGTCTATAAAGTGTTGCCTACTATTATCGACCTAATTTTCAACAAAAGTGCTTTACAGTGTACATATATTTACGATATTTCTTTAAAATAAATATGTAGATTAAAAATATACAAAATTTTGTTCAATCATTTATATGGTTTGTACAAGGACAGAGACAAATGTGTGTATGTTTACACATTTTTTTAATTTTAAGTAAATTAATTTGAATTTATGTTTAAAAAATTAATCAAATTAAAATCTTAAATTTAAGGCCGCCAATAATGCATCCCCCCCTTCTTCTTGCATAAATATTGCAGTTAAATCGTCTACATCTTCTGGCATATAATTGAATGTTGCCAAAAAAAAACATCGTCCTCTTCTTCGTTTATGGTAGAACTTTTCTTATTCCTTTTGGAAGTTTCCATTGTAGAAGTATGTCATTTGGCTTTTTGGAATGACATCAAATTCATCTATATCGTTCTCAAAAATATCTCTTATGGAAATATTAGGAGGCATATCGTCGTCCGAAAGCTCTATTGACAGAGAGCTTACGGTTACCTCTTCCCGATTGCTGGAGAACAATCTCACAAATGTCGCTGGATGAGTTTGTGAGCCGTTCAAAGATACTAAAATTGCGCTGCTGCTGAATGTGTAAATTTTAATAATTTATAGAATGTATTGATAATATATATTTTTTAAGATTTCATACGATGATGCACTTGCTAGATGCAATGCTGTACTTGCTGCTAGATTAGAGAACGTCTCAATTTATACGAATTGCGTTCTATTCTTACATTGCTACAACATACATATATTTACGATATTTCTTTAAAATAAATAACGTGTGCCAAGATAGCGTCGACGAAATAGAGGTGATATTGGAAATTAAAAAACCGCGGGGAAAATCGTGGGTATTTTTAAAAATATATCAGCTGGCTAGCAAAGATTTTGGGAATTCAAGGGGGAAATAAAACGAAAATCGTGTATGAATTTTCCCAGGATCACAGTTTAACTGTCATGCCAAAGGGTCATATATTCTTAAAGTGGACATTTTAGTGAACAGAATGAGACAACCGTGCAAAAATTCTGTCAAGCCGCTTTCGAGAAAATGGACTTAATCGAAAGCGGCCAGGAGCACGTTTGGATTCCCACGCCAAATTCATCCACAGTTTTTTTGCCATTTTCGATTAAGTAGATTTTTTCGAAAATGACTCGATGGAATTTTAGCACGGTTGTCTCATATTGTTCTTCTGAGTGTCCACTTTAAGAATATATGAGACTTTGGCGTGGGAATCCAAACGTGCTCCTGGGAAAATTCATCCACGGTTTTTTTGGCCGCTTTCGATTAAATCGATTTTCTCGAGAACGGCTTGACACAATTTTTGCACGGTTGTCTCATTCTGTTCAACAAGTTTCCACTTTAAGAATATATGACCCTTTGGCATGACAGTTGAACTGTGATCCTTTGAAAATTCATCCACGATTTTCGTTTTGTTTCCCCCTTGAATTCCCAAAATCGTTGCTAGCCAGCTGATATATTTTTAAAAATACCTACGATTTTTTCCCGGTTTTGTAATACCCAAAATCGAGGCTATTTCGTCGACGCTATCTTGGCGCACTTAAATAAATATGTAGATTAAAAATATACAAAACTGCTGTTCATTTGCTGTTAACAACAAAAACATTAATATCTTACCAGCATACATAATTTATTTTTATAAATAGCCTTCCATCTCCATCAGCTAAAAAGAATATTACAAAAAAAATCAAATGCCGAGTACATACTATGATTTTTTGTAACATCGCAACAGTGTTTACTAGTGCCAACGTTTGTCATTTTTGAAATTTTTTCTTGTTCTGTGGTATTGCTTTCCCTATAAAAAACATAACCCGAAAAACGTTGCACACATTTTATAAAATGATTATAACGCAAGAAATGGCAGATGTGTACTCGACATTACATACTCGCTTTTTTTATATACGTATACGACTACTTATAAACCTGCCAACGCTTAAGTTATTGTAAAAACATACACAAATACACATGCATGAGCATAACGTTGGGTCCCATGATCACGCATCTCTAATTCCCTTTGACAATCCTAAATATCTTACACTTCAATTTCTCCAACCTTCAAGTAAGTTCGTTGCTCATAAATTACATATTTTATTCATCTATTCAAACTCTTTAAACATAGGAAATAGGAAAATCACTCTAAATAGAACCAACAACAAAAAACATTCATAGATTTCCCACAAGCATACATAAGGTCTTCTAAAATAACCTTCCCTGGTCACCAGCTAAAAAGAAAGTAAAAAGAATGCTGCAATCACTTGACAAACAAACAAAAATCATACTTCAATTCAAAATTAAAACAAAAACATACGTACAAAGCATGCGTGCCACCGAAAATAAAATAAGAATATGTACATCAAACTATCCTTATCTCACACTTATGCTCCCACAACAAAACAAACAAAATTACAATTCAGTTCAAAATTAAAACAAAAATTTTAAGCATCATACAAGTTTGCGCGCCAACATAATAAACTACGTGTATGTACATCAACCGACCGACATCTAACTATTCTTATCTCACACTTATGCTGACACAACAAAACAAAACATCACATACATATACATCTACAAACCATCGTGTACCATCGTCACTTCACACCTTTGACCTTATTTTCAAATTTTCCCATAAATTACAAAATTTTTGACTTTAATTACCCAAATTTGACAATTTTAATTGTCATAGAGCCGGCGGTATCTAACTACTTGCTGCATATTTATATAATTATTACTATCCCTTTTCAACGAAACTCGACAGAAAAGATAACTAATTAATGGCTACAGCAGGTATTGAGATTAAAAAATGGGCAGTATTACGCCCATAAGAAAAAATAAATAAAATATACGCTAGTAAGCTGATATTTGATAAACAAGTACGTTTAGACTAGCAACTAACTAGAAAAATCTGAAAACCCAAATTTTTTAACCAGGGGACGTGTCTATTCCAATAAAGCACACAATTAAAAGATCAAATTTTAAATGTTTATCTAAGCGATTTTATTGAAATTTGGCACAAATGTTGGAATAATGCAAAGTTATAAAATTTCGTTGAAAATAGTGGGTGTTAACACGCCCATGCAATTTGAACCTCCTATTTCATGTATTTCGGATCAGCAGATTTAAATATACTATTTCTTTAAATATTAATATCCGTTTCAAACAAAACTTGACACGTATGATTGGCACTGGCAAAAAAAATGTATTTAAAAAAAGTGGGCGGGAGTACGCCCACAAAATTAAATAACTAAATTTGCGCTAGAGAGCTGAAATTTGGTACGCAAGTAGGTCAAGATGAGAAACCAAATAGAAAAATTTAAAAATTCAAATATTTTAACCAGGAGTGGCAGGGGCCGCGATAATTTTGTACTGAAGCTTTTAACTGAAGCTTTAACTAAAAGCTATCATATTAAAAAGGGTAAGATGATAATTTAGCGCTGCTCATAACAAAATCATGAGTTTAAAAAACTGACGGAGAATTGAGGTAACGACCGTAATATTTCAGGGTAGAATTTGCACTAGAGTGCTTAAATTCAATACACAAATAAATCTCAATTAGAGATCACCAAGAAAGATTTAAAATCCTGGAATTTTTAATTGAGGGCATGGACACGCACCTTAAGCTAAAAATTAAGAATGTAAGTTAAGGAATTTACGAACAGGAAAAATTTTAAAGCACTGATTGTTAAATTAGGAAAGTAGGGCCACGTTTATAAAATTTTTATCGAAATATTATACGGTAGAGAACTGAAATTTTGCAAAAATAAAAAAGGCTTAGGTAAGTTACCAACTAGTTAAATTTAAAACTCACAATGGTGCACATTACACCCTATAACACATTATTTTTATTTAACTCCGCCCTTTTGGACTTGCGCATACATTATTAATAGAGGTATACCAGACTAGAAATTTAAATTTTAAAAACCTTTATTAAAAAACCTTCCAAAAAGTAGTCAGATCCTCACAAAAACATGAATGTGAAAAATCCAAGTTCCTTTCCAAAATTTAGGTCATCAAAAGTAGTGATTTAAAATTTTTAACCAAGTTCGTGTTTGGTACAATACATATCGCTGGAACATGCTATGATTTATATAAATTTATAATCGTAAGGGTGTTATATAATTTCTAGATAATGTGCTAACTTGGCAATATTTTTACTCTTCTAAAAAAAGTGAAAATAATGTATATTTGTTTCTTTATATCGGGAAAAATTTTGTCAAGTAAGCAGATTATCTAGAATTATATAACACCCTTACGATTACAAATGTATATAATGCATACCATGTTGCAGTGATAGGTATTGTACCAAACACGAACTTGGTCAACATTTTTATCTCACTACTTTTGATGACCTAAATTTTGGAAAGAAACTTGGCCTTTTTTTCACATTTATGTTTTTGTGAGGATATTTATTTACATCACACATTTTGATACAATTATACTTGCATGTATGACAAACATTCGCGAAATTTGGTGGAGGAGTAATACCGAACATGCAAGCAAGAAGAAAATTTTGTCTAAAAATCATCAAGTTCTAAGAATAAAATCACCGCAATTAAAAAAAATCGCCGTACACAAATTATCCGTTTATTGAACAACTAGTATATCATATTAGAAGTAAAATAATATTTTATGTAGCAAAAACAGTTGGTGGACCTTACGGATTGAGCACACAGAATCCGTCATATGTTAAACTTCACCTGTTTCAACTGACAGTTAATTTGAAATACATGGTTCAAGGCACATTACTCAGGTAACTTTATTACTACAACAAATATTACATCCCAGTGAAAAAAATGGAAGTCATTCTAGTGGAACTACATTTTCATTGCTTCCAAAAAGTCGATATTTTTAATTTGACGAGAGTGAGCAAAAAACCATGTAGAGGCTTACTTTAGTCATACAAAACCTTGTAACTCCTCCATAGTGTCAGAAAATACTCACCAGAATTAAAACAAACATAATTTTTTTAAAGAAATTTATGAATTAATTTTAGTCTAAAATTTAAAAGTTATTTGCTTTAATTTACATGAAAACACTGTTTCAGGCTTAAATTCGTATAAAAAGAAACAAATTGTTAAAATAGGTAACTATTTACCATTTTTCCTAGATGAAAATATTATCATAGAACACAAAAAAGGGAATTTTTCTTAATATCGCTTCCAATTCAGTGACCAGGCATCGAAAAAGAGAACTTCTTGCAATGACAGTCCTATGTAAAAATCATTAGATCGGATCGAAATTTTCACTACTTCCGCATCGCAAACTCTACATTTTCATGACTTTTTTGGAGTGTCTTTTTTTACTGGGATTCATTACGTATCCGTATGCACAAATTACAAAATTTGGCCAACTTTTTACATTTTGCGTACATTCAGTAGTTTGACAGACATTAGTTGTTTTTTTAATATGTTCTGATTTACGGTTTTGTGTTTAAAAATAAAACTAAAGAAACATGCGAAATAAATAAAAAAGTTGAATTTAGTAAATAAAATGGAGAACCTATTGAAGCGGTTCAAATCCATCCGTAAATAAAGTTCTCATTGTACCAATCTTCTCCGTCGTTGCGTCAATATCAATTTTAAAAAGCGAATTTCAACGTATGAAACATTCTATATGCCTGGAACTTTACACATGTGATGCTTCTGCCAATGGGTAAAGTGAATAAAAAAAGAATTTGCTTTTTACTTAAAAATTAAAAAAAACAAAAAACACATACATATTTAACCTTTTAAAACAAATTTTTAAGTAAACAGCAAATGATTTTTTTATTCACTTTATCCAATTTGTCCGATTTCGTTGTTTAGATTTTGGGGCAAAATACTATGAAATTTGACAAAAGCCACTACTGTTAATTTTTTAAAGTGCAACCAATATGCTTAAAATTCAGGTGATATCATAGCCTTTGGCATCTGGTTTTTATAAGTATGTCATGTACAATAGGCTTAAGATTTTATATTTGAATTGACAGATTTACAAAATAAAGTGATACAATATTTTTGTACTTCTATGGAGTCTACAAGTCAAGTAATAACTACAAAGCAAGTACAATAAGTACATACCCAGCAAAAAAAATTTCAAAAATGGTAATCGGGTTTGGAATTAAGCATTTTTGGTGGAACCACTTCCCTACTGGATTACCAATTTAATGATTTTAACAAGCCGTGAGACTAAAATAATCGATTCTTGAGAAATACATGGTTACTTATTTTTATTTGGTAACGTTATTAATTTAAAAAAACCATTGTCCTCATATAGCAACTAGTATATAATTTGGGTACATACGTTGTTAGTTATTTCAATAATTTGTCAATGCATGAGGAATATTTGAATTTTTGAAAATGACATTGCAAAAACTTATGAAAATCAGAACTGGCTTCAAGTAAAGGCAACAGTTGATAATCGTAAGAATGGATATTATTTACTTTGACACTATGTTTTAATCGCCAATAATCGGAGCAAGGCAACTAATAATATTAATAATAATAAAAATAATAATAATAATGCATACGTGGTATCACAGTTACAACACATTTTTCGTTTGGTCCATTTCTTACTCCGATCGATGAAAAAAAACCTTACTTATTGATTGCAAGAAAAAATCAAGTGATTTTCGGCCACGTGAATCACGTATTCTTTATATATCTATATTTTGATTTACATGAATGCTGTCAAAATTAGGTGATGCAAACTTGTCGGCAAGCATTTTATAAAGAATTCTATGACGACTCCCTCTCCATTAGATCCACGCTTGCCATAGTTCATTTTTAATTTAGACTTAGTTCATATAATGCTTAAAAACTTATTAGAAAAAATGGTTTCGGGACGACACATTTTGTTTATTAAGAAACAAAAACTGCTTTCGATAAACGAAGCCGCATTTCAACCATCCCCAGTGAAAAAAAAAATGGAAGTCATTCTAGCGGAAGTACATTTTCATTGCTTCCAAAAAATCGATATTTTTAATTTGCCGAGAGTGAGCAAAAAACCATGTAGAAGCTTATTTTAGTCACACAAAACCTTGTAACTCCTCCATAGTGCTAGTAAATACTCACCAGAATTTAAAAAAAAATTTATTTTTTTAAAGAAATTTATGAACTATTTTTAGTCTAAAATTTAAAAGTTATTTGCTTAAATTTACATGAAAACACTGTTTTGGGCTTAAAGTCGTATAAAAAGAAACGAATTGTTAAAAAAGGCAACTATTTACCCTTTTTCCTAGATGAAAATATCATAGAACACAAAAAAAGGGAATTTTTCTTAATATCGCTTCCAATTCAGTGACCAGGCATCGAAAAAGAGAACTTCTTGCAATGACAACCCTATGTAAAAATCATTAGATCGAATCGAA
The DNA here is from genome assembly GCA_905220375.1 of Tachina fera. Taxonomy (NCBI): domain Eukaryota; kingdom Metazoa; phylum Arthropoda; class Insecta; order Diptera; family Tachinidae; genus Tachina; species Tachina fera. Next base: position 67,016,913 of record LR999967.1, read on the forward strand.
ATTTGCACTACTTCCGCATCGTAAACTCTACATTTTCATAACTTTTTTGGAGTCTCTTTTTTTACTGGGTCCCTAAGAACCATAGACGTGCCACTGTTCCTGGATCATACAATAAGCAAAAATCTTTCAACACGCAACCACACTTCTATCATTTCAATTGATTTCTTCAAAGCATTTGCCAAAATACGAGCGCGTATCGTACTTGAAAAACTATCACAATGGTCTATAGGCCCGAAAATCTTTAATTTCATAAAATCTTTTTTAACCAACAGAAAGCTCACTGTACGAGTTATTGGGTTATATTTAGACTTATTTCCTCTACATAATAGAATCCCACAGGGGTCCCCATTATCGCACAGCAAAAATTTTCAAAAAAGGAAACCCGGTTTGGAATTAAGCATGTTTATTGGAAACTTTTCCCTACTGGATTACCAACTTAATGAATTAACAAGGCGAGAGACTAAAATAATCGATTCTAGAGAAGTACTTACTTTTTTATTTGGCAACTTGTTCACGTAATCTATTTAATCTAATAAAATCATTCTCGTCATTTAGCAACTTGTACGTAATTTTTTTAAATTTTAGGTAATCTGATTTGAAAGCGAGTAATGAAATTTAGTAATCAGAAAAGTAAGTCATTATATGGCAAGTTGTTCTGTTGGTAATGTGTGATTTTTTTTTTCATATAAACAATTATTTTGGTTTTGGTGGCTTTTTCGCATTTTGGCGATTTTTTTCGGTTTTTGGCGGTTTTTTTTCATTTTGGGTTTTTTTTTCATTTAGACGATTTTTTCGAATTTTGCGACTTATTTTAGTGTTACAAAAATTTGTTTAATTTTGGCGATTTTTTTCGTTTTGGCAATTTTTTTAAATTTTTTTGTTTTACCGTTTTTGAAAATTTCACGAGTTTACCTCTTACGGTTTCGAAGATATAACAAGTTGTCAAAATTACAAGCTCACCTTTTAAATAAATTTTTTTTAAATTTTAGTGTATATATATTTTAGTGTATACAAAAATACACTATTTTTACAAATTTCAAGTGTCAATATACATATGTACATACATTTGTATGTATATTACATGGGATTTTAAAATTTTTCGTTGCTCGTTTTGGAACACCCCTTAATTTTTAACTGTCTTGTATTTCCAAATTTCAGGTCAGTAGCTCTTACGGTTCCTAAGAAAATAGCGTGTGACGGACAGATGGACAGCGTAGCGAAAACATTAGTGTTCCTTTTTTCACCTTTGGTGTACGGAACCCTAAAAACAGAAACTAATTTTCTATATTTTATGATTTGAACGGGCTAAAGTTCGTATCGTTTTTTAAGCCAAATTACATGTGATAATTATTAATGAACAAATAACATCAAAGTTAGTTGTAAATATTCTGGAAACACATAGTTGAAGGGAACAGCCAGCCGTTTTCGAAGGCCACTAAACCTTCATCATCAGCGTTCTTCTGTGTTGGTCCACTGTGTGTGGTGTCAGTTGATGTAAATTTCTGCCTTACGGCTCGCTGTTCCGTTCAACTATGTGTTGTCAGAATATTTACAACTAACTTTGATGTTATTTGTTCATTAATAATTATCACATGTAATTTGGCTTAAAAAGCGATACGAACTTTAGCCCGTTCAAATCATAAAATATTGAAACAAATTAAGTTCGAAAAATAATAATTAAAATAGAAACTAATTTTGTTGCCTTATTTCTCAGCAATCATATAATAATAAGAATCACAAGCTTTAAGACCAAATGTGGATGGTAATCAGTGTTGCCAAAATAGCGGGTTTCCCGTTATATATGACTGTATTTTGTTGTAATTAGCGGCAAGTCTACTAAAAAATCACCAGCGGGATTTTAGCGGAAAAATTTATTAGTTGACGGGTTGTCAGCGTTTTTCTTACATATTGGATAAAAATAAGTTTTTTTAATATAAAATAGAACCTTTTCAGAGACAGAAAAGTCTGCATTGTAAAAACGAGCATAAGCAAAAGCTATGAATTATCAGGAAGCTTCAAGCATCTAAGAATTCCACATTCATAGAAAATTACAGTTTATATACGTAAATTTACCCGCGTAGACTGTCACACACAAGAAGGTTAAAGGTTAAATTCACAGTATACATATGATTGTATGCATATAAGAAAAAACCCTGCAGGAAATGTCACTAGTGAATCAGTACTGATTCACTATTGACTTTGTCGCCAGTACTACTGACTAATTATACCCCACTCAATGCTTTTTGCTATAGACATTTAACATGTACGTGTCATTGAAAAGCAACTACTGACATTTGAACTACTGATTAAATAGTTAATTAGGGACCATATGAAGACATTGAAAACAGATAGTCACTTATCACATTTTAGTTATCCTAGTATACTCCTTTGATAATGAAATTGCGCATTTTGTTTACATTTTGGTATTTTATTAAACAAATATATAAAAAATGGAACTTAAAATTAAAAAACATACAATAACCGGGATTAATTCATTTATTCGTTCAGCATATCACCAGCAACTAGGGATTTTGTTTGACATTTCTATTATATAAATACACATACATATCTGTGTTAATATAAAATTTGATGTTTCGCTGAATTAATAAAGTCAAACAGTTACGAATGAATCTGTAGGTATGACAAATCTTTAACTGATGGCTCAAAATCTTCCACAGGGTAAAACATTTTCCATAATTGGCACTTTCGCTTAAAATTTTAATTTAATTTTAACATTTTCTATTCTTTACAATATGGATTGTTATTTTATATCTTTTTGCAAATTCTTTTTATGTATTTTTTTAAATTATTGTTCAATACATTTAAATTCACCTTATAATTTGATTTCTTAATTTAATTTTTATAAACACTTAAATTTTCTTTACGTCACTTTTGTTTTCAACAAAGCAATAAAACAAGAAGAAACATAGTTGTATGTATGTTTATGAAAAAATGTTTTCTACGCATTAGGAACAGTACTAATAGATGCTCTGTTGACAATGTCACCAAAATAGTCGACAAAAGTGGTGACTTGCGGAAACTTAACCCCACGTTTCCTTCAGGGATATTACACATTCATGCATATGCAAATACATGTATATATGTATGTGTGTATGTTAGTAAGTTAACACATGCATAAGATAATATTATATTTATATTTTATGTCAAAGAAATTTTTAATTTTTTACTTGTATATTAATATTTCCGCTTTTTATACTTTACGAGTATTTTTATGTAACTTAAATTTTACCATATTTATCATCCTCATGTTGTTGAGTTTTAAAACGGAAAAATATGTTTCCTTTTTTTTGCACAACAATCACAAATAATTACAGAACACCTTTTGACTTTAATAAATGCCTGTCAGGAATCTTCTGTCAACAAACACAATTGTGTCGTTGTAATAATAAAATAGATTTTTAAGCTTAAATAATCCGATCTAAAAAAACTTATATTTTGTTGTGTCGTTGTAATCAGTCATTCAGAAGCTGCTAAGCTAACTTCTCTGCTTTGAAAAAATAACGTTGCTCTAAGTAAAATGTTCTTTCGAGATCATGCAGTATGCATGGTTTTGATGAAACTCTACGTAAAATACGAGTAGTCCCCTGGGACGGATGACATTCCAAAACTAAATCAGTGCTCTTAAATGCTAAGACGTCGCTAAAATAACTTCTTAAGCACATTGCACAATGTTGGTGAAGTTTTTCTAATGTCTTGGACGGTTGCTTCCATTATCTTACAAAAGTACCGCCCAATTTGAAAATATCTGCACTTTCCAGGGAAATGGAAATTATTGTTAACTTCAATCAGGGTTACCGTTCATCCGTCTAAAGTCGCAATTTGACCCTTTTTTAGCAGTCTGCGACTTTTTGTGAGACTTTTTTTATCACCGACTTTTCCGACTTTTTTTTAATTTTGTTGCGTTCTTTTACCCTTTTTTGTGATGCTTCTCAAAAAACAGTTAACTTGCAGTAAATTAAAAGTTTTCTTCAAAATTTAAAGGCACTTCGCAGGTTATTGTGTTCATTTGTAAATGTACTCGCAACCATGCAAAAGTATTCAAGAAATTTCTCACAAATTTTCAGTAGAAGTTGCAAAGAAATTATTGTGGCTGGTTATAAAGATGAAATCAATATTATAGATTTAAAAAATGTTTATATAGGCCATGAAGCGGAGACTACAATAAGTGATCAAAATATGTCTGAAAATTATTGCATTTATATTAAACGAGATATGGGCACTTCCAGAGAAAAGTCCACCATGACGAAAAAAAATTAAAGTTCACCAAAAGATTTGTTTTCTTTTATTATAAATTAGAAATATTTAAAATTAACTAAATTTAAGAGTGCGAAACTTTTCGTAGTTGTGATTACGGTGTTTTTGAATATCGATTCGTATCACAAAAGAAGGGATAGCAAATTTTTCTCGTTTTCTCCTTTTTGTTCTTACACAGTCATAAAAACTGCAGCTCTTATATACTTTACAACTAGTAAAAAATCAAAATTAGATTTGTAACATAAAAAACTAAAAAATTTATTAAAAATATAGATTTATGATGAAATATGCAAAAATATGTATTTATTATTAAATATGCAAAAATATGCACTAACAAATTGATGCCATTTTGTCGCAAATTCGTTGATTCGCAAACCTATTTTATTTACGTTGATCTACGACCAACGACAAAAAACATGTATTTACATGAAAACCCTTTCCCTAGTTATTAGTTTATGAAATCCGATTTTTTGATTAATTGTGTTATTTTCTTGTTTATTTAAATAAAAATATTGAAAATATATTTGAATTTTTTCATTATTTTATAAAAATAGCAATACAAAATACAGAAGCACTAACAACAACAGCATCAAAGATAGGACAGCTAGGAAAGCAGCAGCTTTAAGCGGGACTTTTTCTTCGTTTTACTCGGCTTGTTACCTTACATCAGCTACGTCTAAGCCATATGCACAATGTGAAAACGTTTAAGAAAGAGCTTTTGTGCTTTCACACCGAAAGAAGTAGTAGAGATCACAACATTCAATCAGATCTCGATGACAACAATGCTTGCTCGTATTTCGTACGTCGTCAATCATTGACCAACTGTTTGAATTTTTATGACCGTTGCAGTTTCATTACGATATCAAAATTATACAAATTTTTTTTACGATTTATTTGATTTTCTAAGATTTTGTTATTCTTTGCAGTGTAAGTTATTTCTTCAATGCATTTAGAAATTTTCCTTTTAACAGTAGTGGCGATTTCTAATCGATTTTAAGGCTTGTTTCCGATTATGCAAATGCTCGTATATTTTTGCAATGTTCGCCATGTAGGCGTGTTTTTTCAAGTATTCCGCTTTCTAACAGTTTTCGGTCATTTTAAACAACAAAAGATCTTTGCTTTTATGCTGCTTTAACAAAAACTTGCGTTTTCAAACATCTATGCTTTTGAAATGATGAAGCCATAAAGCTTTTTTATTCCCCTTGGCATATTTCGACTGTGTCTACGACGTTTTTGTAATGGATTAAAGGACATGACAACATTTTTTCTTTAATCTAGGACAAAATGTCGTAGTCGAAGTCGAAGTACACCAAACACGATAATGCCCATTATGTGGTGAAATAAATAATAAATCAAACATTTGCTAACAGATTTCGTTATCCTCTTGTCTAATAAATACAACATTTAAAAAAATATCTGGTTATTTCACAACCAACTGTATCGTGTATAAATAAAATACACTTTCTGTTCTTTAATTGTGAACATCTTGTCTGTAGTGTATTAATAGATTTGTTCATTCCCTAAAAATTGTTGATGACTTCCATCTATGATTCTAATATGAATAAAATTTTCTTGTAAATTTTTGTAAGTAAGTTCTTGTAAGTTTTTCAGACCTAATGTATTTTGTATTTTTAATCAAAATAGAAGAACCAGGGAAGGCATTGAAAATTTTAAAACTGCACCAAAAACTTTACAAAATTGTACTTTTTGAATCTTAATTGTACTTAAATATTCTTTTAGTTTATATTGCAAATTTTTATTTGTTTTTATTGAAATAACACAGCTTTAAAAATTTTTAATTTGGAAAAATGCCAAGAACGCCACATGATTAGATAGCTTAATTGAGACCTCTTTAACAGGAAAAACGCTGTAATTTTTTTTCTAAGTACCGTTTTTTGGTAACGGTACTTTTGTGTTTTTTGCGTATATGGTCCCACTCAAACCCTTGTGGAGACCAACCCAAAATCCGATCGAGATAAATGGCATATCGTTGAAAAGGTAATTGAATGCCTTTTCCGTCGATATGCTGCAAATTTCTATGTGATAAGAAATGGTTAAAATTACTCTGAGAAGATCGATACATTACTGCAAAAATTCAATGTCATTGGTAAGCGTTGAGTGAAAGCACGTATATCAAAAGGACCGTTATCATTTGAAAATTTATTCTTTTTAACTTTTAGGTTCAAATATGACACCTAAATTACACTTCTTATTCAGTCATTTGAATATTTTCCCCACGAACTTGGGCTCCGAAACTGATGAACAAGGTGCAAGATTTCACCAAGAAATGGAAGAAATCGAGAGACGTTACAAAGGCTGGTGGGATGAACAAATGCCGGCGGACTATTGTTGGTTCCTCATTCGCGAACGCTCGCCATTTTAATTTAAATTTTTTGAATTTACGCCAAATAAAGTGTGTGAGCAATGAAAATTAAAATATTGTCGTTCAAGAAAATCCTTAACAAAAACCTTATTTTTCATCCATTTTTTTCAAATTGCGCTTAAAATGTTGGTAATTAAATAAACTATTTGGTAAAAAAATAAAACATTCCAAATCCTTACTATAACGTAGAAAAAAAATTAAACAAAAATTAAAAATTTTGAAACAAACGTAACGGTACTTGGAAAAAAATTACGGCGTTTTTTCTATTCAGGAGGTCCCAATTAACTGATCAAGGCATAAGGGGTTCTTGGTATTTTTTGGCTGTAAACAACTGTAATACAAAATTTCTTTTGATATTTACGAATTTATTTTGTAATATAAGCAATGTGTTTCGTAAATTTACAAAAAAAAAATTGTAAAAATACAAAATTTTGTTATTTGCAGACAAAAAGAATTTCGTAAAATAAACAAATATCATTTTTGCTATTTACGAAGAATTTCTTACCGTAAAAACAACAAATATTTTCGTTAAATGAACCACATTATTCGTTTATTTTGCCTCTGGAATATTTTGACTGTATGAAAAACTCGTAAAGAGTAGATATTGAGAGTAATCGCTCATTGTATTAATGAAAAGTTTCATTAATATGAAAAGTTTCATCAATATAATTGAGAACATTTAATGAAACAACACAGAAAAAAGTATTCACCAATTAATATTTTCAATTAAGAATTTAATTGTATTAATTAAATTTTTAATTATATTAATTAATTTGAGTGAAAAAACTTAATTTAATTGATATTCTCAAAGTGTTTATAGGTGAAAATTTAATTAATTTTTTAATTTATACTACAAATATTTTAATTAATATTACAAAATCATTCATATTACTTTTTTGTGTGCATTTCATTCTCTGAATGAATGATTTTCCTTTCCGTTCGCAAGTTATTGTGATTTTCGATTTTACGGAGTATGAATTATCAGCAATCTACTGTTCATTATTCGTTAAAAAGAACTTCTGACATATATCGAGCCATAACCGCTAAAATAGCTTAAGCGACACATTTAGGGACTTTTTCCACCAAGGTAATGTTCTAAAATTAAGTCGCTTAAGCTTTTCTTGGCAGTTAATATAGTTTTCACACTGAAATAGTTTTAATAAAAGTTGATTTTAAAGTTAAAACCAATTGTTAAAACCTGGTTTTACCATACAAATAGTTTTTGTTAAAACCAATTAAAAACCATTTTTGAATTGATTTTAAGTTGGTTGTATGAAATGCAACCTTATTTTTGCTGTGCTAAATTCATTGCTGCCAAGTTAAAATGATCGGAAGCAGCTATAATAATCGAAAAATTGCGGAAAAAGAACGAAGATATTTTCATTGACCTCTGGGAGGTGAAAATAGACGATATGACTGACATCGATCGGCCGATAAAAATGATTTTATTTGTAATGTATTTGTGCATTTTTAATATACAATAACTAGTTCCATATTTATTTACAATATATAAAATAATTACATTTTTCTGAGTTTTTTATACAAATTTCTGAGTTTTTTATACAAAAAAAACATACAAGCAATAAATAAAAGCAGCTCTTTATGGTTCTAACGTTAAAACCAGATTTTAACTTTCAGTGTGAAAACACTATAAGGCACAATACTTATGTTTTAAGTTTTTTTTATTTATTTTGCGAGTAATAAAATGTTAGAGTGATTTTAAAATTAAAGACTTTTTAGTTCGAAAACTATGTACATACATATGCGTTTCAGAGCGGTGCACGAGATATATTTTTAGTTGTTCCCGCACATTATTTATTGGATTATTTAAGAAAGATTCCTATTCCGATCTGTAAATAAAGGTTCGCCAACTGAATCATATTTAAGAAAGGTCTGTGTTTTCAGGCTATTTTAGTAGTTTTCAAAGACCTTTTAAAATTTTTTGTATATACATACATATGTACATATGTATGTTACTTTCGGGAAAGTAACCTGTTTTAAAATTATCCAGCTCGATCCAGGTTATAACTCTAGATCCAGGTTATAACTCTAGACACTTGAAGTGTTTTGAGAATCGCTATAAAACAGCAGCATCTTTTCTTGATAAAGCAATCCTAATATACATACGTATATATAATCATGTATATATAATATATAAATTTTTATATATCAGCACTAAATTTTTGACCAAAAAAAATGTGAGCATTACATTAAAATTAAACAAATAACAAAATTAGAATTTACAACACAAATACAAAAGAACAATGATTAAAGAAAATTTAAACATAAACAATAGAGTGGCCGTTAGTTGTATGGAGAATTTTTTTTTTGTTGATTTCTTTTATTGGGGGGTGAGCCAAATCGGTTTAGTTTTATGTAAAAAATACAAAAAAAATTAATAGCGATAAGTTATGTTTTAGGGGGTGCGTCTGGCCCTCAAAGTTAGCCCTCAAGCCCTTATATTCAATGTAATGTTTTTTAGTTTTCTTATGACTATACTTAATTTATGTATGAAATAATTTAATCTCTTATTGTACACGCTTACCCAATAAGCACTCAAAAAATTTAAATTCAAGCACTTGAAATTTAAAAATAAAAAGAAAAATGCAATCGACAAGTTTTCTTATAATTACTTTCTGCATATTTACCTTTACTACTGTTTTCACGATTTTGAGCACTTTTTGTTTTTTTAAAAAACCACTCTTTTATATATCTTTGATATTTTTCACCACAATTTCAATTTTATTAAAAACTAAATTACTTATTTGACAAAGTTGAATTCAAACATTTTTTCAAGTAATATTCAAGTTTGAAAATATTTTTCAATAAAAAAATCAAACAACATACAACATGTTCAAACCTTGTCAAATAAGTAATTTAGTTTTTAATAAAATTGAAATTGTGCTGAAAAATATCAAAGATATATAAAAGAGTGGTTTTTTAAAAAACAAAAAGTGCTCAAAATCGTGAAAACAGTAGTAAAGGTAAATATGCAGAAAGTAATTATAAGAAAACTTGTCGATTGCATTTTTCTTTTTATTTTAAAAGCATTGATTTTGAAGCTTGAAATATACTTGAATTCAATTGTAATACAAGGTTGAATTACAGTATAATTCAAGGCTCGAATTGAACTGTAATACAAGTCAAATGTTCGAATTGATTTCAAATTCCCATTTCACTGGAGAATGCTATTGAAATAAAGTGTAAATCAAGCATAATTCAACCCTTGACAATTGAATTTGTGGCTTGAATAACAGTTGTTTTACACTTGATTTCAAGCAAAATTGCTGATTGGGTAGTAAAATAATTTCCATATAAATGAAATTTTGGTATACATAATTTTTGGTATTTTGTTGGTTATTTTCGTCATTATCTCCTAAAATATTAGTTTTAGCAAAAAACTTTCTTTGAGAGTAATGTTTTAGACTATAAGAGCTAAAATATTGCAACATATCATATTTTTGTTAAATGTTTTCTTATAAAGATATCATATGCAAACAAGTTACATTGAAAATGGACTTGAGGGCCATTTTTGAGGGCCGGACGCACTCCCTAAAACACAACTTATCGGTATGAAATTTCTGTGAGTTTTTTACATAAAACTGAACCGATTTGGGCGGGTGAGAATAGAAGAAATAAAACTAAATAAACATAACGGACACCCTAATAAACAAACATAAGCATAAAACAGGGTGTAAGTTGATGAAATTTTGTTATGATATATATACATATATATATATATTATATATTAGATAGCTTACCCTGGGCACAGTTATATTTATCAGTCCCCAACAGATTTTTTTCAATCCCCATGGAATCTAATCAATGGATTTGATATCAATGTATTCATTGATTTTATGTATTTCATACATTAAAGGCATGAAGTGTTTAATTGAAAGTTATTCGTGGTTGATGTGATTTGTGAACGTGGCAGAACGAACGAACGATCAATTGTTGGTTGGTTGTTGGTGGAAAAGGTGTGAGTAAAAAATGAGAAGAATATTTAAACATGGACGTGTGATTGTGCGTTTTATATTAGACAAAGTTTAGACATTTTTGTTTTTTAATTAAAATAAATCAAATTTTTTTTAATATTTTTATTCACAATTGAGGGTATGTTATTGGGATTATGCAAATGTCATTATTTTTAACATTTGAGTGAATTTGAAATATTACAAATACGGTCGGGAGGATTGTTTATTTCGTACAATTGTTTCCGTGCAAGGGGATTTTCATGTTTGAATTGAAACAAATATACACAAAGCATAAGTGCATTTTTTATAATAAACATTTAAAAGGGTTTGCAAACGCGTTTCAGGTGTATTTGTTTAATGAATAAAAATATGTATCAAATAATGTAATAATTCAAATAATAAAAACAATTATTATTGCAAGTTAAATTTTAAATGAATAAATTTAACAAAAAATGATTTATTGTTATTAAAAATCAAAGTATGTAATAGATGAGTTAAGGATAGATTAGAATAGAATTTTACAGGGTGATACAAATTAAAATTTTGTAAAAGAGTAAGAAGAAGAAATGGAAGAAGTAAATAAGAAGAAAAAAGATTTAAATGATTAAAAATTCATTTGCAAAGACATCCTATCTCTCAGAATACTTGATATTTAGAAGATAGTTGAGCAGGAATGAAGAAGGAAGAGTAGTAGGATTTACTGGATTTGTGGGAGTTTATATCTTTGATAGTTTCTTGACTTACGACCGCTTCACTTTAGTTTTGTAAATGCTATAACAGCCATATTAAAATTTATATTATAATGACTGTGTCAATACCATATTAAACTTTTAACCAAAAATTTAGACTTTTTAATTCTTTGGAAATGATTTCCTAAAAATAAATACTATTCTAATTTCCCCCCCCCACCCCTCTGATGAAGTTTTCATCGTATTTGGACGTTTTTGGGTTCAGGTAGACGATTCGGTTTATTTTTGCGATGATGCCCGTATAGATGTATGTATCTATATATGTGTGTGTGTGTATATACATATGTGTAAATGTGTGTGTAATTAAGAGTTTTCTCTTATTCAAATCAACAAATTCCTGCTTCCTATTTACACCCATAAAATCTTAACCTTAACTTTCATGTACTTCAAGATTTTAATATATTACCAATTAATTAATTTATTTTTTTTTTACTAAGTCTATGAATTTACAATTTTTACAGCCTATTTCTACATGTACGTATATAAAATTTTTACAAAAGCTTTTACTGATTTAATGCAATTAAAATATTATTTTTGATTAAAATATCTTTGAAAGGGAAATCAACATATATATTAGACTTTTGCAATTCAGTTTATTTGAGTGACGGGTCATTTTAGTTCATTATTCTTAAATAAACTAGTTTGCTCATTTAGGTAAATCGCTCTTTTTAGTTCACTGATTTTACATCTACAATTCTACATGCATATACATGCACATGTATGTATGTAGATATGTTGTGGGCTTTGACAGTATTAAACACAGATCTGTGATTAAAAAACTATGAAAACTAAAATTCATTAATTAATTAACAAATAAATTTGCTTTATAAGGGCTTTATAAAACAAATTTTGTGAGAAAATCTTTTTTAAAAATCTGATAAATCCAAAATATTTTTTTTTGTGAATAGGATAGTACATATTAGTGGCCTGCGTAGGCAGTCTTGAAATGTAAATACGTCATGTGTTATACTAAGCCAATAATAAATGCTGTCGTACTGTAAAAGAGGCACGATGGATGTATTGGGGTACGTGTATATGACTCTTAACAAGCGATGTCGCCAAGACGTCTTGTTTATAACAAACAATGAAAAGAAGTACTGTTGATACATGTTTAAGGAAGGTTTTTTAAATCAAGCGCACACAACTCATGTAAATGCATGTGTGCGTTTGTATGTGTGCAGAAAAATAAGAGAGCATACACAAATTATGTAGGTATATATGTATGTACATGCATGACGTTTGTATACGCGCCAATGAGAGAAAAAAGCACAAACACCACACATTTTTCAGTCACGAACTGTTTTCTTCTTTACTTTTATACCTGCAATAAGTTAAACAAATGTATTGCCAACGGTATTGTTTAGCGTTTGTTTCAGAAGATTTTCCTGTAGCAAACCATTTGAAATTGCCCTCATGTCTTAAAAGTTCTGATAAGACGTCTTGTGCAGGTGTTTAGTACATATATGTAAGCGTTTACTTTAGTTTTCTTGTTTATTGCATTTGCGGTAGTAGCCACTCCCAGAAAAAATATTGGTTGGAAAATGCTTAGGCCAATAAAATATCATTTGCATGAACTTTATTTCAGTTCACACTATCAATTTTCTATTGATCAAAAACACAATTCATGTTCATTGCCATCAGGGCATAATTGTAACAAATATATGATTCTGACAATTCTTAAATTGAGCTAGCTCATTAACCGAACGTATGCTTTTGTCATGACTAATTAACTTATTGGTTAACACAACCGAATAAAATATTATTAATTGGATTTTACTACCAACTTTTGGTATTGGCAACTAAAAAGTTATCGTCCTATATTAACGTTAAAATAAACACCTTCTTTCAGTTGCTGCAACTAACTAGAGGTTGAGTTTACTAAAATAGTTTATAGCAGCAATTTAAAAAATTAGCTATTGTGATTTTCAAAGGTACTATGATTTGTGAATTCTCAGATGGTTTTTGAAAGTCTGTGCATAAGATAACAGATTTGTGGCTGTTAAAAATGTGTGGTTGAAGAAATTCATATAGACAGACCACCAGGAAATAAATTTCAATTATAATAAACTTATGACAATATGTCAAATAATAAATTTCTTAAATTGTGTATTTTTGTTTGCGTCTATTGCTTATTTTTATTTCAGTAAGGAAGGCCAATTTTTCTTTCACAGGTACCAATAATGATATTGTTTTAGTTATACTAACCATATTTTCGGTAGCACGAATAACTTTTATTTCAAATTCAATACTGTTAACCAATTTTTTCTGTTGCTGCAACTATTTGGTTAAGGGTTATAATTTAAATATGGTGGTACCACAAGAAAATTGCAGTCGTTGTACCAGAATTCTATGAAGTTGGTGCAACCGCCAAAATTCGATTGGCAACAAATTCGGTTGTCTCAACGAAACTGTTTTTTCTGTTCACAAATGGATCATCGCAAAATTATTCAATTGGCTAGTGCGTGCCAACGTATGTTCATTAATATTAAAAAAAAAACTGCAAAGAAAATGGTGGAAAAGACCAGGGTTTAATATGCGCGCCATCAATGGATTCTATTGTACTACGCATTTCAGTTTAAAAATTTCATGTGCATGAAGCCCTAATTCAACCAAAAACTTCTGCCCATGCAGTTTTTTTTGCATTTCTATTCCTATACCTCCACAAGCTGAATTGGCGATGACGTCATGTCATGCGACCAGGACGCTTGAATTTTTCTTTCCTTCTCTTTCCGTACTTTTCCACTTTCTTTTTCGTTTTTCATACTATTAAATTTTTATATCCGCACACATTTAAAATTCTTTCGGTATGTACTCAATACGAGTATAACGAAATGTCAGCGTGGTAATGCGGCCAACTTATTCCCACAACTGTCTACATCAGATGCGTAAACAGTTTGTGTGGTAATGCTGCATTAGTTTACTCTCAGTTTCCACAATCGATTCCTCTAGAAAATTGGTAAGAAAAATCATTAAAAAAATTATTTGCTTTTCATATAAATTTTCTACTCAACTCGACGGTCTTTGTTGTGGAAACAGGAGGTTAATTTTACATTTTAAAAATAATTTTTTATATTTTCAGTGTTACGATACTGATAAATTTTTGTCTACACCTTTTCCAGTTGTAATTCAGAAAGCGTCAATTGATTTCTCAATTTTAATTCAGAAAGCATCAATTGTAGTTTACATTTCTGAATGTTAATTCGGAAAGCATCAATTGTAATTCTGATATTGTCAATTGTAATTCACGCTTTCTGAATTAAAATTTATAAATCTAAATTACAATTGACGCTTTCTTGATTTAAATTGATATATCTAAATTAGAAGTGACGCTTTCTGAACTTAAATTGATAAATCTAAATTACTATTGACACTTTTTGAATTATAATTGACGCTTTCCGAATTACAACTGAAAAAGATGTAGTCACTTTTCCAATCTAAAAATTAATTACACTTTTATTAAGTTATAATTTAAGTTGAAATTTGAGGGAGCAGAAAAATATTAATTAATTGCTTTGACATAATCTAATGTTAAGATTTTTGTCTCTTAAAACTGTTCAATCTCTCATACAAGTTAAGAATTTTAAGTTTAAAGAAACGCCATCAAAATTTAGTTAAGTAAAAGAAGAAAACTAAAACTTTTACAGAGTTAAAATTTTTGCAGTAATAAGAAAAACCTTTAGTAAAAAGTTTGCTATTATTTTTACGTTTCAGAAAGTTTTTAATGTATGTAGTTTACATCGAATAACACAACTATAGATGCATTAAACCAAAAATGATGTTAAAAGTTTTATGAAATAAAGAAGAATATAAGAAGAAGACCTTATAAGCAAGCAATGCATTAAGGAGGCTTCCATAATTATATAACAAATTCAATATTACAAATCAGTCTACATTTGACCATTTTAAAACTAGTAAATGCATACTTTAATAAATTTTCTTCGTTCTATTATAGTAATGCCTATTTCTTGACTTGGTAGTCAAACTGTAATTATTTTTAAGTTCGAATTAATAAGAAATTGTGTTTTTGAGTGCATAATTAAATAATAATTAAATGCCCAACATTGTGTAATTAATTATTATTTAAGTTTTACGACCGCACTATATGTTTTTATGATTGTGCGTGTTTATTGAAAACACATTCATGACATCATGTGGTCGTATTGAAAACATCATGTGGTCGTATTAGGAAGAATTTCGTTTAATTTTCATAAATATATAACAAATACAATTCATAGTTTCATATCATGGTAGAAATAAATAGAAAAATGCATTCTGATGCTCCTTTGACTTCATAAAATGTGTTTTTATGCAATTTTATTTTCTGAATTTTTATAACCTAACTTTTTTGTTTATGGTAAACAGCTGTTCTTCGGAAAGCTTTCCATAATATTTGGAAGTTTTTTGGTGTTGCTGTACTTTCAACATAATTTAATAAGAACTTTAATTAACCACTGAAAAAATTAAATTGTATTTCATTACAGCTTAAATTTAAATAAAAATTAGCTAATTATATATTTAATTATTTAGTCAAAAAATATGGGTAAGTACCAGTACCCAATAGTTAAAGCTCGGATATCATCGGTCAGATAAATAATGGCAGAGCTTTTCTGTCTTAAGCATTTGAACCTGTCATATGTTATACCAAATATATTGTAATGGTATTATGGTACGGTAAGCTTTTGAACAAACAATAAAAACAAAAACATAAAAAAACCATAAGTATTCAGTATCAAATGCAGGGTTGACCCAATATTAAACCCATCGTCTATGTTCTGGCTTCCAAATCGTTTTCACATATTTTCTTTACATGGATTTGGTCGACAGTTTTCTAGACCTAGTTGTTTTACTAAACCTTACCAAGCTTAATATTATTTCATACTATATATGTATGTATAACATTTGCAGTGTATATATACATTTACCAAGTGTGCCCCACTTGGCTATATTAAAAGAACGTCCGATTCTGAAATGTGGATTAATGAGACCTTATTCACCAAATTCACTCTGATTCACTTGAATCGGTACAAAAGGAATTTCTGTTAAATTGTTCTTCGAGTACTATGTTTTAACAAAGTTAACTTGCCTTCTTGCTCTGCTCGATTTCCCCTTATTAAGCTGGCTATTCTAAAAAGCCGTAGAACTATGTTGAATGTACCATTGGTCTTCAATATTATTAATGGTGATATCTGTTCTGGATTTATAATCAACGAAATTTCGTTTAACGTTCCTACGTTCCTCAACGTACTTCCGTTTTAATAATGTTTCCTAAGCTATTGTCTATTTCGGCAAATTAATGAAATATAGCAGGCGGAAAAGGTAAGCTTTACACTAAACAAATAAATACACCAACTTCTTATTAAATTAATTTTATGAAATACACAAATTTCTTAAAAGCACTACTTAGTGCTTTTTTTTAGTTTGGCACTAACGCTCAAAATTTGGAGTTTTCAATCTTCAAAAAGTACTAAAAATAGTTCCAAAAGCATCAAATTGGCATCGCTGGTAGCGGTTGTATTAAATTTTTTATAGGTGCACTGAAAATAAAAGTGATATGCGAAAAAAATTCTATGATCAAAAATACTTTTCGCGACATTCAATGTGTTTTATATTATAAAACTTTTAATAATTAAATGAATAAATACATATGTATGTGTTAAAAAGACATTTTGATTTTTTTGGAGGTGCTTCACTGAACTGCTAGAGAGAGTTTCTACGCGGGAAAATAAATCCTGGGAATTCCCTGGAATCATTTTTTTACAAATCCCGGGAATTTTTCAACGGAAATTTTCGGGAATTTAATATTTACGTGTTTGGAATTTCGCTTTTATGCATTGCTGTTCGTTATTTTACTACTTAAAAATACAAAGCGGTAAAGATGTTTACGAAATATTTTCAACATAAAAAGTCTTTATACTCGGACAGCCTTATTTATTAAATTATTAAGGGTTTATAAAGGCTTTAAAAAAAATTATAAAAATATTTAATAAATGATGCAAAATATGGCATAATTGGGCCATTTTTGGCAGTTTTGCATGTTTGATAAGCTTTTTCCAAAGGAAACAGAACAAATAAGTAATGAATATAGGGAAGTATCTCAAGTTCGGCAAAGATTTAAGTAGAAGTAAATTTTGGAAAACGATTTCTACACTTACAAATCGTTTGGGTAAACAAACCTTTGCATAAAAACGTATGCAGAATTGTTGAAGGAACTCTTTCTATTCCACCAGGATCTTTCCAACATATGGTTAAGATTAATTAATGACTTGTTTAACGATAAAAAATATAAATAAACAAGTAAGAGTGCTATATTCGGCTGTGCCGAATCTTATATACCCTTTACCAAAGTGCGTTTATGTAGTTTAGAGATACATACATAACCACAGAGATATGCAGGTACATATTAATTTTGTGAAAAAATTCATAATTTTTGCTCTAGTGCAATTTTTTATACTAGCAATAAGTTGAATATCGATGCCTGACTTTCTACATGAAAATACAAGTTTTCACGAGAGCAAAAAAGAAACGGTTCATCTCTTTATACTTCGGTCTTTGGATAAAAGTTCATATGCAATTATTAAGGAATTGATTACATCTATATATATATTAGTAGTAAGTTTAATTAATTATGAAGCGCATTTATTGAGATACGAGTTTGGTGCATTAAGAGTAATTTTAATTCTTGATACTTGATGAATAAATTACTCGTTTGTTGCTTTTATAACTAAACAAACAAATAATGCCGTTACATCAAAACTATCCACTAAAAACAATATTTAATATCCCACTTGACATGAGATTCGATCTAATGTTCGCTAAAGCTTCGAACTTCGAAAATAGTTTTAGTAATCTATCTCCATACCAAGTAAACTATGTAACTTTTTTATTTAATAATCTTTGATTTTGCAAAATTGTTAATTTCCTCAACTTAAACATCCCATTGGAAAAGGTATATATAGTGGTGTTATGTAAACGTTTATTCCTAAACAATAGTTTTGAATTTCTTGAGCTTAAAGGAACGGTTTCAGGGAAATAAAACGGAACATTTTCTTTATTTAACTTTATAGTTAGGGCTGTAATTTAGCGATAAATTTTATTTCCATTTCCATTTACTAAAAATAAATTCAGTAAAGTGCGACTGTGACTTGCGCACAAAGGGTTCCGTAGTAATACTACATAAACTTTAGCCTATATAAAATATAATTTTGGTATTTCTTTCGCTTTTGGGGTTTTTCGGTTTTAAGCGTTTTTTAATACGGTTTTTTAGTTTTGCCGTTTTTTGCGTTATTGGCTTTTTTATTTAGTGTTTTTTTAATTTTGGTGCTTTTTTTCGTTTTACGATTTTTTCAGGTTTTTGGCATTTTTTTAATTTGGCGATTTGTTTTAGTTTTGGTGCTTTTTGCTCGTTTAACGATTTTTTATGTTTTTAGCGTTTTTTTTAATTTGGCTGTTTTTTGACATTTTGGATTTTTCATTTTAGTGATTTATTTAAGTGCTTAATTTTTTTCCAATTCAGTTCTTTTTTTGTTTTTGTGATTTTTCGGGTTTTGGTTTTTTTTAATTTGTTCTTTTTTAGTTTTGGTGCTTTTTTCTCGTTTTTAGGTTTTTTTGCATTATTTTTATATTGGTGGTTTTTTAATTTTAGTGCTTTTTTTCTCCATTTAGCGATTTTTTTAGGTTTTTGGCTTTATTTTTCATTTGGTGCTTTTTTTAATTTTGGTGTTTTTTTATTTTAGCGATTTTTTTTTCATAGAGGCAATTTTTTTGTGTTTTGGCGATTTTTTCGGTTTTTATTTCATTGTGGCAATGTTTTTAGTTTCGACCCCTTTTTCTCGTTTTGGCGATTTTTTTTCGGTTCTTGGCGTTTTTTTAATTTTGGCGATTTTTTGATTTTGGCAATTTTTTTAGTTATGCCGATTTTTTCGGTTCTTGGCTTTCTTTTAGTTATTCCGATTTTTTTGATTATGGCGAATTTTTCAATTTTTGGCGATTTTATTCGGTTTTTGGCGTTTTTCATTTTGGCGATTTGTTTCGGTTTTTTGCGTTTTTTCAGTTTGGCAATTTTTTTCGTTTTAGCGATTTTTTTAAATTTTTGGCGATTTTATAATTTGCGGATTTTTAAGTTTTACCGTTTTTGAAAATTTCAACAGTTTAACTCTTGCGGTTTCCAATATATAGCAATTAGTCAAAATTACATAGTCAAAAATGCATTAACTGATGGATCACCCTTTAATTAACATTTTTTTATTTTAGTGTTACTTGTTTTAGCCTATAAATACATTAATTTTATAAATTTCAGGTGTCAATATACATATGTACACACATACATACAATTGTATGTATATTACATGGAATTTTAAAATTTTTCGTCACTCGTTTTGGACCACCCTTTAATATTTTACTTTTATACATTTGTCGTTGTAGCGATTAAAGTTCTACATACTCTGTCCAAATTTCAGACCCGTAGCTTTTACCGTTCCTGAGAAAATAGCCTTCTTCCTATATGCAAACGACTTTTTGTTAAAAAGGGAAAACTTAGTCTTATTTTTGCGGTAATTGTATACTACATAATGCTTTATGAAATTTTCCAAAAATATTAACGACAAATATTTGTAAGAAAAAATAAATTATAAGTCGATAAAAAAACGCCAAATTATTAACCGGACATGTGGCAACTACAATATTTAAGCGTCATTCTAACGGTTCTTTTTTGTTGGTTTAATACTAAAGATGAAAAAGGCATACATACATAAATAAATGTTAAAACGAGTTCATAGTTACACATTTTCTTTTATCCGAAATAATTGTTTAAGAAAAAAAGCAAAATGAGTTACAAACGCGTGGAAACATATATAGAAGTCAGAGAAATAATAATTTAGCATTATTAAAATGGCTTGTCTGTTAGAGAAATAGGTGGTGCTGTTTCCAGGAGTCACTCCACTGTCCACGACATTATTAAGCGATATAAAGAAACAAATTCTGTGGAAAACAAGATCAGGCCTGGACAACCAAAAAAATTTTCTGCTTCAGATGAACGTTGGATTGTGAACCAAATAAAAAAAGAATCCGAAACTAAGTGCCCCGAAATTAGCAAAACTGGTTTCTGAAAGTGTGAACGTAACCGTTAATCCTGAAACAGTCCGCAATGTACTCCGCAGAAACAATTTCCACGGTAGAGTTGCACGAAAGAAGCCATACGTGAATAACATTAATCGCATAAAGAGACTTAATTTAAATTTCTATCTTATCTTGAAAATAAATTAAAATCGAGTTCAATATCATCTGTCGCTGAGTTGAAAATCTGCCTCAAGGAATAATGGGAGAAAATTGAGCCTCATTACTGGAAAAACTTAGTAAAATCAGTTCCCAGGAGATTAAAGGACATTCTCAAAAATAAAAGACCACCCACGAAATATTAAAGCAACAAAAACTTAGTTTCTCCCAAAAATACATTTGAAGTGTCCGGTTAATAATTTGATGTTAATTTTTTGGTTATCAGAATATTTTTATTTTAACTTTTAAAGAAAATGTTTTATATTTAAGAAGTTTATTATTCGACATATTGTCATAATTATATTTTAATTTGAAATTTATTTGCTGGTGGTTTAGCTTGGTCTATATACGTATTTCATTGGCGCTTAAACCAAATCATCAGTAGACTTCAACCACAAATTTTGAACAGTCACAAACCTCTTACTTTATGCACAGACTTTCAAAAACTATATGAGAATTCAGAGAATAATAATATTTTTGAAAATCACAATGCTAACTTCATGCCATTTTTTGATTATACATGCGGCCGATATAGTCTAAATTCCAGATTTAAACTCTGTGCTGTATTAAATTAATAACAACTAGTTTAAAAACTGCAGAATTATTTCGAATTGTTTTAAAAAATCCCCACTGTGTATCGGCTACTTAGGCCCCACCAGAAGGCACCGTCGGATCGAGCTAAAAAATTATGACCTCATTTATGGCAGCAAACGTCATATTTTAGGCAGAGCACATGTGTAGTATATCAATTAAAGAAAAAAATCTTTGCGACCAGTCTAATGTGCATACATTACAAAAGCACTCTTCAAACCTTTAAATCTCTGCATTATCTTGTGTATCTGGAACAGCCAATATACTAACTTTCGCGATTTCATATAAATAAATGTGGCTTACAAAGGCTTTGCTCTTTTCACCAAATTAATACATTTATATGTCTAGAGATACGTTTTTCATTCCTAAAGGCATTAAGCAGATCTCCATGATTGTTAGTATTTCGCACTAGTGATGATTATGATTGCACCTTCATAAGAATGTGTAAAGGCGAACAATAACGTGTTTATATAAGAAAGTTAATTGAAATATATTTTTGAAATTTTATTTTTAGTGGGAATCTGTATACCGGTACATACCGGTATAGACATAAACGGTATCCTCGATACCGGTATTTTATAACCGAAAGGGATTTCGGTATCAGTATCGGTACCGGTATCTAATTATAGCGGTATTTGAATCGGTATCGGTATTTTTACGATACCGTTTGCCAACCTTGGTTTGAAATAACAAAAAAAAACATGAAGAATATTTCTTGACGAAGTAACCGAAGGTTAACGAAATATCTATAATAAAGCTTTATATAAAAACAAAGACCTAAAGCTTTAAAAAACTTGTTTAATTTAACATAGAAAAAGTTGAAAAATTTGATAAAAATTTATTATATTACTTGGCATGTAAATGTAAATGGCACACAAAAAGTATTTAATCTACTTATACATATATAATCAGTTTCGAGCGCTGGTTGAGGTAGAACTTATTAACTACTTAATAGTAGAATTAGTCGATTCGCATCGTGTTACTTTTGAAGTGGTCGTATCGTTCAATTCTTGATGTTAGTTAGTAAAAACCTGACGTTGCCAGCGAATGTGTCAGCTGTTATTGTATTTCTCTTTACTTTATACATGTGTGTGTATGTAAGTAAGAGCGAAGTTGACGTAGAAATCTATTTTCTGTACATTTCTACCTCCCGTACGTTACGATTAGGGATGCCAATCGGGATCGATTTTTGGAAATCCCGGGATTTTTCGAGATCTCGGGATCTAAAATTTTTTGGTTAAAATAAATAATTTTTTTTTAATATATATTACTTTAATAACAAATTTTATGCATTTTAAAAAGTTTTATGTTGATAATATATCATTACACAATTGTCTTTAAAAATAAAATAAATAAAAATCATAAGAATTTTTTCATCTATTTTTAAGTTGATTAATCCCATTTGATGTTAGAGAATTTATACTGAAGTCCATAACTAAATATAAATATTTTTTCTACAATCTAAACCAAAACGAACATACATACATATGTACATATATATCTATTGACTTTTGAAAAACGAAATGAAAATAAAAAAATTGTCAACACTAATTTTATACACTGCAACTATGAATAAATTTCCGCAAGAAATGTCTCCCTTCTCCAATTAGATTTTTTTGTTTTCCCTATTACTTGCTACTTTTTGAAATTATTCCCCGGGAAAAATTTCTCGTGGAATTTTATTCATAATTGCCCTTATAATATTGAATAAGACCGAATAAATTTGTCAAACTTATGAATTTTCCTTCCAAAGCTTCTTTTTGGTTTCAAAATAATTCTTAGTTGTATATTGTAGCACTTTTGATGAAAATAACCGTGAAAAAGTATTTATGTTATTTTGTTTTTGTTGTTAATTTATAAAAAATATGTCACGAATAGTCATTAAATTTGTAAAACTGCAGGTATAAAATTGTATGGGACTTTTAAATATTATAAAAAATACCATCAAATCAACGAAAATTTTTATTTATAAGTGGTTTTTTATATAAAAATTGTTAAGAAATCCCGAACAATAAATCCCGGGATTGAATTTTACAAATCCCGGGATTCGGGATTTCCCGTTTGGCATCCCTAGTTACGATACATATTAAATAAACAGCAACATATTTTAGTAATGTTACAGAGTTTTTCAGCTGATCCGTCAACTCACGATACGAATCTACTAATTATACTATAAGAAACGACAACGTATGTACCTTTTTCTTGAAGGCATTTGAAATTAAAATTAAAGTAAGTGAACTTATGTTTTCCGATATTCCAAGAATTGCTAGAGGAATATCGAGACTTTTTTTCGATTTTATCGTAGGCGACATGTTATTGAAAATGGAAATTTTTATTGATATTAAAATTTTATAGGCCTACCAATAGTTTAGATATATCAAAATGCATAAATTGTTGATAACTTTTCAGATACGGACTGTGGAACTACATATATCGTAAGGAACAATTTACTTAAACAAACATATTTGGGTATATAAAAAACCTTCTCCTGAAAAATTTAATATTTATCGCTTACGATTAAATCGAAAATAAATCTCGATATTATTTATTACGAATTAATACGCAAATAGAGACACAGACTAATTGCATCGATTGTTTCTAATCCTATCAAAACGAAGCATGGACAAGTACATATCGAGCTTTATTTGCGATTTAATCGTAAACGACAGAGATAAAAAGGACTTTTTAATTTTCAAATATGTTTTTGTACGTCAATTGTCGCTTACGGTAAAACTTTACAGCGCTATCTTAAAAGTTATCGAAAATTGTGGCATTTTTATAATTCTAAACAATGGGTAGGCCCATAAAATTTTATTTTCAACAAAAAAGTATAATTTCGATAACATGTCGCTTACGACAAAATTAGAAAAGGGCTCGATATTCCTAAATGTCGTTTGGGTACCCTTTGAAATGTTAATTAATAGTATTAATTAATAAAATTAAAATAATTGCACTTCAAAATGCCTTTTGTTTTTTGTTAAATTTTTAAAATTTTATACTCCTATTAATAGTTTAAAATTATTCAAATGCCAAAATTGTTGATAACTTTTAAGATACAGGCTAAAAAAATTTATCGTAACCGACAATTTGCGTATATTTCGTCAGGTGATTATTGGTTATCCGCAGTAATAATGTATTTTTAATACACTGTGCAGCAAATCAGTAACCACCCGAAGATTTGTAAAACGTATTTGAATAGTTTAAAAAAAACTTCTCGTAAAAACTTTCGTTTGGTCGCTTACGATTAAATCGAAAATAAGGCTCGATATGTACATATTAGTGATGCACGAATATTCGTATTTGAATTGTCGAATATTCGCCCATTTTCAGGTGAATACGAATGTATTCATATTCGCCAAATTCACGCGGATACGAATACAAATACGAATATTTTTCCAAAGGAATTAAATAAATAAATGCATAAAACCCAAACGAAATTTAAATAAATGACTAAAAATTTTAGTTTGTACAAATACATTATTTTTTATAGTAATTTGTGCTTTGCATCATCTTCAAATATTATTTAATGACGATCATTAAAATGTTGGGTACTTTTTATTAACTTCAAGGTACGCCAAACAAGAGTGTGAAGTAATTTTTCATAACAATTTTTAAATATTTCATATTGCGTATAATATTCGCATTCGTATTCGCGAATATCGTTTCAAATATTCGTATTCGTATTCGCGAATATCAAAAATTGACATTCGTTACATTACTAGTACATATGTACGTATACAAGAATTTAAATCACATTTTTAGTTAATAAAAGTATTGAAAGAATAAAATAAAAAATTTGGTACAATCGAACGGAAAAAATTACACTTTTTATAGAAAGTTAGTACAATTTGTAGTAAATTACGTTCTCTTGAAAGTTGTTTATATATTAACTGCCTTATTCATAAAAAATATTTCAGGTTTATTAAACGCTTATTTGAGATATTTCTATGGGAAATTTGTCAAATAAACGTGTAAAAAACCCAAAATATTTTTTATGAATTAGACTATAAATATACAAACACACATTAAAAAAAAAGAAAAATACATGTACCAATATTAGCACTTTTTATTTCATTGAAACATTTCATTACGAAACAAAAATAAAAATTAATATTTTCAATATGTTTTAGAACTTTTGTTGCCGAGTATATTTTTCCATGCTGCCATTATTTATTGTAAAATCAGTGTTACCATTTTGTTTATATCTGCTAAATTTTTGTAACGGAGCTTTTTAATAAAAATAAACAAATATTTGGATTTGGGATATGTTATAACTGTTTATTTTGTATATACTTTGATTTTTTTTCGGGAGTATCACAATTAAATAAAATAAGCCTAAATTAAAATAAACTGAAATTTTGCACAGAGATAAATTTAAATTGGATAATTGTAAAATTTTTTTATTTTATATATAAAAATGGTTAAGCGGTTGTATAAAATTTCAAGCAATTATCGTGGTCTTAAATAAGCTGTTGCGGCTATTTTTAATAACTCCAGACCATTTCCAGTAATTATCGTGATCTTATATAAGTAATTGTGGATTAAGGGCAAATAAATCAGTCAATGATTATATGTATTTTATTTTTAAATCTAATTTAAACACAAAATTTTGTTTTTCACCACAAAATTAAATAAATCTTAAATAGCCAACATTGTGCATTTAAGCGTTGTTTAAATTTTACAAACATACCATATGTTTTGTGCATGTAAGTGTTTTTAGAATGCATGTACATAAACATCATGAGGTCATATTAAAAATAATTTCGTTTAATTTTCAACAAATGTAACACATATTTTCATTTCATGAAATATATAAATAGAAAAATGCATTCCGATGCCCTTTTTGTATCATAAAATTTGTTTTTTGCTATTTAATTTTTCTGCAGTTTGATAAATCAACTTTCTTATTTATATTAAACAGCTGTTCTTTGGAAAGCTTTCCATAATATTTGGAAATATTGTAGTGCTACCATACTTTCAACGTAATTTGATATTAACTTTAATTAGCCACTGAAAAAATGAAAGTGTATTTAAATCAATTTTAATTTTTTGTGAAAATTAACTTAAACTATGTTTAAACATTCAGTGCTTTATTAGCTATAAGAGATTAATCGTGGCATATATTATGAAATAAAGACGATGCTTACAGACCATAACATTCGCATAGACGAAGAAGAGGGTGATGAAAATTATATTCATTGTATTATTCGCGCGATCTTCTAGTAAAATTTATAAAATCACCTTAAGAAATGACAATGAGTTAGAGAGCAGTGATAATGAGTCATTACAAACATATATATGTATATATATTATTTCTTACACAGCTCAAGTTGCAGAGATCGTGACGGAAAATCTTATTATTGAGTTAAAGTACCCAACATCAATTAACATATTTGAAAATTTTTTCAGTGATGAAGATTATGAGGTTATCATTCTAAACAAAAAGTTTTATATTTCCCAAAACAATAAACATGACTTTTAATAAAATGTGGATGTTTTTAAAAATTGTTTTTTGGGTATAATACTTCACTTCTACGTAAATTAGTGTATTAGAATCAAGATGAAGATTGTAACGTAGCCCTTGTTTACTTAACTGTGAAAGATAGTATGGATCAATTTTGCCGAAATATCGCCTGCTTTAACATGAGGTGCGTTGTATTAGAAATATTAAATGGAAGACGTCGTAAGCCTTCATCAGTTGTGCTAGGTTCAAGTGGGAATAATGATGGTAATCTTTCTCGGATGATACACAGAGAAAAAGCTGCTTCATAGAATTAAGAAGATATTCTCTATAAAACGTTTTTAGGCTAAGGGCTATCCCAGCAGAAAGAAGCGAAGATTTTTTCATAGGGATTCCTTATTGTTTTTATGTGGTAAATCTTATTAATTTTATCAAGAAGAAAACCACATAAAATTAAGAAGAAATCTTATTATTCACAACTTTTTTACTCAATTTCCTTTATTTTTTGCATCAAAAAAACAATTCATAGAGAAAATCTTCTTGATTCTATTAGGTTTTCTTATAATTTGTAAACTATGGGGATTTCTTATTGATTTTATTAGGTTGTCTTATTGATTTTTTTTAAAAAGTTTTTCTTCTTGATTTTATAAGGCTATCTTATTTACTTTTTCAATTAAGTTTTCTTCTTGATTTTATTAGGTTCCTATATGATCATGTGTAAAGCATCTTATTGATTTTTTAGTAAGCAAATTTTCTTGATCTTATGAGGTGTCTTGTTATTTCATATCTATAAATAGACATGCAGACAATTTTTTTCCATGATCTTTTTCATTTTTGTATAAACACGTTTGCACAATTATTTCAGTGGTTTTTCAGACTGCTTGTTAGCATATTGGTTAGAGTGTTTGTCTATCAGTCAGAAGTTTGCTGGTTGTCTCCTCTCAAGTTATAATATGTATGTAAGTATGTATAAATAAATAACATCTCCATATACTACATACATATGTACATATGTAAGTCAATGGAGTTTAAATGAGAAAACATAAGCAAAGCACCTAGAATAAAGACATAATTTTTTTATGAGGTCGCCTCATAAAATCAAGAAGAAAACATTATTAAAAAATCAATAAGACAAGCTCATAAAAAATACAAGATTTCTTCTTGATTTTTTCTAAAAGGTTTTCTCTATGAAAAAGATTTTCATATTGAAAAAAACCATGGAGATTTCTTATTAATTTAGTTCTATTTTATGAGGTATTTAGTAGGCACTGTTTTCTCTGTGTATTAACTATATGTGCTAACTCGTTCAGTAGCTTATTTTTCATACAAACCTATCATCAAAACCATGCAATTTAATTAGTGAACAACCTAAATCTTATCAACCCCGAAATTTTTAATGCCATATAGAATGCTGTTGCCGTGTAAAAAGTTAACTTAATTGTTATTTGTTGAAAATGGTTTTTTCAATTAAGGACGCCAACTTTTTTCATAGAATTAAAAAAAATTGTTTTTTGTGTGATAAACTCCTAATTACCTTACAATTATGAAATATATGTATTGATTTTAAATGTTTTCCTTCTAGTTTGTATGTGGGTCCAAATATGTTAATGTCACTCGCAGTCGCGTTCATAACAAAAATAATCGCATCCATACGGGAACTTGAATATTACATGGATTCATCTATCGAAAATAGAAATCTGTTCATCTACAGTGAACATTTATTCGAACGACAAGCCGAGAGAAAACGCAAGTATTTTTGTACAAAATCTGGTTCGGTAGTTCAGATTTTATAATCGAATCTATAGATAGTAATTTCGACTGAATGTTTGTACTTGACTACGAAAATTTTAATTAAATCTTATCGGGCTACAGTTTTTATCCCTTTATTGAACACCTTATATGTTTTTAAACCAGAACTCCATATTTACATACATACATATATACTATGTATGTACGGTCGTTATTTTCGGAGACACTTTTGAAAAATTGTTCTGGCGTCAGTTCAAAACTTTTATTTGCTTGTTTTTTAAGTACAATATTTTATAAGAACTAATTGACGTAAAGTAGCCAGAAATTAATGTTAATTAATAATATTAGGTTATGTACGTACTTACCCAGCAAAAAGTTAGACATAAACAAAAAACTACTTGCCATATAGATAATGACTAACTTTTTTAATTGCCTAATTTCATTACTCGCTTAAAAATCACGTTACATTAAATTTAAAGAAATTATGTAGAAGTTAATTGATGCGAAGAACTATTCTTTTAGTTTTCATAGATTACGTGAATATGTTGCCAAACAAAAAATCTAAGTAGTTCTCAAGAATCGATTATTTCGGTCTCACGCCTTGTTAAAATCATTAAGTTTGTAATCCAGTAGGGAAGAGCTTCCACCTAAAATGCTTAATTCCAACCCAAATTACACATTAGCATCAGAACTACTTGCCATATAATGACTTACTTTCCAGATGACCAAATTTCATTATTCGCTTACAAATCACATTACCTAACATTTTAAAAAATTATGTACAAGTTACTAAGTCCTCGTCCAGACTTACAATTTATATTACTGCAATTTCTAAAAATTCTATTTATTTGTTGTTATATTTTTTATTTTTCACACAGCTGAATACAACTAACAACTTGATATAAAAACGTACGAATTTCAAATCAAAAGGATTTGCCGAGCACATGAAACTGTGTACCTCTCCCCAATCTTCTAACCCCTCTCACCCTAAACTCAAGAATTGAGGCAACAAAAATTGCAAGTCTGGGCAGGGACTTAATGATGAGAATGATTTTGCCAAATAAAAAAGAGTAAGTACTTAGCAAACGATTTAAAATTCGGATTCAAATTTGTGAGAGGGAAAATCCATTAAATTTTGCTACATTAAGAATGCATAAACGGTCACACTTAACAACTCTCACTCATTCAATTTAGTTACTCGCAGGGATGACAAAGTTGGCACAATTGTACTTTTTTTAGTACAATTCCAAAAATTTCTAATATATTATTATTGAATTTAATATCGCAACTCGTTTTTGCTGTCCAACACATGCACACATATTGTGAATATGTTTTTGCACTTGTGTTTTGCGTTTAATAACAGATAATCTCGAGAGGCCATATGTTGTTTTTGCATAGAGATCATTTAAAATATATCAAGTTTGACAGCAGCGGCGAATTTAGTTTGTTGTTGAGAGATTTTTTTTGTTAGATTTTCATTACACTTGTCTGATTTATTGTAAACAACTAAGTCTAACTTCACAAGTATTTCGTTTTCAATATGATCGCGTCGTATTAATTCAGTTTATCTGTGGTATTAATATAAAATTTATTCGAAATAAAAAACTTGCTGTATTAATGGTGTATTATACTCGTGTATATTACTCGTTAAAGTGATGGAAATTAATGAAGCTTGGTCTGCAACATACATATGTATAATGAATTTTTACGTTTCGTAGAACAAGTAAGGATGACAAGCCGTACAATGTACCCTTTAGAGAAGAGTGGGCTAGGTTGTTTCCGTGGCTGGTGAAGAATGGTAAGCAAAAAATACAAATTATGAAAAAAAATTATGTTCATATTAAATGCCATTCTTCCACCGATACCCACACGAAAAAAGCAGCTGCTGCAAAACAACAACGAAAATGGACTCCTTTTTGCAAAATCCTGTATGACATATGTATAGCAGAGTCAGCAAAACGACTTGAAATAATGTTGAGTCTGTTTGTTACAGAACATTATTTGCCCTTTTCAATGTTAGATCACTTAAATATACTCTCAAATTACCAAAAAAATAAAATTTGTAATAAACAGGCTGAAAGGCAAAATATAATAATGAATGTTACAGGCCCGGAAAATATCACCGGCATTAGTAATTTCTGTAAAGATTACTATTCTTTAATACTTGATGAAGGTACTGATCGGAGGATATCAAAAATTTTGATGGCTTTTAAGGATTTGTGCATTTAGAGGAGTGCTCAGATAATGGTATATTTAATCAAACAATAAAAATGTTAAGCGAATGTAATATTCCGATAAATAACATTGTTAGTACCACAACAGACAATTGTGCCGTAATCACGGGCAAAGTAAATGGAGTACAGTCCAAATTTCAGGCTTTGGTACCACATATATCAGTAGCAGCATTCAAGTGTGGATTTTCGGATGATACTGATAAGTTTTTAAAAGATATAAGTAACTATTTTAGCAATAGTAGTAGTAGAAGACACGATTTCCACACGTTTCAAGCTTATTTTGAAACGGACACTCATAATATTTTAAAATTGGCATTGATTGGCTGAAATTTAATTTATTTTTGTCTAACTGACTGAGATATAAGATATTTATTGCATACATTCTGACGTATACATGCCTTTTTTATATTTGTATTTTGAAATAATATACTAAATGTTATTTTTCTTCATATTTACCTAATGTATATATTATTTTGTTTTCAAAATCTATTGTTACTTTATATTTACATATATACATATAGAGATACTTTTCTTTTAATGTTTTCTTTTTTGAGTTGAATTATTAACCATATATGGCTCTATGAGCTCGGTTATTTTGTAATTCTTAATAATAAAGTAAAGTAAAGTAAAATATTCCTTCACAAGGTGGTTATCACGTCAAAAAGTCATCAACAGAGTTTTGGAACAGTGGTATCCACTCCAATATTATTTCACGCTGAATAATTTTGAAGCTGATTTAACAAGTCCAAAAAACTTTATTATATCTGGATTTTCTGATCCAGTTTATAAAATAGCTATATTTTCTTTTTTTGCAGTACGTACTGAAAATTGTGAACACAGCAATTTGGAAATGCAAGCAGAAGACGCTCGTAATTTTTTGAAAAAGGAATTTTTAGACAAATGCGAGTTTTCAAAACTAAACTTCAAAGAAATTCATTTGCCTCTTAGTGATATATATTGTGGAACTGAAGTAGATATCTATATATCTAAAAATAGAATTGAACATTGTATAGTTACGGGTTTAAAAAGAAATTTTAAACAGTTCTATATAACATTTTACGAAACTCTAAGAAATAAGGCTAACTTTGATGACGAAACTTTAAACTGGCTAGCAAAATTCACACCTGATAATGTTTACTTCATACTTTTCCTTTCCTGTTAAAAATTTTTCCAAATGAAAGCACAAATTATGATACTATAAATAACGAGTTTCGAGCTTTGGCGGATGTAAATGCGTTAAAAATATTTAAAAAAGAAAATATTTCTATATTTTAGTCTAAACTAGCAGCAATGACAAATGAATTGGATGAGCTAATGTTGCTAGAGTTATCAGAGGAATATTGTTTATTCCGAACTCGTCAGAAAATGTGGAAAGAATATTCTCATTTCAGAATATAATCAAAACGAAGGAACGCAATAGGCTGTACATATGTGCCATCTGTTTCAAATCTAATCCAAACAAAAGACTTATTAAAAACACATAACTCTTGTTGCTATAATTTTAAAATAACAACTGATTTGTTATCAAAAAACATGTGATTTTGATCTCATTTATTTTTATATACGTTATTTATGTCTATAACACATACATAGATAAGTGTGTATTTATTTTATAAGTTCTTTTTATTATATATTCGTATATTTTATACGTACAAATTAATTTTAAGTACGTTTAATTTTTGTTTAAGTTGCTAAAGACATTCATATGTATGTAGATATGTATACAAAATAATAGAAAAACTTTAAATAAATTTATTATCTGACATATTGGGTTTTGTATCAGTTTCAAAGCCTACTAAGCTTATGTTTTCTTTTCAAAAATATTATTATTTTATGAATTCTCATATAGTTTTTGAAAGTCTGTGCATAAAATAAGATGTTTGTGACTGTTCAGAATTTGTGGTTGAAGTCTACTAATGATTTGGTTCAAGCGCCAATGAAATACGTATATAAATATGCTAAGCCACCAGCAAATAAATTTCAATTATAATAATAGAAAAACATAAAAACAAAAAAAAAACGATTTTAGTACTCGAAAGAATACAATTTTAAAAGCTAGTTGGTACGAAATTAATTTTCTCATTTATCATCCCTGGTTACACATATTTTTAATATTCCGACCAGGGATGGGGAGGTTAATATCATCATAATTATTGTAATCTCTTTATATACGAAACTATCAATGCAGAAGTGGTGTAAGTTTTTTTAACAATTGCTCTTTTCAAACTTTTAATTGCTTTATTAATTTTCAATATTATGATCTCCGCAAACACGATTTGCAGCTTCCTTTTTATTTAGAACAACGAAAGGTGGCTTACTCTACTTTTTTGATAGTTAGTATTGTATATAATGTATTTATTATCAAAACAGCAACCAAAACACCACCACTTCTTCGCTGATAGCCTGATATGTATCTGTGATAATATGAAATAGTAGCTTAAGGCGACTTAAGCAAACAGATGTTTTTCGCAAGTTTTTATGCTACAGGTAAAATATTAAACGCCTCTAACGCATGGTTCTACTTTCTAGTGATCCTTTCTTTCCATATGTAGGTAGCATTTTAACAACTGAATATTTTAACTGAAATATCTACTTAACCTACCATTTACACATGCAACTAATTGCAAGAAAGTAGCAATACAATCAAATTTTTTTACTACCACACTCACATTGTTTTTAATTTCCAGTCAGCTTTCAACGATTTTTTCAAGAAAGTAAATTTTTGATATTTTCAGAAAGTAAAATGAAAAATGGTTAACAGTGTATAAATTATGTTTATAATATAAATTATGTTTATAATATAATCCTTATAAAATTAAAGAATTATAACATAAAATATTATATATATTCAAATATACATGAATCAGGCAATTCATAACTTTCGAAACAATAATATTAATAAAATATATTATTATTGCCCTATAAATTTGTGTATTTCACATACATATTTGGGTAACTCTAATTAAGTAGCAAACAAACCGATTTCTTCCAACATTACTTTTCGACGGCATTTTTAAAATGAACTTTCACTTTCCTATAAAAACGAACAAGAAATTTTCATGAAAGTCATTTATTTCATTAGAATTTCTATTCATAATACGTATACAGAAATTTCAAGAAAGTACTTTTATGTCTAAATGTAGCGTAAGACATAAAACTCAGTTTGTGGCTTCATCTTCGGATGTAAGATTTTTCTCAAATTCGAGCGTAAGGGCTGAAAAATTTGCAAAAACAGATCAATTATAATAGAAAAAAGTCAAAACTGCCAATGAAGGACTGCAATAGTCATAAGGTACAAACACAAATTTGGGCTTTCATTACAAAACACGTTTTCAACAAATTGAAATACGATGAATCAAAACAATTCACGTATTCCATTTGCAAGAAAGTTTCGTATATAAAGGCAGAAATCTACATCAACTGACACCACACATTGGACCAACACAGAAGAACGCAGATCATGAAAGTTTAGTGGCCTTCGAAAACGGCTGGCTTTTCCGTTCAACTATGTGTTGTCAGTATATTTACAACTAACTTTGATGTTATTTGTTCATTAATAATTATCACATGTAATGTGGCTCATTTTATTTATAACATATGAAGGTATCACAATTAATAATAAAATATAAAATTTTCCTCAATTTAAAATTGTAATGAGTCTTTTAAAAAACGATTTTCTCAATTTTTTTGAATAAAACTTTCCGAATATCTCCGAAACTATAAGACTGTTAATAAGGACGTAATCTAAAGGTAAATTTGCTTTCTAGCCTTCTGTGTATTTTTTATTTGATCAAAGAACTGGTTTTCAAGTAACTGCAAATTATGTGACAAATCTTGAGATACAGAGCAAATTCAAAAAAAATTATTTATAGGCATTGGAGGTCAGTATCATATGCACGAAAATTTACTATCAAAGTACTGACCTTAAAAATCGTGCTGACCTGTGTTATTGTATCGTTGGTCAATGAGCAAATGAGAACAACACATTTGTTTGTATTTGTGTTTCTAATAAAATAATATAAATAAAACTGCTTTTATCATAAATACTTTATGGTGTGTTAAGAAAAAATTTACTTGGCTGATGAATGAATGAATATAGTAAAAATTCCGATACATACATACATATGTACATATGTATGTGAGGTGCAAATACAAAAAAAATACACACAATACGAATGTGTGTCTGCGCCACAAAAAACTTCAGGAACGTGCGCACGAACATCTGCTTATCATGTATTTATTTCAACAGTGGTTTTTTCATATATTTGTGTTACAACTAGCAGAAGCAGATACAACCAGTTCCTCAGAAGCAATAAAATAAGCAATTGTTATTTTTTTTAATTGTATTGTAATTTGGAAAAGCACGCACAAACAATAACTCTTATACTAGTTATGTAGCTCACACTACAGTTATATGGTAGATACCATACTATGTTTATTTTGGCTATACAATCAAGTATACAAATGCGACCCTTTAATACACATACACATACACAGATCTATATGCCTCCATATGAAGGTAGATATCATTTAATTAACCCTAATCATACTAACACAAAAACTTACGAATCTTACTAGCATATGTCTCTAAGACACATATAAAAAACTAACGGAAATATTATTAAACTTTTTTATTTTTTATTCATTACATTCTTTACATAAAAGAACTTTCACAGCATGTTCATTGCATGCATTACTATTACATTTTTGGCAGCATTGAGTAATAATACGGCTTATTTTGGGATTGCATAAATAGCACCTCTTGCGTTTATTTGTTGCACTCTGTGTATTAGTAGGTGCAATTCCTTCTTAAAGGACTTCTTCCATTAGTTGAACGATAAGTCGTTGCAATTTATTATTCCATCTTTTATGTGTCTCTTAGACACATGTCAGTATTTACTGCTACATTTTTATGTTTTGGCCTAAAAAAGATGTAAGAAGGCAATACCTAAACATTTTTTTTATTAAATTATACAAAACATATCGAGGGTTTATATTCAAAAAGTGCTATCTGCAATTCTTGAATATTTTAGTAGACAAAATAAAACTGTTATTTTCTCCAAGAGCAATAATTGTATTTGATTAGCATTAGTAGAATTAAGATGTCTTCTGTAAAATTTAGTTATTAGCCCTTGCACTTTAAGATAATAATAGTTTTTTGCGCTCTCCTAAAATTTTCAAGCCTTGCATATAGCAAATCTTCAAAAGTAAAAGAAAAAATACGCTTGCTTTGTTATATCTGAACATGCCTAAACATTTTTAACTTTATTCAAACTGTAAGAAGAAATCATTGTTATTAAATGAAAAATATTAAATAAACATAAGTTTTTTAATATGATACATATTCAAGGTTGATAGCAAATAGTTTTTTTTCAGCTAGATCACCTTCAGACTTTTTGACTAACAATTTTGTAAACATTTTTAATAAATTTCATTTTCACAACTATAAAAAAGGTGAGAAATGTTCATGCTTTGCTTGTAGTATTCAAGAAAAATCAATATTTTCCACTATATTTTGACAACAATTCTAGTTGTCACGAAACTATTAAGGCGAATTTTACACATGTTAAGTTCCCTTTAGAAATTTTAAAGTTTTTTGGAGAGAAGGGAAACGAGAATGGGAGCTCTTAAACTTCTCTCCAACAAACTGAAGACATTGCAAAGTAAAATTTGCGTGTGTAACAGCCGTCTAAGTTTTATTTCTATGAAGTTGCAAAAACTACGTAAACTGACATGTGCTATTATAAATGACGAAAACTTAAAATACAATTAAACACACGCACAGGTGCGTATTTATATTGTGTTTTTAAAATCGACGTGATTTTCGGAACGGCCCGAGAGTAAAATTTTTTGTAAAAAAAATTTATTTTTCCATCCCTGAGTGAGTTACAAATATTTTTCCTCTTTTTTGTTGATTTATGCAATGACAATTATCTTCAAAGATAGTATATCACATCTGTACATGCATATAGTATACATATTGATGATCACATGATCACAAGTAGAAAAGCCCTAACTTTTCACGATATTGAGTTTTTAAGTGATTCCAATACATTTTACAGAAGAACGCCACGTCATAAGACTTAATTGCAATATCTAAAAAAAACGATTTTACAAGCAGTTGTAAAAATCAGTTCTACAAGTAGTTTGTACCTACTTTTATTATTATGTTTTTACCTTCTCCGGTAAAGTTGCAGTTTTTGAGTTAGGGTCTTTCTACTTGCGGCCAACGATATGTACTTATGATTTTAAATGATAATATATATACATATGTATATGCATATAATACCCCTATAGGAACTCAAACCCATTTGTAAGTACCTTCAAACTGGTTTTTTAATAACCACAATTGGTTGATTAAGTGACTTTTTTCCTTGTCGCCGACTCACTATTTTAACATAGGCATGTCATAGGCGATAGTCAATTGGCCATCTCTGCATGACTTTTAAATTGACTACTAACTACTTATTTTTCAACTAATTTGTAGTTAATTAATATTATAGTCAAAAAAGATATATGTATATTTATATTACATATATTATATATATAGATACATTCATATATGTGTATATTTATGTATATCTATGTAAATATATAAATACATACACATATGTATGTACATATATATAAATATTTATTATTATTATATTCACTAAAAATAAAAATACGAACCGCTCATGGAAAATATTATACGTATTAAGTATTGAAATTATTTAGTTTTTTTTTTAAACAAACATTTGGAATTTGATTTCATGACATGCTTCTTTTGATTTTTTTATTTTCTTTTCATTTACTTATTTTGCTTTTATTTATTTATTTCTTACGTGTGCTATTCAATATGTTTGGTTGATATCTGCATGAGATT
Source organism: Tachina fera (assembly GCA_905220375.1). Lineage (NCBI taxonomy): Eukaryota > Metazoa > Arthropoda > Insecta > Diptera > Tachinidae > Tachina > Tachina fera. The sequence continues at coordinate 67,054,464 of LR999967.1, forward strand.
TAAACAAATTTGTAGTCACTTGCAAAACAATTAATTTATAAATTAGTGTTTTTTGTCAATTGATTATTTTATTTACTACAGGGTACGAAAACATACACATGTATGTCTGTGTGCATCTATTACATACCCAGGAGGAAACGTGGGGTTAAGTGTCCCCAAGTAACCAATTTGGTCGACTATTTTGGTGAGATTCTCAACAGAGCGTCTATTAGTATTGTTCTTAACCGGGGTGACCGAAGACATTTTTCAACAAGTGGCACCGAAAGGGGATTTATCTCAAAAAAGGGGCAAAAATATTATAAAACGAGAAAACTACACTAAATTTTTTATTTTTAATGTATTTTTATATAATTGACTTTACAAAAAGGGATAGAAAAAGTGGCAAGGCAGATAAAAAAGTGGCAAGGCAGTCGAAAAAGTGGCAATTTGCTACTTTAGTCGGTCAAACGGTCACGCTGTTCTTAATGCGTAGAAAACATTTTTTTCATACACACACAACTATGCTTCTTCTTGTTTTATTGGTTTGTTGAAAACAAAAGTGACGTAAAGCAAAATTTAAGTGTTTATAAAAATTAGTTTAAGAAATCAAATTAAGAGGTGAATTTAAATGTATTGAGCAATAATTTAAAAAAATACACAAAAAGAATTTGCAAAAAAGATATAAAATAACAATCCATATTGTAAAAAATAGAATATCTCAATATTAAAAAAATTTAAGTGAAAGTGTCAATTATGGAAATTGTTTTACCCTGTGGAAGATTATGTGTCATCAGTTAAAGATTTGTCATACTTGCAGATTCATTCGTAAGTGTTTGATTTTACTAATTCAGCGAAACATAAAATTTTTTATTAACATATGTATGTGTATTTATTTAATAGAGATGGCAAACAAAATCCCTAGTTGCTGGTGATATGCTGAACGAATAAATGAATTAAACCAGGTTATTGCATGTTTTATGATTATAAGTTCCATTTTTTATATATTTGTGAAATGTGAACAAAATACGCAATTCCATTATCAAAGGAGTATACTAGAATAACTTAAATGTGCTAGTGACTATCTGTTTCCAATGTCTTCATATGGTCCCTAAAGAACTATCTAATCAGTAGTTCCAACGTCAGTAGTTGCTTTTCAATGACACGCACATGTAAAATGTCTAAAGCAAAAAGCATTGAGTGGGGTATAATTAGTCAGTAGTACTGGCGACAAAGTCAATAGTGAATCAGTACCGATTCACTAGTGAAATTTCCTGCAGGGATACATACATACTTAAATACATATGTGTGTAGTTATCTATTAAGAAATTTCTTAAACTGCAGGCCTGTTCATCTAAAATAAACCATAGATTCGATCGAACGAACATTTTAGTACCTATATTTGAAACAAAAACAATTTCAGTTTTTGTTTTTGTTTCTAATACCTACATACATACATAGGTATAACTTTTCGATCGAATTTTTCGTTCGCATTTAGATGAAATGCCCTAAGTTTTATGTAAAGCATAATGAAAAAATAACTTACAAATACCCAATTAGTATGGTAGAACATTTCACATTAAAAATTACTTCGTCCTGAGCCACTGTGGGTATCAAATCGATGCAGGTAATTACATATGTACATATGTATTCCCGTTGAGTGATTTTCTTTATATTTGTACATATGTACCTATGTACACATAAATTATTTCTTGTAATAAGCTTATCACTTTCTTCAATTTAATTATTCACATACATATGTACATAGATGTGTAAATTATTGATAAATAATTATGAAGGTATTTAAATAAATTTGTTATGAAACTTTGACAGTTTTAAATAACACTACCACTTTTCCCGTCACTACTTTAAACGATATGAAGTTGTACTGTTGTTCAGTGAGTACGATAGTTAGAAGGTGAAAACATCCAGAATAGTTAAAAAATATATGTAGTGTTTTTTGAACGAGTGCTATTTAATTTAATTGCATGTACAATATACATTGCACATACATGTGTCTGTATCTCTTTTAATCGATGTCTTTACTCTTTATATGTATGTACATCGAAGAGTCAAATCAAATAAACACTCATTGTTTTTCTTTGTGACTGAGCAGCAGTGTTGTCAACTTTTAAATTTCAAAAAGCACTGCAACTATGAAAAAAACGCGTAATTTAAGTAAAAAAGCACTAAATTTAATTATTTTATTATATTAAAAATATTGTTATACATAAATATGTATATAAGATATATAGGGATCGGTTGACCTTGCATTTTATACCTAAAACTTCAAATTTGAAGCATCCGATACACGTTTTAATTCTAATTAATTATTAGTAAAATAAAATGATAACTATTGTTTAACTAATACTTTTTGATTACATTTATTATATAATTTCTTAAAAATTGATAAAAATAAGTGCTCGCTCATCTAAGTTTATCGTGAAAGATATTAACTTAGTGCAGAAATTGGTTCGGGAAAACCAAAAACATAATAGAAAATAAACAAGTAAGAGTGCTATATTCGGCTGTGCCGAATCTTATATACCCTTTACCAAAGTGCGTTTATGTAGTATAGAGATACATATGTATATAAGCACAGAGATATGTAGGTACATATTCATTTTGTAAAAAAAAATTAATACTTTTTTTCTAGTGCAATTTTTAGGTTTTTGGCATTATGTTTAATTTGGTGCTTTTTAAATTTTGGCGATTTTTTTTTCATATAGGCAATTTTTTTTTGGTTTTGGCGATTTTTTTCGGTTTTTTTTAATTTTAGCGATTTTTTTACGTTCTGGCGATTTTTTTGATTTTGTCAATTTTTTTCATTTAGGCGATTTTTTTATTTTTTATATATATAATTTTTTTTAAATATTTTTGTGGCATTTTTTTTAGTTTTGACAGTTTTTTCTCGTTATGACGATTTTTTCGGTTTTTGGCGTTTTTTAATTTTGGCAATTTTTTTCGTTTTGGCAGATTTTTTTGATTTTCCCGATTTTTTTTTTCATTTAAGCGATTTTTTTAATTTTCGGCGATTTTTTTTATATAGGCAATTTTTTTTGTTTCGGCGATTTTTTTCGGTTTTTGGCGTTTTATTTTATAATTTTGGCGATTTATTTTCGTTTTGGCGATTTTTTTTTCATTTAGGCGATTTTTGTTCATTTTTGACGATTTTTGTTCATATAAGCATTTTTTTTTTGTTTTGGCGATTTTTGCGGATTTTTGTCATTGTGGGATTTTTTGTTTGTTTTGACACTTTTTTCTCGTTTTGCCGATTTTTATCGGTTTTTGGCGTTTTTTTAATTTTGGCGATTTATTTTCGTTATGGCGATTTTTTTGGATTTTGGCGATTTTTTTCATTTAGGCGATTTTTTTCATTTTTGGGATTTGTTTCGTTTTGGCGATTTTTATATTTTTTTTTTAAATTTTTGGCGATTTTATAATTTTCGGATTTTTTAGTTTGACCGTTTGACCAAGATATAGCAATTTGTCAAAATTACATAGTCAAAATTGCATTAACTGATGGACCACCCTTTAATTTAAATTTTTTTAATTTTAGTATTAATTGTTGTAGCCTATATAAAGATACACTAATTTTACAAATTTCAAGTGTCAATATACATATGTACACACATACATACAATTGTATGTATATTACATGGGATTTTAAAAAGTTTTCGTTACTCATTTTGGAACATCCTTTAATTTTTAGCTTTTATATATTAATTGTTGTAGCGACCAAAGTTCTACATACACTGTCCAAATTTCAGACCCGTAGCTTTTACCGTTCCTGAGAAAATATCCTTCTTCCTAAAACATGAAATATGTTTAATTATTAGGAAAAAAGTTAAAGTTTTCCAACCCTGGAAACGTTTTTTTTAATTTATTAAGTTTTTAAATTTTTTTTAATTATAAATACCAATTTTATTCATACCGAAGTATAAAATAAGTTAATTTAATAAAAAAGTAATAAAAACTTGTTTTCGGTAGTTATTTTCTATGGGAAAATTGAGTTTGAGTTTTCCAGCTCTGAAACCGTCTGCTCGATTTTGCTGATTTAGCAATAGCAAAATTTTTCGGAAAATTTCTGACACACCAGTCCAAGAACGAAGTCTCTAGCTCTTCTGGGAGCTTGGGAAAACCGATTTCACGTACGGACAGACGGACATCGCTTGTTCGTCTTCCCTATGCATAAGGATCCAGAATATATATACTTTATATGTCGCTTATTAATATTGTAGAAATTACAAACGGAATGACAAACATATATATACCCTTTTACAATTTTTTGGTAAAGGGTATAAAAAAAGAATGTATTACAGGTAAACACAAAGAAGATGCTTTACAACGTACATATGTATGAAATGTATCCAAAATTGTTCACCATAGTATATTATGTTGTTCACAAAACATCAATGCTGATAGAGTTTACAACGAAGCAGCTGTTGTATAAAACTATTTCTTAACCAATGACGTTTGGCGGTTTAACTAATGTTAAACCAAAAGCTGTGAATCAAATATTATTGGTTAAACTATTGCTATTAGCTAACTTAATTGCAGAGATCTTAATACTTCAATCTTGAAATTTGGTCAGTAAGATTGATGTTCTCAAATTTAACATAAATTCTTAATTTATAGAATGAATTCTTAAAATCAAAAACGTGGTCTTAAACTTCAATAGCGCAGTCTTAAAATCAAGAACGTAATATTAATTTTAAGATTATATCCTTAAATTGTTTAGAATATGATCTTGATTTAAGATTTTTATTAAGAAAAAAATCTTGAATTTGATCTTAAAAAAATCAACATTTTATTCTTGAATCAAGAATTTTCGTATTTAACAGACTATAAATATTAAAATGATTTGAGTTTTGAGCGTAAAATCTTGATTTTAGCACGTTTTTCCCCTTAGTGTATAAAAAAGTATATTCACAATTCAATTTTCTCGTTTCAGACCTTTTTTATTATGAAGCGAAGTTACAACAAAGTGTAAGGATATATTGTTACGTTTGTTAGACTTAAATAAAGTCGTAGAGGTAAAAAATCTACTTCTGCGTGCTTAAATGTTGAAGTGACAAAAGATTGATGGAAATGCAGTTTTTTATAATGCCTAAAACTATTAGATTTTACTTCTGCCCAAAACTCGAAATTTTTTCTCCATTCTGCATCCATTGTTATAGTAACTAGACAAGATGGTGCTATTTAACTATATTTGGGTACCTACTTGCTTAATGTCTTCTTTACATTAATTATTCTTAAACTGTTAAACCAAGCATTTTACAACCTTCTTCGAATTTTTTGAAATGTTCTGCTTTTTGAACGATAGCCTTCCTCGAAAAAAAAAATAGATATGATAGATATTATTTTTGAATTTTGCGTCTAGTGCCACCGCCACGGAACAAAAAGCACTAAAAATTAATTTAAAAAGCACTGAGCACTAACTTCAAAATTTCTCGCGTCGAAAATGTCAAAAAGCACTAGAAACGGTGCGAAAAGCACCGAGTTGACAACGCTGCTGAGCAGATACAAAAAACTAGAGCTGTGTAGCTCATGAACGAACTAGTTCAATTGAACGATTCAATTAACTGAGTGCTGTGAGCCGTTCAATTCACTGAGCGCAGTCAGCTTAGTGCTGAGTTGTTTCTACATTTGTATCGAACACTTTCAGTAGCTCGTTTTAGACACAAACCTATAATCAAACCCATTTATATAACATCTGGACTTTTTTTGGAGCAGTGCTCTCACTTTGGTTGGAGCACTGATAAATGTATATTTATTAACAAATTCCACTCATTAAACTATTTTACTTTTATGTATCTATTTTTTATACTTCATCTGACTTGTTTTGCAATGTATGACACACACACGAACACACTTTCTTTATGCTTGAAAAAATGTTTCACTGCAAATGAACTGAGCTACTGAGCTAACTGAATGAAATACTTCAGTAAAGTGAGCTGAGCTGAAAAGAGCGGTCACTCAAAAGAGCTGATAAGCACAACACTACAAAAAACTGAATAATCAAACAAAAAGCTTCTTATTGAACACTGTATAGGGATGCCATTTCATTATTTTTGTTGTGATTACCTGGATAGCTGCAAAATTTACTTCTGATTAGAAAATGCTCATACCGAGCCATAGCCGCCAGTCAATCGACACAGTTTTGGTCTAATTTTTTTTACGAAAATCGATTATTTACGATCGCAAATACTCGTATGTAATTGATTTTGGTCAAAAAAATCGACTCGAAAATTATGTGGTATATGCTTTTTTTGGCGGTTATTGCACGAAAATAGAGCGCTTGAGTTTTTATATTTAGGTAGTTTAGAATCTAAATCATCCAAATATAAAAACTCAAACTTTAGATTCACAAATCAGCCCGGCAGATGGCGCTGCAGTCGGTATCTAATTTATTTATCTATATTGCAACTAATCGGCTGGATCGACTGGAATAAATTTTTGTGTATGCATTCAAGTGTGGGCGTAAGACAGCGCTTGCCGCGCTCAGCTAGTATGGGTATAAATAAATAAAACGGATGTTTGAGAATAAACTTATGTATAAGGCTTTAAGAATAAAACTAAAAATAATAAAGTGGAATGGGTTAAAATAATATGGTAGATGTTCCACAATAGCGGACCACTATTTTAGCCATAACAAATCGGCAAATTATTAGCCTGGCATCATTTAGCTTTGTTAAGAAGAGTTTGTTTTTCAATTTTCATGCTAACCGATTAATCTAGTTGCGCGGAACAGGATACAAACATAAAAATTTGTGATGTTGGTAATTTTAAAGTCTACTCGCTTTTTTTTTTGGTTGCGAACGAAGTCGACTACCGAAAAATGTTTCTAGTTAATGTTGTTTACATGTAAAATTTGTCTAACACAATAATCAATGTTGATCAATATTGGTATTCTGTTCGAATTTGTGAACCTTGGTGACAAACATTAGTTATTTTTCCTAAATTTTTAGTTTTTGATGCCTTTAAGTATGCTACATTATTTTGTTGTGTAAAGAAAATTGTTATGTTTATGCAGATATACCGAGTTTACATCTAGCATTTTAAGTGTTGTTATTTTGTGGAGTAATTTTCATATGTGTGTAGTGCCGTTCCCATTAAATTTTTCGATGACACATAATTTTGTTATGTCATTGTGACAGAAAAGAGACCCATATCTCCATAATGCCAATACGTTATCATTGTCTACATCAAGAACTAATTTTGACATAATGATATTTAGTGTCGTTTGCTTTAACATTGTGAGACTTTTATTTTCGTATTGTTTGTTAATTAGTATTTATGCAAATGGAATATGATATACTACATATATATAATATAATATATATATAATAAGAAAAAAACTAAGCAAATCTAAAAAACGGCAAAGAAAGTAGCGGAAAGTTTAATATGCGTCCCACCAAAGGATACTATTGTCCTCTGCATTCCAGTTTACGAAAACAAGATTCAAATTGGTTTTAAAATTTCGTTTGTATGAACCCCTAAAACCACCGAAATGTCTGCCCTTCTTTGCATATCTATCGCTGTAAATGCTACATATTGTTACGTTTAAATTTTATTAAACGTGTGAGTTCTTTTGATTGCTCAAAAATAAAAATAAATAACACGATTTTCCTATTTGCAACTGAACTTCCTTTTATTCTTGACTAAACCAATTATCCACGACACGATGTCTTTTACTTTCAACGATGTTCACTCTACTAAATTCCAATTTGTACTGACTGACTTCTCACATACGGAAGCTCTTTTTATACTAGCAAACTGGATCTAGGAACTAACGTTAATTTGTTGCAAATAAAAAATTGACATATTGTGGTCGTGTAGTATAATGTGAAAATTTAAGAGGTTAAAAATAATAACATATGTATATACATACGAGTATAAAAGTGAACAAATCTCATAATTAGTGAATAAAATTTAATTCGAGATTAAAACTATATTACAAACCAATTTAATCATTCGTTTCGTATTAAAAAAATAGTAAATAAATCTTTAAACAAACGGAAAACAAACCGAAAACTGGTTGATTGGACCACTGAGTATGAGAAAAACTAATATCAAACAAAATCTCTCAAAACAATAACTTTTTCTGAATAATTTGATTTTAATTAGAGACTTTTTTGAAATTCTCCTTCGAAATTAAACTTCAAGCCAATGTGAATTGAGCCACAGAGTTTATTTTATCAACACTATTTTATAATTTCAGATAGTCATTAATTTTAACAGTATTTTACAAATGCTTCAAGCAAGACGGCAAGATATTATTCCACACGTGTAGAACAATTAGAGTCTATCGCAGAAAATATTGAAAATATACTGAATCAGCTTCAACATTAATATTTTAAGATGGAATATGCCTTTGGATTCTACTTTTTCCTGTGCCTATGTTCTGTAACTTTGTTGAGAACTTTTCCAAACGAAAAGTTTGTCATTAGGTTTGTTTCTTTACTTCTTGTGTAAAGTTCGGTAAAATGAGAGCAAACTATAATTTCGCTCTATAATATACAAAAATGCGCAATAGTACGGGAACGCAAAAAACCAAAATCTTAACACGAAAATAAACGTCAATGCATGTTTGCATATACATACGTATACACATAACTAAACACATACTTATGTACATACACACGCACGTATTTACTTACGTGATTCAGCATACTTGCATATGTTTTATATCTTAATTTCATATAAAAACTTATAAAACTTTGTCTACCACCTGTTTTTAAAATTTTTTTCATACATTTTTCTTTTTTTTTTGTGTTTTTTGGTAAATGTAATTTTTTTTGCAATTGTTTATTTTTCAAACAGCTGTTTGATTTTGTGTTTGCCTAAACTAGCACGAAGAAAAAGTTCGGGCTGTTTCATACAAGAAGAAGAAGAACATTACTCTCACAAAAGCTATCTCATTTACCCAATTTTCGAGTGCGGGAATGATTTTCGTCTAAAGGCAGAATTAGTTTGTACGTGCTGTTCTGTTCTGAATCAGCTGTTTTGTTTCTGTTTAGTTGAAAATCTGTATGTGTGGTTAGTTTTTACTTTTTCGTTCTGTTCTGTTGCGGACAGATCTGTAGAATATAGAATTCAACGTTAAGTGACAGCCAAAAGTGTGTATGTATTAGTGCGTTGTGATACTTTTTGTACAAGTGTAATCAATTCTATAGGTTGCCAGCAGATTTTTTCACAGAAAAAGTAATTGCAAAATATTTTATACGGAAAAGATCGGCACAGAACAGCAACAGAAAGTAAAGACTAATGAAGCCTTAAATTGGGATCCCGCGGGATCCCAATGTAGAGTAAAGAAACACACATATTCTGTGAAACACAGGATGACTAACAAAAAATTTAGTTGCTCATGTTTCTTTTAAGCTTATTTCAGATTGTATATAAATCAGCCTGTGAAAAACAGGACAAATAATGTAATTGTTTGATTTTTCTCGACGCGAAAACTTCTCGCAAGTTACAGAACACAGGTAGGTTCGATGTTTGTGTATGGAAACTCTGCAGGAAATAAAATATTTACTCAAAGAGTAGGCTGCGTTTTTCTGAGTTTCTATCCATATGTATACATATTTTATAAAATTTATATTATTCTTTTTTTTTTTTACCAATAAACCATAAAAAAGACATGTTGGTTATAAAAAATGCAGCGGTTATATTAGCGTTTATTTTTATTGCGATAGCGGTTTTTAGCGGGTTTTCAGGGGCTATATGGTGGGAAATGCCTGCAACATTTTGGCAACACTGTGCATGCATGTATGTACTTAGTAAAGACCAACACAGAAGAAACGATATTGCTGTTTAGGCGTGTTTGTTTATTGGTAGCCAGATGTTCAAACAGTCTTCTAGCATAAGGGGGAAAATTCATGTCGCCGTTTCTAGATGTTTGTAGGTGATTCGATTGGCCGTTAGTCTTTGAATTTTCAAAGTAACGACTTGTATGTTGGTAGTGCAGTGTGCTATTTTTAGTATAGGGTGGTTACCATAAGTGCTCGCACTTTTGTTTGTATACGTGTATGTCTGTAGCTTTATACACAATTGTTATTGCTATAGTGCTTGCACGTGAATATGTGTGTACGTTTAGTGATTTAGTTAAATACTTCTATAGGGTGGCCCAGAAAGACCGAAGTGGTGTAAATTCCTTATAACTTTTTATTTAAGACATATGTTTTTAATTTTTTGTTTTTTAAATACAGTAAATTTATAGGGAATATTTTTAGATTAGTTGTTAAAAATGATATCCCGCAAGTGGAGGGCATTTTCTGCTTCGCACAAATGATCTCTTTTCAACACATTTTCCATGACCTTTCGCAAAACTTCCGGTGCTATGTTGTTAATTTCGTCTGGAATATTGGTTTTTAATTCCTCAATAGTCCTAGGCTTATTAACATAAACTTTCCCTTTTAAATAACTTCAAAGGAAACAGTCTGGAGCGGTTAAATCCGGGGAACGCGGAGGCCAATTAAAATTGCTTCTACGCGAATTTATTCTTTCCCCAAAGATGTCGCGTAAAATAGCCATTGTGGCCCTCGGAGTGTGCGCTGTGGCTCCATCCTGTTGGAACCATATTTGCGGATGGTATTCCACGGCTGGCCTTACAAAATTTTCCAATATGGCCCGATATCGATCACCATTGATGGAAATGGCGACATCTCTTTCATTTTCCAAAAAATATGGACCAATGATCCTTTCTGAAGAAACACCGCACCAAACAGTACACTTAACTGGGTGTAATTGTCGTTGATGAAGTACTCTCGGGTTTTCCTTAGCCCATATCCTAAAGTTTTGCTTGTTAACAAACCCATTTAATTGGAAATGGGCTTCGTCACTCATAAATAAGTTATGAATAATGGAAATGGAAAGAGCACATTTGTGCGAAGCAGAAAATGGCCACCACTTGCGGGATACAATTTTTAATAACTAATCTAAAAATATTCCCTATAAATTTACTGTATTTAAAAAACAAAAAATTAAAAAAATATGTCTTAAATAAAAAGTTATAAGGAATTCACACCACTTCGGTCTTTCTGGGCCACCCTGTAGATATTTCTTTGCATTAACCCTGTAGGAATATTTTTACGTAACAATATACATATGTTTCCACACAGCCTCACGAACCTCCACAAGTTGAGCTAGCTGTGTCATGTCACGCGTCCAGGACGCTTGAATTTTCCCAAACTCTTCTGCAATTTTCCACTTTCTTCTTCGTTTTCCATGCTTTTAAATTTGACATTTTCTTTTTTTTGTTTCCAATGCAGCCAACTTATTCTCACAGCTGCTTACATCACATGCGTAAACAGTTTGTTTGATAATGTTACACAACGAAAAATATCGGAAATGACAAACGCCACAAGTTCGCATTCTTATTTTTGCCATATTTGTCTCAAAACGCCACAGTGTGTACTCGGCCATGGACACAGTTTTAACGAACACTAGCAAACAATGACGTAAAAAATAGATGAACGCGTTCAAAATGAAATAGTTTTTCATGATTTCTTTAGGATTTGTTTCTGGGAATGCATTCTGAATGCCATCGCAAATTGGAAATAATGCTATAGTTTTTTAACTCATTAAAACGTATGCGACAACTGGATAATACATTAAAATAAATATCCAGCAAAAAAGGCATTCAAAAAAGGAATTAAATAATCACATTGACACATTTTCATAAAACAAGTTTTATCTCCAATAAATATCACGAATACAATAGCTCAATGGTAGAGAGTATGCCTTGACGGTCTGAACAGCAAGATTCGTATCCTGGCTGCGACAAACTTTATTTTTCTGTTTTTTATTAATGTGAAAAAACGTCATCAAATCAGGGAACTTGCATGGGTTTTAAGCACTCATTTAAATGATGAGCAGTTTTGTTAAATGTGAACCCATGTTCGTCAATGACAACCCTATATTAAAATCATGCGTTCTGCACCTAAATTGAATCAATTCATTTGCAGTAGAGTAGTAGTGAACTGCCGGTTCGGGTGCCGATTAATATTGTTAAATTGTGGGTGAAATTGTTAAATTGAAAGTGAAATTGCAAAATTGTTGCTGAAATTGTGAAATTGTGGCTAAAATTGTTAAGTTCTTGGAAGTTTGTGTTTCTTTGCTTACATTAGAAGTTTTTTGTTTACATTAAGAGTTTTTTGTTTAGATTAAGTGTGTGTCTCTCTGTCTCTCTGACTGTCCGCCTGACCGTGGGAATTTTTGTGTGGAATATTTTATGTGAATGTATTAAGGTGACTCATAGCTTTGAGGTTTTTATGTGTATATGCCGACGGCAAAACATGATTATTATTTTTCCTAATACCGAAGAGAAAATCATGGAAATGATTTTTCCTTATGCCGACGGGAAAACGTCAAAGTTATTTTTTCTAATGCTAATATACATAGGTGTTGGTAGACTGTGATTTGGTTGGATGGGTGTTTGTAGGTGTTGTAATATGTAACCGTAGGAGTTTGTGAATGTATCTGTCTGCTGGAATTCAAGCGAGGCTTTGATAAGAAGGGGGCGGGGGTGTAGTTGAGGTACATTGATTACATATATGTATGTATGCTCGTGAGAATTTAATCCTGATCGTGATTTGAGGTTGGTGGGGGTGTTGTGGAGGTAGATGGATCGTCTGTATGTGTGTGTTTGTGTATGTGTGTGGATTTCTGTAGGAATTGGAATATATATTTTTCTGTAGGAGCTTAAGGCTGATCGCGATTTATGAGGGGCGAGGTATTCTAGTAATATGTAACCGGTGGAATCTGTATGTTTGTATGTATGTAGGAGTTTAGGGCTGACTATGATTTGGTTGGGTAGGGTTGTTGATGTAATATGTAGCCATAGGGATTTTTGGGTGTGTCTGTCTGTAGGAGTTTAAGGGGGATCGTGATTTGAGCTGGGTGAGGATATTGTTGAGGTAGATTGATTGTGTATATGTATGTATGTCTGTGAGAATTTAAGATGAATGTGATTTATTAGAAGCGGGATGTTCTTGTAATATGTAGCCGTGGGAATCTATATGTATATATGTATGTGGGAGTTTAAGACTATCCATAATTCAGGTAGGTGAGAGTGTTCTGTTGTTGAGATTAATTCTATATATTGTATATGTATGTATGTATGTATGACCATAGGAATTTGTGAATGTATATCTGTGAGGATTTCAGGCTGGTCTTGATTTGTGAGGGCGGAGTGTTGTTAAAATTTTCTTGGATTTTTCTTAGACGAATTCTGCTGTGTGTGTGTGCGTGTGTATGTGAGTTTCTCATGCTGGTATTTAACGGTAGGTAGAAATAAATTGATTTCAATATCGACATTTGGTACTATAAAATACTATCATATATCTGAACTCCCCTCTAATCCTAGTATGTTCTTATACTTAGGATGGCTTTATATCTTCTGATACTTAAATTTGTCTCGCGTTAAAGTCTGCCTTTGAGAAATTTGTTTATATTACAGATTTTGTTTATTTAACTACATCCACCTTCTTTGACTGGACGACTTTTCTACACCCAGAAAAAAACCAACTTAAAATCAATAACAACCATTTTTAATTAATAAGAAACATTAGCGAAGGTTTAGTCATATTGAAATTTCTTATTTCCATATAGAGAAATATTAATTTACAGTATTCATTTATTAAACTCATTACTTTTTAGGTATCTCAACACACATTTTCTATTATTGAATTAATGTTTTATTTTTTTTTTAATGTTTTATTTTTTTCTATTATTGAATTAATGTTTTATTAATTTACAATATTCATTTACACTAGAGCCCCGACTTGCGTCGTTTCGATTTGCGTCGCTTTTTAAAAACTGGAAAAATTCGATTTGCGTCGTTGCAATTTCAAGTTGCGTCGGCCCGAGTTGCGTTGTTTTGACCCCGATTTGCGTCGGTTCGATTTGCATCGTTTTGATTTCAATTTGCGTCGTTTTCTTTCCGATTTGCATCGTTTTGATTTCTATCTGCGTCGCTAAAAACGGTTAAATTTTTAAATTTTTTACTACAGCATTGTGGATTACCATTTCTAGCATTTGTAGTGCCTGATTTAGCATCTTTTGTCTTTTAGCATTTTTTCAACTTCTGGTAACACTGATCGTCACCTGTATGTTAAGAAGTTTTCAAATTGCGTAAAATAAAGGGAATTCCCTTTTGTTTGTTGTATAAATGGTGCTAAGAACAACTGTCTGGTTATGGTAAGAATTTAGTGTGTGATTCGCCAAAATACCTGAAGGACGTAAAAATGAGTCAAAGTAAAAGAAAAGTAATAAGTTTGGAATTAAAATTGGACGTAATAAAACGGTTTAAATCGGGAGAAAAGGCTGTTCATATAGGAAGAGCTCTTGGACTAGCACCTACAACAGTAAGAACAATTTGCAACAGAGACAGTGATAAAATAAATCAATTAGCTCAAATTGTTACACCACTCCAATCTAAACAAGATACTATAGCAAGAAATCCCTTATTGGTTAAGATGGAGTCCCTTCTTTCAATTTGGATACATGATCAAAATAAGCGAAGAATGCCACTGAGCAAGGACGTAATAAAAAATAAAGCTCTTTCTATTTACTACGACCTTAAGAAAAATAGTGCATCTAGTAGTAATGGAAATTCTGATGATTTCGAAGCCAGCAACGGTTGGTTTAACCGCTTTAAAACACGGGCAAATTTACATAATGTGGCATTAAAAGGAGAGTCAGCCAGTGCAGATTCAGTAGCTTCAGAAAACTTTAAGCTTGAGCTGAAAGCCATAATTGAAAAAGGAGGGTATTCCGATAAGCAGATTTTGAATGCCGACGAAACAGGTCTTTTTTGGAAACGGTTACCATCAAGAACTTACTTGTCAAAAAATGAGAAAGCATGCCCTGGATATAAAGCCGCGAAGGATCGGCTAACACTTCTTTTAGGCGGAAATGCAGAAGGCGGTTTTAAATTTAAACCTTTTTTGATATACCAATCAGAAAATCCGAGGGCAATGAAAAGTATAAACAAAAGAGACCTCCAGGTACACTGGCGCTCTAATAAAAAGGCTTGGATGACTGCAACCCTATTTAAAGATTGGTTAGTAAATTGTGCCGTTCCTGAGTTTAAACGCTATTGTTCCTCTCAACAAATTGAGTTCAAAATGCTTTTGCTAGTCGATAACGCACCAGGACACCCAATTTTTTCAGATGACCTATCGGAGCATGTAACAGTTGTTTTCATGCCGCCTAACACAACATCACTTATTCAACCTATGGACCAGGGCGTAATTTCAAACTTTAAAATGTACTACTTACGCCGAACTTTCCGGCAACTTCTTGATTCAACAGACAAAAATGATAAACTTTCTATGAAAGACTTCTGGAAAAACTACAACATAGTGAAAGCTATTGAAAATATACATTTATCTTGGGAAGAAGTTAAGGCATCCTCCATGAGAGGGAGTTGGCGGCAATTATGGCCAGAACTTATTAATGGAGACGAAGATGGTGTCGATGATGTTCCAAACGTTAGTAATGAGTTGGCTAATCTAGCTAGAGAAGCAGAATTCGACGGAATGGAGGAAGGTGATATTAATGAATATTTGCTGTCTCATGATGAGGAGCTTGATAATGAAAACTTATTGGCCATCAATATTCTGCATGTTTCAAAAGAAGATGTCATAATAAGTGATAATACATTAGAAGAAAAAAGATTAACAATCGCCAATATTTCCAAAGCTATGCAATTAATTTCCCATGCAATGGATATATTTTCTGAAAACGATCCTGACGAAAACCGTAGCACGTGCGTATCAGCATCCGTTGATCAAGCCATTAGTTGTTACAAAGAAATATACCAACAAAAAAAATCTTTAAAAATTCAACAAACTTTAGACGTTTTTGTTAAAAAAACAGTAAGGCCATCCAATCAAATTGATATAAGTGTTGTTGATTTAAATTTATCATCTGAAGAGAGCTCAATTTAAGCTAAATGAATTACAATTTTTTAATGCATGTACTTTTTATGAATATACATACATATGTAAATGAATTTAATTTTTGTTATGTTTTTTCTTAATTTATTTTTTTGTTATTCCTTTATAATAATTATAAGCATTTGTTGAAGTAAATGAAATAAATAAAAAATGTATCCATACATGTTTTTTTATCAAAAATACAAAATTTGTTGCTTTGTTTTAGATATTTTCCCCAATAAATTTAATTTCAGTGCATTTTTATAGAAAAAGGTGATTTGATTTGCGTCGTTTCGATTTGCGTCGCCTTTCTCCGGTCCCCATTAACGACGCAAGTCGGGGCTCTAGTGTATTAAACTCATTAGTTTTAGGTATCTCAACATACATTTTCTATTATATAGAAAATTATTGAATTAATGTGACGCATTCTTAGTTTTAAGCAGCATAATTTCCTTGAGTGTAGATCATGCGAATTTATGCTTCATATATTTTCATAATGTAAATATGTAAGTGTGATTGTTAAGATCTAATAAATACCCTGCAGATAAAAGGAGTAGGATGTGGTCAGAAACATACTAGTTGCTTTTGAAGTCAGACTGGTTGCACATCTCTTTTTTTTCGAACGAACTATCGACTTGGGTTGTGCTCCAACTAGTTGTTTTGTGTAGAGTTGCGTACTAGTTGAAGGACTAGTTGCTGTTATACTAGTTTATAAAAATTCTTTTTTTTCCATGTTGTTTACATGACAAAAAAATGGAGAGAGAGACAGCGCGTCGCTTGTAGAGAAGTGCAGCCGATAATTCATCAAGATTCTTAGTTCTGTCTCTTTATAACTAGTATAGGACTGTTCCAAAACGTAACTACTCCAAAAATTAGCAACAGGGTACTTGAGCATTGATAAGAAATTTGATATGTATACATACATATCTACAAATTGATTTTATGTTTGCATGTATGTACATATGTACATACATACATTGTACATACAAATAAGTGTTTGTCTCAATCTTTGAATACATATTTTTTCGTCATGTCATTTCTTTTGTTCTTGTTGTTGATATTCTTGTTGTTGTTGTTGTTCCTTATGTTGGTGTTTATAGATGTGAAATATCTCCAGTTTTGTTTTATTTGAAATTAAAAAAACGTTGTTTTAGTTTTCATTTGCATTTACTTAAAAGTTTGCGAGGATTTTCTATTTTAAGTAAAGCTGAATTCCTGAAGATACATACTCTAAAGTAATAGTAACTATAACAGAAATATTTCCTATATTTAATTTAAATTTGCTTAAAGTTGATGCAACCTATATAGTCAACGTTAGAAATTTTTGGAGAGTGTACATTGCAAAACCTTTTAAAAATGTATAAACATTTTTAAATGAAACTGATTCAGAACCTCCAGCTTTTGTGACAGTTTTGACAGTTTTTTTGTTAGCCAGTTTGCTTAGTTTAACTTTTTCTATTTTTTTTGATAAACATTTAAAATCAAAGTTTTCTAATGAAATTGTTATTTTCATAATTGATGAAAACAAAGGCTACTTTTTTCCAATGAAATCATTTGAATTACTTTTAGACCTAAGTCCTCTTTAAAATTTATGGTTATTTTCCATATTGCTTAATTTATAAGACTTTAAAAATTTGTCCTTTGGTGGTTATACTTGTATTCTATTATACGAATATGAATAACAATGCATTAAGCTTATGTCTTTGCTTACTGTTTCAAATTAAAATTTTATTCAATTGGTCCCCTATTGAATAAAAGGAGCTTTCTCCTTATACTCTGATGCAGTTAGAAGCGCTGGAGATTCTTTCATACATATATGTATGTAACATCTTATTTGGGATTTTAGATACATATAATATAGAATTGAATAACATTTGTTTTTGATTTTTATGTTAAGAAGTATAGATATGAATGTACTTTTAAATTAGTTAAATCTTAATAAACAAACTAATTTTCTTCTTGAATAGCGATCAACAGAAAACAGTATTACATTTTATTTTTCCCAAAATTTTTTCATAACTGCGAAATAATCAACCCACTTTTTTCCTTAAATACTGGTGAGAAATCTACTTATTTTAAAAATTGATTTTAAATTGCGAATAATTTTTGTCTAATTTTGTTTTTAATACCAATATAATTAATTTTTACTCGTATTATAGAAAACTAAGAGTTTTAAAAATTTAAAGGATTAAAGTAAAAATGAAATTTTAGTATCCTTGTAATATTAAAGTTGTGCAGCTCATGAATGAACTAGTTCAATTGAACGATTTACTTCACTGAGCGCTGTGAGCCCTTCAATTCACTGAGCGCTGTCAGTTCAGTACTGACTGGTTTCTAGATTTATATTAGACTTGTATCGAACTCTTTCAACAGCTCGTTTTGTATCGAACAATTTCAGTAGTTCGTTTAAGACACAAACCTATAATCAAACCCATTTAAATAATGTGTGGACTTCTATCATATTCATTCAGCAGCACGTTTTAGACACAAACCTATGTAATTTAAGTGGGCTTGTGTCTAAAACGCCCTAATGAAAGAGTTCGATACAAGTCTTGTGCTTTTTCAGCAAATGTTTTGTGTCGCACATGTACATAAAAAAGTATACATATGTAGATGTATTTATTAATAAATTTCACTCATTAAACTATTTTAGTTTTATCTATTTTTTATACTTCATCTGCCTTGTTTTGTAATATATGACCACACACACACACACACTATATAAATATTTCACTTTTTATACTTTGGTTTTCGCTTTTTCTTTATATTTGAAAAACTGAATGAAATACTTTAGTAAAGTGAGCTGAGCTGAAAAGTGGTCACTCAAAAGAGCTGATAAGCACAACTCTATCCCTTATACCTAAATAAGAGCGGCAAGCGTCGCGTTTGCAGCAGGGTACGCATTTTCGGTACATTTAAATGTGAAAATATTATTTCATTGTACTGAAAATACGTACCCTGCTGCTAGCGCAACGCTTGCCGCTCTTATTTATGTATGAGGGTATCTAATACATAGAAGATATCCTGTCATAGATTTACTGGAATTAAAAGTATATTTAAGAAGAATGATACTGCATAAAATATTTTATATGTTTGGGGACGGTTAATAAAATATCGAGCCAATAACCTTAAAAAGCGGTGTAAGTTTTAAATGTAATCTTACATCTTTAAAACCAGATGTGTTCGAAGAAAACAAATCAAAAATACAACCGAATACATCAAGCTCATTTGCCCTTTCTTACTTGTATGTTTATATTGCATTTGTACTAAAACTAAAGTGAGTTGGTAGTTAGTCAAACAATTTTTAAAAATTTCACATTTTAAATATTTAAAAATTTAAAGGTAATAAGGTCAGCACTAAAATCGGAATAAATATTAATGGGAGGTTTCACTTGAAGACAGATAAAAAATGAGGAGAAATAGAAAATAGAATTTATTAATCGAAAGAACTTCAATCACAAATTAATTAGCAGAATCAAAGGAAAGCAGGAAATGCATATATTATTTATTTCAAGGATAAGAAAGGAAAATAACAGTAATATAATTAATTTATTGTGTTTTGGGATATTTATTATTTTGCTCTTCAAAGTGAGGAATAGAGAGAAGGTAGAAGGAAATTATGTAAAAAAAACTGGGAGAAGATATTGTTCACAGTAAATCTTCTACTAATTTTGTGTTTTTGCTTACCGGTTTGGCTTTAGGTTTCTGTTTGGCTTGACGTTTTGGCTTCAACATATTCCGGAATTGTGGAATTTTCGTAATTTTCTCACGCTTCCCAAAAAATGGTCACCTGACGTTTTCTATAAGAAAAACGTCAATTGTGGCACACTTACTCCAACAAAACTTTTACCAATACAGCCACACAAATTATTGTTGCAGGTCGTCTTGGAGGGACCAATTGTTGTTGATTTAATACCAGATGACAGTTGGTTAATCAGTGCTTACAGATGTTGTTTTCCACTTAATTTTTTTATGCGTTCTTTTATTCTGTTGTTCAAATTTGTGCTTGGGTTGCAATTATATTTGTTTTCTTTATTCTTATTGCTGCCGTCCTTATGCTGCCGCAATTTCTGTTTTGCTTTTGTATGAGTATCTTTTTATTTCCTTTTCCGTAGCTGTGTGGTTTCCTCCAGCTCAATGATATTATTTTTTTATTTAATATTTTTCACTTTTTATATTATTAATGTTGTAATTAACAACAGTTGTTCTTAATTTGTCTAAATGAAATGTTCAAGAAAAAGAAATAAAGAGACGGAGAGAGAGGAGAACAAAAAATAAAACATTTTTAAATTTGTTCTTGTAAATGATTACATTTTTTTTAATTTACTTTAAACTACAGTTACTTCAAGCCACACAGCCATGCAAAATATATGTATGTACAATAAATACAACCAGCTATTTATATTAAAGGTTAAATTGTAATCGGTGCCAAGCGTTCTTGTACATTCTCGCCTATTTTTTTTCATTCTTACAAATATTTTATTGCATACAGTTTTGTAAATTGAATGCTAGGAAGCAAAAAAAAAGAGATGAAAATAAATTTGGAATAAAAATATATGGCTTTCTTAAGTTACAACAACAAAGATTTGTCATAAAAATTGTCAAATTCGCTTTAATAAAGTCAAGCAGCCAAACAAACAATTGTGTAGTCTATCTGTGGGAACAAATGATTTACTTACAACAATAAAAACATGCATGATTAAATTAAAGGATAAAAAAATTGTTGAAAAGAAAATTAAATATGAGTTATTGAAATAAATTTATTTGATTTTATAAGTTGCGTGAAAAAGTTGTTGGTTGTTGTTGGTTTTATCTTGTTACGTTTCATCTCTATACAGTGAGTTATTGTCAGCAAAATATAATGGTAGAAATAAAACGAAATATATACTATTTTTGTATGAAGTCAAAACTTAATAAATTTGTCATTTTTATGGCATTATTTATACTCAGTACGAGTATAATCAAATAAATAATATAAAACGAATTTTGGTTGTTATAACTTTCGTCAAAAGTTTTTTTTTAATTCGCTTCTTTTTATGTTTTTTCTTTTGATTGAGATAAAAGTTTTTGCCAATACATATTAAACAAAGTAAGACTATTTTGTTTTAATTTTTTTTATATAAAGTAAAAATACTAACGCGCCAAGGTGGAAGCGACAATTCTTTTCCAAGAGACCTAAGCGCAGTAACTTTGCTAATATTGATTGAACTTTAAAAAGTAACAAATGCTTATTTACTGCTGAAAAAATTAATAAATATTGATTTGATGCGACGGATGCGACATTAAGGTATAAGGTGAAAGCAAGTTCAAAAACTTCCCTTATCAGAACTCCGATCTCCTTTTTTTGTGTTAATGCGTAAGGTTATTCTTAGTAGAAAATTTGTAAATTACAAAAAAATAAAAAAATAATACCTGTTACTTTAAAGAATCAGTAAACAAAAGGCACAGAAAAATAAATAGTATTTTTACAGTCGCATATTTCGGTGAACAAATTTCAAAAATTAAAAATGCTTCTACATTTGAAAAGGATCTACACTCTCAGTTTATTATTAAAAACAAGGTAAACATTTTTGAGGAAAAAATATTTGTTTGGTTGACCTTTTTCTTTAATTACCTATATCAAGCGTTAAATAAAAGTTTTTTAAAGAAAAATTTCAATGAATTTAAATCAATAATTTATGTAAAACTGTAAAACTTCCGGATTATACGAGTAGTATCACGTCTATAGAAATATGTAAAGAGTGTTTTTTTATTCTTAGCTCAAATAGTCTCAAATTACCAGTTTGATTAGAAAATGGGAGATATATTTAAATGAATTACAGATAGGCCGCAAAAATACACTTGCATCAATAATTTAGTACAGTAAACAATTTTCCAGTGTATTTTTCCTTTCTTGCTCAAAGCTGGAAGATCCTAAGAAACTACAGGAAGCTTATGCGACAGTAATCGGTAGATCGTTTATTGTTGACATCGTAAGACAAGCTGTTACTGCCAATATCGTTTCCAATAATATTCATAACAGGTGACATTTTTACGCAGTGCGGCCGCCTCGAACAATCAAAGCACTGCCAGAAGTGCAGAACTCTGAAATTTGGACTATAATTTTTCTCTTAATTAAAAGTAGAATGAAACTTAATAGTTTGTGTTAACGATACATTAACATGCAGCCTGTATACCTATATCGAATAAAAATCTAAGCGAACGAAAGCCAGTCACAAGAATTTTAGTCAATTTGATGTTGATGTTTCTAAAGGTACGGTCACATTCGCCAAACATTTGCTAAAAAATTACAAATATTTGTTTCTAGCAATGTGACCACAAAATATTATTAAGTAGCAAACAAAAAAACAGCTGATTTCAGACAAATAAACTAATTTGCCACCAAACAAGAATTTGTCTAATGTGAACATAATGTGACCATGCAGCTACAAATATTTTCCGCAAATAAATATTTGTTCTTAGATAGTTTTTGTAAGACCAAACAGTGCGAAATAACAGCTGTGAGAAAAGTGTTGTCAGCCTCTAGACCAAATGAAATTATATTTGGAATGAAATCACTGAAATTATTTGTGAATATGCAAACTTAGTTCAGTTTTACAATATGATTGATATAACTCAGAAACTTTAAGGAATTGAAAAAAAAATTTAAAAGGGATAATTTATAGGAAATAGAAAAGTTTATGTGTTTATGTTCTTATGATAAAACATTACAACACTACCTCATGATTTCCTTTCTTTAAATTTCTATATTGTTGTTATTTTCGACTTCTTTCATTATTTTCAGCATGCAAGCATAGTGTGTATGTATTTCACATCCTGTCTATACTAGGAATAAAAATCTTACAATATATTGCACTGAATGACCACTTTATTTTATTGCTAATGTAATATCTGACGTAATACTAATGTAATATCGACTTTTTTCTATCAATTATTGCAAACATAATTGTTAAGGCATTTACGGTTTTTTCATATTATAAGATAACATAAATATGTGTTCCATACCCTTACAGTGAGATTACACGAGACATAAGTTTGGAAATTTTTGTGTTGGCAATTCGTCTGCTTGTTTCTGCTTTGATGTAAACGAATGATGAAAATCGATGAAGAATCTTTACTTCATCGGTTTTATAAAAATACACGATAGAACTTTTTGTTTAATAATAAAAGTAATAGATACATATGTATGTTTTTTATGCAAACTTAAAGTTGATAAACTTTTTACGTCCAACTTGAAAAGTTATTAGGACTTAAAGAAAAAATTACAAACATCTTTGTCAACGCATCCAACAATCATAACAACAATATTGTTCACTTCTAACAAGTTTTGTTCAAGTAGGTTACATTATTGTATATATTTAAGTAGATAAAAAAGTGATAATATCAGTGCTATTCATATAACATGACTTTTAGAGTTAAATTTTTGTACTTTGCATTGATTCACATTCTTTGAGTAGAATATGCATTGGTATGCATTGTATCTTTGATATGGTGTTATGAGGAATTCTAAAAACATATTGAATCGATCTGAAGCTCTCGCCAGTCGCCAGATATCGAAGTGTAACCGCTAAACGTTCGGAAGGAGAAATCGGCTCCCGGAGATTGGTAGTCTTTTTTGCTATTAACGGTGATACTAATTGTAGCTACAATGAGTTATAGTTTTATACTGTTTTATACTGTTCATATAAATTTGTACTGCTAGTACATACCAAATGATCAAAATCGGTTGCAGACATACGAAGGAAGTTTTTATATAAAGATGGAGTTTCTGCGCGTAACTCCATTAGCAATTTCGTGCAACATCCTTCTTGTTTACGTCGACGAACCCACTTCCGAACCCATTCCCTGTGCCCTTTTTTTTCTATTTTCCTCCAAAATAACCGTTGAGGCAGCACCACAGAATAAAATAAGAACATCTTCGAAGTCTTCAATTGTAACTCTTTTCTTATGTTCTTTCTCTTAATTTTTTTATAATTATTCAGTTATTCCACCTACCGAGAATGCGGATGATTGATTATTTGGCTAGCTCAAATTCCTTTTTTATTTTAAAAATTTTTTTAACGTAAATATTTGTTTAAGTGTGAACACCTACAAAACATTTGTTACCAAATAATTATTTGTTATCATTTGCTTTCAGTTTCAACAAACAAAAGCGACCAAAATACTTGCTTGGTAGGACCACAAAACAAAATATGTAAGAAATATAAGCAACTATGACCAAATATATTTGTAACAAATGTTTGCCAAATGTGACCGTACCTTTAGGTGGCAATGGATCTTTAAGATTTAGAAATAATACTTCTGACTTGCACGAGAATAAGTTCAACCATATTCAGCACTGAGATAGCATTTTATCAAAATAGTCGCACCGCTTGTTATTATTGGTTGTGCTGGAAATGTGCGAGTATTTTGTATTATAAATATGTATGTACATATAAAAAAATTTTAACGAAAGCATACTTTATGGCTGTTGTGTACGAATAATAGAACAAAGCTAAAGCTTCAGTAATAAGTTACAAAATAAACTTTTTAAAACTTATTTTTGCTTGGCAAATAAATTTTACTCTTGTATTGTTTGTAAATTTTTTGACGTCGCTGAACTGTATTTTTATATATGCACTTACGCTTTCCTTCGACCTGAAGTTCGAATACATGTTGGTGGCTACGGTTTGCAAATAATTGCAGATTTTCATAATCGCGATTGCGATTAAAAATATGTGAAACCGATTATCGCAATTAATTAAGGGCTTTGCTAAAACAAAGTTTTGTTTTTCCCAAAATAAGACAAACTGCACCTATCTGCCAACCGATTGAGGAATATGTTTATCAATCCTAATGCAAATTTGGAGATAGTACGACGCTGCAGCAAATGAGAGTTATGTACCTGTACCAACATATTTAAAATATGGAAACGCTTTAGAAGAGACCGGAGCAATTAGGTAAACTAACGTTATTTTCATTTCATGGGATAGATTTTGTTTGAATACCAAATTGAGAGTTAAGAACAAGTTGGCCACAAAACCTTTAATTAAGGCTAGACAGAATTTAATAGTATTTTATAAATGGTACGGAAAATATTGTACGTGATTTGCAGACGGTAAAACTTTGTCCTACGTGGAAACTTAGACCATAAGAAGATTAATTTGATAGCAATATGTTCAAAACGCATTTTATATATCAATTTCTTATTCATCAAAAATACATTTGTTTTATCTGGGTGCCTCGGTATGCTAGTGACTAGTGTGCTAGCCTACCAGCGGATAAGTTGTGGGTTCTATTCGCATCATAGACTCTGGTCTGTTTTACTACAATGACTGGAAGGTCCTCGCTTATAATTAATTATATTGTAATTATATTTGTAACATTTAATAAATAAACAAAAAGTTCGTTTTAAGAAAAACTCATAAGAAAAAGTTTGTTTGAAAAACTGTTTTGTTAACATCTTATAAATTAAAATTTTTTTTTATGAATAGAGCCTTTTACATTCAAAATTTAAATTGAAAGAGTTAAAATGAATCTCAGATTAGAAAAAATTAATTTTCAAAGACTTTGGACATAAATTCCTTGCTTGAAAAAGGATAATTAATGGCTTCCATTACGATTAAAAGGTGCGATTAAACGAGATTTCGATTACGATTATAATCACAGTGCGAACCCTTTTTGTTGTTAATTAACACAAATCAAGTTTCATTCGCTTATAATGCAAATCAGCGTGTAGTTTCGATGTCGCACTGAGGAGTATTAATGTGTGATTTTAATAATTACACTGCACAACAAAACAGAGGTTTTTTCATGATGTTTAAAGAAAGATGACCGATTCTTATGTATTTTTGTCTCCTGATTACTATGGCGTTATTAGTTTTTAACTATCAATTACATTTTTGAAGATATAGTGTCACTTACGATTTGCATAAGTTGCACCTCTTTTGATAATATTTCGTTAAAATATCACGAATGAACGAACTCCAAACTTAAAAATACTTTCTGGATTATTAATCTACACAAAAATTTCTTTCATTTAAATAGATTCACATTGATGAGTATATCAGGGTATCTAAATATTATTGCAAGGATGTTAAAAATCGTGTATTTTTAGTTTAGTCCTTAACATTTTTTGATTATAATTTTTTGACGAAATATCACTAATTCTTGTGTATTTTTGTTCGCTGATTACAAAAATATTTTATATTTTTTCTGCCCCTCTAATTTCAGAGATATTTTCTGTTACAAAAAAAAATTGTTTTTTATAATACATTTGTCCATTTACTTATTATTAGTGCAATTATTGCGCAAAAAAATGTTGTATGGACCAGTCCAGAAAAGGTTTGTGTTATTTATTGGTAGTTAATTGATAGTGTTTTATTATAAAAAAGTACCCGTGTCATATTTTTAACTAGAGCTGATAAAGACATTTCAACCATGGAATTGAAATCCTCACGTGAATATGACGCCGTTGGTATTAAATTGAGCCTCTTTTTAGGGTTCCGTACACCAAAGGTGAAAAAAGGACCCTATTATTTTCGCTACGCTGTCCGTCTGTCCGTCACATGGTATTTTCTCAGGAACCGTAAGAGCTACGGAACTGAAATTTGGACACAGTGTGTAGAACCTTGACCTTTATATATATATAAATACATGAGAGTTAAAAATTGAAGGGTGTTCTAAAACGAGCAACGCAAAATGCTAAAATCCCATGTAATATACATACAATTTTATGTACATATGTATATTGACACTTGAAATTTGTAAAATTAGTGTATTTTTATATATACTACAACAATTAACATTAAAATATAAAAAAATTTAAATTAAAGAGTGGTCCATCAGTTAATGCAATTTTGACTATGTAATGACTACTTGGAAACCGTAAGAGGTATACTCTTGAAATTTTCAAAAACGTTAAAATTAAAAAAATTCGAAAATTATAAAATCGCCAAACCGAATAAAATCGCCAAAACCTGAAAAAAATCGCAAAAATTAAAAAAAAATCGCCAAAACGAAAACAATTGACAAAATTAAAATAAAATTTCTAGCACTAAAATAAATCGCCAAATTCGACAAAATCGCCCAATGAAAAAAATCGACAAAATTAAAAAAAAAAGTCCAAAACCGAAAAAATTGGCAACAAAACCAAAACAATTGTTTATGTGAAAAACATCGCCAAAATGAAGAAAAAATTGCCAAAATAAAAAAATCGCCAAAATTAAAAGATAAATCGCAAAAACGAAAAAATTTCCAAAATTAAAAATAAGCAAAAACCAAAAAAAATCTGCAAAACGAGTAAAAAAAAGTGCCAAAATTAAAAAAATCACCAAAATTAAAAAAACTTCAAAAACCAAAAAAATCGTCAAAACGAGAAAAAAAAGTGCCAAAACTCAGAAAGCGGCACTAAATTCAAAAACCCCAAAACTTAAAAAAACGCTTAAAACCGAAAAAAAACACAAAAACGAAAAAAATGCCAAAACTATAGTTTATATTGGCTAAAGTTCGTATTGAATTACATATCAAGTGTCCGTAGGGAACCTTTCGTGCGCGGGTCAAAGTCGCACTTCACTGAATTTATTTTGATACGTTGTGATTATATTCTAATAATTTTGTATTAAGAATTAAAATTTTAAATAAACTATTAAAATAATAAATAAACTAGCAATAACACAAAAAATTTTTGAACTGGTCCATACAACATTTTTTTGCGTAATAATTGCACTAATAACTTGTAAATGGACAAATGTACTTTAAAACAATTTTTTTTGATAAGCAAAAAAAAAAAAGAAAAATTTCAAGATTTTTTTAAATGTAACACGAAATATCTCTGAACTTAGAGGTGCTAGAATAAAAATAAACATATTTTTGTAATCAGCGAACAAAAATACATAAGAAATAGTTATACGTGATAAAAAATAAAAAAAATTAAAAATAAAATCAAAAGATTTTTAAGGACTAAACTAAAAACACACGATTTTAAACATCCTTGCGATAATAGTCAGATACGCTGATATTCTCAACAATGTGAATCTATTTAAATGAAAGCAATTTTTGTGTAGATTAATAATTCAGAAAGTATTTTTAAGTTTGGAGTACCATTCGTGATATATTAACGGAATAATTCAAAAAGTGGTGCAAATTATGCAAAGCTCAAATGAGACTAAATCTACAAAACTAGAGATGATAGAGAAAAACTAATGACGCCATAGTAATCAAAAATACATAAGGACTGGCCATTTTTATTCGGACATCCAAATCAGTGTTGTGCAGTGTTATGTTATTATAGTCATAAAAATGTTATATGGTTACAGCCGTATTCATAAAAATTTTTAACAGCATTTCATATGTTTTTTAAGCAATAGTCGCTAAAATTGTAT
This sequence comes from Tachina fera, assembly GCA_905220375.1. NCBI lineage: Eukaryota > Metazoa > Arthropoda > Insecta > Diptera > Tachinidae > Tachina > Tachina fera. The sequence goes on from LR999967.1 coordinate 67,082,746, forward strand.
TCGCAATAGAATTTTACCATAAAAAACATTTATTAAACTTTTGTAAATCAGCAAATTTTAAAATTGACTGCCCCCTTTTCAAACCAATTTTAAGATGACGTCGTTGTGATTTTGCTTCGTCTTTGTTTACAGTTTTATGTTTGCCTTTATATATGTATGTGCGTATGAATGTACTTATCTACATACATAAATGCATATGTGAGTTTGTTTAGAAGAAGAAAATGTAATTGAATTTTTTTAGAAACTCATGCCGAAATTTCACATGGACCCCAAATAAATATTTACCAGAGAAGGAGCGATCTGGTTTCCATTCCCATTTTGTCTTTTCTGAATTTACGTGTAAACAAAAAATAAAAAAAATAATTGATGTATAAAAACTCACAAAAAATAAAATAAAACTCGTTTTTCTAGTGCTTCTTAATTTGCAATAAAAAATCATACAAAATACACTTTTAACAAAGATTCGTTGTAAACTCTTTTTTATGTTTTTTTATTGCACAAATACATAAACACTTATACAGATGCGAGTATTTTCTGAACTAATAATCACTGTTTTGCAGAACTAGGATGCAAGTGACAAATATATAATACAGTCTTGCCACGATATTTAAAAAAAATCAAGTTAATTGATTTTTAGTTAAAATACTGATTATGAATACCTATATTTTAAAAACCTGTTTTAGCCATAAATGTCTTTTAACTAATATGCTTTTTAAACCTCAATCTACTTTTTTTTAATGCTGTTAGAGTTTAACATTATATTTTTGCAAAAAATTTATGATTACAACATAATTTGTATTATTATGTAAAAATAATATAATGTAAATTACAATATATTGTTATCAAAAACCATACTGTATGAAGTTTAATAACAAAATCTTTTTCAAAAACATCTTATGTCAGTGTTTCGTTTGTAAGCTATCGGAAGTGCTTAATTTATAAATAAAGTAAAACCAAATTGTATATCAATAAAAATATATATATATATGCACATATATCTCTTCATAAAAACGTGTCTACATTTTGTGTGTATACACATACATATGTAAGAATACATAAAAATATATAGATATATACATTTTATTTCAATAATATTAATTTCTTTTTATTCCGGATTTAACACACAGCTGTTTTGAATAAAAGACCTACCAATAAATATATGATTAAAAAATAAAATATTATTATTATACAAAATACTCGCAATACTGTGGTCATATTTAACAATATTATAATAATATAAAAACATAGTATGGTAAATAATAATAATATTTTAGTCATATCTAATAATAGTGCTGTCATATTTAACAAAAACGTGATAACTTTGTACAATGCTAAGATTAGGTATAACAAAGTTAAAATAATAATAATTGGTTTTATAGATTATTTAATTAATAACTCAGATAATATTATTATTTTAACTTTGGATTTTTATTGACAATATTATGATTTGACTGCAACTACATAATTTAATCATAGTATATTGCTGTTAGAATATGGTTACCTCAATCATCCTTTTTCTTTGCGTGCAAGACCACACAAAAATAAAAACATACACCACACACAGTGGACCGACCAACCACAAAAGAAAGCTGATGATGAATATTTAGTGGCCTTCTGAAACAGTTAGTTGTTCCGTTGAACATAGTGTTGTTCATTTATAATTATCACATGTAATTTGGCTTGCAAAGCGATACGAACTTTAGCCTGATCAAATCATAAATAAGAAAACAGAGTTGTTTTAAAAATATTTAAAACAGAAATGTTTTCCACTATAAATTCATTGCAATTTTTCAAAATGCTAATTTTTATTCTAAATATTTCATATTTACAATTATATGTATATATACATTAGCTATGGTCTATGTCTATGCTCTGGATTCCACATCGTTTTCATATGTTTTCTTGTGGAATGGAATGTTAAAACACATGCTACATTGGTTATAGTCTACACGTTGTCCCAGGCTTCTGCATCGCTATTTAAAAACTTACTGGTAAGCCAAAGGGTGGAAAAAAGTTTGCTTTCCCAGGTGTTAGTAGTGGCTCAAATCCTTCTTTATTTCTTGGTGTACTTCTGTGGGAGCTAAGGTAATTCACTTCATACCTGTGAAGCCAATGACTTGTCGAAAACGGCCTTTCTCTCCCTTAGAATTGTTATTTATTTTGTCGTCTTCTGCGTCACTATCATCTACGTCGTCGCTGTCTACAGAAAGACGCGTAAAATAATAAGATTACAGTAGTGCGTTGTGCCGCAACAAAAAAGAATATATATTTTTACACCAACACATGCCAAAAATAAACTAAAGATTTAACACAGAATTTTTTTTTGTATGTGGACGACCTCAATGGTTTATTTTATTTTTTTATTTTTTAAACAAACACAACCCGCATACCTTGTCTGCAGAAAACGCCCAGAGTCTATGGTGGGAATCGAACTCACGACCTCTAACCAGAGAGGCTGGCATCGCTAACATTCAGCCACAAGGGCACTCAACTCAGCCACAGGGGCACTCGCTGAAGATAGATGACAAGTATATTTAGAGTAAATCTTTGTATTTAAAGAATATTAAGGGCAGATCAAACATTTGATTTCGATAGAAATGCCCTAGGGGCAGTTAGTTATACAAATTTCGCCGTTGTATGGGAACCGCCTTTAGGAGTCGAGATAGGGCATAGGTATATTTGGAGGAAATGTTAAAGATAAGAAATTAATTTGGGTCGGTTTTTCATTTTACACTCCGAGGAGGCACCATAAAAGCGGAACAAGCGGCTTTCTTAAAAAAAAATTATTAAAATTTTTTTTGTATGGGGACAACCTTAATGGTTGAAGATATACAATAAGTACGTTTGAATAAAATCTTTTTATTGAAAAAATATTGGGGATTAGTCATACATTTCGCTTTGATTGGTACGCCCTAGGGGCAGTTAGACCCCTGCGAGTAAATTTTATACAAATTTTGCCTTTGTATGGGAGCCCCTTGAGGAGTCGAGATAGGGCATAGGTATATTCAGAGGAAATGTTTGAAATAAAAATTTACTTTGGGTCGGTCCTGCATTTTACCCACCTGGGAGTCACCATAAATGCGGAATAAGCGGCTTTCTTAAAAAATATGACAAAAATAATTTTTTGTATGGGGACCACCTTAATGGTTGAAGATATACGATAAGTATGTTTGGAGAAAATCTTTGTATTGAAAAAATATTGGAGGTTGGTTATACATTTCACTTCGATAGGTACGCCCAGGTGAGGCCCCGTAAGGAGAGGAGTTAGTTGGTCGGTGTAGTTGAAAAAGATGTTGGGCGGAGCAAATTATTGGGTGCTGATCACACATTTGACCCTTGTAGCGGTGACCCCGGAAAAGTTTAATTATTTTTTTTTTAAATTTTTTTTCTTTTACCCTCAACTTAGAGCACGAAGAGGAGACCTTTGCCCCAACTAACTGCCATCATTTTTTGGGTCAATGATTTTTATTCCGAAACTGATTGAGTGTTATTTTCATCAAGTATACGCAAAGCATGTTTTTTACAACGTGACGCAAAAGTCATGTTACTCGTTTAATTTTAAATGACTGCCATTATTGCAAAAACTGTCACTGTGCTTTGACATTTATGATTAAGATATATACTGCCTTATTCATGAAAAATATTTCTGTTTAATAAGAGGTTTATGAAACAAATTTTCTATGGAAATTTGATTAATAAACCTTTTATAAAATCAAAATGTTTTTTATTAATTAGACCCATAGAGAATTAGTTGTTAATACTTCTTGTCCAATTAAACATTTGATTGAGTGCCTGATGAAATTTGTGTGCATAAAACACGTGCCTGTTTTTTTTTATCTGACCTTAATACTTATACCACCTATAGCGAACCAAAATTTAAACAAAACTCCAACACCCAAATCCAATTTTGAAGCCGCTCTACCATCTGGAAAAGACGCTGACATACCTCATCGGAGACAGAAGCGTATCAAACTCTAATGTTTTATAGAAACATCAATCCAATATGAAGTGATTTCCGTAATTTTTACGCATTAACACTAGCAAAAAATTTGTGATCGACTAGCAACTGAAGAAGTACTCATTGCTGCCAGGATTTCTAAGGATAAAATCTGCAAAATTTAAAAAATGTTAACTAAGAAATCTGCAACATCTGCATTTTATTTTTAAAACCTTCAAATCTTCAAAGCAATTTTTAAACACCTTTTTTATATTTTGTAGAAAAATTTACATTAATATGGATGTATATGAGTAATATAAATATTTTCTCATTAACCCATAATCATACAATTTTAAGTAGGCTTAAAATATATTTTATTAAAATTTTTTAGACAATTTTTTCTTAAAATAACTTTCAAGCACACAGAAAAAATTATTGTTGAATTTTTTTCAATTAAGTGATTGCTTAGAAAAAATAATATTTTAATAAAATATATGTTTATTTTATGTGAATTTATTGCTCTATCAAAAAAGTGTTATCAACAGTATATTATAACTTTTGTTTTTATATGTGAAAATCGAGCTGTTTTTATAGTATGCCACATTGTTTTGAAAAAATATTTTAAATTAAATTACCCAATTAATCTTTTAATTGGTTTTGATATTTTAAATGGGAGAAAAAAACTACAACTGCAGCTTATTTTTTTTTTTTTTTGATTCATAGTAATTTTGACATGCGTGGAATAAAAATAAAATATTAAAATAAAAAAACAGAAATTAATTTTGGTCCCTTATTTCTTAATAATTAGATAATAATAAGACACACAAGCTGGGGTTCGATGCAAATGGTCTTGCGTAAGTACCCAGTCAACATTTTATGAAATTAATGCTCATATTCGAGACTTTTTCGTATCCTCCGCAAGATTAAAATAAGCATTTATGCCCTCGTTTTCGAGTCGAAAATGACTGTTCATTCGGGAGAAAATGGTACCCTAGCCGCGAGTCTTCTAAAAGAGTCTTATATGACTCGCATTTGTGATCCATTTCGATTCACGTTCGAGACAGTTTTTGGTAGTATTTCAGTTTTTGTTTGTTTTAAATTTTTATATATTTATATTTTCCTGATTTTACTGCACGAGCTTGCTGTTTGTTTTTGTTTTCTAAACAAATCACTTTCTAAATATTTCTGGGAATAATTTTCGAGTCATAGAGTAGATTAATCAGTTTTTGATCATCTGAGTCAGTCGAAAAAGACTCACTTTTGTGAAACAATTCTCCGCATGCTACCTGGGTTTGTATATGTAGATGTAGTGTATGGAAAATATCGTATCCTACAAACTACACACACAATTTAAAGAAAGGCTAGGATATTCGGCATTGACATTTACGCAAGACTCTCAAACAACGAATATTACCATTGTACTTTTGTGCACCATTCGAAATTCAAGAGGCAGTTAGGTTTTTGGTACAATATACACATATTTCCATTTTTGTAAATTTTTTATACATGCATACATACATACATATGTATGTACATAACATAATTTTTAAAAAAATTTTTATACTATTTGAATTTTTCTATATATCAATTACTATTTTAATTGAATCCTAAAAAAAATTTAAGAAGTTTTTTAATTCAATGTTAAAAATAGTTCAATCAATTTTTTAATTGAATATTTAAGATTGTTTCAATTAAATTTTAATTGAATCTTTCAAAAACTATCAATTAAACTATTAGTTAATGTAATATTTTTTTAATTGAAAAAATCAGAAAATTTTCAATTAAAATGGAAGAGTTAATACAACAATTTCCGTGCTAAAATTTTTAACTGAATCTTTGTTTTTTTTAATTGAATCTTGTTTTGACGTTTTTCTGTGCACATTTTATGTTTCTATGAATTTAAGCCTTTAATATTTGAAGAATGTGCATTTCGTTTCTGCCTTAGAAACTCATCAGCAGACTTCAACCAAGCAATTTTTGAAATAGTGTAAAAACTTCATATGGTTATTAAACGACTATCAATAATTGTTAACAATTACGTACACAAATATAATAGGTAATAGGTTACCAAACTTTTAACAAACAAATTTCTATAAAAAGCTTGTTTTGTAAACCTTTTGTAAAAAAAACTATTTTTTATGAATACTGCAGAATAAGCTTAAAAGCCTCAAACAAAAATCTTTACAAGCTAATATTTTCGATTTGGAATCCAATGCTATTTTCTCATTAGCTTTTTACAATTTGCTGCCACATTGGTTGAAGTCTATTGATGAGTTTGGTGGCTGTTCCACAAGCAAAGTTTACTTTGCACAGTTTTGAGTTTGCTGAAGAAAAAAGAATATAGAATAATAAGATATCTTTTCTCTTTACTTCAACAAACTCAAGACTTTGCAAAGTAAACTTTGGTGTATTTTAGCGGATTATATGGTTGGTATATGTGAACAATGTGGTTCTCAAGAAAAAAAGTTTGGCGACCACTGTTATAAAAATTTTGTATGCTTTGTTGATATATGTCTATTATATTTTACTTTCATCATCCTGGAACCATAAATACACAGAAAGCGTATAAAAAGAACGCGAAATACATCATACAGGTGACTAATTTTTTTTTAACAAAAAGTCTTTTAATAAAATGTTTGATAACTCAGACAATTTCGAGGGAATTTTTTAAACCAAACTTGAAAACTACTCTTACTCAATTTTATTTTATAAATAAAGTTAAAACTAAAATGGTTTCAGTACAAAAATACTTTCTAAAAACGAATCTAATGTAGAAAAATTTCGAAAAAGCGAAAAAGTTATATTTGGTGAAAAAATACAGACATATATCTGAAATTCACTGAAACAGTATATATATAATTCAAAAGGTCTTAGTCTCTTCTTTGTATGTCCGTATGTATTCAAAATCGTAAATATTCAAAATCGGTTGATATTAACTTAGTTATAGATTGATAAGTGCTTAGAGGTACGAAAAGCCGGTTTTTTGATCGTAACGCAAGATTTCGGAGGTGTTTGGAAAATTTCAAATACAGATTGTTGTTATACTCGACAATACCTTCCAGAAAAATAGTAACACGTCCCAGGTATTCCGATTTCATTAAAATTTGTCACACAGTGTTATAAATAAATAATAAATATATGACTTTAAAATATTGGTGACTGAATCGAAGAAAATAAGGAAACAATGTTATATTGATTTTACAGAGCGAATTGTTAAAAACCTTTTGACTGTATCACAGACTTTAACAATTTTGATAAAAAAAACTTTATTAGAGATAAAAAAATTATCGTTCACAGTGGACTAAAAGGTAGTTGAAGACGACTAGCAGATCAGTTGAAAGAACGCATTGGAGAAACAGAGCTTAAGTATAAATAAAATTAATTATGTAAATATTTTAATAATCGAGATTTGAGTTTTAATGAGAAATAAATTAAAAACCGAGCCCAACAGCATAGTTTTAATAAGTGTTATTAATTGGTAATAAAGTAATTTTTCATCGAAAATTTTGACACATTAATATAATAATAACAAACTGTCGAAACAGTTTAATAAAAAGAAGAACATACATATGTACATACCGTTGGTCTCAAGTAGAAAAGCTTTAACTCAAATAATTGTAACATAAAAAACACATTAGAAATTTTAATATTTACAATGCAACTTTTTATGTACAACTACTTGTAAAATTTTTATTTTTTATGCTACTTATTAAAATATTTTTATGTTTTTTGAAGCAATAAGGCAATAAAGCGCATCAAAAATTCCTTTAAAATATGAGCTTGTTATGAATAAAACTGTACGAAAAAAAATTATTTAAATTCAATTGGTTTTTATGGTTTTTATGGTAATGCTATGGCATTATGGCATTTGTAGCTTAAAGCCGTGGTCGGCAAACTATACCATTGCATTTTATAATTGTGTGAGTTTAGGCTCAGTTAGCCGACTGTAATGCAAAGTAACTGCAACAGTAGGAAACAGCTGATCGATATTGATCGAAAATGGTTATAGAGATGTCATGTAACGTAACCTAATTTTCATACAAAAATATCGATCAGCTGTTTCCTACGTTGCAGTTACTTTACATAAGAGTCGGCTAACTGAGCCTTTATACTCTCAAGACGATCCGGTGTTGCCAGTGAAATTTCGTCTCATTTCTCCAAAGGCAAATTTGATTCAAGTTTTGTTTATAAAGAAAATCATATTTTCTTATTGCTACGTCGTGTAGGAAGTTTTCTTAAAATAATTTAAATATTTGCTTTGTATGATATGTTTTTTATGCGTGGCAACACACGTTGTCAAATCATACATTCTGGTTTGTCAAAATAATTTTAAGAATATAAAAAAATTTTAAATTATAATTATATACATATACTTTCTTATTGTGGCAACGCTGATTAGTAAAAGTATGCGATACACACATCTTGTCTACTTGAATGTTTAAACTAGACTGATTAAAGGCTCAGTTAGCCGACTGTAATGTAATGTAACTGCAATGTAGGAAACAGGTGATCGCGCCACCTTTGTTATATAATAGTAGAAACCTACTTTATTTGAAACAAAATTTATACTGGGTATTGCAATAAACTTTAGTGAAGAGGTTTATTTGTGTGGAATGTATTGGAATCACAGAGACTATCTAATTGAGATCATCGACACATATTACTCCTTTAGAAAGACAGAGGCATAACTCGAAAAAGGTAGTTTTTCAGAAAATAAGTTTTAACTTCACAATTTACATGAAGATATACAAAGTTGTTTCTTTCCTCAAGAGGTGCACGAACAAGCATTTTATATGGAATTTTTACAGAAGACTTTATATGATAAAACGATTTTTTTGCAATAAATGACCATTTTTTGTGTATACATCTAGACGTTTCGACACCTAAGAATTCCTTTTCAATTTGAAATACAAACAAAACCAACAATTTGAAATAATGACAGGCAAGAGCGTGTATCTGTTGACCAAATGTTAATGAATATTTCAAATGTTGTAAAAGAAAATATTTTGCAAAAAAACTTTCGCTTAAATGAATTCAAAAATAAATAAGAATTAACATTAAATTATAACTTACAGAAATAAATTTCTACATTTTTTGGTAGAAAATAAAACTAAAATATTTATTTAACATTAAATATTACACAAATATTTAGTGAACTATGGTGATATAAACTAATTTTCAAACAGTCTTCCTATTCTCTTTTATAAAAGCGAAACGGGCAATGGAACTAAAAAAAATGTGTGTTGCTGTTAGAGTGGAAACTTGAGAGAATGGAGACATTAGAGTAATGAAACAAGAGAGTTCGAATTGAATATAACATTACTCTAGTTCATTGATGAGAAATAAACAACATTAATCAGTCTATCTTAAACATTCAAGCAGACAATTTGTCTGTTTCGCATGCTGTTAAGAATCAGCGTTGCGACAATAAGAAAATATATGGGATGATAATACACTAAAAATTTTAATTTTCAGAAAATTATTTTTACAAACCGGAATGTTTGATTTGACAATGTGTGCTGTCACGTATGAAAAATCATAACACGCAAAGGCATTTTCAAGCATATATTTAAATTATTTTAAGAAAATTTCCTACAAAAACATCTTTTTACTATTCATTGCATGAAGGTAGCACTAAGAAAAGATGCCTTTCTTTATAAACAAAACTTGAGTGTTTCTTCTGACCATAATAAAATAAATTTTGCTTTGGAGATTTAAAATTTCAAATTAGGAAAATTACTCAAAATTTCACTGACAACACCGGATCGTGGTGAGAGTAAAAAATACACAGTTGTAAAATGCAATTGTATAGGTTGCCGACCACGGAACTAGAGTAATGTTATATTCTATTCGAACTCGTATGTTTCATTACTCTCATGTATCCAGTCTCTCATGTTTCCATGTGTTATACGTTTCGCCTCCCAGCGAATGGAGTAAATATACGTTTTGTTCGTTAGATGTTTTCTCAATTAGAGTTCTGTTTTTGCTTCATCCTCAATAGACAGAAAATCAAAACATTCATGCAGCTGTTTAATATACACATTATAAGAGGAACATCATGTCCTTTTTACACAACCAAACACACTACACACTAAAAAATTAAATTTATGAAAGTCTTAAATGAATAAATTAAGAAGTAAGACGAAACAAAAACATTAACAAAAAAAAATAAGCATGACAAACGAAACAAACCCAACAAGCCAGCAAACAAATAAGTGAGAGTTGCTTACCTTTTTGGGTTTCTTTATTGAAATAGTACGTGAATACTGATGATAGACCTGAACATGGTTTGACGTAAATTTTCCCAACATGGAGAATTCTTTTGCTTGATTTACTTTTTTGTCCTCAAATTAATTATTAATATTGTAGGGAGTCTGCAAGAAAATACAAGAAATAAAGAAAAATATTATTGATGATTTAATTTAAAAAGCGATACGAAGAAAAAAAAAATACGCACAATAACACATAATGGGTCACTTATTGCGACATATTTTTACAGCTAAAATAGTTTAAATAAATCAAAGCAAACCAAATTTTAGCATAATAGAATTTTTTTTAGAAACACCTTTCAGTCAACGAATTGTTCCCACTCGGATTGCACTACAACTGAGAGTAAAACCAGAGTTAAAAGTACATAAAGTAATGTAACATAAGGTGTGTTTAAGTAATTTTCCAGTAAATCCAGTAACTGAGTAAATACTGAGTAATTTAAATAAATTACTCTCAATAAAAAAGTTTGCATATAAAAGTACGCGTACAGAAAAATTGTAAAATCCAGTAAAATATACACAACAGCTGATTGACAATTTTGGAGCTAAAAAATTATAGATAGTTATGTACATACATACATACATATGTATACCCCTATTTAGTGGAAATGTATTTTTAAATGTTTGGCAACTCCGAGACCACACCTTAATTTTGACAAGCAATACTGCTGAGACTTTAACAAATCATCCTCATAAAAAAGAAGCAACCGATCTCATTTTTTACATTGATATATATAAAAAGGGCAGAAACCCCGATAAATAAAGACAATTAATTTTACAATAAATAAGAGTCCTTTTCCTTTATTTAGTTACACACCATATAAAATTTAGGTAGCTAAAGTGGTGACCCCGAAGTTTCAATGGATGAGGAAAGAAAAAAGTCATCTGATGAAAATGCATCAGGCAGTATGACTGAGGCCGCAAACTTGCCACCAAATGGTGGTCGTGAAGTATTTCGGGTCGGTGTCAAGCCGCCAACGTTCTGTAAAGAGCAGCCCGACATATATTTCATACAAATGGAATCGCAATTCGCTGTTGCTGGCATAAAGCAGGACGATACAATGTACCACCACGTAATTTCTTCGTTAGAACCACAATATCTTCTACAAGTGGCAGACATTATCAGAAAACCACCGACGGACGGAAAATATAATGCCGTAAAAACAAGCCTTATTGCTGAATACACCGATTCAGACCACCGCAAGCTGAGAAAACTTATTAAAGAAGTAGAACTTGGCGACCTTAAGCCATCTCAGCTTTTAAAACGAATGAAAGATCTAGCAGGCGATAAAATTTCAGATGATGCGTTGAAATCATTGTGGATGGAGCGGTTGCCGGAAACGGTACGTTTCATAATAACTATAGTCGACGGAAATTCTACGCAAATGGCACTGCAAGCCGATAGGTTAATGGAGGTACAAAGTTATAACACAATAGGGTCAGTACAGCATGACTCAAATCTAAAAGCTGAAGTTGACGAACTTCGCCATCAACTACAACAAATGCGTATGCCTACCCATAGGCAAAGAGATCGTTCAACAAATTATGGTCAACAACAGCGCAACCGCAGCAAATCTAGAGAGAAAGTACGTTTTCCTTTTTGCAAATATCATTATAGATATGGGGACAAGGCAAAAAAATGCGTGGAACCTTGTCAGTTCAAAAATTTAAAATCGGAAAACTAACTGCAGCCCTGTCTACCGAGACGAATAGGGCAGAGGCTGCAGAAAATCTTCGCCTCTTTATTACTGATAAAAAAACAAAAATTAAATATCTGATCGACACCGGCGCCGACTTCTCAGTTTTACCACCCACAAACCGTAGTACACAACACAAGTACAATCTCTATGCAGCAAACGGCACCCCTATAAAAACTTATTGCACAAAACTCATATCAGTCGACTTCGGCCTGCGAAGAAAAATGGACTGGGAGTTTATCGTTGCCGACGTTACGAGACCAATAATCGGTATTGATTTCCTATACGAGTATGATCTTATGGTAGATGTACGCAGGAAAAGTTATTGGATAACAAAACGAAACTAATGGTGAATATGAGCGTTTTCAGATCTGGCCAAGAACGATTTTTTTCAATATCTCCTGTTATGGAGGATTGGGTTAAGCAATTACTACACAAATACAAAAGTGTAACACAACCGTTTAAGTTTACACCTGACTCAAAAAGTAGCAACGTCTATCATCACATCGTCACAGAGGGCCCACCAATTTTCTCGAAACCTAGAAGACTGAATCCTGAAAAGCTCGCCTTGGCCAAAAAAGAATTCGACTGTATGCTCAAACAAGGCATATGTAGTATGAGCAGTAGCCAATGGTCCAGCCCACTGCATATGGCGCCGAAGAAAACAGCAGGCGAATGGCGGCCTTGCGGGGATTACAGGCTGTTGAACACGGTTACAAAGCCTGACAGGTATCCCATACCCCATGTACATGACATAACGTATAGACTACACAATAAGTGTATTTTTACGACCCTTGACTTGGAACGGGCGTATCATCAAATACCCATTGCCCCGTAAGATCGTGAAAAAACTGCCATAATTACACCATTTGGTTTATATGAGTTCAACGTTATGACGTTTGGACTCAGGAATGCTAGTCAGACATTCCAGCGCTACATAGACTACATTTTTCGTTAACTTGATTTCGTCACTGTATACATTGATGATATTTGTGTAGCGTCATCTAGCTTTGAAGAACATAGACGACATCTCGACCAAGTTTTCGAGCGCCTGGAACAACAAGCTCTAAAAATAAACGTCTCTAAAAGCGTTTTCGGGAAAAATTAGATAAATTTTTTGGGGCATCGCATCACTAAAAATGGTGTTTCGCCCACCAAAGAAAAGGTAGTGGCAATCTTGAATTTCAAAAGACCAAACCTTACGTGTGAGCTCAGGCGATTTATAGCCTTATTAAACTTTTATCGACGTTTTTTACCAAAAGCTGCTTGGAAGCAAGGTGAGCTTCAGAGACTTATTAAGTCAAACAAAAAGCAGGATAAAACCCCGATTGTCTGGGACGAAAGATCTGAAAAGGCTTTTGAAGATTGTAAAAATAGTCTTGCGGATAGTCTTGCGGATGCAACGCTTCTTGTTCACCCTTCACAAAACGCAAATCTAGCCCTATATGTTGATGCCAGTAATTTTTGTGTAGGTGCAGCAATTCATGAAATCTCAGATGGCAACCTTCGATCTCTGGGATTCTTCTCAAAGCGTATGACAGACACTCAAAAAAGGTACAGTACCTTTGATAGGGAACTGCTGGCAGCATACCAAGCTGTAAAATATTTTAAACATATTATAGATGGCCGAAAGTGCAAAATTTTGACAGACCACAAGCCATTAACGTTCGCGTTTCAGCAAAAACCGGAAAAGGCAACCCCAAGCCAAATACGTCATCTAAGTAATCAGTGAATACACCACCGATATTCAACATATTTCGGGAAAGGACAACGTCACTGATGCGTTGTCACGCATAGAAGCTATGTTTAATGCAGACCAGGTAAACTTTGAAGAGCTGGCGTTGGACCAAGAACAAAGCGACGAAATCAAGCTAGACAAAACTCATCGCTTCAACTTAAAAGTGTACGGCTACCAAATTGCCAAAACGCACTGTGGTGCGACGTTTCAACATCGAAAGTTCGTTCCTATGTTACACCAATATTTAGACAACAAGTTTTCAAGTCAATTCACAATGTGTGCCACCCAGGAAAGCGTGCAACAAGCAAATTAATTAGTGAGCGATTTGTATGGAAAAATATGCAGCCTGAAATAGCTAAAATGGTAAAGTCCTGCCTGGAATGCCAGAGAACGAAAGTAACTAGACACAACAAAAGCGTGTTAGCAGAGTTTAAAGTTCCTGATAAGCGTTTTGAACATATCAATATTGATATAATAGGCCCCTTGCCACCATCGGATCACTTCAAATATTGCTTAACCTGTGTAGACCGATTTAGTCGTTGGCCAACTGCGATACCGATTAAAGACATCACAGCAGAAAGAGTAGCACGGGCATTTATGAGCGGATGGGTAGCAAATTATGGAATGCCAAAGGCTATAACAACTGACCAGGGCCGTCAATTTGAATCGAAACTCTTTAGAGAGTTAACTCAATTGACAGGTTCGAAACATTTACATACTACCGCTTATCACCCACAGGCGAATGGTCTTGTTGAGCACATGCATCGCACTCTAAAATGTGCAATCAAATGCCACACTTCCACACACTGGACGGAGAGCTTACCCATCGTATTACTTGGTTTGAGATCCACATTTAAAACAGACTTAAATGCATCTGCAGCCGAAATGATCTATGGAACGACAATAAAGCTGCCATCTGAATTTTTTGAAAAGCAAACAGAGGACTACACTGAAAGTGATTTTGTAAAGAATCTTCGTGCATCCATAGCAAAACTTAAGCCAGTTCCAATGTCAAATCATTCTTCTCAAAATATTTTCATTCAGAATGACCTAGCTTCATGTACACATGTATTTCTGAGGGATGATTCTGTTCGAGCTCCTCTGAAGGTACACTACGATGGACCCTTTGAAGTCGTTAACCGAAGTAACAAAAACTTTGACATTCGAATTGGCGAGAAAATTGTAAAAGTTTCAATAGACCGCGTAAAGGCAGCATTTATGGTTAACGAACATCAAAATTTACCGGAGAGTCAAGTACCACCCCTCAGGCAAGTAGCCAAAACAAACAACAATGCGATACCTGAAGAAGTTCAACAAAAGAGTAAGAACGCATCAACTCAAGAACCAGTGAACGTTGTGGAACCCCGTGGAAAATCACGTTCAGGAAGAGCCATCAACGTTCCGAAAAGATTTGTGCAATTTGTTTTTTAAAGAAAACAGACTGAAGGGGAAGTGATGTGGCAGGATGTTACCCGTGGCGAAACCCCTATTTAATGGAAATGTATTTTTAAATGTGTGGCAGCTCCGAGACCACACCTTAATTTTGACAAGCAATACTGCTGAGACTTTAACAAATCATCCTCATAAAAAAGAAGCAACCGATCTCATTTTTTACATTGATATATATATAAAAAGGGCAGAAACCCCGATAAATAAAGACAATTAATTTTACAATAAATAAGAGTTCTTTTCCTTTATTTAGTTACACACCATATAAAATTTAGGTAGCTAAAAATATATACATATCGTCAGGTAATTACCCAGCATAAAAATTCTGATTTGGAAGCACTAACAACTGAGGGAAGCAATCTATTGCTTACCTGACAAGAAAAGATTCGAAAAATGCTTCTTAAAGCGGTAACGTAAGTTATGTATGTTATTGCTTATGTGGAGCACTTTAGCAAGGTAAACAAATTCATGGCTTTTTGGAAGCTAAATGTATTGCTTCTAGCTGGCTCATCTCGAACAAAAAAAATGCCTTATTCATGCGCAACAGCAAGTGATTCATTTCCATTGCCTCCCTTACAAAAACCTTTCTAGAAAGTAGTAATTTTTGCTGGGTACTGACCAGCCGTATGGAACAAATATGTGTTTTCGAGAAAATCGATGAAGATTTTTTCAACTTCCTTTATAAAAATACAAGATAGAATGTTTTGTTTAATAATAAAAGTAATAGACACATATGGTTTTATTTGAATTTATGGGCTTGGCCGAAGATGTCGGCAAGATACTTTCTATACTTTACTGATATTAAAAACAATAACAAACTTTCTTATTTTGTTTTCAATATATGTAAGTAAGCGATAGAAACTTTCTTGTTGACATCGACGTGAAGACTTATTAGGATGTACAGAAAAAGACAAAGATCTGTGTTGTCGCATATGCCAATTGTGACAACAATATTCTTCACTTCCTTTTAAGTAAGTCCAATGAGTGTATTTATTAAGAGAAATATAAAAAGGGAAAATGATTTTATATATCCTAATATGTTCAAGATATCGAAAAACTAAAAAAAAATTTAAGAAAAGTACACATTAATCATATATATTCGACAAATAACTAATTATTTTTTTAAGTTCCATGCGGGAAACCAGTAACCGGCCGACGATATGTATAAACAAAAATTGAACTATACAGCCCAATCATGAATATTCCCTCGGAATTTATTTCTCACGGAAAATAATTTTCTGGAGAAAACATTCCTCCATCATAAATTCTTTGAGAACAAAACAGAGTAATACGTGGCATCACCACATTACGAAGCTCGTAATTAATAATTAAAAAAAAGTGATTTGCAAGTTTATCAAGTTAAAAAAATATTCATATTTATGTACTTATTAATATTTTAGAAAAAATGTAACCAAAATCAAAAAAAAAAGACTGGACATTGGGAAATATAGTTACCATTCTTTACTATAAATAACCAAAGCGTGAACGAACTGTAAGGACAATCTGTTACGTATTTTAGACTTAAATAAAGTCATAGAAATACAACGCGATCAACTTCTGCGTTTAAATATGGAAGTGACAGAAGTTTGATGGGAATGCAACTTTTGATAATGCTTCAAACTAGTTCATATCAACTGAAAACTCGATAGTATTCCTTCAACCAAGCCTTGCACAATCTTAGTAGAATTTTTTTAAATGCTCCATTTAAGTTTAGAGCTTATTTTTTTATATATAGATTACCTCGAAAGAAAAATAGGTGAGGAAATTTTTCTTCGAATTTTTGGTTTAGTGCCACCGGCTCGAAACAAAAAGCACCGAAATTAATTTAAAAAAGCACTTAATTCAAAATTTTTAGCGTCGAAATTTTCAAAAAGCACTAAAAACAGTGCGAAAAGCACCGAGTTGACAGCGCTGCTGCCCAATAGGATTATGTAATTTTTCTCCAAATACTCCAAGAAATTTTGGTAGAACTTTGGAAGTAAATAATCTCATTTGTCTGTTAGATATTTTGGCAATTAGGTGTTTGATGCCTGATAAATTTACTATGCGTCGTGGGTAACAACCAAACTGCTTTTGTTCACTTTTTTTTGATAATATCTTTATATAAGACTATGTGCCCAAGCTATGGAAGCAGTAGATTCATACACAATGTATAAGGATATGCTATGGAGATTTTTCTTACCTTTCTGAATGTGGCACGATGAGAATAAAAAGAAATAATCAAAAGGAGTCTACTAAATTGTTATTTTTCCAAAATTTTTACACCAATTAACTATTGTACAAATGTATTTTTTTCTGTTATAAGTAAATGTTAGGTTTTATTTTTGCAAACCTATAAAAATTTCATGGCAAGATTTTGCTCTTTACGATTAAAAATGGTGAAAATAAAAAGACCGCGTTTATGGAAAATTTGCCTTTTATACACAGAAATTTGTAGGCATGATATTGCTAAAAAATGTAGCAAATCCAAATATCACGTGTTGAAGCTCTAAAGAGAACAACTACATACATACATATGTATTTAATACTTTTGCATTTTTAATTTTTTTGTGGATTTTATTTTCACAGAAGATAAATTTGGGCATAATCTTTAAATGTCGTTAGAGAATATATTTTTTTGTTATGGATAACATTAACACAAAAAAATCTAACTTTGAAATTTCTTAAAAATTTATTCCAAAGTGTACGAAAATATTTTTATTTCACCAAAAAAAAGCAATGAAACAAAAACTTATGACAAATCGTCAAAATCGAAATCGTACAAAATATACTCGATCTGACTTAAAACTGAAGTTCTGTTTGCTAAATCAAGTTAAAATAAATTCAGTTGGTAATTCAATACGAACAATATAAACTATAGTTTTGGCATTTTTTTGGTTTTTGAAGTTTTTTTAATTTAGGCAATTTTTATTATTTTGGCGTTTTTTTATTTTGGCGATTTTTGTATATTGGCGATTTTTGTTAATTTTGGCGTTTTTTTCATATATGTAGGTGATTTTTTTGGTTTTGGCGATTTTTTTTAGTTTTGGCAATTTTTTTTTCGTTTAGAGGATTTTTTTTGGTTTTTGGCGTTTATTTTAAATTTTGGCGATTTTTTTCGTTTTGGATTTTTTTTTTTAAATTGGCGATTTTTTTTTAATTATGGCGATTTTTTTTCATTTTGGCGATTTTTTTTCACATAAACAATTATATTGGTTTTGGCGCATTTTTCGCGTTTTGGCGATTTTTTTTCGGTTTTTGGCGTTATTTTCATATTGACGATTTTTTTTTCCATTTAAACGATTTTGTCGAATTTTTCGATTTATTTTAATGCTAGAATTTTTTTCGATTTTTTTCGATTTGGCGATTTTTTTAAAATTTTTGGCGATTTTTTTCAGGCTTTGGCGATTTTTTTCGGTTTGGCGATTTTATAATTTTCGGATTTTTTAGTTTTACCGGTTTTGAAAATTTCAAGAGTTTACCTCTTACGGTTTCCAAAATATAGCAATTTGTCAAAATTACATAGTCAAAATTGCATTAATTGATGGACCACCCTTTAATTTAAATTTTTTAATATTTTAATGTTAATTGTTGTAGTATATATAAAAATACACTAACTTTACAAATTTCAAGTGTCAATATACATATGTACATACAATTGTATGTATATTACATGAGATTTTAAAATTTTTCGTCGCTCGTTTTGGAGCACCCTTAAATTTTTAATTCTCATGTATTTCAAATATAAAAATTAAAAAGTTCTCAACCACTGTGAACAATATAAACAAATCAACAAGGTGGACGTTATTTCTTTATACATACATGCTATTTTTTAGTTTTTACTTAAACAAGCAATTAATTATTATCATATCAAATTTTTTACAATAAAATATTACAAAGCATATAACAAATTTGCTGTTTCTTGGCGAGTTCTTGAACGATTTTGAAGTTATGTAGCTTTTTGAAAAGACAATTTTATACTCAAATCGATTCAGAAAAAACTGTTTGAAAAAATTAAACTATAGAACGAAATTTTTGTAAAAACTGAAAAAATCATATTTTTCCCATATAAACACTCTTTAGAAACTTTGAGCTCCCAGCCGCACGTGTTAACTAACATCCTCCAATCGTGCTCAAACTTTGGCTTTCGTAAAATCTGCAAGGACGCATCATTTTGTGGGGTTCTGGTTGTCAAAAATACAGCATGGGTTTTTGACGCTCACTCTAATGTACATACATACACACATGTATACATTTTAAAGACGTGCATAGTTCCATTTGATTGCATAAGTTTAGGTATTATTATTAGTTTAATGTTTTAGATACAAGTTGGTACTGTTAATTTCTGTGGTAAATATGTAAAAAAGAATGATAACTTAATTTGGGCAACACAATCACATTTTTGGAGTTTTTTGGTTGGCGACTTAAAAAGGCCAAAATACTTCGATAGAGCAAAAAAAAAATTAATGTAATTGATTACAATCTTTTGTATTTATGATTTGAACGGGCTAAAGTTCGTATCGCTTTTTAAGCCAAATAACATGTGATAATTATTAATGAACAAATAACATCAAAGTTAGTTATAAATATTCTGACAACAGATAGTTGAACGGAACAGCTAGCCGCTTTCGAAGGCCACTAAACTTTCATTATCAGCGTTCTTCTGTGTTTGGTCCACTTTGTGTAGTGTCAGTTGTTGTATATTTCTGCCTTATATATGAAACTTTTTTGCAAATGGAATATGTTAATTGTTTTGATTCATCGTATTTCAATTATTATTTTTATTAATTTTATTGCTTGTTTCTGTTTTTAAGATTTGATTAGGCCACAGTTTGTATCGCTCTGTAAGTGAAATTTCATGTAATAAATTATAAGGAACAAATAACACAAAAGTTAATTTTGAATATTCTGACAAACATTAGCAGAACGCAACAACTGCCTGTTTTCGAAGGCCGCTGCATCAACGATCTTGTGTTTGGTTCAAGGTGTGTGGTGTCAGTTGATGCAAATTTCAGCATTATATAATAATATTTCAGTGCAAATAGAATATAAGAGTTGTTTTGATTTATTGTATTACAATTAGGAATGCCAATCGGGATCGATTTTTGGATTCGGCGTTTTATAAATCCCTATCCCGAGAATCTCGGGATTTTCGGGGTCTCGGTATTTTCGTGATCCCGGGATTTTTCGGGATTTTCGAGATTTCGCGGCCTAAAATTTTTTGGTAAAATAAATAATTTTTTTTAATAAATATTACTTTAATAACAAATTTTGTGCATTTTAAAACTTTAAGTTGATTAATCACATTTGATATTAGCGAATTTACACTGAAAACCATAACTACATAAATATGAAAATTTGTTTTTGTTTTCAAAATATGCACATTTTTTCTACAATCTTAACAAAAACGAACATACATACATATCTGCAACAAAAAGTTTGCACTTGCCTTGTATTATATTCTACTTCAATTGTAAAGAGCTGTAATTGTACTCAATTGTTACCGAAAGGTAGATAATTGCTAATTTTTTATAGCGTTGAGTAGTCGACATACAGATAGTTATTCACTGCAATTATGAATGAATTTCCGCAAATAGATTTTTTTGTTTTCTCCAATTATTTGCTACTTTTATTCATTATTGCCCTCATAATATAGAATAAGACGGAATAAATTTGTTCAACTTGTGAATTTTCCAAATGCTATTTCCCTTCCAAAGCTTATATGCTTCTTTTTGTTTTCAAAATAATTCTTGGTTGTACTATATATTGTAGCCACTTTGATGAATATAACAGTGAAAAAGTAGTTAATTTATTTTGCTCTTGTTGTTAATTAATAAGAAATGTGTCACGAATAGTCATTAAATTGTTAAAACTGCAGGTAGAAAACTGTATGGGACTTTTATATTTTATAAAAAAATACTTATGGTATCAACGAAAATTTAAATTTATAAATGGTTTTTATATAAACATTGCTAAGAAATCCGGAAATTGAAATCCCGGGAATCGGGATTTCGGGATTCGGGATTTCCCGTTTGGCATCCCTAATTACAATTTGCTGAAAAGTTTTTTGCAATGAAAGCTCAAGTTTGCCATCTCTAATTTACAAAAGTTTTGTCATTATCATTTTTCTTTATTAATTATGAACATGTCAGTAATTTTTTTAAAATTTTTTTTACTTAAGACAAACGTTTTTTCTACCTTTATTTTTTTTAATTATGTATCTATATTTATATAATTTTTGCCACAAGCCCAAAGCTAGTTGTTCATTCTGCTAGCATTTGTCAAAACATTTACAATTAAGGTTGGTATTATTTGTCATATAAAAATTTTCAGAGCGATAAGAGTTTAAGCCTAATCATAAAAATATAGAAATTTGCTTAATCAACAACAACAATAGAACAACAACAACAATAGAAATTTGCTTAATCTATATCAAATACATAATTGCGAACACCCTGCGTGTAGTGTAGTGTAGTGTAGTGTTTTCAACTTTTAAATTTCAAAAAGCACTGAAACTTGAAAAAAATGCGATTTTAAGTAAAATCTCTCGACATGAAAATTTATTTCCTCTCCTTTGGAAAAAAAATTTAAATTAAAACTTCAAATCCATTTTTGAATCATTATTCTTTCTTCCACACAAGTACTCTCTGCTTTTAGTTTTTTCATGAGCTAGCTTAGATTTATACATAATGATGAATGAGTTCCCTATTTTCATATTTAAAGCCAATGCCCTTAAATAAGGCATTAGCCAAAACAAATCGCACGCAATGGTAAAGTTTAAAGTGTCGTGTTTCTTGGTATATGGTATTTTTTGTCTTGTATGTGATCTTGCAAATTCAAATTCCGATAATCGAGGCATGTCTATATGAAGTATGTAGGCTTAGTACTGGCTCTTTAGATTGTTGATCAACGATGCTCAGCACGCATTCCGGAATCGTATGTTTTCTGGTGGTATGTTGGTTCATCATGAACTCTGTTAGGTTGTTAGGAATCAATCCGCATCACACTTACGTTATATATTATTAAACAAATTGTTTAAAGTTTCAAAGAATTCTGAAATTCTGATTTCTCTATAAATGAAGTTCGAAAAATAATAATTAAAATTAACTAAAAATTCAATCACTTCGCAAACCAGGTTTGCTTTTAGATTTTTTTTTTATTTTGCTAAGCATTTTATGTAGATTTCATTTTAGCAATACGATTTTTTAATATTTTTTTTATTTTAAGTAAAATAGCACTAAATTTAATTATGTATTATTATTATTATAATTATTTTATTATATTAAAATATTATTCATACCTAAAAAATCAAGTTTAAGGCATCCGATATCCGATACACATCTATAAGGATCAGGGCCAAATTACAGTCATTAGTTCATTATTAGTAAAATAAAATGATAATTATTGTTTAACTAATACTTCATATTCACAGTACATTGTTTAACTAAAGTTCTTAATATGAGCAAAGAATGGTAACCTTATCAAACTATAAAGTTGTAGTATTGGCAGCTCTGCTATCACGCAAAGAAAAAATATGATTGAGGTAACCATAATCTAACAGCAACATACTATGATTGAATTATATGGTTGTAGTTAAATCATATTATTGTCAATAGGAATGCAAACTTTTAATAATATTATCTTTTAATAATATTATTATAAGGATCAGGGCCAAATTACAGTCATTAGTTCATTATTAGTAAAATAAAATGATAATTATTGTTTAACTAATACTTCATATTCACAGTACATTGTTTAACTAAAGTTCTTAATATGAGCAAAGAATGGTAACCTTATCAAACTATAAAGTTGTAGTATTGGCAGCTCTGCTATCACGCAAAGAAAAAATATGATTGAGGTAACCATAATCTAACAGCAACATACTATGATTGAATTATATGGTTTTAGTTAAATCATATTATTGCCAATAGAAAAGCAAACTTTCAATAATATTATTATCTGAGTTAATAATAATATTATCAAATATGACAACACTATTGTTAGATGTGACTAAAATATAATTGAGACTCACCATACCATGTTCTTATATTATAATATTATTGTTAAATACGACAACAGTATTATTTAACATAATAATAATACATTGTTTTGCAATTATATATTTATTGGTAGCTCTTTTGTTTAAACAGCTGTGCGTTAAATCCGAAATAAATTAATATTGTTGAAATAAAATTTATATTTAGAAATGTATACTTACATATGTTTGCATACACGAAATACAGACACGTCTGTATAAAGACATATACATATGTATGTATATATGTTTTTATTAATCTATTCTTTTGTTTTTACTTTATTTAATTATTTATTTATTTAACTCCACGCATACACTACCGATAGCTTATAAACGAAACAACGAACTGACAGAAGATGTTTCTGAAAAAGTTTTTTTTTTTAAATTTAATATAGTATGGTATTGGATAACATTATAGTGATATGTACATTATATTATTTTTAAATAATAATAAAAATTTTGTTGCAGTCATAAATTTTTAACAAAACTATATTATTAAACTCTAACCATATCACACTTTTTTATGAATATAACAATGTAATTTTTAAATTCAAATATTAATTTGCTTACCTTAACAAAATTAATGTTTAAAATAACAATAAGTAGGTTTCAACGACCACACATTTGTTTCTGAGAACATAATATTGTTTTCTCAGCCATTCTACAACCATATCTTTTCTTTGCTTGCAGCAAAAAGCAAAATTTGGAAAATATTCAAAACTAATATAGAGCATTGGCTGATATGGAAGAACTGAAACCATTAACAACAGAATATGTATGCAGTTTCTGGTGTAGAGTTCCTGATAAATCGAGAGTAGCTTACAGGATTTTGTCCATACCTCACTCCGCTGTAAATATCGAAAGGATTTTCGCTTACCAAAATCTCATGAAAATAAAAAAAAAGAAACAGGCTTTATATTCCAACAGTATCAAGTCGTATTCAGGCCAAAGATTTATTAAAGTCTAAATGCTCTTCTTGCTGTAACTTTAAAATTTTTACCTTTATACAGACATACATTTATTAGGCTGGGTCGATTTGGATGAATAAAAAAAATATTAAAAAATCGTATTGCTAAAATGAAATCTACATAAAATGCTTAGAAAAATAAAAAAAAAATCTAAAAGCAAACCTGGTTTGCAAAGTGATTGAATTTTTAGTTAATTTTAATTATTATTTTTCTAACTTCATTTATAGAGAAATCAGAATTTCAGAATTCTTTGAAACTTTAAACAATTTGTTTAATAATATATAACGTAAGTGTGATGCGGATTGATTCCTAACAACCTAACAGAGTTCATGATGAACCAACATACCACCAGAAAACATACGATTCCGGAATGCGTGCTGAGCATCGTTGATCAACAATCTAAAGAGCCAGTACTAAGCCTACATACTTCATATAGACATGCCTCGATTATCGGAATTTGAATTTGCAAGATCACATACAAGACAAAAAATACCATATACCAAGAAACACGACACTTTAAACTTTACCATTGCGTGCGATATGTTTTGGCTAATGCCTTATTTAAGGGCATTGGCTTTAAATATGAAAATAGGGAACTCATTCATCATTATGTATAAATCTAAGCTAGCTCATGAAAAAACTAAAAGCAGAGAGTACTTGTGTGGAAGAAAGAATAATGATTCAAAAATGGATTTGAAGTTTTAATTTAAATTTTTTTACAAAGGAGAGGAAATAAATTTTCATGTCGACAGAAGCGGTATAGGATTCGATTTTAGACACATGCTTTTTTAGAAGAATTGCTCATAATTTCATGTTGATTACGTTTTTGCTATACGATTTAAAAAAAAATAATCCACTTGCCCTATCGTATACACTTTATGTTCCTACTTTTCTTCTTTGTAAATTAATTTGATATAATGTTTTGTAAGTAAAATTTAAATAAAAAAATAATAATTTTTGGTACTCTCGGGATCAAAAAAGTAATCGAAAAAAAATGTTTTGATACCGAAATACAAATTTCATTTCCCATCACTGATGTAAAGTGTTTTGCCATACAACCAAGAAGACATAAGGCAAATGATTCACTTCATGTAATGGAGAAACTTTGAGTCCACTATCGAGTTTTTGGAAAAAGTAAAATCTAATAAGTTTATATCAAACTAATTGATATAAAATCGTTTGAGGCATTATCAAAAAATGCATTCCCATCAATCTTTTCTCAATTCCATGTTTAAGCGCGCAGAAGCAGATTTTTTATCTCTATGACTTTATTTAAGTCTAAAAAACGCTTCGCTTTATAGAAAGAAGGTCTGAATCGAGCAAATGTACCCAGTAAAAATATACACTCCAAAAAAGTCATGATAATGTAGAGTTTGCGATGCGGAAGTAGTGAAAATTGCGATCCGATCTAATGATTTTTATATAGGGTTGTCATTGCAAAAAGTTTTCTTTTTCGATGCCTGGTCACTGAGTTGGAAGCGATATTAAGAAAAATTCCCTTTTTTGTGTTCTATGATAATATTTTCATCTAGGAAAAATGGTAAATAGTTACCTATTTTAGCAATATGTTTCTTTTTATACGAATTTAAGCCCGAAACAGTGTTTTCATGTAAATTGAAGCAAATAACTTTTAAATTTTAGACTAAAATTAGATCATAAATTTCGTTAAAAAATTTTTTTATTTTAAATTCTGGTGAGTATTTTCCAACACTATGGAGGAGTTACAAGGTTTTGTATAACTACAGTAAGCTTCTACATGGTTTTTTGCTCACTCTCGGCAAATTAAAAATATCGACTTTTTGGAAGCAATGAAAATGTAGTTCCACTAGAATGAATTCCATTTTTTTTCACTGGGTAATTGTGAATATTCTTTTGTTATACACTATGGGAAAAAACGTGCTACAGTCAGGTAAATGCGAAAATTCTTGATTCAATAATAAATTCTTGATTTTTTTAAGATCGAATTTAAGATTGTAATCTTGAATAAGATCAAAGATCTTATAAGACTTAAGATCAAATTCAAGATTTTGTTCTTAATAAAAATCTCAAATTAAGATAATATTCTTAAAAATTTAAAAATTTAATCTCAAAATTAATATTACTGTCCTGATTGTAAGACCACGTTGTTGATTTTAAGAATTCATTCTATAAATTAAGAATTAATTCTTAAATTTGAGAACGTCAATCTTACTGACTAAATTTCAAGATTGAAATATTAAGATTTCTGCAATCTAAATTCAAGAATTCTTAAATTTATATCGTCTTTTTCTCTTAGTCCCAAATTCATAATCATTAGTAAGCTAATAGCAATAGATTAACCAATAATATTTTATTCACAGCTTTTGGTTTACCATTACTTAATTAGTTACACCGCCAAATGTCATTGGTTAAGAAATATTTTTAGACAACAGCTGATTTTATCAGTATTGATGTTTTGTAACACATTCTTGTTTATTTTCTATTATACTTTAGTTTTCCCGAAACAATATCAGCACTAATTCAATATCTTGCACGATAAACTTAGACGAGCGAGTATTTGTTTTATCAATTTTTAAGAAAGAATATAACAAATGTAATCAAAAGCCATATGCTGTCACGCAAAGAAAAGATATGGTTGTAGAATGGTTGAGAAAACAATATTATGTTCTCAGAAACAAATCTGTGGTCGTTGAAAACAAGTTATTGCTATTTTAAGCATTAATTTTGTTACGGCAAGCAAAGTAATGTTTGAATTTAATA
This sequence comes from Tachina fera, assembly GCA_905220375.1. Taxonomy (NCBI): domain Eukaryota; kingdom Metazoa; phylum Arthropoda; class Insecta; order Diptera; family Tachinidae; genus Tachina; species Tachina fera. The sequence continues at coordinate 67,109,557 of LR999967.1, forward strand.
ATTACATTATTATATTCATAAAAAATGTGGTATGGTTAGAGTTTAACAATATAGTTTTGTTAAAAATTTATGACTGCAACACAATTTTTATTATTATTTAAAAATAATATAATGTAAATTATAATATAATGTTATACAAAACCATACTATTTTAAGTTTCTAAAAAAAACTTTTTTCGAAACATCTTCTGTCAGTTCAGTGTTTTGTTTGTAAGCTATCGGTATTACACCCATCGTGTTAAATAAATAAATTAAGTACAAACAAACGAAAGGGTAGATAAATAAAAACATATACATACGTACATATGCTTATCTGTTTATACAGACGTGTCTGTATTTCGAGTATACGTAAGTATACGTTTATATACATACATTTAATTTCAACAATATTAATATATTTTTATTTCGGATTTAACGCACAGCTGTTTTAAACAAAAGATCTAAGATCCAATAAATATATGATTGAAAAACAAAATTTTATTATGATATTAAATAATACTGTTGTCGTACTTAACAATATTTTTATAATATCAGAACATGGTATGGTGAGTCTCAATTATATTTTAGTCACATCCAACAATAGTGTTGTCATATTTGATAATATTATTATTAACTCAGATAATAATATTATTAAAAGTTTGCATTCCTATTGACAATAATATGATTTAACTACAACCATATAATTCAATCATAGTATGTTGCTGTTAGATTATGGTTACCTCAATCATATTTTTTCTTTGCGTGATAGCAGAGCTGCCAATACTACAACTTTATAGTTTGATAAGGTTACCATTCTTTGCTCATATTAAGAACTTTAGTTAAACAATGTACTGTGAATATGAAGTATTAGTTAAACAATAATTATCATTTTATTTTACTAATAATGAACTAATGACTGTAATTTGGCCCTGATCCTTATAGATGTGTATCGGATATCGGATGCCTTAAACTTGATTTTTTAGGTATGAATAATATTTTAATATAATAAAATAATTATAATAATAATAATACATAATTAAATTTAGTGCTATTTTACTTAAAATAAAAAAAATATTAAACCTTTCTAGAAAGCAGTAATTTTTGCTGCGTACTGACCAGCCGTATGGAACAAATATGTGTTTTCGAGAAAATCGATGAAGATTTTTTCAACTTCCTTTATAAAAATACAAGATAGAATGTTTTGTTTAATAATAAAAGTAATAGACACATATGGTTTTATTTGAATTTATGGGCTTGGCCGAAGATGTCGGCAAGATACTTTCTATACTTTACTGATATTAAAAACAATAACAAACTTTCTTATTTTGTTTTCAATATATGTAAGTAAGCGATAGAAACTTTCTTGTTGACATCGACGTGAAGACTTATTAGGATGTACAGAAAAAGACAAAGATCTGTGTTGTCGCATATGCCAATTGTGACAACAATATTCTTCACTTCCTTTTAAGTAAGTCCAATGAGTGTATTTATTAAGAGAAATATAAAAAGGGAAAATGATTTTATATATCCTAATATGTTCAAGATATCGAAAAACTAAAAAAAAATTTAAGAAAAGTACACATTAATCATATATATTCGACAAATAACTAATTATTTTTTTAAGTTCCATGCGGGAAACCAGTAACCGGCCGACGATATGTATAAACAAAAATTGAACTATACAGCCCAATCATGAATATTCCCTCGGAATTTATTTCTCACGGAAAATAATTTTCTGGAGAAAACATTCCTCCATCATAAATTCTTTGAGAACAAAACAGAGTAATACGTGGCATCACCACATTACGAAGCTCGTAATTAATAATTAAAAAAAAGTGATTTGCAAGTTTATCAAGTTAAAAAAATATTCATATTTATGTACTTATTAATATTTTAGAAAAAATGTAACCAAAATCAAAAAAAAAAGACTGGACATTGGGAAATATAGTTACCATTCTTTACTATAAATAACCAAAGCGTGAACGAACTGTAAGGACAATCTGTTACGTATTTTAGACTTAAATAAAGTCATAGAAATACAACGCGATCAACTTCTGCGTTTAAATATGGAAGTGACAGAAGTTTGATGGGAATGCAACTTTTGATAATGCTTCAAACTAGTTCATATCAACTGAAAACTCGATAGTATTCCTTCAACCAAGCCTTGCACAATCTTAGTAGAATTTTTTTAAATGCTCCATTTAAGTTTAGAGCTTATTTTTTTATATATAGATTACCTCGAAAGAAAAATAGGTGAGGAAATTTTTCTTCGAATTTTTGGTTTAGTGCCACCGGCTCGAAACAAAAAGCACCGAAATTAATTTAAAAAAGCACTTAATTCAAAATTTTTAGCGTCGAAATTTTCAAAAAGCACTAAAAACAGTGCGAAAAGCACCGAGTTGACAGCGCTGCTGCCCAATAGGATTATGTAATTTTTCTCCAAATACTCCAAGAAATTTTGGTAGAACTTTGGAAGTAAATAATCTCATTTGTCTGTTAGATATTTTGGCAATTAGGTGTTTGATGCCTGATAAATTTACTATGCGTCGTGGGTAACAACCAAACTGCTTTTGTTCACTTTTTTTTGATAATATCTTTATATAAGACTATGTGCCCAAGCTATGGAAGCAGTAGATTCATACACAATGTATAAGGATATGCTATGGAGATTTTTCTTACCTTTCTGAATGTGGCACGATGAGAATAAAAAGAAATAATCAAAAGGAGTCTACTAAATTGTTATTTTTCCAAAATTTTTACACCAATTAACTATTGTACAAATGTATTTTTTTCTGTTATAAGTAAATGTTAGGTTTTATTTTTGCAAACCTATAAAAATTTCATGGCAAGATTTTGCTCTTTACGATTAAAAATGGTGAAAATAAAAAGACCGCGTTTATGGAAAATTTGCCTTTTATACACAGAAATTTGTAGGCATGATATTGCTAAAAAATGTAGCAAATCCAAATATCACGTGTTGAAGCTCTAAAGAGAACAACTACATACATACATATGTATTTAATACTTTTGCATTTTTAATTTTTTTGTGGATTTTATTTTCACAGAAGATAAATTTGGGCATAATCTTTAAATGTCGTTAGAGAATATATTTTTTTGTTATGGATAACATTAACACAAAAAAATCTAACTTTGAAATTTCTTAAAAATTTATTCCAAAGTGTACGAAAATATTTTTATTTCACCAAAAAAAAGCAATGAAACAAAAACTTATGACAAATCGTCAAAATCGAAATCGTACAAAATATACTCGATCTGACTTAAAACTGAAGTTCTGTTTGCTAAATCAAGTTAAAATAAATTCAGTTGGTAATTCAATACGAACAATATAAACTATAGTTTTGGCATTTTTTTGGTTTTTGAAGTTTTTTTAATTTAGGCAATTTTTATTATTTTGGCGTTTTTTTATTTTGGCGATTTTTGTATATTGGCGATTTTTGTTAATTTTGGCGTTTTTTTCATATATGTAGGTGATTTTTTTGGTTTTGGCGATTTTTTTTAGTTTTGGCAATTTTTTTTTCGTTTAGAGGATTTTTTTTTGGTTTTTGGCGTTTATTTTAAATTTTGGCGATTTTTTTCGTTTTGGATTTTTTTTCATTTTGGCGATTTTTTTTCACATAAACAATTATATTGGTTTTGGCGCATTTTTCGCGTTTTGGCGATTTTTTTTCGGTTTTTGGCGTTATTTTCATATTGACGATTTTTTTTCCATTTAAACGATTTTGTCGAATTTTTCGATTTATTTTAATGCTAGAATTTTTTTCGATTTTTTTCGATTTGGCGATTTTTTTAAAATTTTTGGCGATTTTTTTCAGGCTTTGGCGATTTTTTTCGGTTTGGCGATTTTATAATTTTCGGATTTTTTAGTTTTACCGGTTTTGAAAATTTCAAGAGTTTACCTCTTACGGTTTCCAAAATATAGCAATTTGTCAAAATTACATAGTCAAAATTGCATTAATTGATGGACCACCCTTTAATTTAAATTTTTTAATATTTTAATGTTAATTGTTGTAGTATATATAAAAATACACTAACTTTACAAATTTCAAGTGTCAATATACATATGTACATACAATTGTATGTATATTACATGAGATTTTAAAATTTTTCGTCGCTCGTTTTGGAGCACCCTTAAATTTTTAATTCTCATGTATTTCAAATATAAAAATTAAAAAGTTCTCAACCACTGTGAACAATATAAACAAATCAACAAGGTGGACGTTATTTCTTTATACATACATGCTATTTTTTAGTTTTTACTTAAACAAGCAATTAATTATTATCATATCAAATTTTTTACAATAAAATATTACAAAGCATATAACAAATTTGCTGTTTCTTGGCGAGTTCTTGAACGATTTTGAAGTTATGTAGCTTTTTGAAAAGACAATTTTATACTCAAATCGATTCAGAAAAAACTGTTTGAAAAAATTAAACTATAGAACGAAATTTTTGTAAAAACTGAAAAAATCATATTTTTCCCATATAAACACTCTTTAGAAACTTTGAGCTCCCAGCCGCACGTGTTAACTAACATCCTCCAATCGTGCTCAAACTTTGGCTTTCGTAAAATCTGCAAGGACGCATCATTTTGTGGGGTTCTGGTTGTCAAAAATACAGCATGGGTTTTTGACGCTCACTCTAATGTACATACATACACACATGTATACATTTTAAAGACGTGCATAGTTCCATTTGATTGCATAAGTTTAGGTATTATTATTAGTTTAATGTTTTAGATACAAGTTGGTACTGTTAATTTCTGTGGTAAATATGTAAAAAAGAATGATAACTTAATTTGGGCAACACAATCACATTTTTGGAGTTTTTTGGTTGGCGACTTAAAAAGGCCAAAATACTTCGATAGAGCAAAAAAAAAATTAATGTAATTGATTACAATCTTTTGTATTTATGATTTGAACGGGCTAAAGTTCGTATCGCTTTTTAAGCCAAATAACATGTGATAATTATTAATGAACAAATAACATCAAAGTTAGTTATAAATATTCTGACAACAGATAGTTGAACGGAACAGCTAGCCGCTTTCGAAGGCCACTAAACTTTCATTATCAGCGTTCTTCTGTGTTTGGTCCACTTTGTGTAGTGTCAGTTGTTGTATATTTCTGCCTTATATATGAAACTTTTTTGCAAATGGAATATGTTAATTGTTTTGATTCATCGTATTTCAATTATTATTTTTATTAATTTTATTACTTGTTTCTGTTTTTAAGATTTGATTAGGCCACAGTTTGTATCGCTCTGTAAGTGAAATTTCATGTAATAAATTATAAGGAACAAATAACACAAAAGTTAATTTTGAATATTCTGACAAACATTAGCAGAACGCAACAACTGCCTGTTTTCGAAGGCCGCTGCATCAACGATCTTGTGTTTGGTTCAAGGTGTGTGGTGTCAGTTGATGCAAATTTCAGCATTATATAATAATATTTCAGTGCAAATAGAATATAAGAGTTGTTTTGATTTATTGTATTACAATTAGGAATGCCAATCGGGATCGATTTTTGGATTCGGCGTTTTATAAATCCCTATCCCGAGAATCTCGGGATTTTCGGGGTCTCGGTATTTTCGTGATCCCGGGATTTTTCGGGATTTTCGAGATTTCGCGGCCTAAAATTTTTTGGTAAAATAAATAATTTTTTTTAATAAATATTACTTTAATAACAAATTTTGTGCATTTTAAAACTTTAAGTTGATTAATCACATTTGATATTAGCGAATTTACACTGAAAACCATAACTACATAAATATGAAAATTTGTTTTTGTTTTCAAAATATGCACATTTTTTCTACAATCTTAACAAAAACGAACATACATACATATCTGCAACAAAAAGTTTGCACTTGCCTTGTATTATATTCTACTTCAATTGTAAAGAGCTGTAATTGTACTCAATTGTTACCGAAAGGTAGATAATTGCTAATTTTTTATAGCGTTGAGTAGTCGACATACAGATAGTTATTCACTGCAATTATGAATGAATTTCCGCAAATAGATTTTTTTGTTTTCTCCAATTATTTGCTACTTTTATTCATTATTGCCCTCATAATATAGAATAAGACGGAATAAATTTGTTCAACTTGTGAATTTTCCAAATGCTATTTCCCTTCCAAAGCTTATATGCTTCTTTTTGTTTTCAAAATAATTCTTGGTTGTACTATATATTGTAGCCACTTTGATGAATATAACAGTGAAAAAGTAGTTAATTTATTTTGCTCTTGTTGTTAATTAATAAGAAATGTGTCACGAATAGTCATTAAATTGTTAAAACTGCAGGTAGAAAACTGTATGGGACTTTTATATTTTATAAAAAAATACTTATGGTATCAACGAAAATTTAAATTTATAAATGGTTTTTATATAAACATTGCTAAGAAATCCGGAAATTGAAATCCCGGGAATCGGGATTTCGGGATTCGGGATTTCCCGTTTGGCATCCCTAATTACAATTTGCTGAAAAGTTTTTTGCAATGAAAGCTCAAGTTTGCCATCTCTAATTTACAAAAGTTTTGTCATTATCATTTTTCTTTATTAATTATGAACATGTCAGTAATTTTTTTAAAATTTTTTTTACTTAAGACAAACGTTTTTTCTACCTTTATTTTTTTTAATTATGTATCTATATTTATATAATTTTTGCCACAAGCCCAAAGCTAGTTGTTCATTCTGCTAGCATTTGTCAAAACATTTACAATTAAGGTTGGTATTATTTGTCATATAAAAATTTTCAGAGCGATAAGAGTTTAAGCCTAATCATAAAAATATAGAAATTTGCTTAATCAACAACAACAATAGAACAACAACAACAATAGAAATTTGCTTAATCTATATCAAATACATAATTGCGAACACCCTGCGTGTAGTGTAGTGTAGTGTAGTGTTTTCAACTTTTAAATTTCAAAAAGCACTGAAACTTGAAAAAAATGCGATTTTAAGTAAAATCTCTCGACATGAAAATTTATTTCCTCTCCTTTGGAAAAAAAATTTAAATTAAAACTTCAAATCCATTTTTGAATCATTATTCTTTCTTCCACACAAGTACTCTCTGCTTTTAGTTTTTTCATGAGCTAGCTTAGATTTATACATAATGATGAATGAGTTCCCTATTTTCATATTTAAAGCCAATGCCCTTAAATAAGGCATTAGCCAAAACATATCGCACGCAATGGTAAAGTTTAAAGTGTCGTGTTTCTTGGTATATGGTATTTTTTGTCTTGTATGTGATCTTGCAAATTCAAATTCCGATAATCGAGGCATGTCTATATGAAGTATGTAGGCTTAGTACTGGCTCTTTAGATTGTTGATCAACGATGCTCAGCACGCATTCCGGAATCGTATGTTTTCTGGTGGTATGTTGGTTCATCATGAACTCTGTTAGGTTGTTAGGAATCAATCCGCATCACACTTACGTTATATATTATTAAACAAATTGTTTAAAGTTTCAAAGAATTCTGAAATTCTGATTTCTCTATAAATGAAGTTAGAAAAATAATAATTAAAATTAACTAAAAATTCAATCACTTTGCAAACCAGGTTTGCTTTTAGATTTTTTTTTTATTTTTCTAAGCATTTTATGTAGATTTCATTTTAGCAATACGATTTTTTAATATTTTTTTTATTCATCCAAATCGACCCAGCCTAATAAATGTATGTCTGTATAAAGGTAAAAATTTTAAAGTTACAGCAAGAAGAGCATTTAGACTTTAATAAATCTTTGGCCTGAATACGACTTGATACTGTTGGAATATAAAGCCTGTTTCTTTTTTTTTATTTTCATGAGATTTTGGTAAGCGAAAATCCTTTCGATATTTACAGCGGAGTGAGGTATGGACAAAATCCTGTAAGCTACTCTCGATTTATCTACACCAGAAACTGCATACATATTCTGTTGTTAATGGTTTCAGTTCTTCCATATCAGCCAATGCTCTATATTAGTTTTGAATATTTTCCAAATTTTGCTTTTTGCTGCAAGCAAAGAAAAGATATGGTTGTAGAATGGCTGAGAAAACAATATTATGTTCTCAGAAACAAATGTGTGGTCGTTGAAACCTACTTATTGTTATTTTAAACATTAATTTTGTTAAGGTAAGCAAATTAATATTTGAATTTAAAAATTACATTGTTATATTCATAAAAAAGTGTGATATGGTTAGAGTTTAATAATATAGTTTTGTTAAAAATTTATGACTGCAACAAAATTTTTATTATTATTTAAAAATAATATAATGTACATATCACTATAATGTTATCCAATACCATACTATATTAAATTTAAAAAAAAAACTTTTTCAGAAACATCTTCTGTCAGTTCGTTGTTTCGTTTATAAGCTATCGGTAGTGTATGCGTGGAGTTAAATAAATAAATAATTAAATAAAGTAAAAACAAAAGAATAGATTAATAAAAACATATATACATACATATGTATATGTCTTTATACAGACGTGTCTGTATTTCGTGTATGCAAACATATGTAAGTATACATTTCTAAATATAAATTTTATTTCAACAATATTAATTTATTTCGGATTTAACGCACAGCTGTTTAAACAAAAGAGCTACCAATAAATATATAATTGCAAAACAATGTATTATTATTATGTTAAATAATACTGTTGTCGTATTTAACAATAATATTATAATATAAGAACATGGTATGGTGAGTCTCAATTATATTTTAGTCACATCTAACAATAGTGTTGTCATATTTGATAATATTATTATTAACTCAGATAATAATATTATTGAAAGTTTGCTTTTCTATTGGCAATAATATGATTTAACTAAAACAATATAATTCAATCATAGTGTGTTGCTGTTTGATTATGGTTACCTCAACCATATTTTTTCTTTGCGTGTGGGAAACCTTTTAATTAAATTACCAGATAAAACATTTTCAGGGGGAAACTTATATCGATTTCTTTTCTGACAAATATGTTGCATATATGTTACATGTTTTAGTTTTCTTTGTTCGTTTGTACAAAAACTACAACTGTGGGAAAGATTGCAATTTCTTTTCTGAATATGTTGCATGAAAAACATGTAAATATGTTACATATTTTACGCTCACTTTATTCAAGGTGTACATACTGCCATTTTTTCCAACTGTGGTAACGAAGGTTTCATTTTGCATGTCATGCTTATTATTTGGACAGAAGGTTTCTTAAATAGAAAATATAAAAACTATTATTACAAAAATTAATATAAATAAATATTTATTTAAATATTGTGACTGTTTTGGTTTTTTTGAACATAATTAGTGATGTTAATGTGTGATTAGGAATCGTAATAGTGTGCGGAAAACCTCTCAAATAGTCTTTAAAATCGCCAATGAAGTACATTAGTGATAAAATGTAACCCTAGTAAATAAAAGCAGCTTATTTTGTTCGATTGTAGTAACAGAATATGTAGCACTTTGAGTGATTCTAGGTAACATTAAAAAATGTTACACATATATAGTGTAACATATTTTCTTCAGAAAAGAAATCGCCATTACTAAAACAAACTAACATTTCATTGTCAAAGTCCACTTTTGCTGTAAGAACTTGACATTTATATGCAAACTTTTTACAATTTTTTTTTAAACAGATTTAAAACAGTTATTTCAACATGATTTGTTAGATCAACTCCTGTGCTACAAAAAATATCATTAATTCAAATATGGCTTTCGTTTATATTTAATGGTGAAGGGTTACACTTTTCTAAAATATCTTTAGTAATAAAGTTTCGTGTATTTGTCGAAAAGGAAATTTAAATCTTGACAAATATATATGCATACGCTTGTCTTCTGGCTGCATTTCTAAGTTGGCCGTGAGAGTATCAAATGTGTTGCGGGAGTACTACGGTACTTTTTCATGTCAAATAGTACCAAAAAAATACTATCGTACCAAATATACCATCACTGCTTTACATTAATTACACTGGTTTACAGCCAAAAAAATACCAACAACGCCATACGCCCACATAAGTTAACTGGGACCTCCTGAACAGGAAAAAAGTTGAATTTTTTTTCCTGAATCCAGGATAACCCAACAAAAATTACTGCTTTCCAGAAGCGTATTTGTAAGGGAGAAAATAAAACTAAAAAAGTATTTAAATTTGTTGACTATGGTTATGGTCCAATGTTACGGAACAACTTGCTGTTGCGCATGAATAAGGCATTTTTTTGTTCGAGATAAGCCAGTAAAAATTAATACCTTTAGCTTTAAAAAAAACCATGAATTTTTTGCCTTACTAAAGTGCTTCATAGAAGTAATACTCATATGCAAAAGTTAGAAGTTTGCAAACTTTCTTGTGATAATTTTTTATTTTTTTTATTTTGTTTCATTCAAAGGAAATAAATATTAGTACGGCGATGTAAGCAGAAATTCCAAAACTAACAAATTTAAAACAAATAGTCTGATTAAAACGAAGTACATATTAAGTTTAAGCATTATGTTTTAATTTTATCTATATATATATATATATATATATATATATATATATATATTATTATTATATTTTATCTTTATTTTGGAATCAATTTAGCCGCGAAAATTTTTAAGATCTTGTCACACTGAGAACGAGCTACATAAAAATTTTCTCAGAAAGCCTCTCTCTAAATACAACATTTTAAAAACATATGAAATAAAAGTGGAATAGTATTTCATTTTTATATGAAAATTTTAAACAACAAATTTTACACTATTGTATTTAATATGGTAATACAATGGATACAAAAATACAAGACATTTTGTAAATTCAGCAATTTTATTTGTGTCTTATAGTGCTATTCTCGAACCAGTTATAACAAAATTTTTCTGATAGTAAAAAATTTTATGACAATAATAACAAAAAGCTAAGTATTCTGGATTTCAAATAAAATCTTTTTAACCCCCGGCTAAAAAGGGGTGTTATAAGTTTGTAGTGTGTGTTCTGTGTATCTGTGTTTCTGTGTGTCTGTCCGTGTCCACGTACAGACTAAACGGCTGGACGGATTTCGATGGTGAGGGTTCTTAGCAATGCTTCAAGTAAATCGGTCCTGCCGATATATTCGAGGGTTTGTAAAATTTCGGGGGTTTTTAAAATGTTTAATTTTTGTTATTTGTATAAATTTATACTATCATTATAAATATACACAACAGCACATGACAATAATAATTTATTGTAAAAAATCCACAAAAAATTACTTTTTCCGATAAATCGGAAACAGGATGCCTATTTTTTTTAGAGCCCAGTACATATCGTTCATATCCATAGCGTTTTATTTGAAGAAATTAGAGGATATTAATATTTAGATTTTTTATTAAATTGACAATTCAAAAATTAAATTTAACCCTTTGTTAATAAAAGTTTCAAAATATATTTCATACAAATATTTCCACGAACAAGAACATTGTTTCTAACGAGGCTAAAAGAAGTATCAATGATCTGACCAATGGACTGATGAACTGCCTTCATTATACATAAAGATCGAATTCTGGATATCAAAAATTTATTATTAAAAAACTATGGTTTCTTTTTGAAATATGGATGAAAGTAAATTTTCTTGATCTCATAGCTCACTTAAATTACGAAAATACCGAAAGAAGAGTGATATTACTTTTCCTTCAGACAAATGATTTTATAAATGTTAATAAACAATTGTTTGATAGCAATTTTTAGTTACCTATAAAGAAGAAAACAATTCGACGAATATGCCAATATATTAATAATTTAATATGTAATGCACATACAAAAAAGCTTTTTAAATTGTATTTTTTAATTTTGGTAGTAATGCTATAAGCTTTGGAACAAAAATGCTTTAATACTAAAACATAAATTCTAGAATATCTTTTTCAATTACCTGTGACAAGAAATATATGTCTAGAAATAATTGAATTATAGCTATCATGAATTCGACAATAGCACCGTTTCAACCTATTGTTGAATTGACTCAAATTTTTTTTTCGATAAGTAATTTTTTAATTTATTAATGTAAATATTGCACTGCCGAGGTATCAAAAAATATGTTTAATATCTTTTTTGTTTGAACCAAATGATGTTTTCCTATGATTTATAAGTTTGTGACACTAGAATTAAGTTGAAATAAAACAGTTAATTTTATTAAAATTTCAAAAATGTGTTTTATAAAAATTTAACCGTTTCTTTCATAAATATCCAGTAAATGTTCTTTTTTTAATGTAAAAAAAAAGATTCCAAATGAAAAAATTTTGTTGTCACAGATACATACAAGTAAATTTCAAACAAAACTACTGGATTAAAATTAATGAAACAGTTTCGATAGATTTTTTGTAAAAAATTCGCTATAATGAAAAAGAAAACTAATAGAACAAAGTTCAGCAAAAATTCTTTAAGCATAATAACGAACCAAGTAAAATCTCTTCACAAGAATTCAATCAATGGGTACTTCAATAAGCTTATTGATAGTACGCTACTCTATTACTTAGTTTGTGGATTTTGCATTTGATCCTTCAAAAGACTTTTGTGTGTCCTCATTTCAACAGAGGGGGCCAAAAAACAAACAGAAGAGTACATCAGTGCTTTAGTATTACACCATTATCGGGCCTAGAATTTAATTATATATATTTACAATTTTTATAATTCACTATACAGTTTAACTCTTTGTACTCTTTTCAAAGCTTAAGATATTGTCAACATTAAAATTATTCATTCCACTTGCTTTAAAAATAAAATGCAAATCTTATATTAATAGAAAACTTTTTTAATATTCCACACACCAAGTAAACAAGATAGGCATGACGAGATGCAGAAATTATTTATGAAATTTCTTAAAACAGAAACCCTGAATGCTTCAGCAAAACATAGAGCGTTTTCTTGTTTGAGTCTAGTTACTTGTGATTGATTTTTCTGAAGACGCAAGGTTTTCTTTAATTTGTCGACTTTTCCATCATTATCGGCTCGTTGTTTTGCTCCACTTAGCGAGTTTTGTTGATTATTGTGACGACCTTGCTTAATCTTTAATTGCAAAGCCGACTTGATAATAAGGTTAAATACACACACACATTTGAACATGTACACGCCACTTTGACAAAATCGTAAACATGAACTTGTGCAAACAAACAGGAAAGGATATTAAATCGCACATACACTCAAAATAAAATTCAATTCATCCGTACTTAAATCAATCCAAAGCGGTGTCATAAGTACGGTAAGTACGGGGGTTACTTAAAACAAATACAGAAGGCTTGATTTGAGTACAAATTGTTTAAGTGCTAAAGAATTAATTTTAGCCATATTTAGTCCGGAATCCGTACTTGTAACATTCCAAAAACGTGATTGATTTCAGAAAAGCTGATATTGAATCAATCTTAAAATGCACTTGATTGAAGAATTTCCAAGTTGATTTAATCCTGAATCCGTACTTGACATAATCCCGAATTGATTAATTTCAGAATGAATCAGTCTCAAAATGGGTTTAATTTAAGTATTTACAAGTTGATTTAATTCCGAATCCGTAATTGAAATAATCCCCAGACGAGATTGATTTACTTGGAAGCCACACGTTCAATTTTTGGTTTCCAATTCCATTCAATTTGTAATACACTCACCCTTTTTCACTAACACAATCAAACTTATTGAATTGAAAACTAGATTGCTTTCAAATTCACCTATCCATTTAAATGGCAATTTAGTTTTCAATTTGGGCAGCTGGTCACGGCACACATTGATTGAAGCTACAAATTTGAGTTGTTTCTTTGTCGGTGGCATTTAAGAAATGAAATTGATTATCAATTTGTGTCACAGCTATCAATTTCAAGCAATTTTGACACACAATATGTGTAATGGAATTGAAAGCCATTTATTGAACGTGTGGCTGCAGCGTGAGAATAAATAAATCTCAAAATGTGCTTGTTTTTAGAAATCCTAACATGCCTTAATGATTAAAAATATTTTATTTACTTTTGTTAATTAACTTTTTATTATATTAATATATTATTAATTACAAATTTCTATATATAATTTTATGGACAAATTTGTCTACGAAGTTTAATAGTTGTGAAGGAATTTGTAGAACTTGTCAAGTACTGTCTCGAAATCGCTTCTGAACTAAGCAAATATAAAGAAATTATATAATATAATACCTTATACACATATATTACTATATTACATAGCGATTACAATACCTGTGGTTTTTTCACTTGAAAACGAAATTCCATAAGCAGGCCATACCCCATTTTGGCTTCCTTTACGCCGGTCTGTTGCTAGTATTGCAAACTGTTACTTGAGCAGCTATACATGTAAAAAAGATATATGTATATGTATATCAAAACAAATAAATATTTATGAATATGTGCCCTTAGTTATAAAAGTGGACTAAGTCATATATTTTTTTTTTGGGGGAGATATTTCGTATATTACATTTAAACAAATCAAATCTGTTATAAAAGTTGCTTCTTATAGTTGTAAAAGAGAAAAAGAGTTTTAGTACAAAAACAGCGTTGTAATTTCTTTTTAATTTCACCGAAATTAAGCACAATGAAATTACTTAATCTGAACTTTATTTCGACCGAAATTATGAAATTACTCAATTTACTGCCTGTTTGTCATCAACGAATAATTATATACATATTTTGTTCTCAACTAAAGCCCACGTATCTAACCTGATTACATTTATAATCGCCATCGCTCTAAAAGTGCAACCACATCAATGCTCTAAGCGAAACTATGTCATTAAGAAGCTAAAGCTATGTACAGACGGTTGTCAGATCTTACAATATTGCGAGTAAAATGTGCTCAAAATTTCTTACAACCGTGTGAACTGACAAATTTTGTCAGACATCGTTGCCAGAAAAAGCATTATCAGTCCATTGAAAGACTAGCAGCTGACAACAAATTGTCAGACATCTTACAATCGTGTGAACACATTGTAAAATTATTGCGAGATATTTGTCAGAAATTTTAATATTGTCAGATGTGCAAAGTTAATGCATCTGACAATGGCGTCATTGTAAGAGAATTATTTCTATGGGCAACACTGCCCACGTTATTTTTTTAAGAAAAAATTTATAGTAAAATATATGCGCTCAAAATAATTGCAATTGCTTCTTTATGGTCCATAATAATTTATACTTTCACTTTTTACATTTAACACAGACACAAACGATTGATATTTAACAATTTCTAACAAATGTTTTGAGTCTGGCAACGCATAACAACAGATCTGACAATTTTTGCATATGACAACCGTGTGAACTGACAATTTTTTGACCGACGATTTTGTCAGATGAATTTACTGCCATACAACCGTCTGGCAATAAATTGTAAGATTTTCTTACAACCGTGTGAACTGACAAGGAATATTGTACTGGCAATTTTCGATTGCCAGTACATTGTCAGCACATTGCCAGATCTGACAATATTGTAAGATCTGACAATTGTCTGTACATAGATTAAGGGAGGTAGTTTACACGGGATTAATTGTGCTGGCACAACATGCCAGTTTGTAGGCAAATTCGGTGAAGAGAGTGGTTTTTTGGTTGGCATAATTTTCCAACCAGCTTCAACCCCGCATTAGCAGCACAAAACCAACACATACACACTTGCGAAACCACAGGTTCGGTGTTTTTTATTTTACAGAGCGTATTTAGTCTTTAGTTGGCCATCGTCGTGGAAACATGAATTTAAAAGAAGAAGGGGGTTGGTCACGTCAACAAACCTTAAAACTAATAATTGAATTTATTGTTTTTTCGTGTTAAATAAATTATATCAGTCTTATTTATAAAAATTATTGAGGGTTTATAGACTTTTTAAGAAAATTTGTTTTAAAAAACCTTGTTAAAGGTGTTAAAAGGTGATGTTAGCTTTTATTGAAAATAATGGAATGAAACATTATTTTTCATTATCAATAAATTTTATGATTAAAACTTACAAACTATATAGATTGAATTTATAAATAAATACAAAGAAGTTATATATTGAGGGAGTTCATTCTCATTATTCAACAAAAGGCTTAATAAGTTTTATAAATAAGGCTGTATGAAAATAAAATGAACGAGATTTTATTTATTCTTTTAAAAAAAGTTACAAAAAGTACTTCTGGATAATGTAACTATTTAGAAATATAAATACATTTTCGCATTAATTCATAAAATATAATTAAAACAATTTTTTAATTTAAATTTTTTAGTAAATATTGCCAATAATAAACAATTGCTCATTTATTACCATTTTTCCTGCAAGTATGTTCCGATACGTTTATAACGAAAACCAAACTTCAAATGAATAAATAAAACACCAACACACACAAAGGTGTGTATATATACGTATACATTTTATGCCAGATTAATTAGTCTCGTGTAATTTGGAAAAGAACAAAAACTGTGCGGCTTAAAAATTGTTCTCGTGTAAACTACCTCAGGGTTCTTAGTCACCTAGAGCGATAACATATTTCTGAGTCCGGTCTTACAACGAGTTGAGCAAAAGAAAATATTTATACAATCATAACCAATGAGACATGTGTAAGCAGAAGGTTTTCATACATATCACTTTTGTCTATAGTTTAACGATGTTGCAAATATAAAAAATTACAAATTAGCTTTAAAATCCTTTACGGCCCTTTTCACAATGTAACATTAGTTTTAGAAAAGCAAAATTACTGTTTAAATTACACAACTGGAAATTTGTAATAACTCAAAATTTTGTTTTACAGTAAACGAGTTTAAAGTTATCAATTCACACACAACTTAATAGAAAAAGGAACTTTAATTTTTCTCTCAAGAGTTGAATATACGAGATATCTGTACAAAGTGTTTACATATTAATAATAACGCAGTAAGGATTAATTTTGCAACTCAAAAATCTAATTTTTTGAGTTGTGACGTTGTTCAAGTAAATGCGAAGACGTGAGCAACAAAAAAAAAACACGGACACCGGATAACATGTATACCGCACATTAAAATTTTACTTACCGCTTAAATATTGATACTATTTCTCATTCCAAGCCCCTCAGAAGCTGCAATTGTTGAGAGTCGTCGTTTGTTTCCATTGTTGAATTGTCTGCCATCTATGAAACAAAATATTTTATCATATGCACTTTTTTATACACATACATATATGTATGTACATTGTTTAAAACACACTTTTTTGTTTCATTATCTTTTATTGCAAATTACATAGTTCTATATTAAACTATTTTTAGTTTTAAATATACATTTTTTCATTTATTTTGTATTTATATTGAATTTAAATTCTAAGCACACAAAGAAACTTGAAATTTTTTGTTAAAAGGGTTTTATTTTTCTCTTCATATGTCGTACTTTCAATTAGAACTTTTTACTTAATTTTAGCATTTTGTAATTGATTTTTTTTTCATTTTTGAAACATTTCATACTCAATTTAAAAAACTCCAGGATAGGTTTTCTTACGTAATCTTGTTTTCGGATTGATTTAAGTAAATGTTAGTTCTATTTTTAAGTACGATTCCTACTAAAAGTAAGTAGAAAAAACTTGAATTTATTAGGACTTTTTTCTTTCTGTGTAGAGGAAAAGTACTAAGGCAGCTTAACAGATGCTGCTAAATAAAAGAGTGCAAATGTGATGTATGTATGTATACGTGTATGCATAATATGCACGCACATACATGTGTATATTCACACACATGGGTGACAGTGTGAAGGATGCAATTAAGTTTTTATTGCAACTAAATCATTAAAATTATATTTTGAACACGTATTCTACAATTTCTTTATACGAATGAAGAAGAAAGAGTATAGAAAAATATTGTTGCAATCATTTGAGATATTTAAAGAATTCTTCTTATTGCAGCTCTGACGCGTAAGAATATTATTAAACTTCCTTGTTTTATTATGCTCTTTTTAAATATGTATTGTGATGTTCATTTTTGTTTAATATTAGTTGCGTTTCTTATATATAAAAACTGACTAGTGCAATGTTATAAAAGCGTTAAAGAGCATTAAAAAATGAGGAGCTTATAAATTCGTGTATATGTTTTTATATAACGTGTGTGTACTCTTATGTGTGTACGAACATATGCACACAGTGGCAAGTTATTAAACAAATTTAACAGCTTTCAAAAAAAATCCAACTGAAAATTTCCGATATATTTATTAAGCAGATACATACTTCCTAGTATATATATATACATATGTTGTATGCAACTCAAGGAAGTGCAAGTCAGGTACTACTGTCTTAAAACCATAAAAAAATTACAAATAGAAATAATAAATATAGTAATATAATAATAATAATATATTTAAGGTTATAAGGATTGTCTGTATACTTCGGGGAAGTACTATTTCTTTGTTTTAATTTAATTTGAACTTAATTCAAGGAATTTTGATAAACTAAAACTCAGTTCATGTCTAACTAAAATCTAATTAAATTTTTTTTGAGTGTATAGAAATATGTATATACTAACGAAAATTTCACATAATCTTAAGTCATTTCGCTATATAGCGAAATTATCAATCCTCACAAAAACATAACTGTGAAAAAAGGCCAAGTTCCTATCTAAAATTTCGGCCACTAAAAGTAGTGATATACAATTTTTACGAAGTTCTTCTTTGCACAATACCTATCGCTATAATCTGACATGCATTTTATAAATATAAAATCGTCAAGCTTTTATAGTATTTCTAGGCAACCTGATTACTTGACGTTATTTTTCCCCATCTAAAGAAGTAAATAAATATCCGCTATTATCTTCTGTATTACAAGAATACAAATATTGCCAAGTAAGCAGGTTACCTAGAAATACTATAAACCCATTCATATTTATAAAATGAATGGCAGATTATAGTGACAGGTATTGTACAAAGAAGAACTTGTTCAAAATTTTTATCTCACTACTTTTAATGGCCGAAATTTTGGAAAGGAACTTGGCCTTTTTCACATTTATGTTTTTGTGACGATTTGACGACTTTTTGAAAAATTTTCTATAACAACACTTTTAAATTTGAAATTTCTAATGTAATTTATTTCTATTCATGATCCCTTTGCCACTTGAAAAATGCATGGTTAGGAAGGGTAGTAGAAGTAATATCTCACCTCCAATCGGGGACCCAATTGGGTTCATTGTGATTAAAAAAGACATAGTTACTTAAAATAATGAGTTAGAATGTGATGGGTGTATACCTTAAAAAATGCGCTATTGTGTCATTACAACCGGCAGCCAGTATATACGCAATGTGGTAAGAGTCATCTGAAAATAAATATGTAAAATATAGCTTAAATTTTAGTGGGTGAGACCCCGCCTACTTTTCTAAATATATTTACATATTAAAGTCTGACTAAATATTATATATAAATATGCTGAGTCGCAGTACATGAAATATGAGGTTTAAATTGTTTGGGCGTGTTAACGCCCACTTTTTTAAATAAAAATTTATAGCCTTGCATTGTCGCAGTACATATGCCAAATGTCAATAAAATGGATTCCGTTAAGCGCCTTAGATTTGCTTTCTTAATTCTAACCTTTAAAGGCGTAGCCCCGCCCACTTGGCTAAAATTTCCAAACTTTCAGATTTCGTTAGTTGATTGCTCACGTAGGCTTAGGTCTGTATCGATTTTCAGCTCACTAGCACAAGTTTTAATTTTTATGGGCGTAGCCCCGCCCCCATGACTAACATTTTCACCCAGATCTACTTGTATACAAAATCTCAGCTCTCTAGCTATAGCGGAAATGCTTCATAAATTTGATGAGTGTGTCAGTGGTGTGTGGTCAGTGGTAAGTCATGTCTTAAAATATGAATTTTTTGCAACTCCATATCTCAGGAAGCTTTTATTGTAAAACGTTCAAACTTTGCGTATGAGGTTGCATTCATTAATTCTAATTATGGTTTAAATTTTATGATTGCGGGAAATAAATTAAAGGGGGAGGGTGGTAAAAAAAGCTCGAATGACTTTGTGTAAATAAACACACTGCGTGCATTGGCCGGAACTTGACCTGGCTCACTACCGTGCGCCTAGAATTATTATATCTATGTTTCATTATACTTACATATGCTTGGTTTTCACTATGTCATATGAAATGACAACAAAAACTGCCTCAAATGAATTCTCGTCAGTTTGTGTCAAATGCGTTTCCACTGCATTTTAAAAACTGACAAAAAGTCGATAAAACAGAGCTTGTCAAATACTTACGTCAAATTTTAGTGCAGTTGAATGACACGCTGTTTTTATTACAAAAGTCAAATTTCGTGCGTCAATTTCCATTTTTGCATTTTATTAGTAAAAAAATAAGTTAAAAAGTGAAAAAAATTGAAATATGTTTAAAAAAAAGCAAATGGCTATAGCTACTGCGGCACTTTGTGTTATTACAACTCTAAGGGCTTGGAAAAATAAAAGGAAGCAGCTTAGAAAGAAGAAATTATATTGGATTAGGCCAGGATTAAGAAATAGAAGAACCAGTGGCTTCTACGCTACACTCCGTTCGAATCTGGTGCAACAGGATCCAAAGTGGTTAAAAAATTTCTTAAGAATGAATATGGAAGATTTTGAGTTTCTTGTGGAGCGTCTCACCCCATACATTATGAAAAAAAACACAAGGTTTAGGAATGCTATTACAGTTGGTGAAAGATTGGCAGTAACTTTACGTTACCTGGCAACAGGCGATAGCTTTTCGAGTCTGATGACTGTTTTTCTAATCGGAAAAACCACCATTTGTCATATTATCCACGAAACTTGTGCTGCTATATTCGATGCACTGAAGGACGATTTTTTAAAGGTAAGTATTTAAGAAATATGACCACAACTTCGTTTGTTAATACTTTTTAACGTTTTTGATAAAGATTCCGACAACTTCCGAAGAATGGACAAAAGTTGCTGAGGGTTTTGAACAACGGTGGAATTTCCCTAATTGTTGTGGAGCATTAGATGGAAAGCACATAACAATTCAGGCACCTGCTAATTGTGGCTCGGAATATTTTAATTATAAAAAATACAATAGCATAGTCTTGATGGCTATGGTGGATGCTGAATATAAATTTTTGTTTGTAGAAGTTGGAGCTTTTGGTCGTGAATCAGATGGTGGTGTTTTTACACGGTAGGCGATCTACATTATATTTGATTTTAAACTATGTTTATATTCATACGTTGCAATTTTCAAACATTTAGATGTCCACTTTCAAAAGCGCTTGCTGACAACACAATAAATTTTCCACCACCAAGACCATTTCCACATGAAATTGATCCGATGCCAATTGTCATCGTAGCTGACGATGCATTCCCCCTAAAACCGTACTTGATGAAGCCTTTTTCTTATCGCGAGCAAGTGATGTCGCACAAAATTTTTAACTACAGGTTATCGCGAGCAAGAAATGTAGTTGAAAATGTTTTTGGGATATGTGCATCGCGCTTTAGAATCCTCAGGAGGCCTATGGATGTAACAGCTGAGCACGCAAAAGGTATTGTCCTAGCCATTTGCGTATTGCACAATTTTTTGTTAACGCGCAAATCTAGTTATTTACGAAAATCTGACGTCGACGATGACAGAAATGGTATTGGTGTACGTGGAAATTGGCGAATGGAGCTGGGTGAGAACGGAATGCTAACATCTATTCGTCTTGACAGCGCTCCAGGTAGGCCAGCTGATAATGCAATAAAAGTCCGTGAAATGTTTATGGAGTATTTCATGACACCTCATGGTGAAGTAGCATGGCAATATAATAGGACAATTCTGCACAACTCATTTTAATTCAATAAAAAACTTTTTTAAGTTAAGATTTTGTACCTTTTTATTTATCACATTTGAGATAATAATTAATAAATTTAAAAATTCATTCGACTATTAAAAAAAAAATAAAGCACATTTTTTTTTAAATTAATAATAATACCATGTTAAACACATAAAAAAAGAAGGTAACTTATGTTGAGATCATAAAAACTAAGAGCAATGTGGAGTTATAACTAAAAAATTGCGATAATTCAAAACAAGAAAATAGTTATATAAATAACTTATGTTGAGCTGCAAACGTTAATAAGAAAAATGGTGGTTAATACTTATCGATAAAAAGTCAAAAGAGCAACAACACAGTCAGGCAACAAAGTCTGTATGCAACCGATATTGGTAAAACAATTGAAAATAATATACATATGTATATGCATATCTATAAAATGAAAATAATAGTACCTATGAAGATGAAAACGTGATAATTTAATGTAGAAATTAAATTAAAATGAAATTAATTAAAATTACTTAAAATCGTGGTTACATGTCATGTCATTTATTTTATTTTTATTCCAAATGCCGACAAAATTTGTTGCTCACTGTATATTTGATGCTTGTACCTTGTAGCTTTTTTCTGATAATTTAAAACAAGTTCATAAATATCAGTCTTAAAATTGTTTGCCAATTGTGGCTTTTCTGTTGCCCATAGACGACCATTGGATGCTACAAAGTCACCCACATCGCTCCAAGCATCACTTTTGGTACATTCAGCCATAGTCTGTAATGCACGTTTAACCACTTTGGAGTATTCGTCCTCGTTTTCCACGGCACAACGCTTTACTGCTGCTCTCCGCGCTGTTGGCTGTGAGTCGTCCAAATCTGAATAGGCATCTGCACCATGCGGCGAACCAGGGGAAGTTAATAGAGAATCCTAAATTTTTACCGACACAATTATTTAGGTAATACCTTCTAAACCATATATACACATACATTTGCAAAGTTTGATGTTGTGGGCGCTTCAATTTGTAATGTTGGCTCCAAAAACTTAAGACTATTGTACAATGGGTTTGTTGGTGTTGTTTTTCCAGCAGCTTGTCCACTCTTTGTCTGCCCCATTTTGTTAAACATCGCCTAAAGAATTGTTTTAAGTAAATAATAAATTGTTTATTTTACATGAACTTACTCGGAAAGAGCAGCGAAGGCTATTCCATTTCGTTGCCACTTCGGATCGTGGCATTTTTAATACATCTGCCACTTCTTGCCATAAAGCCTCTCGTAAATTTCTGTCCCGATATTCTCTAGACAGGAAATTCCATGTACCTTCCCTAGCTTCTACCTCTTGAATTAGACTCGCTATTTGCTCACTTGTCCATTTTTCTTTAAGTTTCCGTACGCGCTTTTTAGGTTCGTTTTGGCTCTGACACACAAAATTTGTGTCATCCAAATCATCCAATATATTGCTCAACTAAAAAACACGTTTAAAACTATAAATAAGTTGTTAAATTTTAAAATATACATATAAAAACTTACCATTTCAGCATAAAAACAAAAAATCCCACAGCTTTGCGAACGACAAACAAAAATAATTGACAACTTGTTGTCAAATTTACTTTGAAAAAAAATGCTGCCATATCTGCTGACAAACTGAAATTTGGCGTTTTCACTTATTTGTCAGTTTAGATGGCAGTTTGTGTGCATAACTGACTGCAAACATAGATGACGGCATATGACAACCCGTTTTCATACAATTGCCAACAATTTGGACATTTTGACAACATAAATGACATAGTGAAAACCAAGCAATATAAACATTGCAGACCTAATTTTACAAAGCATACACACAAAAATATTGCAAATATTGATTAATGGCTTTCATATAAATTATATGGCTTTTAAAAGGCAATGCAAATCATTCAAACGTTGCATGATTTATGTACATAAATGTAAAATAAAAACTAATTTTTGGAATTAATAACAATAAGTTGTATAATATTCCTAATAATTTAGTCTAATGAAAAAAAGCATTGCAAACTGATGAATGGATTTATGCATTATAATTCCTGGAAATACGAAACAATATTATAAGATAATTACTTGCAAAAGTCAAAAGTGTACAATGCAATAACTGCACTTTAACAATCGATGGCTTAATATAAACAAGACGTAACTCTAATTTTTTTACGGGAGAAGAGAAAAACTGAATAAAAGCTAAAGCTTTTTCATGCAGGAATAATTTTTTAAAATTAAATAAATCTTTTAGTTGTAATTTGTACCTACTTTGTGCTTGAAGGAGGATGTAATTATACGTAGGCTACCAGAAAACGTTAAAAAAATTGAGATACGCCCTTTTTGTATCAATATACAGAGGGTGATTTTTTAAGAAATTCCGAATTTGCTTTCTAACAAAACACATAAAATTTATAGAAATGTTTAAAGGTGATTTTTTGTAATTGTTGACATTGCCTACGCCCCAAATGTTTTATACTCTGGCTACGATTTTGACATATTTTTACCAATATATACGCCAGTATCTCACGAATAAATTCTTCAATATTGTCTTTCTCTGCATCAATCATTGCGAACTTGTCCCTACCCAGGCAGAAAAAGACAATCAGCACGACGTTGCTACAATTATCTGCGGTAACAACTAACATCTTTACAACATTCGTTAACCAATATTTTAATTCACTCATAACATTAAGATGATAGCGCCAAATGACCTTTCTCCGACGGTTGTATAAAAAAAGTATTTTCAAGAAATCCCATCTGGATTAGAGCCCTTATATCTCTCTTTTTTAAGCGGATGTGTCCAGTAAAGTTCAAAATATTACGAGCAGCGGATTAGGATGTGACTCGAGTTTTGCTAAATATTTGCCTGCGTATTTTGCAATTTCTTCAATCACTAGTGGCATATTTAAATCACGATGTATATTTGAATTCTTAATGTACCATGGAGCAGATGTAATTAACCTTAAAATTTTGTTTTGTCTTCGTTGAATTCTCTCTACATTGGAAGCAGAAGCAGTGCCCCATAACTGGATACCGTAACACCATATTGGCTTCAAAAGCGACTTGTATATTAAAAGTTTGCAGTCTAGGCTGAGTGTTGAATTTCTGCTAATCAGCCAATGTACCTGAGTTAATGTAAGGCGTCGATCGAGGTGTATACCAAGATATTTCACATGTGAATGTTGAGGAACAACTTGATTATTAATCCGAATGGGGGAACAAGTATCTCTTCGTAAGGTAAATGTTACTTAAACACACTTTTGTTCATTTACCTTAATTCTCCACAAGTTTAATCATAGTTCCATCTGGCTAATGTGGTCCTGGAGTTTTTGGGATGCCTCATCAGGGTTTTCGTGCATACTAAGGCAGGCTGTATCGTCGGCAAATGTAGAAGTGTGGATACTACTGCTCACAGGCATATCACAAGCATATATCAAATATAAAAATGGCCCCAGTATATTCCCCTGTGGCACACCGGATGATATAGTTTCAGGCATACTCATAAAAAGTCCTTCCACAACTGTAAATTTTCGTCCAAGAATGTAACTTTCCAAAAGATTTAGAATATTTATTGGTAGGATCCAACATGATTGCAAACTGTTTAAATCAAAAAATACATGTCTAAATCAAAAAATTTTTCATTAGTAATTAGTTAGTTACGCTTTTTTGGGCAAATGGCACACAAGAAATGCCAGATGTAAAGTCAGCCTTACAGTTTTATCGATTTTTAATCAATATTATGAATTTTTTTAAATTTTGCAATTTTTCGCATAAATACAATTAACTTTGTAATTAACATTAAAATTTTGTAACTATCTTTTTTATTTTAATGGTAATAATTTGTTTTACGTATTTTGCTATATTGTCAACACTGTTTTTGGTTTGTAGCCATAAAAAATAGAAATTAGTTTAATTTGGCTACAACGACAAATGTAGCACAAGACTGTTTGTTGCCTTGTTGCCTTCAAAATAATAATTCTCATATAAACATGTGTATTCTATAGTTGAAATTTTCAAAGTCTAAAAAGTGGAATAAAGTGGGATAAAAGCTCGAGGCGGGATTGTAATATGAAAATCGTTAAAATCCCTCCTAAGGCGGGATGTATAGTCAGGTTATGTATAAAAAATATAATTGAAATGCAAAATGGACGATGTGATTTGTGTTCGATGTTGTGCGATATTGAAAAAGAACATTTGTTATCATTGAGTAGAAGGTATCTGTACAATGCGTTTCAAATATTTGTAACAAACAGATATACCCAGCAAAAAAAGAGACACCAAAAAAGTCATGAAAATGTAGAGTTTGCTGGCTGGAATTAGTGAAAATTTCAATCCGATCTAATGATTTTTATATAGGGTTGTCATTGCAAGAAGTTCTCTTTTTCGATGACTGGTCACTGAATTGAAAGCGATATTAAGAAAAATTAAATTTTTTGTGTTCTATGATAATATTTTCATCTAGGAAAAATGGTAAATAGTTACCTATTTTAACAATTCGTTTCTTTTTATACGAATTAAAGCCCTTAACAGTGTATTCATGTACATTTAAGCAAATAACTTTTAAATTTTAGACTAAAATTAGTTCATACATTTCTTTAAAAAAATAATTTTTTTGTAATTCTGGTGAGTATTTTCTAACACTATGGAGGAGTTACAAGGTTTTGTATGACTAAAATAAGCTGCTACATGGTTTTTTGCTCACTCTCGGCAAATTAAAAATATCGATTTTTTGGAGGCAATGAAAATGTAGTTCCACTAGAATGAATTCCATTTTTTTTGCTGGGTATTTATTGCTTGCAAGTTCAATAAATAATCAGCGTTTTACTTTCTTTACTAATTTAAAATTGTAGTGTGCAACATCGAAAGTATAATATATATAAGTAGAGGTTCTAATTTCCCAGATTAGTAATATGAATCAAAGAAGATCAAGGAACAAAAATTTTTTGTTTTAATTAACATATAAAGAATAAAAGCAATTTTATTCATTCTAAAAGTAAAAATCTATATCTATAAATTATATGTTATTATTAAATTCATATATTTATGCACGTATGTTCCTTTTTTAAATTGTGTAACTTACATCACCAAAATGGAATTAATGGGAACAAAAACTGAATTTAAAAAATATTATTCCTTAAACGCCCTTGAATGTCCAGGCACATCACTTCCTTATTGAATCGTAGTTATGTCTCGAAAAAATCAAACTTGGTAAGGTGCAAACGTTAGCAGTTATATGGCCGATATTTTATAAAGATGTTTTTTCTGAAGATATTTTTTCTGAAAATTTTTTACATATAAAGAAGAAGGAACACTTTTTCTTCAGTAAATTCAAAATTTTGTTCTTATGAGATATCACTTCCTTGCTATAAGGGATCGACACGAGATACCGTCGTTGTTTAACTCTTTGAGCCGCATATTTTTTGGTTTTACCAATGTATGTATGTACATATGTAAAATAAAAATTGGTATTTCTATGTAATAAAATAAAGAACACCAATGTAAAAAAAATGTAAAACCCAAAAAACTGAAATAGATTTTCCTGAATATTTCCGGGATTTGTTTTCAAAAACTCCCAGTATTTCCCGCGAATATTTTCCCGGGGCCTTGCAAAATCAAAATAATAACTATATATATACTGCCTTATTCATAAAAAATATTTCTGTTTAATAAGAAGATTATGAAACAAATTTTCTATGAATATTTTATTAATAAACCTTTTATAAAATCAAAATATTTTTTATGAATTGGGCCCATAATATTTTTTTTTTCTAAAATATTTTTATTTGAACATCGCACTAAATCAAAAAAAGTGTATTAAGCCAAAATTTTTCAAATATCACTTTTTGCAAGAATCCAGCTAACAACATCAATACCTATCTACTATGAAAATTTCAGCGTACTCCGGTTACTTTTTTATTGATACAATTTGCTTTACTTTATGATTTTAATTCGAAATGTAACTGTTTTTATGATAAAATTGCTAAATTTTGACTTCAGTTGTGATATAGATATTTTTACCCAATAATTGCAAAATTTTAGAATAGAAACAATGGAAATATATTTTCAAATGAAAGTAACATTATTGCGTGGAAATTCACTGTTGCGTTTTCATGTCTGTATTTGACATACTCTTGTGATAAGTTTATGAGCAGTAATATTCACACATCTACATTTGCCGATGATACAGCCTTCCTTAGTATGCACGAAAACCCTCACGAGGTATCATGATGTCTTCAGGAACATATTACCCAGCTGGAACTATGGTTGAACTTGTAGAGAATAAACGTAAACAAACAAAAGTGTGTTCATATAATATTAACGCTACGTCGAGATACCTGTTCCTCAATGAGAATCCACAACCAAATTGATCCTCAACATCCACCAGTGAAACACGTTGGTATACACCTTGGTCGATGGCATACATGGAAAGACCGCATTGACTCAAAGCTAAAACAAATGGAACTTAGATTAACTCAGATACTCGCACATTGGCTAATTACCAGCAATTCAACCTTCAGTGTAGACTATAAATTTTAAATATACATGTCGCTTTTAAAATCTTAATGGTGGGTGCTACGGAATTTAGATATGAGGCACTGCTTCAGCTTCAAATGCATCGTCTTTCATCGGCCAAAAACTCTGTAACCTTTGAACTAATAAATAGGTTTTTGTAATTCTTAGCGGAACTTAGCCTAGATTCAATGGATAGACAATATCTTAAGCTTTTGTCCAAGTTTTATTTCATTTGAATCAGTACAATGGTTATTGAGAAATTTAAGGTAAAAGTTGAATATTCGATTTTTTTAATTTTGCATAGAAATTCGCGCTTATTGTTATTTTTTTTTGTTTTTCTTTAAAAAAATGCCTTATAATGAAAATTAAATCAGCTTTATAAAAACAACGAAGTACGTTTTTAAAAATTTAATACTTAAGCCCAGTTTTAGACTCTTTTGGTTATATAAATACATATATACATATTTATTTATATATGTCTATATGTATAGATATATATAGACATGTTTCTACTAGATTCATACATGCAAGATAGTTATTTAAAATAACTTAAAACCGACTTCAATGGAAATAACTTGGGCCCAATTCATACGAGGATTTAAAAATCTTGTTTTATATTCAATTCTCACTAATGACGTGTTTGTGAAAATGCTCCAAAAAACATTTTACATTCGTAACAAGGCAAATTAATTTCCAGGTAATATTAGGATTACAAAAATAATGGAAAAAATACAACAATGAAAGATACAACATGGCTTTTAGTTGATCCAAAGTATCAGAAATATGTTGTAAAATAATAATAATGAAAATTATTCACATAAATTTTAAAAAATTTCTCCACGGCAGCTACCACTAACTAAATTTGCAACGCTTAGCATTTTTCACAATATTTTTATTATTTTTTTTTTATGTTTTTAAATTTGTTTTTACAGAATTTTTTCAATAAAATAATTTTCATATTAAATTTTTTTTTTACTTTTTTTAAATTTCTCTTTCGTAAACAGTTTTTGAAGTTTTGGATGAACTTTAATTTAAAAGAAATAGCTCAGCTGCACTTCCGCTACTACCTGGTGGACGGGCCCTGATTCGTACTATGATTTTTTTCATGTTTGTAGTTTTAATATTTTTCTTCCAAACATTGTATCAGTGCTGCCAGTAAATTTAAAAAAAAAACTGTTATTTCCTGCACGTTAAAAAGTTTTACGCTACGAAAAGCCAAAAGTTTTAAAAATTTTACTTTAAGGAAACATAATTTTGAAACATTTATCATCTTATTAGAGCTACAGTTGGCGTTAAAACCTAATATATGCAGTTCTTTTTATTAAAATATTTAGACTGACTCTCTGTGTACTTGAAATTAATGCATACTGCTCTACAGTTTTTCAGAAATTATCTTATAATACAAAACTTACTGCTAGATTTAAATTAGATAGCTGCAAGTAATTTCTTAAAATATTAAATAATTTTCTCATTGATTCCCATTTTCTATTTCTAATGCCGAGGTAATTTTAAGCAAAAAGGAATTTTGAAACGGTTTATGGATAAAATTATATATTAGGTATAGCTTTTTTATATCTATACACGCAAAGAAAATGTATGGTTGTAGAATGGTTGAGAAAACAATATTATTTCTCAAATTTGTGGTCTTTGAAAACAAGTTATTGTTATTTTAAACATTTATTTTGTTACGGTAAGCAAAGTAATGTTTGAATTTAATAATTACATTGTTGTATTCATAAAAAAGTGTGATATGGTTAGGGTTTTACAATATAGTTTTGTTAAAAATTTATAACTGCAACATAATTTTTGTTATTTTTTAAAAATAGTATAATTTAAATAACAATATAATGTTATTCAAAACCATACTATGTTAAGTTTTTAAATAAAACTTTTTTAGAAACCTCTTCTGTCAGTTCAGTGTTTCGTTTAAAGCTATCGGTATTGTACGCGTCGTGTTGAATAAATAAAGTATAACCAAACAAAAGGGTAGATAGATAAAAACATATACGTATATATGTGTATCTCTTTATACAGACGTGTCTATATTTCGTGTGTACACACATTTGTAAGTATACATTTCTATATATACATATATGTAGTTTATTTCAATAATATTAAGTTATTTTAATTTCGAATTTAACGCACAGCTGTTTTAGCCAATAAATATATGATGAAAAAACAAAATATTGTTTTTATATTAAATAATACTGTTGTCGTATTTAACAATATTATTATAATATAAGAACATGGTATAGTGAGTCTCAATTATATTTTAGCCACAACTAACAACAGTGTTCTCATATTTACAATAATTAGATTAGGTGTAACAAAGTTTATTTTTTTTGTTGATAATATTATTATTAACTCAGATAATAGTATTATTAGTATTTTTCTATGGACAATAATATGATTTAACTACAACCATATAATTCAATCATAGTATGTTGCTGTTTGATTATGGTTACCTCAACCAAATTTTTTCCTTGCGTGTACGTATAAAATAAAAATAAAAATACCTTTGGCCAAAATAAAATATTTTAGCCGATATTAACTACACTCCTATATATATCCAGCAAAAAATTAAACATTACCATCTGAACTACTTGTAATATTTTTTGATTGCTAAATTAAATTAAAGTATCGCTTACAAATCACATTACGTAAAATTTTAAAAATAGGAAGCAGAAGTTTGGCATATTCTTTGGGTTTTAAAATATTACGTGAAAATATTGACAAAATATGTAGTTATTTTAACTAAATTATAAATATTTCTAAATTGTCTTCTTATTTATTTTTAACTAAAAATAAGTACTTACATTTTGAAAAATTATTATTTAAATATAAGTAGTTCCAAATAATTTTTTTTACAGAGTTTCATCAATCAAAACAATTGAAATTTTTCTAAATATAGTATTTATAAGTAACATTACAAGCACCGATGCGAACAAAATATATCCCACTTCAATTGATTTTATAAAAGAAATTTTACAAGATCGTGTATTTTTTACTAAAACAATAGTTCTTTTTTTATATTTTGTTTAACAGCCTGTTTTTAGAAAACATAAGCCCTTTCGTTTTAATGTTTCGTTTATAAACAATAACGTTTAAAATTTGTTTTTTATAAAACATTTTCAAAAGCTTTCGTTTTCTCATATTTTTAGGTATAACCAAAAAATCACACTCACAAAATTATAGAAGTGACGGAATTAAAAATGTAAAATCTATTAAAAAGATGTACAATTAAAAATTTCAAATAAAATTCATTTCAAATTCAATTTAAATTTTATGAACAAGTGGTAAGCAATTTTATTTTTAATTTATTCAAGCATTCATTTAGAAAATTATACACAGATTAATACAGACTTTTATTGTATTTCGTATTTTCCGTTGTTATTAGAACTATATTTATTTTTTCCTATAACTTATACTTTATTTTCACTCAATGATAAAAATTTTTCTGATTTGTTTGACAATTAAATTGTGCAAATATTACAAATATTATTTTCTTATACTGAATTTGGTAACAGCAATTACTGAAAGTTAACTTAATCTGATTATAGAAAAACCCCCATGTGCAAAAAAAAACTAACGTGTGCTTCAAGTGTACGTTAAACCCGGTTTTTGTATGGAAATTTAGATTTAACTTATACTTCAAGCACATATTTCACATTTTATCGTTTATTTAATTATTTTTGTAAGTTTAAGTAAAAAATAAAAGAACAGATAATTGTTTCTTAAAGTCTTAATTAAGTAAGTTAACATTTCAACTTTAAAAATTAAATAGAATTTTCGATAAGGTCAAATATGTCTACCAAATTTTAATTAATTTTACATAAAAAATTTCATGAGTGTAGAAAACTGAAAGCTCTTTTGTTGTCACTCACATGAAAATAAATAAATGTTTTAAAAACGAAAACATATTTTTGTTCGTTATTTTAAAGAACGTATACACTTATTCAATTTCGAAAAACAGGCTGTGAGTTATTATTTATTTAATCAAATTGTGTTTTTAATCAAGCTATTTATTTATACAAACAACGGCATATTTAAAAAAAAAATTAATTTTTGTTTTGATTAAAAAAGTAGTTCCATCAAGAAAAAATAACGAAAAAAATAATTACTTCCTACAACAAACAATATAACTACTTCACAGGAATCGATTATTTTAGTCTCACGCCTTGTAAAAATCACTGGTAATAATAAGTAAGGAACAGCTTCCAACAAAAATGCATAATTCCACACTCAATTACCTTTTTGGAAATTTTTTGCTGTCTAGCTACAGGTATTGGTTTCCTCCTTCTTCTGGCAAAACTGTTTCGTAATATAAAAAGCTGTTGTCACATTGAATGAAAAATTAAAATAAAGCAACATATCAAAAATGAAAATAAGTGTAAAGAAAAATTAAAAAACAAAACTCGGAGAACGAAAAATGTGATTTTGTTCTACCCCATTTGCTTTTCTATGCCGATCGTCTATAAACTCCAAAAATTGTGTTTCGAAAAAAAAACATTGAAAAATCAACGAGTGAATTACATGTTATAGACCATATTACAAAATACTCCACAGATTTTCGATAAAATGCATGACACCAAATACAAAATATTTTGAAATGCTCACAAATGAGCTATGCTTTGCATTTGGGGAGGCTAGGGATGGGTAGGTGCTAATTTCCTAACCGATTTTCAAAAAGAAGGGCGAGTCAAAACTACAATGAACAAAAAAAATATTTTGAAAATCGGTCTACAAACGAAAGATTTATGTATGGTGGCAGGAGAAGAAAATATTTTAAATGATTTTGGAAAAAAATTGTAGGAACAAACTGAAGCAAACTTTTTTAAATAAAATACATTTTGAGTGCCGGTTGACAAATTACAGTTGTGAATGAGGGAGAAAATTTCTCCTTCTGATTTCGAAAAAAAAGTTTACAATTTCTCAGTTTTTTGGCTCTACTGAGAAATTGTGAACTTTGAGTTGAACCTTTCCAGGTGCAATTAGACGTGCCATAGCCATAATGCCGCAGCCGTTATGGTTATGGCACATCTGATGGCGATATATGTATATGTCCATATGGGTGATGAGTTGCGTATACATGATTGTTGCTTTCAGGGTTGACGTTGAAATTTGTGAAAAAGTATCATAAAAAGGTCTTAAAGAAAAAAATTTTCAAAAACGGTATTTTAAAGTAAACAAGTAAGAGTGCTATATTCGGCTGTGCCGAATATGTGCGTTTATGTAGTATAGAGATACATACGATATGTATGTAGATATTAGTTTTGT
The DNA here is from genome assembly GCA_905220375.1 of Tachina fera. NCBI lineage: Eukaryota > Metazoa > Arthropoda > Insecta > Diptera > Tachinidae > Tachina > Tachina fera. The sequence goes on from LR999967.1 coordinate 67,142,997, forward strand.
GAAAAAATTCATCAGTTTTGCTCTAGTGCAATTTTTAAGAAGTGACCTCTCGGTATTTTTCAATTAAATGTATTTTTTTTATATTAGCAATAAGTTGAATATCGATGCCTTACTTTCTAAAAAAAAATACAAGTTTTCAGGAGAGCAAAAAAGAAGCGGTTAATCCACTTATACTTCGGTGTTTGGATAAAAGTTCATATGCAATTATTAAGGAATTGATTACATCTATATACATTAGTAGTAAGTTTAATTATGAAGCGCATTTATTGAGATACGACTTTTGTGCATTAAGAGTAATTTTAATTATTGATACTTGATCAATAAGTTACTCGTTTGTTGCACTTATAGCTAAATAAACAAATAATGCCTTTATATCAAAATTATCAAATGAAAACAATATTTAATATCGCAGATGACATGAGATTCGATCTAATGTTCGCTTAAGCTTCGAACTTCGAAAATAGTTTTAGTATTGGACCTCCATACCAAGTAAACTATGTAACTTTTTTTATTTAATAATCCTCAATTTAAACATCCCATTGGAAAAGGTATTATGTAAACGTTTATTCCTAAACAATTTTTTTGGATTTCTTGAGCTCAAAGGAACGGTTTCAGGGAAACGAAACGGAACATGTTCTTTATTTAACTTTATAGTTAGGACTGTAATGAAGGGATACATATTATTTCCATCTCCATTTACTAAAAATACATTCAGTAAAGTGCGACTCTGACTTGCGCACGAAGGGTTCCGTAGTAATACTATATGAACTTTAGCCTATATAAAATATAATTTTGGCATTCCTTTCTTTTTTGGGGTTTTTTCGGTATTAAGCGTTTTTCGATAGGGGTTTCTTTAGTTTTACCGTTTTTTCGGTTTTAAGCGTTTTCTCTAGTTTTGCCGTTTTTGACGTTTTTTTTTAATTCGGTGCTTTTCAAAGTTTTGGTGCTTTTTTCGTTTTACATATTTTTTTGGTTTTTGCCATTTTTCTTAATTAACCGATTTTTTTTTTAGTTTTGGTGCTTTTTTCTCGTTTTAGCGATTTTTTAGGTTTTTGGCATTATTTTTAGTTTGGTGCTTTTTAGATCTTGGCGATTTATTTTTTTTGGTGATTTTTTTAATTTTGGCGATTTATTTTTCCATTAGGCAATTTATTTTGGTTTTGAAGATTTTTTTCGGTTTTTGGCGTTTTATTTGAATTTTGGCGGTTTTTTTCGTTCTGGCGATTTTTTTGATTTTGGTGATTTTTTTTTCATTTAGGCGATTTTTTTTTTGCAATTTTTTTTTCATATAGGGAATTTTTGTTTGTTTTGGCGTTATTTCTTTGTGGCAATTTTTTTTAGTTTTGAAACTTTTTTCTCGTCTTGACGATTTTTTTCGGTTCGTGTGGTTTTTTTTAATTTTGGCGATTTTTTTTCGTTTTGGCGATTTATTTGATTTTGCCGATTTTTTTTCATTTAAGCGATTTTTTTTATTTTTGGCGATTTTGTTTCATAAAGGCAATTTTTTTTTTGTTTTGGCAATTTTTTTTAGTTTTTGGCTTTATTTTTTAATTTTGGCAGTTTATTTTCGTTTTGGCGATTTTTTTGATTTTGGCGATTTTTTTCATTTAGGCGATTTTTTTAATTTTTGACGATTTTTGTTCATATAAGCAGTTTTTTTTTTGTTTTGGCGATTTTTGGGCCTTTGGCGTTTTTTCCATTGTAGGAATTTTTTTTAGTTTTGACACGGTTTTCTCGTCTTGGCGACTTTTTTCGGTTTTTGGCGTTTTTTTTTAATTTAAATTTTTTTTTTTATTTTGTCGATTTTTTTAAATTTTTGGCGATTTGATAATTTTCGAATTTTTTGGTTTTCCGGTTTTTGAAGATTTCAAGAGTTTACCTCTTACGGTTTCCAAGATATAACAATTTGTCAAAATTACATAGTCAAAATTGCATTAACTAATGGACCACCCTTTAATTAAAATTTTTTTAATTTTAGTGTTAATTGTTGTAGTCTATATAAAAATACACTAATTTTACAAATTTCAAGTGTCAATATACATATGTACACACATACATACAATTGTATGTATATTACATGGGATTTTAAAAGTTTTCGTCATTCATTTTGGAACTTCCTTTAATTTTTTGCTTTTATATATTTGTTGTTGTAGCGACCAAAGTTCTACATACACTGTCCAAATTTCAGACCCGTAGCTTTTACCGTTCCTGAGAAAATAGCCTTCTTCCTAAAACATGAAATATGTTTAATTTTTAGAAAAAGTTAAGGTTTTCCAACCCTGGAAACGTTTTTTTAATTTGTTAAATTTGTTAAATTTTATTTAATTATAAATACCAATTTTATTCATACCGAAGTATAAAATAAGTTAATTTAATAAAAAAGTAATAAAAACTTGTTTTCGATAGTTATTTTCTATGGGAAAATAGAGTTTGAGTTTTCCAGCTCTGAAACCGTCTGCTCGATTTTGCTGATTTTCAATAGCAAAATTTTTCGGAAAATTCTGACGCACGAGTCCAAGAACGAAGTCTCTAGCTGTTCTGGGAGCTTGGGAAAACCGATTTCACGTACAGACAGAAGGACAGACGGACATCGGTTGTTCGTCTTCCCTATGCATAAGGATCCAGAATATATATACTTAATGTGTCGCTTATTAATATTGTAGAAATTACAAACGGAATGACAAACCTATATATACCCTTTTACCATTTTTTGGTAAAGGGTCGTTTTTTGTGAACAAAAAATAACATTTATTTCAATAAAAAAACACTACTTTTAACAATTAATAAACGTACTTTAATTATAAATAAATGTTAACCCCCTAACCGGCGAGATCGTAAAAATGATCGGAAGAAGCTAATATTTTTTTATTTTAAGTTTATATAATGAAAAGAACAGTTAGTTTTAATTTAATTGTAAAAAACAGTTGGAAAAAACGCCAGGTAAAGAATATTGAAAACCATATGTATACGGTCTTGCCGGTTTGCAAGTAATGAAAAATCACATTTAAATTTTATTTACAAAAAGTTTTATTAAGATTAAAGATGAAAGTAAGTTAAAATGCATATTTTTTTAGTTGTGATACTCAAAAACATAAATTGCAATTTGAATCAGGGATTTAGGTGTCAGATTTTTTGCAATATTTTCACAATTTATTGGCGGTTCTATCGACCAATAATGTAAAATGATCAACACCATCGAACCGAATATCGCCAACTGGACGAGCAGCTCTGCTTCGTCCAATTCTTGAGCATATGATTGCCTTACGGCATACATTTTGGTCATAAAAAGTGTCATTGGCACGAAAAAGGGTCAAAAGTGATAATTTAGTGTCACAACGGCAACGCTGGTGGCTTTGTTCGCAATGGATTTATGTCTATATTTTTACTAAAAATGAGAGAAATTTTTTTAAGATGTGAAAACTTCAATGTAAAAATTTTTTTAATGCGTATGAAAGCCTTTAAAAATGTTTTCCTTTGAATTATTGCTTCCATAAAAGTTAGGATAGTTTTTTGTTGTTTTCGGTATTCGTTGTAAGTTTTCTGCGAATTCTGTTGTATTCGTGCTGCTTTCATTGCTTTAATGTTTAAGATGTGTTTTGTGTGGTTGTGTTTTTTTGGCGTGTTGCTCGCAGTTGTTTCAATTAATTAGGCTGAGTTTACATCTGGCATTTCTTGTGTGTCATTTACCCAAAAAAACGTAACCAACTAATTACTAATGAAAAACTGTTTGATTCAGACATGTATTTATTGACTTAAACAGTTTGCAATCATTTTGGATTCTATACAATTGTCTATTAATTATGTATGAAATTGTTTAACTTAATAAATGCATGTCTGAATCAAACAGTTTTTCATTAGTAATTAGTTGGTTGCGCTTTTTTTACTCTTGTGCGTCATTTGGCACACAGATGTAAACCCGGCCTTAGAATGGAAAAAAGACGAATGCAGACCAAACAATTTCAGAGAATCATCACAGATGCATGCATTCAGTTTTACATTTGTACATATAATGGATTTTATAACATTTAGAGCTGACATCTTTACTTTAGATTTTCCTTTCAATATTTTATTCAGTACGATTCAGTTGTGAAAACTTTAACAAAAGAATTAAATTAAGTGTAGTATTAAAAAAGACTAATGAAATATTTCTCATTGAGAGAAAACTTCTGCTGGTGCCATACACATCCATTATTGTGGCATCTAACCTGTCCCGAGTTGCAGGAAGTAGAAAAACATTATTGTTGAATGTTATTTCAAGAAAATATTGCTGGATAAATTTGTAATAAAAGTTTTTTCGATTATGTTACACAAATACGTGGGTTATTTTGGATTTAAAAATTAAAAAGAAATGTGAAAAAGAATATTTTATTATCAAAAATAACTAAAGAAAATACAATAAATGATTTCATGGTTAGAGAGTGTAATAGAATTTCATAGCTCAAGCCATGCAAATGATCACGTGCAATTTTCCATTTGGCAGCAAACTATATATTTTTTATAATTAAAGTATATGTATATGCAACTTAATTTGGCCAATTTATCCACCTTTTAAACTACATCATTAGTTTTTTTAACTTCAATAGAAATTTTAAAAGTTACAAAGCATTATTTTTAAAATTTATGGTAATTTAAAAAAAATGCCATAAAAGTTACCCAAATGAGCAAAGAAATAGCCGAAACTTATAAAAGCTATGTTTCTTTACTTTTTGGGCAAAGTTCAGTAAATCGAGAAAGGAAACTATAATATCTCAACAGATAAGTGAAGTTTGAACAGATTTCTTTTAAAAAATTTACTTATACCTGACTTACATTAAGCATTTTTTCATGAAATTTCATGAATTTTGTTGCACGTAACTTTTTATATTTGCTAATTACAGTGATATAAAAGAGAATTTTATATAAAAAAGAATGATTCTCTGATGCATTTTTGGCGACTCTTTTGATATAAGTTTGTTTTCCAAGCCTCCTATCGAAAAATAAAAAATTTTCATGCAACTACTTGCTTAAAAAAACTGCTTAATGTAAATCAGGTGTTAGTAATGAAGAAAATCGTGCCAATGGGCCGAATAATGGGCAAAATCAAAAAAAAAGTTGAGAAAACCTGATTTTTGCATTAAATTCGATTTTAGCGCCCTCTAAACCTGTTCCGAAAATCTGGACAAAATCACAAATATACTTTACCCTATAAGCTTTCAAAAAATTCTAGGGTACCTATAAAAATCGAAATACTTTTTTTTTTGGAAACACACTAGTATACATATGCAATCATTTATTATAAAAATCTTCGAATAATGAATTAAATAAAAAATTTCATATAAAAACTATTTAACTATTAAACTATTTAATTTGTTTTTTATCTCATTGTTACGTTATTCCTGGGGGAGGGTTCATAGTTTTTTTACGATGTGTTACAGGGGGAGAGGTAAAAAATTGAAGAAAACATAGTTACGTAATATGTGGATGACCCTTAATGCGATTCGAAAGCAATTTTTTTTTACATTTGTATGTTTCTAACATAAAAATTCAAACGTTTTTTCTCTGGCTTATGGATTCCGTCAGACAAATTTAACTACAGTTTTTTTTTATTATCTAATCCAAATTTAATATTCACTGATGCTCGGTTTGCAGTACAAGCCATAATATCCTAAACCAATGAAATGTCGACCTCCTGAGTTTCTTCTTCGATTACATGTTCTAAAAATGCTACTTGCACTTCAGGCAGAATAAGCCACGTCACTTAACGAAAAAGCTGATCGGTTTTCTAGATTAAAAACAATGAAAATGTTTACCGAAATTTAATGTAATGTTGACGGCACAGCATGAGATTTCGTTCAAGCGCCAATGAAATGCATATATATGTAGACATGCTAAACCACCAGCAAATAAATTTCAAATATTGTATGTACACTTCTGACAATATGTCAAATAATAAATTTCTTTAAAGTTCAATTAATGTTTTATTTTTTTATTTATTTATTTAGCCTTTAACAGTTATCCGATGGATTTCTAATTGTATAAGGATGTAGAAAAATAAAATGAGTTCACCTGAATATAAATTATTTGCTGCGTTTTGTACCATTTTCAAAGCCCAGTAAGCTTATTTTTTCTTTTGCGATTTTTAAAAATATTATTATTTTATGAATTCTCATATAGTTTTTGAAAGTCTGTACATAAATTAAGAGGCCTGTGACTGTTCAAAATTTGTGGTTGAAGTCTGCTGATAATTTGGTTCAAGCGCCAATGAAATGCGTATGTAGACATGCTAAACCACCAGCAAATAAATTTTAAGTATTGTATGTATATAATAAATAATTCAAATTCCAATAGCAAATTGCAGCAACTACAAAAATATATTTTTAAACCAGTCTGATAATAGCAACATGTCGTTTATTGTGTCTTGTGGTTGGATTGCACATTTAATTTAGCAACTTAAAATTTCAAGAAAATCCTCTTGGAAGCGATATGTAAAGGAGAAAGTTGCTATTAGAGACCTGCGTAAACAGTCTTGAAATGTAAGTTCGTCTTGTTTCTTAAATGTAATCGCGTGGCATGTATTATATATACTAAGCAAACAATAAATGCTGTCGTATTATAAGCGAAGCACATTGGATGCATTGGTGTTCGTGTGTATGATTGTTAATAAGCAATGTCGCGAAGACTTTTTGTTCATAACAAAAAATAATCAAAAGAATTAGTGTTGATTCGTGTATGCTTGTATTTTGCATATTGTACGTTTAAGTGTGTATGTAAGATGAAGATAGCGCGTTTTGAATAAGTCGATAACATCATTTCAGTTGAATACTTTTTTTGTAAAAGTTTAACAAATTTCTAGTATCCAAAAGTCTGATAAAAATTTTCAAGTTGGTTATTGATTCAGCTGTCGCAAATAAAATTACCTTGACTGTGGTTAGAATTAAAAGCGTATTTTAATACTGTAAATGGCAAATGGTTTTGAAATTTTACACCTAAAAAAATATGTATTAATAACCCAAAAAGTTTACGTAAGTTATTAAGCATCTATTCTAGGTAAAATACAAAAAGTATTTGCATCGCAAAATTATTCGACAGCTTATATGTTCTTAAAAAGTTTGAAAAATAAAATAAAAATAGAAACTAAGGATTTGTATTATTTGAAAGGCGATTATGATTCTGTATTAAATGACTTTAGTTATTTAGGATATAATTTCGAAGAAGCAATATTGCAAAATCTGAAAAACAGTTACTAAAAAAAAATTTATTTATTGATACATACATCGACTTTTATTAAAATTTAATTTAGCGCGCTAGAAAATAGCTATAAATATATGACAACATTGTAACTTAGCGCGTTCTAGTGCGTTTTGGGAAAAGCAGTAGAGCATTTGGGTTGTAAATTGTTGGCATCGCTGCTTATATACATACAATAACTGAAACAAATCTCTTGCCAACAGTGTTATTTAGCGTTTGCTTAGAGGATTTCGCTGAAGTAAAGCATTTCGAAAATCCCTCATGTCTTAAAAGTTCTTGTATTTCGATTGAACATTGAAATTAACAAAGTATTTATTTTGTCTGTATTATTTGAAAGCAGTTGATATGTATATTAAAAGTATTAACGTATAGTTTTATAAGAGTTTTCAATTTGCGTTTCAGTATATTAAAAGCTCATTTATTGGAAAAGAAGAATACAAAATCATTTTCAACTTGAATACAATTTGCAGATATTACAGAACAAAGCTTGATTTTTAGATATTGCATAGAACAAGATTTGTGTAATGTTCTGACATCAAAAAAGCCTTGAAACCAAAAACAAAGAAATAATTAAATGAAATTACATAATTAAGAATTTTAAAATTTACTTTGAAAGGTTATTAAATAACAATTAAAATAATTTTGTATATTATTTGAAAGAATAAAATGGTGCTAATGAAAAATTACTTAAAATTTACTTATAAAAAAAGGAAACCATTTTCTGTTTTGAAAAATGACAATGAAATAAAGCAATAAAAAAAAGGATAATATGTAAAATATTTCGATAAAAAAAAAATTCTGACACCTTTTTTCGCATTTGTGTGAAAATATCACAAGGCCCAACCTTATTTTATAGGTAATCTTAAAAAGGAAAAACCATCTTATAACAATAAACAAAAAAGTCTCATTGAAAGGTCGCATGTTTACCCAAATTCGTGGCTATTGTTTAAGAGAAAAAAAATTGTTTTTAATGCCATTTAGTTACAAAAAATAAGAAATTAAAACTCTTTAGCTAATCCATATTCAGTGCAATTCTTGGGAATAAGCGCAAGAGGCAGATTTTTGAATGTGCACAAAGAAAAAACTTTAAAGCTTAAATTTTGCTTGAAAATTCATTACGTCAACAGTTTAACGTTGATTTTTCGAACCTGAATTATGTTAATCATCAGCTAGTACATGATGACGTTTAAACACATTTATTCAATTAGAGATAAACTTAAGGGCAACATGGAGAGAATTCCAATTATTTTTTCGTTTTTAAAACAAAAAGATTACAAAAGGTTAGCCAGTCGAGCTCTGCAATAAAAATTTTTCTTAAATCTATTTGGCTTTAATTTAATTGAATTTTAAAACAAATTACCTCAATAAGACTTTAAAAATGAAAAATACAAAAGAAAATAGTTTGCATGTTTTTTTTATTTATTACGTATTTTTAGTAGAAAATTATCTACAAATGTGTTAAACATTAAATTTTTCTTTCGTCATAAAATATACACTGCACTACAGCAAAAAAAAATTAAATAATTTTTTAGTTAATTTTAATTATTATTCTTCGAACTTCATTTGTTTCTATAATTATGATTTGAACAGAAGCATATGAAGTTGGAACTATAGTAGTTAAAATTAACTAAAAGTACTTGTCATTAAATTTACAATTGAAATATAAATTGAAAAATGAGCTTTCATTACAAAAAAATTTCAACAAATTGAAATATGATGAATCAAAACAATTCACACATTCCATTTGCATAAAAATTACGGATAAAAAGCAGAAATCTGCATCAACTGATACCGCACACAGTGCACCAAACACAAAAGAACGCCGATGATGAAGGCTTAGTGGCCTTCGAAAACAGCTAGTGGTTCCGTTCAACTATGTGTTAGTCAGAATATTTACAACTAACTTTTGTGTTATTTGTTCATTAATAATTATTACATGTAATTTGGCTTACAAGGCGATACGAACTTTATCCTGCTCAAATCATAAATATAGCAATAGTTTTTTATTTTCAATTTTGAGTCACAAAGTTGTTTTTTAATTAATAATAAATTAATAAGCATCTCATTGTAATTTCATAAAAATATTTTATTGCAGTTTATATAGATTTTTTATTTTGTATATTAAATAATTCTCAATTAATTTGCAAATTTCCTTGTATAAGTATATGAAGATTTTATTATTTGAAGTCCTGGCTATGAGTATTGGCTGACAAACAACTATAATTGCGTAAAGTAAAAATAAAAGCTCATGAAGTTTAAACTGAATACGTAGAACTATAAACAACTATGCTTGTATTACGCCACACAAACTAAAAAAAGTAAAATTTATGTACCATACTCATACAATCATGTGCACACATAGTATATATAAAATATTCTAAGTATTTATGCGGTTACACATTGGGTAGAGTGAATAAAAAATAAGCATTTCCTTTTTACTTGAATTAAAAAAAAAAAAAAAAAAACACATAAATTTTTTAGGTTTTAAAACAAATTTTTAAGTAAAGAGCAAATGCTTATTTTTTATTCACTTTACCCATTAGTATATACCAGGGTATTTATATATATATATATATATATATATATATATATATATGTATATATATATATATATATATATATATATATATATATATATATATATATATATAGGTTCCTTTTTACTCCTGTAAGGAGCATAGGGCCGCAGTGTATTCATTTGGTTAACCGTTAATAGGTAAATTATTACCCGATTAACGGATTGGCTAATTTAAAGTTGACTTTTTTCGATTAATTGTTAAACTGGTTAATTTCAATCGATTAATCGACTTAAAAAATATTATATTAGTAGTAGTATTACATAAGTACTAATATTTATTATAACGTATTTTTGTATGTTTAACTATTTATTTCATTTCATATACAAAAGGTACATATATGTATGTTTAAAAATAATTTTTCATACAAACAAAGAAGTATTTTCAGTGATCCTAACTTAGCTAAAACTGCAAAGTACCTACATTCTGAAATATTTCCTTCTAGCAATAGTGTTTTAAAATACAGTACAAAAAAAGAAGCTAAGAAATTTAGATATAATTTTTCTTGCAAAATGTTCGTCGCTGAACTCTGCCAGTATGGGCCCGATGATAACCCACCAACAGAAGGAACTATCGATAGTACTACAAGAAATGTTCTAACAAAATTAACCGAATAGTCAGTAGTTAGAAATAAAACAGGACTCTGAGGGCATAATGAAAGATTTTATATGTTTAAGGAAATCTGAAAAACTGAGAAACTAGATAAGTAGATACGATAATTACATTCTTTAAGTTTTATCAAAACTAAGGAAGAGAATCGCTTAAATACTTAATATTTAAACCAAATTAGTTTTCAGAAAGATTGTGTTAAAAGATCTCTTTGGACTATTGAATTAATTTATACAATGACATCACAAAGTTGTTAATTTTTAATGATTATATTTATATATATTCTAGTTATAGTTTACGAATTCGTGTGTGTGTGTTTTTGTTTGTTTTACTAATAAACTCAAATTAATAAATAATTTAATCGTTTTTATCTGAAGAAGATACTTGATTTATGCAAAAACTTTATTATTAAAGGATTAAGTCAAAACCTCAAATAAATAATCGATCGATTAACCGATTAAATGAATACCCTAATATATAGGGGAGTATTTTATTTGCACAAAATTCAAGCATCTGTGCCATAAAAGTTAATTAGAAAATAGCTAAAATGTGTTCACATGATTGCATCACAGGGATCAAAAGGACGATTTTATAATTCTCGACTGTGCTAAAAACGTTTCTACCTTTTACAAATATGATTAATGATCAAGCAGAATTGCGTCGTGAACATATTTTCCATACAAATTAACACAAAAAAAGAGCCCCAGAGATAGAATATATATTTTTTATAGCGTTTTTATGGTTCCGTACACCAAAGGTGAAAAGGAACCCTATTGTTTTCGCTACGGCATCCGTCTGTCCCTCAAACGCTATTTTTTCAGGAACCAAAAGAGCGACGGACCTGAAATTTTAACAGACAATGAAGAACTTTGGCCGCTAATATAAGAGAATTAAAAATTAAAGGGTGTTCCAAAACGAGCAACGAAAAATTTTAAAATCCCATGTCAATATACATATGTACGTACTATTGTATATATGTACATATGTACAATAGTATGTACATATATATATATTGACACTTGAAATTTGTAAAATTAGTGTATTTTTATATAGACTATAACAATTAACACAAAAATTTAAATTAAAGGGTGGTCCATCAGTTAATGAAATTCTGAATATGAATGAAATTCTGAATATGTTTTGACAATTTGCTATATCTTGGAAACCGCAAGAGGTAAACTCTTGAAATTTTCACAAACGTGTACATATGTAGGTGTTCGGATTAAGGTCCGTTTTAATAAATAAATAAAATTACTTTTTATTAATTTTTGTTTATTTACTTCCGATATTTTGACCAACTTTGTTGGGTATCTTCAGGGTATGATTAAACTAAAACAATAATGATTAAATATATAATTAAATAATATTTAGCTTTATCAATATAAATTATAATTACTTTTATTTTGTAAAATTTTGATCCTAGCAGTGGATCTATTTCTTTTCAAGTTCTGTCACCTACTGTTGATATGTTTTCTTTCAGTCCTGTGTTTGTTTATTATGTGTCTGTATATGTGTGCGCAATTATCAGTATCTGTTTTATAGTTAATTCTTTTATCATTTGGTATATTTATTATATGTAACATCTCCTGCATGTATCGCTTGGTATCGCTTGGTTTTTCTCTCTCTCTAATATTTTGATTTTATTAAGGATTGGTTTATGTCCAGTTTTTGCACAGTGGGCAGCAAGTGCAGTTTTATGTGTCAGCGGTTTGTTATTTGCTTTTAAGTCTGATTTATGTGATGCTAATCTTGTTTTTAATTTTGTTTTTGTCGTACCGACATATACTTTTTGGCATATATTAGTCTCGTCGCCATTACACTTTATTTCATATATAACATTAGATTTATCCATAATATCTCTCTTTGATTTTATATTGTTAAATAATATATTTGTTGTATTGTTGGATTTCATTGCTAGAATGTATTTGTCTTTATCATAAATGTCTGAGTATTTTAACCTTTCCGATAATCCTTCGATGTAGTTAATTGATTTGTAGACCTTTGTACTATTCTCAGTGTTGTTATTAATGTCTTCGTTTTGTAATAGTTTTTTTAATTTTTAATTAAAATATTTCTTATTATTTCTTTGTTCTGTTTATGAAACTGTGTGTTACTTGTATCTAACACTCTAGTGATTAAATTGGTAGCAGTGTTAATTATTATATTTTTCGGGTGTTTGGAGTAAAAGTTGATCAATCTACTAGACGCTGTGGGCTTTTGATACCAATCAATTATTATTATTTCCCCGGATCTTTTTATTAATGTGTCCAAATAAGGTAATTGGCCGTTATTTTCTTCTTCCATTGTGAACTGAATTTGTCTGATAAATTCATTTAGAGCTTTAAGTGTATCTTCAACTCTACTACATTTTATTATACCAAAAAGGTCGTCAACATATTTTGTTATTATTCTTGGTTTTTCTTCAATTTTGTCTAGCACAGTATTTACAACTATAGGCGATGCGGGGGATCTCATAGGCATTCCTTTCTTCTGTTCATAATAGTGATCATTAAATCTAAAATATCGGCAATCTTTGATACAAAACGTCAGTATTTCTATAAAAAGTTTTTTTGGTATATTTGTATGTTTTTCTAATATATCCCATTTATTTTCTATTGTTTTTAAGACTAAGTTTACAGGGACACTGAGAAACAAAGATACGACGTCAAATGAAACTAGTATTTCATTTTCTTCTATACGTACACTGTCCATTTCCGATTTAAACTCTTTTCCACATTTACATTATATATTGAGTTTTTCGTCAAAGCTGTTAGGATATTAATTAGATATTTACAAAGTTCAAAAACGGCAAAACTAAAAAGTCCAAAAACTATAAAATCGCCATACCAAAAAAACCCAAATATTTAAAAAATAAAAAAATGAAATTAAAAAATTCCAAAAAACGCCCAAATGAAAATAAAATCAGTAAAGTGTGACTTTGACCCGCGCACGAAGGGTTCCGTACGGACACGAGATATGTAATTTAACACGAACATTAGTAGTCTATATAAAATATATGTAGTTTTGGCATTTTTTCCGTTTTTGATGTTTTTTTAATTTTTGGCGATTTTTTTTATGATTTTGGCTTTTTTTAGTTTTGAAATTTTTTTCTCGTTTTGGCGATATATTTTTTTTTGGTTTTTGGGGATTTTTCAATTTGGCGATTTTTTTAATTTTGGCAATTATTTTGTTACTTGAACCTTTTTCGCATTTGGCGATTTTTTTCGGTATTTTATTTTAGTGTTAGAAATTTGTTTTTTAATTTTGGCGATTGTTTTAAATTTTTCGCGATTTTTTTGGTTTGGCGATTTTATAATTTTCAGATTTTTTAGTTTTACCGGTTTTGAAAATTTCAAGAGTTTACCTCTTACGGTTTCCAAGATATGCAAGTTGTCAAAATTACATAGTCGAAATTGCATTAACTGATGGACCACCCTTTAATTTAAATTTTTTTTAAATTTTAGTGTTAATTGTTGTAGTCTATATAAAAATACACTAACTTTACAAGTTTCAAGTGTCAATATACATATGTAAATACAATAGTATGTACATATGTATATTGACATGGAATTTTAAAATTCTTCGTTGCTCGTTTTGGAACACCCTTTAATTTTTAATTCTAATGTATTTGTTATATTAGCGGCCAAAGTTCTTCATTCTCTGTTCAAATTTCAGGTCCAGAGCTCTTACGGTTCCTAATATAATACCGTGTGACGGACAGACGGACGAAAACAATATGGTTCCTTTTTTCACCTTTGGTGTACGGAACCCTAAAAATCGTCAAAATTAAAAAAAAACTCCAAAAATCGAAAAAATCGCCAAAATGCGAAAAAGGCTCCAGTAACAATATAATTGTTAATATGAAAAAAAAATAAAAAAACGTTAAAATTAAAAAGATGTCAAAATCCAAAAAAAAAATCGTCAAAACGAGGAAAAAAAAGTAACAAAACTAAAAAAGCGCCAATAAACGCAAAAAACCCCAAAACTAAAACAACGATTTAAACCTAAAAAAACCCAAGAACGAAAAAAATTTAATAAGTTCGTATTGAATTACATATCTCGTGTCCGTACGGAACCCTTCGTGCGTGGGTCAAAGACGAAAAGTGCTATTTTATGTATTTTTTAAATTCCTGGCTCAGCTACAGAGCTCTGAACGTTTCAGTTTTCTGTGCAAAAACGATAATATAATTCCCCTCTAGTCAGCCAAGAACCATATATCTATATGTCAGCACTTTTTTTCTAGCGACAATTGCACTAGTTGAAATGTCGACAACTTTATTCACACGTGCGAGTAGAGATACGTTAGAAACAAGAGTTCTAGTGTATTTCTGGTGACACTGTCAATGAACGCGTCAATAGTTTGTTTTTCGTTTTTATTATGCTGTGCAATAATTGTAAAAAAATACATACATATGTTGAAGTTTGTTGCTCCAAACCTTATAAAATTGTAGACGAGGGTCAAATGTCTCCGTATGGCCGTAAAAGAATAGTGCTAAAGTCTACTGGTAGATTTTCAATGACAACTCTATGTTATTTGTCAATAGGCAATTACATTGGCTGGGGTACACCTATTCAGTATTACTATTGACACTGTCACTAGTAAATCACTACTATTTTACTATCTATTGACATCGAGCGAGGAAATATCGAAATTATAGGCTAGGGCCCTAAAATTTAGTAATGAATCTTTGGTGCCAATGTCTCCATGACAATGTTAATAGATGTTTGTATCGCCTGGGTACACCTGGTCAGTAGTGCTACTAACAATGTCACTAGTAAATCAATAAAATTTTACTATTCGCATTTCCTGCAGGGAGGTTTCATGTTGCAAAATACACAAGTACTGGCACACATTTCTTTATTTAGTTGTTTTTTCACTCTCGAAAGTTATTTTTTCTTTTCAAATGGAATTATTATTATTTTTTTTAAGTTTGTTATTTCGAATATGTTTTATACTATTTTTTTTTTTTGTTTAATTTGAAAAAATTTATGATACAAAAAGAAGACTGTTCACTGTTGCAGCAACTGCACTTCAGTATATAAAAATGCTACAAGAGTATATTTTTTTATGCATCAATTTCACAAAGTAATTACCTTTCAACAAATAGATGAAAATTCAGGAGTATGAGTAAATACGATTATATTATATAAAAATAAAAAATAAATAAAATTCATTATGAACTTTTATTTCACTTAAAGAAAACCTTATGCCAAATGCAATGAGATAACTGTAATTTGGTAAATAAAGGCTGGTACTCACTATCCTACACAATCACACAATTTGCGAAAAGAAAACTCAACCCTGATCTTATCTGATTGCGTAAGATAGTGAGTACCACTTTAAGTAATTTAGTTCCGTATAACGTGAGTTTTTTCTGTAGGGGCCCAGCAAAAAATTAAACATTACCATCTGAACTACTTGCCATATAATGACTTATTTTTTTGATTGAAAATTTGCCATATAATGACTTATTTTTTTGATTGAAAATTGAATTACTTGCTTAGAAATCACATTATGTAAATTTTTAAAAATATGAAGCAAAAGTTTAACATATTCCTTGGGTTTTAAACGATGATTTTAAATATAATATATATACATATATATATATATATATATATATATATATATATATATATATATATATATATATATATATATATATACATATATATATATATATATTATTATTATTATTATTACTTATTTATTTTAAAATAAACAATCAAACAAACAAAAAATTTAAATATTTCTAAATATAGTATTTATAAGTACCAATACAGGTACGGCTACGAATAAAATATAACCCACTTCAATTTATTTTATAAAAGAAATTTTATTTTGTAAATGAATAGGTTTTTAAATTTATTTAAATTTTTTTTTTAAGTTATTATTTATTTAATCAAACTGAGTTGCTGACCAAGATTTTCCATTTACTCAAACAACGGCATACTTTAAAAAAAATTATTTCTTTTGACTAACAAATAACTATTTCTCACAACGAAAAGAATAATTATTTCCTTCAATAAGCAACATAACTACTTCACAATAAATTTTTTTTCTAAAATCATTAACTTCCTTACTGGAACTGTTCCTTACTGGATAAGTAAGGAACAGCTTCTACCAAACATGCTTAATTCCAAACTCGATCAAATTTTTTGAATTTTGTTTGAGGGGTTAATAAGTTTCCATTGAGTTATATTACAATTAACAGATTATTCTGTTAATTAAACCATGTAAGCGCCATTTTTCCAAAATTGACTCTTGGTTTTTACGGTAGAAAATAATATTTTCTACCCGATTGCATTTTCATCTTGAAATTTTTTATGAAAAAACCAAAATTAAAGACATGTCAATAACCTAGTAAGCGCCATATAAAATGGCATTTGCATGCAAAATAGAATGGTTTCTGAATTAAAAGTTGGAAATATTAAAGTCTTACAAAGAAGTTTTTTATTTTTGAGATAAAGAAATGATCTGGAAAGCTTCAGGCCAATTGGAGCACTTTTGGTGCAGCGCCAGGCTCTCAAGGTCAGTAACTTCTATAAAATCAACATTTCGTTCTTGCCATTATTAGGTCTAAGGAAACAACATAAATTTGCATGAAACCCTTGTGCTTGGTAATATGTATGGGAAAACATGAAATTTGTCAAATTTGAGTTTTTACTTTTCTGACGCCAGAAAAATTGAAGAGGTTATTATGCATTTCGTTTCAAAAGAAAACATTTTGGAAATGCAATGTGTAAATAATAAATACGAATGATTTGCTTTTCGAATCGAGATAGATAATAACCCCCAGATTTAAATTTTTATCAAATATAATAAAATTCAAACTAACTTAAAAATTTAATTATACGTATAGGAAATGCGATTAAGGAGAGAAATCCGGTTTGTTAATTAAATTACAAATTGACGTAGTGGTTTTACTAGACTAATACAAACTAATTATATGAACTTTTTGATTTACAAATATAGTTTTTCATATTATCGTCGGTATATTTTTTTATTTTTTTATTACAGTTATAGAATCGACTTAAGAGAAAGAGAGAGCGAAATAACTAGCAAAAAGTTTCTTTGTATACATCTTATATAAACGTAACATTTCATACATAATTTTTCATTAAATATACGAATAAATATCAATTTGCACCCTGAAACCAGTGTTGCCAGAATTTTTAAGGCTAAAATCTGCAAAATTTAAAAATTTTTAACGAAAAAATCTTCAAAATCTGCATTTTATTTTTAAAATCTTCAAAGCTATTTTTAAAACAACTTTTTATATATTATTAAAAAAATTACATAAACATGGATGTATGTATGTACATATGTAATATAAATATTTTTTCATTAACTCATATTCATAAAATTTAAACTCGACTTAAAATGTATTTTATTTAATGTTTTTGGATTTTTTTTTTAAATAACAATCACATTTTTTTATTAAGAATTTCGTACCCAAACATAGAAGGTAACATTTATTCACAAAAATTATTTTGGGTTACGAGACGTTTAACAAACAAATTTCCATACAAAGTTTGTTTTGTAAACCTTTTTTAAACCAAAACTATTTTTTATAAATACGGCAGAAAAAGCTTAAAAGCTTCAAGCAAAAATCTTTTCAAGATAATATCTTCGATTTTGCGACATTAGTTGAAGAATACTGATAAGTTTGACGGTTTTTTCACACGCAAAGTTTACTTTGCAAAGTCTTGTTAAAGAAAAAGAATATAGAAAAAGATCTCTTTTCTCTTCTCTCCTTAGACTTTGCAAAGAAAACTTTTGTGTGGAAACCCCGTCTTTATTTATATAAATTCTTCATACTTATGTGCAAACAATATAAAATTAATGAGAAAAGAAATCGGATATAAAAAAAATTATACAAAAAGTGATTTAATTTGTTGCATAAATATCCAAAGGACTTCGAAGTTTTGTTTCATTCAAGTTCACTTCACTAAAAGTTCTTTCGACATTTGCAAATTAAGGTGGTAAAGATATTTAATTTTAATTTAACTTAGGGCTGCAAAATCATAATAAGAATAAGCTGGTTTATATCAGATATTCTATTCCAGAAGCTTGCCAAAATTACTTCTTCTTTTTCTTTAATGATGTCTTCTAAGTTCAAAAATTGTAACTCTCTAAACTGTGAGTCGTTCACATATAAAAAAGACAAAAAGTATTAACAGTAATAGTAAAAAAATCACTATAATTGGAGTTGAAAAATCTGCGTTTTTAGGACAAAAATCTTCAAATCTGGATTTCGTCTTTTTGGAGGGTAAAAATCTGCAAAATCCAGATAAATCTGCATTTCTGGCAACCGTGCCTGAAACTTATGTTTATAAATTAAAAAAAAAAACTTTATCAGAAATAATTTCTTATACGGGCTTAAGTTCAGTAATTTAAATTTTTATTGCATGAAATATTTTTATTCATTAATGTGAATTTTTAAAGAAGAGAAGAAAAATTAAACTGGACCTTATAGCTGGGGGAAAAATGGAAAAACAGAAAATTAATAGTGATACTTATAAATGTGTTTACCAAAGGTAAATCAATTGTATACACAACAATCATTTCTCATATTCCTTTTCATAAAAATTTACGTTAAATAGCTGATGTTAATAAAAATCTCTACCTAAATACATTAAAAAATTAAACATTAGCATCTGAACTACTTGACATATAATGACTTACTTTTTTGATTGCCAAATTGAAGTACTCGCTTAAAAATCACATTACGTAAAATTTTAAAAATAGGAAGCAGAAGTGGAACATATTCTTGGGGTTTTAAAAGAAGAAAGTATTGACAAAATATGTGGTTATTTTAAATAAATTATACATATATCTAAATTGTCTACTTATTTATTTCAAACTACAAAATAAGTACTTACATTTTGGAAAATTATTATTTAAATATAAGTAGTTCCAAATAATTTTCTTCATTTTCGGTTTATATAAAAGTTTATCAATCAAAACAAATGAAATTTTCCTATATATAGTACTTATTAGTAACAACAAAGGCACGGATAGGTATTAAATATAACCCACTTTAATTGATTTTATAAAACAAAATTTTACATAATGGTGTATTTCGTAGTAAAACAATAGTTTTTTTTAAATATATTTATATATTTTTTTAAGTTATTATTTTTTTAATCAAACTGAGTTTTCAATCAAGATATTCCATTTAATCAAACAACGGCATTTTAAAAAAAATAATAATAACTTTTTTTCGACCTAAAAAAGTAGTTGACCAACGAAAAAAATAATTACTTCCTCCAATGAGCAACATAACTACTTTACAAGCATCGATTTTTTTCTCACGCCTTGTTAAAATCATTAACTTGGTAATTCAGTAAGGAATAGCTTCCGCCAAAATTGCTTGATTCCAAACTCGATTACCTTTTGTAAAATTGTTTGCTGGGTAGATAGACGTAGGTGCTGATAAAGTGCGTGGCTGCACAGAAAAATATCGGTATTTCCCCCAGCTATAAATTCTAGTTTAATTATTGATCTCTTCTTTAGAAACTCACATTAAAGAGTTAAAATATTTCATGCAGAAAAAAATTAAATTACTGAACTTAAGCTCGAATAAGAAATTATTTCTGATTCACTACAGTTCAACTAAATCTAAAAAAATGTCTAAAAAACCTCGCAAGCGACCAAATTTGCTGTTTGCGCCAAAACACGTAAATGACAAATTTAGCAACAAATACTTGTAAGTATTAAATTTTTTCAAAAAATGTTTTTACACCCTTCACAGAGTTGCAAATCCATGGTTTGTTGAACAAAGCCCATATTTAAAAAAATATAAAGTTTTTTTCGTTTTCTGAAAAATGAGTTGCTGGCGCTTACTTGGTTTAAAAGACCACGTGACGATATGTTATGCAGATTTTAAATACACAATTGGAAGTTTTTTATCAGCTCTACTTTTCGGGATATATCGGTATATCAAAACTTAAGCCAATTGCAGGATATATATTATAATAAGTTGAGCAGGCCATGGTTTATTTAGTTAAGAAAAAAATTCAAAATTCGACAACGAAATTGTCTTTTAGCCGTTAAAACATTCAGGGTTATCGTGAATAAAATTTTACGAGAAATTTTTCCGTGGAACTATTTCCAACTAATAGCAATTTATAGGGAAAACAAAAAATTCTAATTGAAAAGTGGAAAAATTTCACGTGGAATTTTATTCATGATAGCCCTGATTATTTCTTAATCTGTACAGCACTTTCGGCGACGTCGCAAAAGTTTAGCAAAAAAATGGTTTTTTAGTAAATTTTTTTTAATTTTTGTTTTTAAAACTTGGTAACAAAATAAAGATACAACAACGCTCAGATTTCTGCTCAGTAGCATGTAGCTGCTTATATTCCAAAAGGATTTACCCACCCTTTATTAAAATGGGTGCACAACTTTTGAATTTATTCACAATTCAGTGAGAGAAAAAAACTGATAGAAATTTACTTTTCCTTTTCTCTTTCTAAATTGTAAATAAAATCAAAAGGTTGTACACAAATTTCAGTCAAGAAGGCCTCCATTTCATTGGAAAACATTTAGCTACAAGCTAATTAGTGAAAAATAAAATATGGATTATGCCTTCTTAAAAACAAAAAAATTAAAATTTTTTTTTCTAAAATTTTTATTTTTTATTTTTGATTAATTTTTATGATATCTCTGAAAGTACCGAACAAATTTTGAAACGATGTTTGCACGGGGTCAAAATTATTTTGTTGTGGAATTTCAATTTCTTTCTTTACTGAATAGGGAATCCGTTACGCTACTATATGAGGTGAAAGTGTCTGTACTAGAGCTGATAGAAAAAAATTTGTTGTAGATTCGCGATCAGCGTTCCAAATTACTAATTTTTAGCGAACGAACTTTTTTTTCGAAATTTGTAAACTTGTATAATTAATCAGGTATCTTAAATATATTTAAATTCTGGAAATTCGTAAAAAATTAATTACCAATATTGTGTAATAAATTTGGTGTACAGTGTATTTTTGTGTAAATTTAAACTTGCTTAAAAAAACTTTATATTTTGTTTTTGTTTTTTTACTTGCCAGCACTACCCAAATAAATAAATAAATATATACAATCCTAATATAATTGAAAACTTCAAAATAGAAAAATGTATTACCTCAAGTTTTGCTGGAAATAAATTTTAAGTTATTAGAAATTACACTTTACTGGCTGAATGTAATAACGCTAAGCACTAATATAACCCATGAAATAACTGAAATAATTACCAATAAAATATTAAATTTTTTGCCCTGAACAAAATTTAATTAAATGAAAGTCATAAATAGAACACAATAGATACCCACACACGACGACACAGGTATCTATATACATAACGTCTTTTTGTATTCTCTTTGACGCTTTCTATAGTCTATATGAAGAGAGGACATACTTTATTTATTTCTTCAATTAACACGAATTACAAATTGTTCACAGTTTTTATGTATATTTCTTTTATAGCATAAAGCAAATGGAATTAAACGTAATAAAAAAAATAAATACACAAAACTTAATCACACTTATTCTAATTGTCGACATCGACATCACTTTAACACAATACCAAAAAATTATGGTTGTGTACCCGCTGACTTCTGTTGGCAGGTGTATGCTACTTTCTAGACCTTAGAGAACGGTAGCACGGTAGGTGTGTCAGTAGCACAAAATTTTTCTCGAGAGCAAGTAAACAAGCTCCAATTTATTTGTATTGTGCTAAATTAACGTCGATGTCGACAACTGGAATAACAGTGAATATTCGTACTCCTAAAACTGTTAAGTTTAAAAAGGTCTGCTCAAACGTGCAATTGAACCATTGTTATTCTCACAGAGGATATGCAGAGATGTCACGAGACGGAAGATAATTTGTGTTTTCGGAGGTCTCGCTCACTCTGTCACTGCGCATTCATTAAACCTTCTTTCGTGGTGGCATTTTTTAGCTTAATTTCATTTTACGCTTTGCAACCTCATTCGCTTGGCGATTTTTGCAAATAAATGGTAAAAATTTATATTTTTAAATGAAAATGCTTCAAATTAGATATGCAATCATTTTAAAACATTTTTAATTCCTTTTTTAATAGTAATAAGCTATTTGGCATTTTGTTTTTTGATTCAACACAACAAAATCTTTCATTTAATTTTGTAAAATTGTGTACTTCGTTTACTTGTTCAAATGTATTTTCAGTTTATGCCTTGTGATCTCATTTGCTGTGTGATTTTTGTAAACAAATGGTAAAAATTAAAATTGTTCAATGAAAATTTAAATCACTTTTTAATACCATTAATCTATTTCACATTCTATTTTTTTAATTTAATTCAACAAATTCTTCAATTTAATTTTGTAAATGTGTATGTATGTATGTATGTGTGTATGTATGTACACGTGTTCGTTTTACAAAATACAGATTTTCTCTTGTTTGTTTTGATTATTTTGTTAACATCTTAATAACAAATATACTACAGTTGTCCCTTTCTCGCAGTGACTGCACCACAAATGATTTTAGCTTTTGTCATACGTCAGTTTTTACAACTCTGGTCTACTTTGTGGTTATTCTATTAATGTTGCGTATGAGTGATGTTTATTTTTTGTAGAGTTCTTATTACGTATACGCAAAATTTAAGTAAGGTCGAGAACTCAAAAGTTGATAAATTTTTTTTATTGCATTTTAATGGATTGGGTTCTCGTAGACAAAATCCTCTAAATGAGAGAGTGAATTGAGCGAAAAAAATTACAGTTCAAAGGACCGTAGAGGGAGAGCATGCGGTGGATCTGCAATTCTAATTAAGTCCAGACTCAACCACTATATCCTTGACAACGTTAGTGAAGAATATATGCAAGCTAAGAATGTTTTTGTAGAAAATTTTTGTTATAATTTTGTGATATCATCAATTTATTCACCTCCCAGATTTTCAATTACCGAAGATTAGTATTAGAAGTTCTACAAATCGCTCGGATCTTGTTTCGTGGTAGCTGGAGACTACAATGCAAAACATAAGTACTGCGGTTCACGCCTTGTAACACCTATAGGTCGAGCTTTGTTTAATAAAATTTCAAAAATGGCCTTAGATGTTATTTCGAGTGGGGAGCCCGCTTACTGGCCTATTGACGTACAAAAAGCTCCGGATGTTATTGATTTTGGTGTCATGAAAAATATTTCTGGGGATTTAATTAACGTTGAAACTACTCTAGATCTCTATTACTATTTTTATAATTTGTAACTCACTAAGAAGTGAATTACCTCACCCATATATGAAGATGATCAATCGTGTTAATTGACTAAGATTCAAAAAATATATTAGTAGTCATTGCACAGAAAATATTACGTTTAGAACTCCCAATGACATTGAAAGTAACATTGCCAATCTTAACGAACATGCTGAACATGCCACTTCCTCCCATCCGCAGTCTGGGTTTAATAAAATTTATTCCATGGATATTGGACATATCGTGTGTGAAAAAAGAAGATCTAGAATGGAATGAAAACATCACAGATCAGCCCAACATAAAATCAGATTTAAGGAGTGTACTAAACGATTCCAAGAGTTGCATGCATCTGAAAAAACTGCATCTCTTAAATATTATCTGGAAGGTCTTGATGTCACACCAGCATCTATTTACTCTGTGGCGCGCTGCTAGAAAGCTTAAAACACCCGTTAAATTTAAGCGACCTCTGCGCACATCTACCGGAGGATGGGCAAGAAGTGATACTGAAAAAGGTAACATATTTGCTGATCATTTAAAATACGTATTTAACCCAAACACATGTATTGATGCTGTTGATTTGCCAAGTCTAGTTGCCCTTCCTGCACAACAATAAAGTTTAAAATGCGCGATGTACAAAAAGTAATTGCTGAACTCAAGTCAGAGAAAGCTCCAGGTATTGATGGAATTAGTAACAAGATGGTGATGAACTTGCTGCATATTGCAATAAAAATCCTGCTGTTTTTTAATGTCATATTACTTACGACTGGAGTATTATCCGTAAGAGCTACGGACCTGAAATTTGGGCAGAGTATGTAGAACCTTGGCTGCTACAACAACTAATACATATGAATTAAAAATTAAAGGGTGTTCCAAAACAAGTAACGAAAAATGCTAAAACCCCATGTTATATACATATAATTGTATGTACATATGTATATTGACACTTGAGATTTGTAAAATTCGTGTATTTTTATAAAGACTACAACAATTAACACTAAAATTTAAAAAAATTAAATTAAAGGGTGGTCCATCAGTTAATGCAATTTTGACTATGTAATTTTGACAGCTTGCTATATCTTGGAAACCGCAAGAGGTAAACTCTTGAAATTTTCAAAAACGGTAAAACTAAGATATCTAAAAATTATAAAATCGCCAAACCAAAAAAAAAAATCGCAAACAATTCAAAAAAATCGCCCAAACGAAAAAAATCGCCAAAACGAAAAAAATCGCCGAAATTAAAATAAAAATCTAACACTAAAATAAGTCGCAAAATTCGAAAAAGCACCAAAAACCGAAAAAAATTACCAAACACGAAAAAGGCTTAAATAACAAAATAATTGTTAATATGAAAAAAATCGCTAAAATGAAAAAAATCGCCAAAATTAAAAAAAATCGCCAAATTGATAAATCGCCAAAAACCAAACAAAAATCGCCAAAATGAGAAAAAAATGTCAAAACTAAAAAAAGCGCCTAAAAGAATAAAGTCGCCAAAATGAAGAAACGTCTAAACCGAAAATCGACAAAATTAAAAAAAAAAATCGCCAGAACGAAAAAATCGCCAAAAAATAAAAACAAACGACAATAACCGAAAAAATTGCCAAACGAGAAAACATGTCAAAACTGAAAGAATGAAATGAAAAAAATAATACAAAAACCGAAAAAATCGCCAAGACCAAAAAAAAATCGCCAAATTTAAAAAAATTTCAAAAACAAAAAAAAAAATGCCAAAACTATATTTTATATGGGCTACTAAATTTCGTATTGAATTACATATCTCGTGTCCGTACCCAACCCTTCGTGCGCTGGTCAAAGTCGCATTTTACTGAATTTATTCTTCTTTTTTCATTAAATATACAAAATACATTAATACACTATTCAGAGGGTGTTCACAATTAAGAAACTAAAAGTGTATTTGATACACAAATACATGATTTAAATTGTTGTGAATTGAGCAAATATTACATTTATTTATGTAAGTTTGATGCCAGAAAAATATTAGTTATGTATTCCAAGAGAAATTAAAACGTCCGGAATTTGCATATAATTGTTGGAAATATGTATTTATGAAAACAATGCCATGACATTTCTGAACGATACAATTTTACGTGGATTGTCTTAAAATGTGAATAAAGTTAATAGATTACTATAGTTAAATTAATATTTTTACATATCGTCCGGCGGTGATTGGTTTCCCGCTTGGAAAATTTAAAAAAATTTAAATATTGCTCGATTATATATGATTAATGTGTACTTTTCTTTAATTTGTTTTAAGATTTTCGATATCTTGAATATATTAGGATATATTAATTTATTTTCCCCTTTTATATTTGCCTTAATACACTCAAAAGAAATTAACTAAAACTTTGGCAAATTTTTTAAATTTAAATAAAAAAAGCTGTAGTATGGCGCCAAAGCTGTTTTTTTACTTGAAACCAGTAAAATATTTCTTAGTGTATTGCACTGTAACAAAATTACTTGCATTGCTGTAATAGCAGTTCAATTAACAAGCATTGCAACACAGCCCAAAAGAATAAGAATGCTGAATGCAAGATATTGAGTTACATACTTTTGAGTCACAATATAAATTAATAATTACCAAATTTCCTTTTTTGTTTGGTCGTTTAAAGTAATGCTTACCATTGTCATAGTGAAGAAAGAAATAAAAGATAATTGTAAATATTAAACGTAGGGTAGAAGGGCTAATTAATATATGTTAAACTAGTATATAAGCAGGGAAAATTATTCAGTAAATCAGACTTTAATTTATAAGTGCAAACTGGCAATAATTTGCCTTGTTTTTTAATTAAATTCTCAAAATCTTTTGACACCTCTTTTGAGCGCCTACTGACAAGCTGGTCTCCCTGACAGCTGTAAAAACTAAACAAGGGACTGAAGGGCCTCACAAACACTCGCACACTGACTACTATACGTTAGCGCTAACTTTTGAATCCTGCACCTTCACGAATTACATGGCGATCTTGCCAGTACTCATACTTTTAACCATTACATGGTGATACTCCTTTCAACCATTACTTTGCTATCCTAACATTACAATTTACTATATTTTTAGTTCATTAATGAACTAGTTTATAGTAATTATATTTTCATATTTAAGTAAAATTTTCCTAAAATTAAGTAAATCTTTCCCATGAAATTCGGAGCTCTGCAAAAATTTGTTTCGTCTTTTATCTCAAATTTAGTAAATTTTCCAATTCTTTTTTGTCTTTAATTCTGGTACTAATTAAAGTCTATACCAAATGATATATGTTATTTATTACATTACATCTTCATATTATATTCTTAATTATAGTTCACTATACATACATATAAATTCCTTGAGAGTTGACAAGTATTGAACCAGCAACCTTCTGATTGATAAGCAAGCACTCTAACCAATTGCCTAATAAGGCAGCCTGAATAAGCATTGAAATTATTGAGTTATAAAATTTTATTTTATTTACAAAAAATAAATTTCAAGTCCAAATTTGCTAAACGCAAATTAATAATAAATTCTATAATTCAAAGTGCAACAGGCCGAACAACTATTTATTTAAATATATATTAATTTCTTTATTCTATTATTTATATAAAAACTACATTCCTTTGCATAATTGAATTGTACGCACCACTTTTGTTAGAACATACACTTGCATAACATGTACAAGTTAAGGTATTTGATTTTTATTTTATTTTAATCTCTTCCCACCGTTTATGCTGACGACATGTCTAGAAAAATAAAGGTGTTGGGTTTCGCAATTTATTCTCTCATGAAAAATATGCTTTTTGTGCAAAATTCTAAAACTGTAAACAGGTACTAATTGTGAGTACTGTGGTAATTTTAAGTTAGTCTTAAGTGTACTATTAACTGGTGAATAATAAAGAATAGAAAATAAAAAATAAATTTTTTTTAATCTTTTTTTGAACAAACAATTTAATTGGGGGCTCAACCGGGATCCTCCATCGAAGTAATATCCCGAAAACAAAAAGTAAGGATTCGGTCGAGTGATCTAAAAAAGACAAATAAATTTCCTGATAAGGGAGAAAAAACAAATTATCCTTTAAAAGAAAACCAGGAAATATAACAATAAAGTATCCTGATAAAAGGAGAAAACAAGAACGAAATAAATAAATTTTTGTAAAAATAAATATTGAAAAATTAACAAGGATTCTAATCCTAAAACTGATGATTTCTAATATGTAACAAAACATTAGAAAATAAATGTAATCGAAGATATAAAAATATAATTACGTGGCCAAGTGAAGTTATTTCTATGAATGTGCCTTGAAGAAACCAAACCTAAAAAAAAGGAAATAATAAAAAGACAAGCTCAAAAATATAAAATAAGAAAACACTGAATATTTGCGAATCAGCAGAAGAAGTTTAATCAAATGAAAACAAATCATCAGTAACATAACCGTGAGGAATACAACAGAATTCATCATCATCATTACCAAGCGTGGCGAATACAACAGAATTCAACATCATTATACCAAGCGTGAGGAATACAACAGAATCCAGAGAATTACTAGTAGTAAGTTTTTATCTGTAATTTTGATTGTGGTTTTTGTAATTTGTTGAATAAGTATAAAAAAATATATAAAAAAATATAATTGTAAATCTGGTGGCAAGCTGGATCAAGTCAAAGAATTAGATAAACTTATTGAGTCATTTAGGTCGTTAAAAACTAGCAGAAGCATGACTACTACGGACCAGATGAAGGAGTTGATAGAAGCTCATATAGGTCCATTGCAGACAAAAATAACTCAGTTGACATTAGACCTGAGACGTTTAACACAGTCAAATACAGTTACAGAATATAAGACACAAATTATTGATAATTCCGTCAGGTGCGAGGAAACGTTAGATGTAATAAAATCCTTGCCAATATTCGATGGAAAAATTTCATACATTAGCTGGCGTGAAGCTGCCAATAACTCGATGAGATTATATGTTAAGAACAGCCGAAAATATTACGCTGCCTTAACAATATTACGAAATAAAATCATTGAAGAGGCGAACGATTTATTGACCAATCATGGGACAGTGTTGAACCTTGACGCTATTATGAGTAGACTGGACTTTGCGTACGCCGACAAACGTCCTATTCACCTAATAGAACAAGAATTAAGTGTTATGAGACAGGGACAATCTACTATTTTAGAATATTACAATAAGGTAAATCAGGGATTAACTTCGCTGATTAATAAAACTATCATGACACATGGGACTGACTCAGACTTAACACACGTATTAAATAATAAGAACAGGCAATATGCCCTTCGAGTTTTTATAACAGGACTAAATGCCCCAATCTCAAATATTCTTTTTTCCCTTTCGCCCAGTGACTTGCCTAATGCGTTGGCTAAAGCACAGGAATTGGAATCAAACAATCTCCGGGCTACATTTGCTTTACAATTCGATCGCACCCAAACTCAAAATAATAGCAATAGGAACCAAAACATTTTGAGGCTAGCTCCAAACATACCTCACAGATTCCAAAATAATCACCGCCATCGATCTGAACATAATCCCCATTCGGCTCCAGTACCAATGGAAGTCGATTCCTCCTTAAGTAAATGGCAAAGGCCAACCAACAATTTCCAACAAAATACAAATCGTCATTTTACTCGTCCTTTTTATGACAATAGAAGGGGACCCTCAGGTTACAACCAAGCTGTAAAGCGCGAACTTCCTTTCAGTGTGCAACAAAGCACACAGCCTCAGCAAAAATTTCAAAGAATTAATAATATAGTGGAGGATGCTTTTTTAGAAGAAGGATTGGACTCCCCTTCTTCTACCGCACTAAATTAGACGGGAGCAAAATAAAAATTATAATTGACACAGGAGCAACTAACTGCTACTGTAAAAAGAATATATTACCCAATAGACAAAAATTAGTTGTAAGAAAGCGAGTGAAAACAGTTCACGGCTTTTCACTTCTGACACATTACTATGAAACAACATTACTTAATGTTAAAGAGCGTTTTTACGAGATGGACAACATGGAATATGACATGTTAATAGGTATAAGCCTGCTAAAAAGGGCAAACGTTGCAATAGATTTAGAAAATGAAATAATAACTTATGGGAAAAATAAGGAAAATATTTATGTAGAATCAAACCAAGAAAAGTCGGAAGAAACGTCCCTTAACAATATTCTGGATGTGGATACACTTCGGAATAATATAATAAATGATATAAAAAGAACTCATTCTAGTATAAACACCGTGCTACCATTTCGCACGGACGTTAAAGCGGAAATTAGAACAATTGTTGAAACTCCAATCTGGAGTAAACAATATCCTTATCCTTTATCCGCTAATGCTTTTGTAAACAAAGAAATAGGAAATTTACTGAAGGATGGAATCATTCGTCCAAGTAAAAGCCCGTATAATTCACCGATCTGGGTAGTACCAAAGAAAGGTACAAATGAAGACGGTACTCCGAAAATGCGGATGGTTGTTGATTATAAGAAAATTAATGAACAAACGATTGCGGACAAGTATCCAATTCCAGACTGCAATGTCATTCTTTCAAATCTGGGAAGAGCCAAATTCTTCTCTACAATAGACCTTGAATCTGGTTTTCACCAAATATTGATGAAACCAGATGACATTGAAAAAACTGCGTTTTCCGTCAACAACGGGAAATATGAGTTCGTAAGGATGCCATTTGGTCTAAAGAACGGTCCTGGAATTTTCCAGAGAGCCATGGACGATATCCTACGAGAATTCGTTGGCAAAATATGTCACGTCTACATGGACGATATTATCGTCTTCTCGGATAGTCTTGAAGCCCATATTGAGCACCTGCAAACTATAATTGAAACATTAAAAAATTCCCACATGAAAATATCCTTGGAGAAATCCAAGTTCTTTCAACAAGAAGTTGAGTTTTTGGGTTATATAGTAGCCCACAATGTCATTAAGACTAACCCAAACAAAATACAAACAATTTTAGATTACCCCAAACCAACAACGCTTAGGCAATTAAGAAGTTTTTTGGGAATGACGGGGTACTACCGAAAATTTATATCAGG
Organism: Tachina fera; assembly: GCA_905220375.1. NCBI lineage: Eukaryota > Metazoa > Arthropoda > Insecta > Diptera > Tachinidae > Tachina > Tachina fera. The sequence continues at coordinate 67,173,660 of LR999967.1, forward strand.
CTATGCAAGAATTGCAAAACCTTTAACAAAATATTTAACTGCAGAAAACGGAAGGATCTCTCAGCACATGTCAAAGAAAACTGAAATAAAATTAGATAACGAAGCCATTGATGCCTTTGAGAAACTGAAAAATCTCCTAATAAATCAAGTTGAACTCACACAGCCTGATTTTTCGAAGAAGTTTGTGCTTACTACGGATGCCTCTAACGTTGCAATAGGAGCGGTGTTAACACAAGAAGGCAAACCAATTACGTTTATTTCTAAAACACTAACTCCAACCGAATCAAATTACGCGACTAATGAAAAAGAGCTTTACGCTATCGTTTGGTCATTAAAAACACTAAGAAACTATCTCTACGGTGTCAAAGATCTAGAAATTTATACTGACCACCAACCATTGTCCTTCGCTATTTCAACGCGCAATCCAAACCATAAGATAAAGAGATGGCGATCTTTTATCGAAGAATTTTCACCAAAAATAATATACAAGCCAGGAGTAAGTAATGTAGTGGCAGACGCTCTGTCTAGACAAGTTTTAAATAATATTTCTGACGATCCATCAGATACAGAAACACAACATTCTGCCGAGAGTAGCGAAGATAATCTTATACCCGAAACCGGGAAACCATTGAATGAATTTAAGCAACAGGTCTTGTTGTCGAAGAATAACTTTACAATTCATGAGTCAGTAACCAATTTTGGTCGGACTCGCCATATAATCGAATATGATTCTAGAGAGAATCTTTTAACAATATTGAAGGAATTTTTGCAACCAAGTCTGGTGACGGCGATATATTGCACACCGGAGGACTTGTACGACTTTAAAGAAACAGTAAAAAATGTTTTTACCAACAAATTTGTTTATACACAGATATTTGCTGTTGACGTCACAAATACAGACGACCAACAGAGTATTATTGAACAGACTCACACCAGGGCTCATAGAAACTGCAAGGAAAATTGCAGGCAAATATACAAGCTATATTATTGGCCAAAAATGGTAGACCATTTTAAGCAGTATATAAAACACTGCGAAATTTGTAATAAATCAAAATATAACAGACATCCACAAAAAATAAAAATAGGAGAGGCTCCTATTCCTGAAAGGGAGGGTGAGTACCTGAACTTGGACATTTTCTATGCCCAAAACCTGAAATTTATTACGTGTATTGATTCTTATTCAAAATTTCTGGTAATTAAGCAAATTGATGATAAGTTGAATTTGGGTGAAAAAGTATTGGAAGTCCTTCAAAGTTTTCCAAATGTGAAAAAAATCTCATTGGACAATGAGCCAGGTTTTACGACAGCCCAGTTTAAGTCACTGATGCAAAGGTTAAGAATAGAACTGTACTACTGTACACCAAGACACAGCTCCACAAATGGACAAGTGGAAAGGGTTCATTCCACTTTGGTAGAATTGGCAAGATGCATTAAAAACGAATTTCACGTGCTGGATGACTCTGAGTGTTTTTATAGAGCAAGCCAGCAATACAATCAGTCATATCATTCAGTAACTGGAGAAAAACCGATTGATGTTTTCTTTAATAAAATTGCGCATGCAAATTTAGTTAGCAAATTAAGAACTGCGCAAGCAAAGATGTTACAGAGAAGTAAAGACAGTACCGTAAAGATTTATCAACCGAATGATGTAATTTATGAGAAAATTATTGGACAGAGAAACAAACTCGAACCGCGTTTTAAAAGACAAAAAGTTAAGGAAGACTTAGGGGACAAAGTAAAGATACACTCACGAAACAGAATAATCCATAAGACTAACATTAAGAATTGACTTTTTAAATTTACATTTTTTTAGGATATGGACAAATTGCTGACATCAGAGTAGCCACAAATGATGCTACAATAATATATATTGTAAGTTTGCCAGCTATAAACCAGATTATTTGTGAAAAGTTATTGATTAAAGCTGTGAAGAAAAATAACAAAGTTATAAAGCTAAGTACTGAAAACTATATCAAATGTAAAAATGAAATTTATGAAATAAGAGGAGAATGTAAACAAATTAATGATTTAAGCATCTGTAGTAAAAATAATCTATTAGATATAAGTAATACAAAATGTGTAACACAGATCTTGTCAAGTAAGAATCATAATTGTACATTTGTAAACAATCAGCATGTTCCTTCTGTGGAAGAAATCTATCCAGGGACAATTCTATTAAATCAATTTAAAGGTTCCTTAAAAGTTGCGAAAACAACCCCTTATGAATTATCAGGCACTTACATAATTCAATTCCATAATGATACAATAGAAATAGATAATGAAACTTATATCTCAAAAGAAGTTACATCCTTTAAACCACTACCAGCCGTACTACAGCTTTCCGGAAATAAAACACAAATTGAAGAAGTCCTTTCGCTAGAAATGATAAAAGATCTCCAAGTAAATAACATTGAACGAATTAGCTCAATATCAACAAAAGGAAAATGGATGATTTCTATTAATTCAATAATTTTTATTGTATTGCTTTTAAGCATGATTCTAATGTATAAGTTCAAACGAACTTCAAATCCAGACATAAATATAACAAGTGTCATTGGTGAAGAACAAAAGGAATCAAAAGATCCGAAGGGGTCAAGTTCCGATAAAACTTTCAAATACGAACTAAACCCCGAGTTTCGCAGTGTTAATGACCTGCCAATTCTTTGAACAATCGAGACGATTGATTTTTACAAAGGGGGGAGTTAAGGTATTTGATTTTTATTTTATTTTAATCTCTTCCCACCGTTTATGCTGACGACATGTCTAGAAAAATAAAGGTGTTGGGTTTCGCAATTTATTCTCTCATGAAAAATATGCTTTTTGTGCAAAATTCTAAAACTGTAAACAGGTACTAATTGTGAGTACTGTGGTAATTTTAAGTTAGTCTTAAGTGTACTATTAACTGGTGAATAATAAAGAATAGAAAATAAAATATAAATTTTTTTTAATCTTTTTTTGAACAAACAATTTAATTTACACATATATACATATATAGCATGGTTACTGAATTGTTTCTTTGCATAGATTCTCACTCTATTTATGTACATAATATTTATGACTCAAGGTATTCTCATAATCAAACTACACATCTCTTTTAAATTGTTATCATACTACACATGAACATACAAGAATGATAAAATAAAGATTACGCCTTGCGCATGATTTACCGTTTGATGACGTAGTAGTTCCCTCGCAAAGGTTACCAAGTCTGTATCAGATGTGAAATTTATAATTTCTTGCAAAAAATGTATGTATTTTGTTGTAGTTGGCAGCCCTGTAATTAATTTACTTAGAGAGATTTCCAAAAAAAAATTAAATGTTGTTGTTTAAAAGCTGCAAAACTAAGTTAAATAAAAACAAAATTAAGCGACCAGAAAAGGAAATATGTTATGTGAGTGTTGTGTGTGTAATAGTTCTACAACTGAATTTTACTAGCCAATGAAAACACAGGGTGAGTGACGTCAGACTTCCATCATGCGCAGAAATGTGTTTTTATTCTTGCGAGCTGGCGTAATCTTTATTTTATTATTCTTGGATTCTTTCAACAGACTATTTCCTTATTGTATATAAGTTAAGAGACAAAATATTTTTTGAATTCCCTTATTTTTTATAAACTGCTTAGTAAACAATTTTATTTTTCTTCGTTGAAGTTATTAAATTCTCTTTTATATTTTTTGTGACCCAATTTAAACCGCGGTTGCAATATGTTTCCCAATTAAAATTAATATTAATTAGCTGATAAGAAATATAATATTCTTGTTGCTGACTCTACAATACTTACCTGCTAACTACCAAAAGTAAATGTAAATTTCAAAGAATTGCATAGTGAACAAGATTTGTTTATGTGAATTTATTTTATAATAAAGAATTTTGTACTTTTGAATTCAGCTGTAGTCAAGTACTCAAATGAAACAATAAATCTTTTAATAACTTATACTCTGACTCATAAACCGGCTGCACACAAGCAGAAAAACGGGCACCAAATGAAAATGCATTTACCATAGTATTTTATAAAGATGTATGTATATGTTCTAGACGACTTTTGCGATTTGACAAAAGTCAAGTAAAGGCCCAACTATAATATGAATAAGCAAACTTAAGCAACTGTGCGGTTATATATAAAACGTATGTGGCAAACTATAATGTCAAGTTTCGTCAAATGTCATTGGCTTAAGCTACGTGCCAAACTGAACGCACATTCCGTACGGAAAACACTGTGTATTTCTTAAACTCAAGCAAACAGCCTTTAAACTCAAAAAAGAAAGCAAAACTTTTATTTTCATTCTTTGTTTTACAATACACATATCCACACACATACACATAAGTTTATTTATGTATGTATGTATGTTCATTGTTGTATTTCTTAGTAGGCAAAACAAATAAGACAAGTAATAAAGTGGTGGATATAATTATACGTGAATTTTTAAATGATTATGATATTCCAACAAGTTAATTTGATTGAATTGCATTCATTTAGTAGTTATAAGAAGAAACAAAATTACTAAAAAATTGTGAACAATACTTATATGTGCAGCTGTGGCTAAAGAATACTTAAGTTCATGTTAGTAAATTGTGGACACCTAAAAGCCACATCTTAATTGCTTAAGCATTTAACGGACTTATCGTTCAATTCTGGCATTAACTTAAGCCAGCTTATTCATATTATAGTTGGGCCTTAAGGTATTGTAAAAGTAATTTAAATTCATTCGGATAATAAGCTTTGAATAATAAACAACAGCGCTCTACTTATTTGGAAAAATAAAATATAGTTTAAAATAAAATTGTCAGGACGTGGACACACCTTCGTGGACGTCTACGAACGGCAGTTAAGCTGAGGACGAACACCGGCGAGTTAATTCTGCCCTATTCGACGAACCAGTTGATAAAAAATAAAATAATAATAAATAAAATTAATCCCTTAACAAAGCATCCCGCCCTGTTACAAAAGAAAAAATACTTCAAACTGTTAAATATTTTCCTAAAATTTAGTATACCTTTTTAAATCTTTTTAATTCATTTCCTAAAGTTTATTTTTGGATTTAAGACGAAATTGACTAGTCCTTAATATAAAATTTTTTTCAGTTTATAACCATTTTCCTACTCTTAGTAAATATTTCCTTTAAGTCAGTAAACATTTCCTGAAATGTGAGAAATTTATTGTGTATGTTTATGAACCATTTTTGAGAATATAAACTTTTTATCTTTTGCTCATATTAAGTAAGTTTTACCAGATTTTTTTAAAAATTTACTTAAACTTAGAAAAAATTAATTAAAATTAAAAGTTGTTTTTGCTTGAATTTAGGAAAAAAAATTCTTAATAATAGTACATGTCTTTTTTTTTTGAGTGTAGATGCACTCATTTAACTTACTTGAAAGGACGTGATCAATATTGTTGTCATGATTGGCATATACGACAACAAAGATGTTTGTATTTTTCAGGACGAGTTTGTATATTTGTTGCATATATGTACATACGTATGTTTTTTAGCCCCAAAATCGGCATTCAGCTGTTGTACATATTTTTTATTGGATTTTACAATTTTTCCTTTCGCGTACTTTTATATGCAAACTTTTTTATTGAGAGTAATGTCCTTAAGTTACTCAAACGCACCTATTATTATAGCCTTCTGTTTGTACTAAAGATCGGAGGGTCGATTCAGGTGCTCCGATAAAGTGGTTTTTTTTGTTTGCTGGTATTTATTTATTGTATCTTCAAAAATGTACTAACAATAAGTATTCAAATATTAAGTATATGTAAATAAAACTAATTAATAATACATAAAGGTCGTATTAAGCACAAAAATATTTTCAAGAAGTTTCACCAGGAGTGTAACTTATTAGAGGTCCCTCTTTTTTAACGTGAAATAATAAAAATTTTATACTCATTTTCACAGCCATTTTTCATATCACTTTTTATAATTTGACACAAATTGATTCTCGGTGCTGTTACAAAAACATTTTTGCATTCAAACAAATAACAAACTATATTTCGCTTAAGCATTCATAACCTAAAATATTTCCCAAAATTTTCAAAGACCGGTTCGCTGGAAAAAAATTGTGTGCTGATATTTTTGGTCCGTTGCAAACAAAAAATTACAATGAAAATAATGTGATTTGCTACCGATTCCAACTCGAAACATTGATTTAATTAGAATAAATTTTTCGAAAAAAAGTTTTGTCCAGACAAAAATATTTTTACTGAGAGTTTTCTGCAGACCAATTCTTCCTTTTCAAACATTTTGTCTGAAAAATTAAAGCTACAATATGAAATACGTGTGTAAGCGGTGCGTATTAAACAAGTAGCAGCACAGTGGAAACTGGTTACAATTTTCTGTGTCTTTTTTATTGTTTAATGCAATTATTTCATTCAACTCCATATATATATATATGTATATATATGGATATATCTTTTATTTTTCAATTTTCCCTTATTTCTATTCTACTAAATACAAATATACTCTGAGATTTTATTAATCATATGACATAAAATTAATCCAATTCAAGAGTTTGTTCGTAAAAAATATTTTCTCTCTCTCAAGAAGAGCGACGTCAAACTACATATAAAAAAAATTTTGTCTGGACAAAAATTTTGTTCGTAAACAATGGGTGAATCCAGTGAAGCAAAATTCATGTAATTGATAAAATCGACTTATAAACAATAATGGGGTAAATATAATTTTTCCCCTCCCCTGAATCCAGCCCTTACAGCGTCATAACTCAAAAAATGTGTATTTTGAGCTAATGATGAAAAATAATTCGGCATTTCGTGTTTTATCTTGTGTAAAAATTGTATATAAATAGCTTGTATTACCACCTCGTGAGAGAGGAATATTTTACCATGTCTTCATTGCATTGTATGTAAATTGAAAAATTAAAAATCGCTTTCTGCTAAACAGGTTTTTTTGAGTTGTCGTACTATTACGATATGTATATGTATAATTTTTTTCAGATAATATCTGCAAGGTAGTTTTTGCATTTCCATTATTTTTAGTTTGTGCATTGTGCCGAAACTTATTAACAAATATTGCGTGACTTGTTGGAATTTAAATCACTCTTTCAACAGTGACCTTAATTTACAATTCTAGGACATTTGACAATTTATACTGTTGGAATTTTTCCGTATGATGGGGAAATTATAAATGCCTATAGCTGGGAATTGTTTTTTTTTACCTAAAATATAGTAAGTGAAAGGCACAAAATTATTACGAAATAATATTATATAAATTTAAATCAATAAGTCTTTTCGTATTCATTTCATATTTCGTTCCAATGGAGTCTGCAAATATCTGTAACTCAATTTTTCTAGTTTCTAATTTTCTGCTGGTGCTTCAAGCAATATTTAGTGATGATGCTTCAAGCACAAATATGTTTAAAGTAGGTTTCTGATACGCTAACAGCATTCGCCGTCATACAAAATAACGCAGCACTTCCTTACGGAAAATAATATTGTAGTGTTGGTCACTAAGATTCATTTGACTTTGAAAAGTCTTTTTAAAATCAATTACTACACCCCATATGATTCAAAGGCCCCAATAGGAATAGCATGCGGTGAATCAGCAATTTTAACAAAGTCAAGACTCCAGCACTTTATTCATGACAATATTTGAAAGAACATCTACAAGCAACGAATATTTGTGTCGAAAATTTTTGTACAACTTTTATGATATCATCAATTTACCCCTCTCCGGCATTCGCAATTACTGAGAATCAATACGAGGGTTTTTACAAATCGTTTGGTCCTTGTTTCGTAGCGACTATTATGCTAAATATACGTTAACATTTTATCACACCCAGAGATCGAGTGTTATTTAATAAAATTTCAAAAATGGGTTTGGATGTCATTTCGAGTTAGGAGCCCACTTGCATTGCCAGTGACGTACAAAAAATTGCGGATGTTATAGATTTTGGCGAACTCTCCTCTGATCGCTCTCCCGTAATAGTTAAAATTTTTAACCTACTAAGGAGTGATTTACCTAACTCATATGTGAAGGTGATTAATGCGGTCAACTGGCTGGGATTCAAAAAATGTCTTAGGGCCAATTTCACGATGTCGACAACATTCGACTTGTCGTACACTTACATTTTAAACAACAAATTATGAAAATTTGTTTTTGTTTTGAATGTAAGTGTGCGACAATTCGAACGTTGTCAACATCGTGAAATTGGCCCTTAGTAGTCACTGCGTAGAAAACATATATAGTAGTCACTGCACGAAAAACATTAAGCTGAGAACACCCAATGATATTGAATCTAGCAGGCTGCTGAACATGCTACTACCACTCCCAGGCGCAGACACTTATATAAATTAAAAGTAAACAAACAGATACGAACAGATACTCGTTCCTCCATTCGATTCAACAATCAAATTGTTCCTCAATATTCACATGTAAAATACCTTGGCATACACCTTGATTCAAGGCATACATGGATACTCCACATTGACTCTAAGTTAACACAAATTAAAACAAAATTAACTCAGGTACATTTGTTGATTGGTAGAAATTTAACCCTCAGTCCTGGTTGGTTGGTTGGTTTACGTGGCTGCCTTTTTCAAGTATAATCTAGATGATTCCTTTTTGAAAGGCCATTCAACTCGTCAGTGTCAACTTATGTAGAATCGTATGTAAGTATACGGATAAGGACATTCCCAAAGAAAATGAAAGATTGTTTCTTTTTTGCATTCTTCTCGACAACTACGGCAGAACTCAATAAAGGACAGACCTATCCTAACAACATCCAGTGCCCCATCACAAATGCAACAAGCCACGAGATGGACCTACGGTTCCTATTTGTTAATTGTATTGAATGCCTATCATTGTATCATGACCACATTTTCATAGCAACCCTTCACGTGACTATATTGTACTCTATGCATTCTGTTGAATATACCGTTTCTAATAGTATCAAATGGCATGGCTACCGATTTGGTATTGGATGCATTCATAGCATAGCCGGCTGTAGCCAGGTAGTCCGTTCGTTTTTTACCTAAAGAACCCATATGAGGGTGAGGTCTAGATAGCACACTCTTGCACTGCCCAACTAGAATAGAGGAAGTAGTATATGCTTTTTGAGATAAAAGAGCTGCTTTGCTATTGACAAAGGTACTGACTTTACCCTGTACCTCCTTAGCAACCAGCACTGTTACCGCAAAAATGTTAGCCTGAAATCCAGTGGCTTCGTTAGAGAGACTAAAAGAGCATTCTATACCAAGATTGTCTGAAGAGACTCCAGGGCCGATACCGCGGGCCATTATTGATCCTTTAGTGTATATTCCGACGTCATATTCCACTACCATTGTTTCTCCCTTCCATTCCCGTCTGAATGGAATTACAACTTTAAACACCTTGTCAAAGTCTAGATGAGGCACCACGTAATCAGTAGATTTCCTCAGCGTAGGGTGTATTTGATATATGATTCTGGCATGGCCACAGGACCTTGATCCCCACCACCCAGATGCCTTTAATTTTGCCGCACTACTTCAAGATACCGTGAAGGCCGATCTGAATAAAGTTTAGTATAGTATAGAACCTCTGTATTCTGTAAAGTTTATCTATCACGTATTTCTTAGTTAAGGTAGGCCACAATACTACAGAGCCGTAAGTCAGTATTGGAAGCTCAATTGCTGCATATATCGATTTAAGCATTTTGGGGTTTAAGCCCCATTTAGATCCAAGAATCCTACGATAGAAGCAGTGTGTTACCGTTGGCTTTTTAACGCTGTGTTGAATAATCAGTTTCCATGATCGGTTTTGGTCTAGTATATTATTATGCAGTTTCTGATGTAATCCTCAACATCAGTATTCTGGAGAGCATTTAGGATGAATGTTACCATTATATTATTGAAGCCGCCTTGTATGTCTAGGAAGGCAGCCTGGATGCAGTGTTTGTGCTCCAGGGATAATCCTCAGTCTAGACTGTATACTTTTGATATACAAGTCGCTTTTGAATCATATATGGTGCTACGGAATTCAATTACGGGGCACTGTTTCAGTATATGGGATACTGGGAAAACTTCATGCAGAATCTCAGAATTGCTTCAAATCTCATACCATTACATTTCCCCCCCCCAAATTTTATAATGAAGAGATGTATAACCCTTTTTCTGGAGAAACTAGGTCCACCACCATACACACATAAATGCAAATGAATGAATATATAGTATATTATCACAAAAGTATATATACATATATGGGATATCATGTCTGCTCCATACATATTCTTTTAATCTGGGTAGACAAAACTTAAGAAAATATTTCTTTCTGCACCATTTTCAAATTTTAGTGATACCTTTAAAATATGTTCCCATATTCAACTGTCATTCTTTTTTTATCTGCAAGCACATATCTGTTAATATATTTGCAATGATGTTGGTTGAGATTAACTTGAATTTAATTTTGTATACATTTTAAATAAATGTTGCATACGAGAAGGTATTAAAAAAATATTTTTAAATGAAATTATTAAAAAGAACAAGTTAAACAAAGTTCCAAATGGATCTACACAACCCAAACAACTTATCCGTACATTCTTCTACAATTTAATTTGTTTTACTCAAAATTATCTTATCTTTCCGTTTTTATCTTCATCGTATAAACAAATGTTGACATTGACATTACTCTGGTACACATGACACATTAGCGAAGTTTCATTTGTATTTTATATTTACAATAATTTCATTTCAACGTTGTGTGTTGCTAACATTTTTCTTGTTTGTTCTCTCTTGAAAAAATATAGCTTTTATTGTTTATTGACTAAATTTATAATCACACAATTTTTTTGTTGACTTATTTCAGTTGACCTCAACAATTATTTGACATGTATATATTTTCTGTATGTTTCTTGCTTACTTGGAATTAATAATTTTTCATTGCATTTTTTTGGTAAAATTTAAAAACAAGTAAAATTTTTAAATATTAATCCTTATCGGGAATAAAAGGTCACGTGAAATGTGTTCCCTTTCCCTTGAATTGTGATCGCCAATGTTTACGTTATTGTTGTGTCAGTATAACATTTTCTAATTTTGTTCACAATTTTTTGTGCGAAATATTTCCTGTGAATAAACTGTTCGCCTTTATTCCTGATAGGGGTGATTATTACATTCACCTTTATCGGGAATAAAAGGTGAAAATTTTTTTCACGTGAACTATTTTCCGTGATCAAAAAAAAATGGCGAACAAAATTAGAAAATAGTATACTGTCACAACAACAAAGCACACATTGGCGATTACAATTTTAAGGAAAGGGAACACTTTTCACGAGAACTTTTATTCCTGATAAGGGTTAAAAAAAGTTTTCCCAAAAAACTTAGTTTCATCTTATGAAAGGAGCATGATAGGAAATAGTTAAAGCAAAATTATGTATTAAAAAAATGTTCTGCTAATTGTTCTGTACAAAAATGAATAGAAAATTTTTCCGAAAAACGCTCCATTTGAAAGTTAGGGGTCCAAAAGTGTTTATTGTTTTTTTTTATGAAAAGCGTAATGCGTACAGTTTGCACGTTATTATTGCAATTTTTACGCACATGTCTTTTTTTATGACCAGTCTACTAGAAACTGCCGGTGGAGCGAATAAAATAAATAGTTTCGGCATCCCATACATTTTTCGGGTGGTCTTATGTACATATACATGCATACATATACATATACGAGTATATTTATTTCTGTATAAATCACTATTATGTACCCAGTAAAAACAAATTTGGTACAAGTAAGCACTAAGACAAAAAAAGAGCTTCGGAAGCGCGGAAAGGTACATAGTGCATCCTTTCGGCCTTATGAGGATGCAATAACGTAAACAAATGAAAATTGAGAAATGACATACTGAAATTCTCAAAGTTTGTTATGTACATCCTCTCTCGCTTACTTTTGGATACAAATTTGGATGCGAATGAAAATTTCAATTAGAGTTTCTATTTTTTAATTGAATTGTGTAGGAAAATAATAATGTATGTTTTACCGACTGAAGTGTTCTAGTCTAACATACCCTTGTGTCGATTCCTGATTAAACGCGCGAACAAAACGAGTAATTGTACTATACTTTTTAGATTAGATGCCTTGGGGTTAAAGTTCGTATCACGTTTTTTAAGCCAAATTACATGTGATAATTATTAATAAACAAATAACATCAAAGTTAGTTGTAAATATTCTGACAACTTATAGTTGAACGTTGTGTCTTTTATTTCAATATGAAAATTAAAAAAAAAAATTTAGTGAGAAATTTTTAGATAATTAAATTGAACTGTAGTGAACATAGTGAACATAGTGAACATAGACCACTACAATAATACTTACATGCATGTACCGATGGTACATCGAATAAGTAAAAATAATTAATGTGATGATCGTAAAAAGATAAGTAAGAATAGTTAAACATACTGAGGTAGAGTAAAATAATTTCGTGCTAACCTAAATAGAAAAATGAAAAATTGGAAAAAAACAGAAAATTAATAGTGATACTTATAAATGTGTTTACCAAAGGTAAATCAATTGTATACACAACAATCGTTTCTCATATTCCGTTCATTGTACATTTAAGTTAAATAGCTGATGTTAATAAGAATCTCTACCCAAGTAGATAGACTAGGGTGCTGATGAAGTGCGTGGCTGCACAGAAAAGTATCGGTATTTCCCCCAGCTTAAAGTCTAAGTTTAATTTTTCTTCTCTTCTTTAGAAACTCACATTAATTAATAAAAATATTTCATTCAATAAGAATTGAAATTACTGAACTTGAGCCTAACTATAAATTATTTCTGAAAAAAAAATTTATTTATTAGAGCATTAAAAATAACAGCGATTTTAGTAATACATTTTGCAAAATTAAGAAAAAAATAAAAAATCACATATTTATAAAGGAAGATAATGTTTTTTAGTCTTTCGACATTAGGAACTTTTACAAAATAAGTAAAAAAATATTTAAAAAAAATTAAAAATTGTATACTTGGTTATTTTATTCACATACACGGTGACACACGGTCTTACGCACCGTGTTAGTAAAAACTACAGAACGTGTACTCACGAAGCAGTGTCGTCATTAACCAATAGTAGGGGATGTGCAATGAGGCAGCTACTCGAAATTGCAATCAAAAATAATAACAGCGAATAATGTTATTGGAAATTTTTAACACACCCGGTCTCACAGACCGTTACGTCACCATTGGCGGGTTAAAAATGGATAAAAGTTCTGACGAGACGTGCAATCTCGTCAAATATTTGCTTTAATGTGGCCGTAAATACATATATGTTTTAGATTACTACGTTTATTTTTACATTTCATTGTTACACTTTGTTATTTTGTCTTATTAAGATTGTCGAATTTTTATTATTCGATTTCGTTAAGTATGTGTTCAATATTTCGACGAAATCTCTACGTTGGAAGTATATAAACTATAAAATTATAATGACTTCTAATGAGTGTGACTTTATTTATTTTTTTGATATTGTCGATCGGATTTTGTTAGACTGCTTTTTCTTATTTTGCTATAAAGTTGTTAAAAATACGAGTAGTTTGACCAATTTTTGCAGTGTAGCCAAAGATTTATAAGAAATCTGGCTAACTAGAAAAATCTTCCTATAACTCCAATCACATAGCCAATGGAAAGGTTATTTTCAAATTAAAATTTTATAACAACAAAACAAAACATAATAGATAAATATACATATGCATGTACTTACTTCCAAATATTTGAACTACTGTTTATTTCCAAAAGATAATTTAAAAAGAGATAATAAAGAAGATAACCTCCTTTCAGCAAGTTCTTTTTTTAACTTTTTTGCGTATTTAAATTTTTTTATCGGTATAAGTAGGTCTCATTTGCATTATCTTCTTTATTACATACTTATACATACAATATTATTTTATATATAAATAGCTGAGCATGAGGAACGTTGTCTTGAAGCAGAATTAGCCGAACATTGATGCGTCCGTACTGTAACGTTACGTACTGTTACCACATTTGTGCACTTATGTACATACATATGTATGTAACATTTTAAAATGTCAGTATGATTTTCTTTATTGTGTTGCTTTAATATGAAAACGAAAGAGCTGTCGCAAAACACCTTGTCCGAAAATAACTAGTCGACTACAAAAATAATTAACTTATAGTTAACTTTTCTTGGACTAACTACAAAGCTAACTGGATGGATTCTAGAACTGACCAAAAAAATTAACTTGTGTGCGTATTCAGATTTGGTGAGAGCCAACAAATTGATACTCAGCCACCTTAGCTATTTAGTACCGCATTTTCTACACACATTGTGATACATAGTTCGATCACCAGCAACTACTTTTTGCAAACTTCAAACTCTCGACGCCACACCAGCATCTACTCACTCTTAGTGGCGAGCTGCGAAAAGAATTAAAACACCCGTTGAGTTTAAACCACCTCTGCGCACTTCTACCGGAGTTTGGGCCAGGAGTGATACTGAAAAAGGTAACTTGTTTGCAAAGCATTTAAAATCCATATTTACCCCAAACAGATGTGCTGGTGTTGTTGATTTTCCGAGTGTAGTTGCGCTACCCCCTTGACCCATAAACTTCAAGATGTGTGATGTATAAAACTAATTCCTGAACTCAACCCGAAGACAGCTCCGGGTATTGATGGAATTAGTAACCAGATGCTAATAAAATTGCCTCGTATTGCAATTAGAATCAAGTTATTCATTTTTAATGGCATTTTACGACTGGAGTATTATCCCCACAGCTAGAAGCTTACCAAAGTTAAAATGATTCCAAGGTCGGGCAAGGATCTTACCAAGGCAGAATCATACAGGCCAATAAGTCTGCTAGCAACAATGTAAAAACTTTTCGAAAAAATGCTTGTGTCAAAAGTTTCCCCAATTATAATTGGTAGTGGGTGCATCCCAGACCATCAATTTGGGTTTAGAAGTCAGCATAGCACCATTGAACAAACTCATAGATTTCTAATAATAATAATTTATAAGAAGAATATTTGAAGAAAAGAAGTACTGTTCTGCACTGTTTATTGACGTTTCGCAGGCATTTGATAAAGTGTGGCATAAAGGCCTAATTTTAAAATTGAATTCATATCTACCAATAAATTTTCTCAATTTATTAAAAATTTACATTACTAATCGGAAGTTCACAGTTGTGAAAGGAGAATTCATGAGTGTGCCTGAATCTATATTATCCGGTGTGCCACCGGGGAGCATACTGGGGCCAGTTTTGTATTTGATTTATACTTGCGATATGTCTTTGAGTAGTAATATCCATACATCTGCGTTTTCCGATGAAACAGCCTGCCTAAGTATGCACGAAAACCCTCACGAGGCTTCCAGATACCTACAGGAATATATTACACAACTGCAACTATGGTTAAAATGATGGAGAACTACGGTAAACAAGCAAAAGTGTGTTCAGGTAACATTTACTCTGCGAAAAGATACTTGTTCCCCGATTCGAATCAACAATCAAGTTGTTCCTCAACATTCTCATGTAAAATACCTTGGTATACACCTTGATCGACGACTTAGATGGAAACATTATATTGACTCAAAGCTAACACAAATGAAACTTAAACTAACTCAGATATATTGGCTGATTGGTGGAAACTCAACACTCAGCCTAGACTGCAAACTTTTACTATACAAGTCGCTTTTGAAGCCAATATGGTGCTACGGAATTCAGTTATGGGACACTACTTCAGCTTCTAATGTCGAGAGAATCTAACGAAGGCAAAACTAAATTTTACGCTTGATAACATCGGCTCCATCGTACATCAAAACTCAAATATACATCGTGATTTGAATATGCCACTAGTGATTGAAGAAATTGCAAAATACGCCGTCAAATATTTAATAAAACTCGAGTCACATCCTAATCCGCTTGCTCGTAACATCTTAAATTTTACTGATCATATCCGCTTGAAAAAGAAGGACACAAGGGCTCTTATACTAAACACTCCAGATGGGATTGCTTGAAAATATTTTTTTTCTGTTTTTTTTGATTATCACTACTTATGTTTTTTTATAACTATCACTAAGTTTATGTCCGACAGTGGTCGGGCCTAATACTTATATTTTAGATTTAAGATTTGAATACTTATTGTTAGTTCATATTTGAAGATACAATAAATAAATGTATTAAAAAAAACTTACAAACTATTAAGTGGCTTCAATAAAGTGGATTTTAAGTTAGTAGAAAATAAGTGCACAGTGGGACACTTTTTTTACCACTTAGGGCATTGCAATGTCAAAACAGTTAGCTGTTTCCCTAAGAAAGTATTCAAGTTTCATTCAGCACTAGTTGCGAAATAATTACCACAAAGTTACTTAAAACTTAACTTAGTTTCCGATGTTGCAACAATATGTCCAGATATCTCCGAAGTTGTCAATGGAATAAGATCTCTTAAGAGCAGCAAATCTCCAGGATTAGATGGAATTTCACCAGAACTTCTTAAAGCCGATCCATATATCAGTGCACGAATAATCATGCCACTCATTGCATTCAGGCAACTGAAGCACTACCAAGCGATCTAAAAGAAGGTATAATTATCAAAATTCCAAAGAAAGTCGACGTAAAGGACCGGAACAACTGGAGAGAAATAACTTTGCTCAGTATGATAAACAAAATAATAGCTCATATTATAGCCCAACGAATCATAGAAGTGGTAACACCAGTATTGAGACATGAACAAGCGGACTTTAGACCTCACAAATCCTGTATTGACCATGTCAATAGCCTCAGGGTTATAACATAGCAATCGGTCGAATGGCGCGCCTAACTATATCTCTGTTATGTCGATTTTGAAAAAGCATTTGACTCAGTAGATCACAATGTCATATACACAGAGTGTATAAGAAATATTATTATTATTTAATAACCCCTAAATAGTCTTAGCATTGTATCTCCATAGCAAGTAGCCTAACTTGTTTGATATTTTCCCGTATTTAATAGACTTTGGTGTTGCAAAACTCTTTCTCAATTGAAACATCTCATTCCATACATACTTTTAACATTTCGATTTTCTTCAGCAGGAAGGAACGTTTTCAGGGAAATGAAAAGTAACATTTCTTTTAATTTATTCTATATGACTGTTCTTTAGCGATAAATGTTATTTCTATTTCAATTTTCTAAACAATTAATAAGAACTCGTTACAAGCTGTAAAAAAAAGACCACCGATTTAAACAAAACTGTGCTGAGAGCATAATAAGCAACATCGCACAAACCTTAGTTTATACTTAAGTGAGATATGCATATAAAACATTAATATAGATAAAAACCCTTGAGTAAAGATTTTCCTAAAATATGAAATATGTTTAACTGACAGAAATAGTTTCTGATTTATTTTACCAATATTTTTTTTCCAATTTCCAACCCTGAAACCATAATTTAGATTTTCTAGTTTTTAATACTGATTTCTTTCTTTCTAAAATAAAGTATATATTTAATTGCCAAATAAATATCTTGTTTCATTTAATTAGTCTTATGTATATACCAAAAAAAGGTTAAGTTTTACAGGTCTTTTTTATTCCAAACAATTTCTTTCTTAGACATAAAGTACATTTAATTTGTAAGCAAAAAAAAATTAATTGACCTAGTTATTTTTTTTATAGAAAAAAATAAATTTTCCAACCCTGGAATCATACTTTTATATTTTTCTGACTCCTATCTAGTTCTTTAAAAAATTTATAAAATATGTTTATCGAACAAAGAAAAAAGGAAATAAGGAAAAAATTACTTTTATTTAGTTATTTTTGTATCCCAAGAAAATTTTAAAATTTCCAGCTCTGGAGGCGTGGTTTTATTTTTCCACTTTTCTATACCAAACCTTTCTTTCCAAAATATAAAGTATTTTTAATTTATAAAGAAAAATAAAAAAATTAATTATACCAAGTTTTATATATTAAAAAAAGTGTAAGCTTACCAACCCTGCAACCATCCTCTTAGATTTTCCTGATTTTTTACACTAATATATGTCTGTTAAGAATATAAGATATGCTTTATTTATATAGAAAAAGAAATAATTTGTTTAAGTAGGTTACTATTACAAAAAAAAATTAAAAATTTTTCAACCCTGGAAATGTTTTTATAGTTTTTCAAATATTTTTTTTGTTTTAATACCAGTTTTATTAGTAGTGAAATATAAAATAAGTTTATTGAAAAAAAAATTTAAATTAGTTTTAGCTTTTTACTTGTATATGGCACAATAAAGTTTAAGTTTTCCAACTCTGAAACCGTCTGCTCGATTTTGCTGATTTTCAATACCAATCTATTTTGGAAAATTTTTGATACAACAGCTTATGACCGATCGGTTATTTGTCTTCCCTATTCAGAAGGACTTAGAATATATATACTTTATGGGTGGCATGTTTACATTGTGGAAATTACACACGGAATGACAAACCTATATACACCCTTTTCCATTTTTGGGTATAATAACACTATGTGATGGAAAAACACACGGAGTAGACAATGTATGTTCGATAGTAAAGTCAATCACTTTATCTAGTTAGTGACCATTTTGTTTATATGTCTCCAAATATTCAGAAAATCCATAGGCTCCAGAAAAAGGTGTCAGTTTCAGTTTTTGTGCAACTGCTAATTCAGACTTGATGATAACGGTTAATTACATTTCCCAATAATATAGCTAAGAGTCTGTTTAACAAATAACATTAACTTATATTTATTAACGCACTAATAATCCAAAATTATTATTTTACTTATTAAGTAAAATATTTTTTTATTAAAAATACATTGAAATTGATTATTGAAGGGTTTATCTGGATCCAATTCGCATTTCACTAAATACTTGTACAATTAGAGCTGAAAAAAGTCAGCCAAAAGTAAGAAAATAAAAAAACATGTTGATTATTGACTTCTTGTTTCAACTTTGTTATACATATAAGTTTATAAGATAATAACTCTATTTGTTCTAAGAAACTTTGGGTAAAGGTTCCCTGATGATCTGTTTTAGCAACAGTAAAATGCGCATAGGATTCAGCTAAGCCCCACAATAATCAATTTCAATGTATTTTTAATAAAAAAAAATATTTTGCTAAATAAGTAAAATAATAATTTGGGATTATAGTTCGTTAATAAATGTTAAACCTAAATTGTAACAATTCCCAATAAAAACACTAATTAAATTTCAAAAAAATATATTTTTGGGCACTTTTTTGCAAGAGTATAGTAAAAGAATTTTATTACAAAACATGTTTCAGCAAAATTGAAATACGATGAATCAAAACAATTCACGTATTCCATTTGCAAGAAAGTTACGTATACAAGGCAGAAATCTACATCGACTGACACCACACACAGTGGACCAACACATAAGAACGCTGATGATGAAGGTTTAGTGGCCTTCGAAAACGGCTGGCTGTTCCGTTCAACTATGTGTTGTCAGAATATTTACAACTAACTTTGATGTTATTTGTTCATTAATAATTATCACATGTAATTTGGCTTAAAAAGCGTTACGAACTTTAGCCCGTTCAAATCATAAATATATAAAGAATTTTACTTTAATTTTTTTGAAATAACTTAAGGGCACACCAATAGCGAAATTTGGCAAAGTTGTATCTATGAACAACTTTTATGAACATAGTTATACAATCTGAACCTGTCTATGCATCCTAATAGCCCATACATACCAGTTTTTGCCTGAAAAATGTTCGTTTTCAAAATTTTTCGGCGCCATATTTTTTTTACACGTCTCTGAAAATTTCTAAGCTGAGTACCCTTTGGAAGTAAAATCGAACCTATACTGTCACATCCCTGTCAATTATGCACTATTGCAATATGACTGAAAAGACCGACACAGTTTGATGATCCAGAAATGTATTCAGATGTTGGAAATTTTGCAATTATTCTTTTCATTTCGGATTTCAAAGCATTGTTGATTGTTGTTTTTCTACGTCGATACCCGGCTAAGCTTTAGAAAAACTTGTTAAGTAATTGAATAAGTTTACGTCATAAAATATGAAAAAAAGGAACCCTTGTACCACCACGTTCACGTTGTGGTTATTGCTAAGGCTAAGAGTGGTACAGTAGTAATTACATAAAAAAAAAAAGAATTAATTTTAAGCCCGTTTAATGTGTAGAACGTTATAACAAATAAAAAAACCTTTAAACATTAAAATCGCGAAACGATCAGCTAGGATTTCATTTAAATCAAACTTTAAAGCGTGAGATATAAAAATAATAAATTTTTTAAATTGAAACTATGATTACAAATATAAATTAAAAAATTAAATTAAATTAATTAAAAAAGAACAAAAGTTACTGAAAGAGTTCGATACAAGTCTACAAATTACCGATACTATAACGGGTATGAGTATTGAGGCATATAGACATTAATAAGCATTATTACATAATCACCACATTACCTACTCATAGGTATGCTATGAGTCTGAACAAAAAAAAAACTCGAATATCGATAGGTGCTAGTCCGATCAAACATATGAGTTACTGGTATTCGTATGAAATTGTATGCGTATAAGAACTGTGTTACCAAATATGTACATACATAAAAAGTTCTTTTTGTATAAAGTAAGCAAAGTCCATACCAGAAAAAGACATTCAATACAAAAATATTTGGATAATCTAGTACATTTAAAAATCAATCATAAAATTGTAAGGCATTGGCATCAGCGATTAAATAAAATTTAAAAATTTTTAAAAACAATCAGTTCTTTACTGGACAAATATGTAGGCACAAGTTTTATTGTAATTAAACAAATTATTCAATATTTAGTTGCATCCCTTTTTGTTTAATAGCTAATTGTCTTAACCCTATAAGACTCAACATCGTGAAACTATTTTTATATAAAAATTTAAGAGCTCGTAGCACAAGTAAAAACAGTTCCTCCACGATTTTTTTTTTAATTTTTTGATTTTGAATTAAAAAAAATTAATAATAATAATTGTCATAGCACAAAATATTTTTTTTATTAAACTACTTCGAAAATTAAACAAAATATTAAAAATAAATACATACATTGTATAATATACACACGAAGTACATGTAGAATTGTATGCACTTAGTGATGTGCGAATGTTTGTATTAGAATATTTTAAGATATTCGTATTCGTACTCGCCAAATTCAGACGAAACGAATGTTTGAATATTTCAAATCAAGCAATATAAATATTTTCGTTAAAGTAAGTACTTTGCTTCACCTCAAGAGACCAATCTTTAAGTTCAGGTATAAAAGTTTCGAAAATTTTTCTCCACCATCTCTGTTTGAATTAGACCTATTTGTTGTTATAAATATCAAATTCCAAATGTTTAAAAAAATGTATTACGCCACTTTAAAACAAGATATGTTTTTAAATATGTACACATTTCCAAATATCTAATCTGCGCCCGGCGAAAAATAAAAGAATACTGCAAAAATACTGAAAAGTCCCTTTTTAATTTAATTTTATTGGAAATCGCCGGGAACACAAAAGCAAATTATATTCGTTACTACTTTCTGTGTATTGATTGCATCATTTTCTGCCTAAGAGAGACTTTTCAGCCGAAAATATTGAATGGCGAAATTCTTTTATAAATGCGAAATAATTAACCCACCTTTTTCTTCAAAATTGGCGAAAATCTACTTTTTTTAAAATTTTAGTTTAAATTGCGTATAAATTTTGAATTAATTGTAATTTTGATACCATTTTTTTTAAATGTTACAAATTTTTTCCCTTATTCATAATCAGCTTAATTTTATAAATCTAACAAGATTTGACTTCTCCATTAGCAGAACAGTGGGCCAAGGTTGGTAAAAAAGTCAAAATCTTAATCTCTTTTCTCTAATATTTTCTAAACTGTAAGCGAAAACACACAAATGTAGAAGACTTTTTTTAGATCCTTGGATAGAAAACAATCCACTTGCAAAAAATCTTTTTTATCTGATCAAAAACATGAGCATCGATTTTAATTTTTCATTAACCCAAGGTTGACTTGAGCTCTCTGACACATCCTTCAATGCTGTGTAAAATTTCATAACAATTGGACAGCTACTTTAGAAACTGCAGAATTATTTCCAATTTTTTTTCACTGCTTATCGGGTACTCTAGGCCTCGCTAGGCTTTTATGGCAGCAAACCTCATATTTTAGACAGAGCACATATGTAGTATATCAATTAAAGAAAAATATATTTTCGACCAGTTTAATGTGCACATATTAAAAAAGAACTCTTCAAAACTTAAAATCTTCGCGTCAGCTTGTGTATCTGGTACAGCCAATATACTAATTTTCGCGATTTCATATACAATAAATGTGTCTTAAAATGGCTTTGCTATTTTAACCATTTTAAAACATTTATATGTCTAGAAATACGTTTTTCGTTTCTAAAGGGATTAAGCAGCTCACGCAGTTTGTTACTATTTCGCGCTAGTGATGATTATGATATGATTGCACTTTCCGGTTAATTAAAAACAAGAACGCTTCATAAGAATGTGTGAAGGAGAACAAAAAGACGTATTCATAAAAGAAAGTTAATTAAAATATATTTTTGAAATTTTCTTTTTGGAGGGAATCGGTATACCGGTACATACCGGTATAGACGTAAGCGGTATTCTGGATACCGGTATTTGCTAACCGAAATAGATTTCGGTATCGGTATCGATACCGGTATCTAGTTTTAGCGGTATTTGAATCGGTATCGGTATTTTTACGATACCGTTTGCCAACCTTGTTTTTAACATATCTGTAACAATGGTGATAAAGGGTTAAATCTGTCAGGCATAGAGTAGAATATTTTTTTTATTAAATTTTCTCAAATGTTAAGTCAATCATTGAATTAATGATGCTTTTAGCTCAGATTCATTTAAACTTGAGCCCAATTATCAGTTGATTCTTATTCCAATTATGGATAAATACAGCTGTATTGAATTTTGATTAAAAAGAGTTACACATTTTAGTAATTTAACAACTACAAACAAATTTGTCTCGCAATGCTTGAAAAAAACAGAAATTTAGCAGCATAATGCGTTTGAAAGTAGATATGAGTGCGTATCAAATTTTTGCAACACAACCGATAGTGAAAATAAAATTTTACTTAAATCGAAAAATTACTCATTATCAAAAATTAAATAAACAAAAATTCATTGAATAATAGGCCCTTATTATGAGCAACTTTCGATCTTCGACTATAGTCGAAAGTACTGATCGAACGAAATTTGCTTTGGTATTATGACGAGCATTCGACAAGGAGCGTCGTTATTGTGAATAAAATTTACAAAAAATAGCTTACAATTTGTGTTTGTTTACTTAAAAATAAACATTGTTTAACAATTAGATTTTTAAAATATTTTTCGAATTAAAATTCTTCATCGAAAGCTAAATTCTGTTCGACAGAAAATTCGTTGCTCAGCGAAATTTTCGATGCTCATAACATGAATTTAACATTTGATTTTCGATGTTCGATATCCAGCGAAGATCGAAAATCGAATGCAACTCATAATAGGGCCTAATAATTGAAAAAAAGTATTTTTGACGATTCAGCTTAAATTGGCAAATGGTTAAAAATGCAAGTCGCAAGCCCTTTTGGTGGGTATAAATAAAAATTAAAATAATTTTGATATTGAGGTAAATATGTATGAAGGATGAAATCAGCTGAGCTCTCATATCCCTGCATAAAATTTGTTGGCAATTGATCAAAGTACTCGTCCTATGACTTCAGAAAATGCGAGTGTTATCAAAAGTGCGGGGTAGTATATGGTGAAAAAAGACATATCGTGTGAATGGTTACATATTCACCATTTTGTGATGTATCCTCTTGATCTTGAGCCAATTTAATTGAAACTTGGTCTAGTATTGTAGTAAACGGCAATGAACATGTTAGATGTGATTGAATACATGGACCTATCAAAAATGTTAATTTCTCCCGCCAATGTGACTCTGGAACCAGTCCCGTATCTATTCATAGATATTAACCTAAGCTTAACTAATGTGTTTATACTTTTGAAATCTAAGTGGTCTTGTAGTTGAGTGAATAGTGTTCAAGCCTGTCATGAAGGAAGTTGTTGTTTGTCATGATTCACACACATCAGGTTTAGCTGATCAGTTTTAGTCCAATTTTCTTTTGAACCTGCATTTGCGTTTATACACACCGAAAAGTCAAGTCATCAAGTCTCATCAATTTGCGTTGTAGTAGAGTATTACGAATGACAAAACAAAACGAAAAAGCAAACTTGACTGGTACGGTCAAGTCTGTACCTCTTTTTATTCTCTTCACCGCTCTTTCCTAAAAGCTCAAGACTTGAAGAGTCAAACCTCACGTGTGTGAATCAGGACTTTCGGATCTCCAAAAATTTCAGATTAAAAATAAAATGTCATTGGATTTGTAGCAATTCAAAAGTTTATAAGTGGCCATTGTTACAGTTAAGTGTCGTAATGACATTTTTAAATAATTTACATTATTCTACATCGAATAGGTCCCTATGAGATAGTTCAGTGACAAGTCACAAGCTGCACACAAAGTATCAATTAACCCCATCCTAAGCCATCCCCATGTAAAAGACTGGTCCGGTTCATGGGAAGTGTAAGAACTTGGACTGGTCCCTATCACTTGCGGATCAGTCACGTGACTAGTATTGTGCCAGTTCGGTTTCCTGCAGGGATACTACTTTTATACGCGTACTATTTACAAAAAAAAATATTTGCAACTAAATTAACTCTCTGTTTATAAAGCATAGCGAATGTACGAAAACTTGTATAATGTATAATGTAATAAATAATTATTTCGGAGTTAGTAAGTCGCAATAAAACAATTATGCATAATGCAACAATTTAAAGTATAAATGTTCCTATTATTTTGTTTGTCACTGTAAATATTCAACTATTGAAGAAGAGCATAAAAAATGTAAGTTTAACAACGTATCAATTTCCATTATCATAAATTTTAACGATGAGTATAAACGAGAAGTATACTCGGGCAAAAAAATTTGCTGCAATTTTTCCACGTACATATGAAGTAAGAGATGTCATACCAGGTTCTGTCTTTGTACTTCAGTTTCTTTTTCTTTATTATTCCCTCACATGCTCCTTTATTCATTCATTTGATGATGCAGGAACAATATGACTAGTTATTGTAAAATGAGAAAACCGTCATATTTACTCAATTTATGAATAATAGTTAACTTGAGTCCTCCGAAAGGAAAAGAGAGAAAATCAAAACGAAAGTAAACAGGTAACATCAATGATATGAAATATATCCTAGAGCTGTCAATTACTTGCAAATGTCGACAGTAAATGTCTTCCATGCTGAATTTATGGCCGTTGGTGCTTGTGTTGGTTGCAGCGATGCCAATTTAGCGCCTTTCGCGCTAGATTTAGCGCGTTTTAACTATGCCAAACGCGCTTTTTTCCGACTTAGCGCTTCTTATAATAATCGCGCTAAGTTAGCGCGCCTTAAATAAAGTCGTAACCTCATTTTAGTTCAATATATTTTTACTTTTTTTTTGTATAAGCTTAACAAATTTCTAGTATCCAAAATACTGATAAAGATTTTCAAGTTGGTTATTGATTCGCAAATAAAATTAACTTGACCTTACCTTAGAATTGAAAACGCATTTTAATACTGTAAATGGCAAATGGTTTTGAAATTTAACAGCTAAAAATATGTATTAATGACCCAAAAAGTTTACACAACTTATTAAGCATCTATTCTAGGTAAAATACAAAAAGGATTTGCATCGCAAAACTATACGACAACTTATATGTTGTTGCAAAGTTTGACAAATAAAATTAAAATAAAAACTAAGGATTTGGATTATTTGGAAGGCGATTATGATTCTGTATTAAATGATTTCAGTTATTTCTAAGGAGCAATATTGCAAAATCTGAAAAACGGTTACTAAGAAAATTTTATTTACTGATACATGCATCGACTTTTATTAAAATTTAATTTAGCGCGCTATAAAATAGCGCGTTTTGGCTATAAATAGTTGACAATGTTGTAACTTATTGCGTTCTAGCGCGTTTTGAGAGGGGCAATAGCGCGTTTGGTTTGTAAATAGTTGGCATCGCTGGTTGGTTGTGCTGTTAATGGTCCTGATGATGATGACGTTGTGGTTGATGCTTGTTGGTAGTAGTAAAGAAAAAGGTATTTTTTTTTGTTGTGCCATTCAAATTACCATGCAACGCTAATGTGGATTATTTTTTCCTTCTTGAAATAAGTTCATAAAATAAAACAAAATAATCATCAAGCTTTAATGTGCAATCCCATTTGCGAACAAAATTCAACTTGTATTCACATGCAGATGTTGCAGACATTACTTATGCTGCATCTCGCAAGAGGTTATTGTTATTAGCGCCACTTTACTCCTTAGAAAATAAGTGTCACATAAAATTGTGTAAACTTAATCAAGGTAATATAAATCGAATTTTCATCATCGCACACTTTTTAGTTTGTATCAGAGGTGTGTTTTCACGTATGAATTTTAGGTGCCAACTACACATGATATATCACAAAGAGAAGACAATA
Organism: Tachina fera; assembly: GCA_905220375.1. Classification (NCBI taxonomy): domain Eukaryota; kingdom Metazoa; phylum Arthropoda; class Insecta; order Diptera; family Tachinidae; genus Tachina; species Tachina fera. Next base: position 67,200,103 of record LR999967.1, read on the forward strand.
ATGTATCATAACGTAATGTGTCATTTATGCTGTCATAAACTTTATTTAACAATTTAACTGCATTAAATGTGCCAAACAAGTGGTGGTGTTTATTTTGAAACATGTTTAGAATATCATAAAGTCTTTAGTCTTTAGTTTCACGTTTGTGTTGTTGTTTGTGTTTTTAGAATGTGACTACCAGTGGGTCATGCGGCACTCAAGTGTTACAGAAGAGCACATGGTGACATGTGGCCCACCGCTGGTCACAGAGAAAACAGTCCTATAATATTATGTAGCGCGTGACCCACCGATGGTGCACATGAACTCACGGATATAATTCGTGTAAACCACCGTTGAGTCACATGGCAGCGAACGTGTTAAAGAATTAAGTACAGCAACAACAAACAAACGATAATTCATAGCTTATAAATTATATAAATTATTATAAAAAGTGAGACGGTCTAATGTACATGTAGCTCTGACGTAATTTTGACGTCACCATGTAGCTTACATGTCACCAATGTAGCTTACATTGGCTACATGTCGTGTACTAGCAATACATGTAAATGGAGAAATTTATATCACTATACATGTGCCGTTTCTGGAAATGTGTCCGACTCAGCTAAATTTTTCATATTTAGGTTTTGGAACATAAACACTATAAATATTTTATGACATGTAGCAACTACTACGAATTAAAAAAAATGCAACCAACATGTTGAAAATTGTCTTGACGGCATATTCACATGCGCATGTGGATTTTTACATGCCGTGTACTGTAGGCTTAATACATAAGTCGTGCTAACCAAAAAATATATCAAGAAGATTCCATTTTTCTTCAGTTACTAGTGGCATATTTAAATTATGATTTTATGTTATTAACCTGAAAAATTTGTTTGCTCACATTTAAATGTAAAAAAATTGTGTTTTATTTACCTTTATTTTGAAACCGAAAAATTGATAACCCGTTGCATACTTACGAATCGGCCGGGAAAGGCTTTGTGATATTCTAAGAGTGTAGTCGACTTTGTGTTAAAACAATAAAAAAAAATTCCTCTTTGCTTTTTATGTGAAAAATGTCATATCAAACACCTACCATGTTTATATTCTATCCCACTGAGTTTATTTACAACAGAGACAATACAAATAAATTATCTTAGCTTCGGTAAATTTTAAGAATTTATTGAAATTTATTTGTTTACATTTACCTTTTTCACTTTTATAACATTTAAAGGACATCTAAAAAAACCTTCAGTACTCAGATAAAATCATACATGCCAAAAGTTATTAAAAACCTTTATTTAAAACAGTATGCAATTTAAATCAATGTCATATTAATAAATGTTTGTGTGCACACTATATAAACAGATACAACATTCTCTTATAAAATAAAAAAACATAAGTGAAAATCCATTCGACCCCTTTTTAACTGCTGGCCCAAAGACAGGGCACAAAAAACTTCACCGCTGCAAGTGCATGTGTAATTCTGTTTAATATAAATATTGATTTTGAACATTTGCCAACAAAGACCAACTATTAAAGAGATACCAAATGTAAGTGAGTGAGAATGGCGCAATAATAATACAGCAACAGGAGCAAAACAGGGCTAAAGATATACATAAGTATGTACTAGGGTGATCGACTCTGTTTCTCAACCGGTTTTAAGCCGCAGGTTTTCACAATACGGTTTCTTCAAAATGATGATGTTGAATTTCGAATAGTCCGGTTTTTTTTAAATTTAAAACCGGCTGAGTCGAATACTTTTCGATTTGTATATTTTGTAATAAAATTAGTTCTCAATATACTAAGACTTAGCTAACCGTGTTCTGCTGATTTTCTTAAGTATTTTTTTTTGCAAGTGTATGAAGGCGTTTTTGAGCATGACAACACTTACTGAAACATGAAATTAAAGCGACATTTTTTATGAGGTGGTAGAAGAGGCGAATTAAAATGTCCTTATGATGTACAATGGATGTCAAAATCCATTTATAAAAAGTGTTTTTTAGTTTTTTTGACACTGCTTCATATTTTATATAGAATTAGATATCCACATTGTACATACATTCATATGTATATATGAATATTATATAATATACATAATTATATAATTTTGTATTGTTTTATAGTATTTACTAATGAATTGTTAACTCTTTCTTTTTAATAAAGCAATTTTAAATCAAAAAACAAGTTGACCGGTTGTAAAAACCAAAACCTGTTTTTTCCATAATATCAAATATTCGAAATATTCTAAAACCGGTTTCTGGAAAAAGTGGATTAATCGATCACCCCAGTATGTACCCAGCTAGTCTTTTCAATCACAGAAGAGTCTATTGTAAGTAGAGCATTTTCAATCGCAGACGAGCTCATATTTTATTCGTGGAAGATGTTTCGCACGGTAGAAACTGTTACCCTTGACGATTCATATACAAGAATCGTAGAAGACGGTTTTATCTGAAGATTATCTTACAACTCTTTTTTTTGGACAACATTGAGAACCGTATGAGGGAGGCTCCTCAACGTTAATATTATATGAGCCATTGGAAGAGTTATAAAAGAATCATTCGATAAAGATTTATGGAATAGTAAAAACTCAAATGACTTTTCATTTTGTAAGTACTATATAAAAAAAATTAAATTAAATGTCTTAGTACCTTTTAATAGAACTTGATATGGAAAATGTATGATTACTATGTTGGAGTTTCCTTTTTTAAACGTCTATCTCTCCTATCTTTGGCGTGCAGAAAACGATGCCGCAAGAACTTTGAAGGACAAAGTTCTATGGAAAATTCAATTAATTAAAAAAATTGGATTATGTTAAAAGCTGTTTACGTACCTCCAATAAATTAAAAAATATTTTATGTAAAATTCCAAACACATTTAATTTATACTTCACTTTAATAAATCTTTAATTTTTATGAAAAAACACTTGAAACAACCGACCAGATTATTATTGATACCTTAAATGAAAGCATCAGCAAAGAAATGAAGAAAACCTAACAATGTGCATGTTAACATATGAATCTGGAAACACTAGCTGTCGTTTTGTATACAACGCGTGAAAGTTGAACAATGTTAAAATTTTTGCGAGTTACGCGCGTCGCGAACTTCTGTATGTAATTTGCCTTATGAAAACACACAATTTCAACTTTTTTGACAGACGAGTGTATCGCATTAGCGCATTGAACGCGTGTTATGTACTTCCATCTTTAACGTATCTACAACTATGGCATCTCCTAAAAATTTATGAGCCTCACTAAGTTATTCTGAAAGAAGTAAAAAAATTTATTTCCTTCATTTTTGTTTGGCACAAGATTTATTTCTACAGTCTTAGCTACATTATTAATTGCGTTCGCGCACGCAAAGAAAAAATATGGCTGAGGCAACTATAATCAAACAGCAACATATTATGATTGAATTATATGATTGTAGTTGAATTATATTATTGTTAATAGGAAAGTAATCTTTTAATAATATTATTATCTGAGTTAATAATATTATCAACAAAAACAATGAACTTTGTTACACCTAATCTCATTACTGTAAATATGACAACACTATTGTTAAGTGTGACTAAAATATAATTGAGACTCACCATAACATGTTCTTATATCATAATAATATTGTTAAATACGACAACAGTATTATTTAATATAATATAATATTTTGTTTTTTAATCATATATTTATTGGTTAATCTCTTTTATAAAATAGCTGTGCGTTAAGCCCGAAATAAAAATATATTAATATTGTTGAAATTAAATATATATATAGAAATGTATGCTTACATATTTGTGTATATTCGAAATACAGACACGTCTGTATAAAGAGATGACCATATTTACGTATGTATATGTTTTTATTTATCTACCCTTTTGTTTGTTTGTACTTTATTTATTTATTTAACACGACGCGTGCAATACCGATAGCTTACAAACGAAACACTGAACTGACAGAAGATGTTTCTGAAAACAATTTTTTTTTAAAACATAAAATAGTATGGTTTTGGATAATTGCTATTTACATTATACTATTTTTAAATAATAACAAAAATTATGTTGCAGTCATAAATTTTTAACAAAACTATATTGTGAAACTCTAACCACATCACACTTTTTTATGAATATAACAATGTAATTATTAAATTCAAACATAACTTTGCTTACCGTAACAAAATTAATGTTTAAAATAACAATAACTTGTTTTCAACGACCACACATTTGTTTCTGAGAACATAATATTGTTTTCTCAACCATTCTACAACCATATCTTTTCTTTGCGTGCGTATTGAAAAGTTTTTAACAATTTTTACTGAACTTTACTGCATTTTACTAAATTGCGTTCGCGTACCCAAAACATGGTAAATGAGAACACAAATTGAGAGAGTAAAGTGACAGTTCTCGACTGAATGTTTTGCAAATTTTTACTGCAGATATTTGTCGCAGTGATGGTAAATGTGGCACAATTATGTCATTTTTGGCACTATTGAATGTTAGTTGGCACTGTGGCTCTCTCGGTTCTTTTCTGACACTTTTTGTTCAATCGAGCCATAACCACAAAAAAGTTTAATAGTATGTTTCCACCGATTTTAAATTAAGTAGGTTTAAGTAAATCACTTCAAATTTTCGTATTCAATTTACGCAAATTCTTTATAAGGTGGCCGCAGCAACTGTAATGTGAATTTTATTCACATGTAGTTGACATTTAAAATTTATTAAAAATTCCTTAATGTAATTTTTTTCGAAATTGTCAATCACTATTGATGTATGACCCAGGCTTGGAGCTTGTAATTTTAAAAGCAATACAGGGTTGCATACATAAATTGAGTTCGAAAAATAGTATTTCGAACATTATTTAAAACAAATAAACTACTTTGAGGTGATTTATCCATATACAAAATGTATGGTAAATCTTGTATAAATTAACATCATTTGCACAAATCATCATGATATGTCTAAATCACGCCGGTAGAAACATACTATAAGCGGCATATTTCAAACAAACTGAAGCTCGAAAATTATTTTGCTTAAGATTTTGAGCAGTGATAGCTCTCATTATCATATGGAAACTTTTCTTGTTTTAATAATAGGTATTCTTGTACTATTTTCGTTGTTAAGTATTGAAAACTTAGTAGGATTTGGGGCTCACAACTGTTCGGTTATGAAAGGGAATAGTAACGGTGCTCAATGAATGTTTGTAACAATTTATTAATAGAAATAAATATTTTTTTTTCAGCAGCTGATGTCGTAAACATTTCATTAATTTCCCCAAAACGTTGGTTGTCTCGTCACACTATTGTGTATAGAGTCCTTGAACAATAGAAGGCCTTATAATATTAATATTCACATTATCAAATGTTTAGTCAAAATGCAATGAAAAAACTTATGTTTTAAAAAAAATAAATGAAATTCAAGTGGAAATGCTATTTTTAGTGGGCTTTCTGTTTAATTTCGTCATTTGTGTCGACATCTTTTGAACAAAAAATATGATCTCTATGTTGATAAAAATTTCCCAGCATAAAGTTGTAGAAATCAAAAATAAAATAGTATTTTTCAATTTTTTTTGTCATGTTAGAAAACTAAACATAACTTTAAGGGCTATTATTTGACGTGTTTTCCAAGGTTTGCATCAGAACATGTTCTAATTGGGGACACAAACAATGCTGTTCCTTTTGTTACACAAATGTTTCCGAAGAAAAAAAAACACGAGGGAAAATTAAAAGTGAATACAGATCTATGTACATATATCATACTTTGAAGAATTAAAAAACTCCTTGTAAAGCGTGAGTGAGTTTTTGAAAGATATCGGAGACGTAAAAAATAATTTCATAATGTATGTACTATGCAAATTCGTTGAAGAAAATGATTTTAGGTTGGGATAATTTTTCAACCACCTGTGACCCTACAACTGTTTTCTCTATCACTATCCTTTTCCTAAAGAAGGTAACACTTCTTACTTCTCTACAAAAACAAATTTTTGATATTTTGGAAATGGAGAAAAAGTTGTTCCTGATAAATTACCTCCAAACTTTTCACGGGTAACATGAGGATTCATTCTGCATACTTAACTCAACAATAAAATTTTTTAGTCATTATTTTATTTTCGTCATATGTTTGTTTTATATATACATAAAAAGCAATTATTTCCATTTTCATAAAAATCAGTTTAGAAGTCACTTTCGCATTCAGTCAGGTGACGGTCGAGCGGACAGATTGACTTAGGACTGAATGTAGGGGACATCGTATTTACGTTAAAATTTATATTTCTTTGAAGTCCGTAAACTGTGACTTTTATAAATCTCTTCAAAAATAATTTATAATATTTTCTGAATATAGGAGGCTTAGCGTCCGTGAGCTCTCTCTAAGGACTTTAGTTGCATAGAAGGTTAGATCATAGGTATTTAATTTCAAAATATTAATAAATTATTCAATATGTACATATATCTATGTGTGTAAACAAATAATTTTGGAATGTGTTTTTTGTGATATTAATGGAATTTTTTAGCTATATGCAATAATGTATCATTCGAGGACCCTAATATACTAAACGAACATCAAGTCACATCATTTAAATTAATATAAAAAGTGGTTTGGCACTATTCGACTGATTTTGGCACTATTAAGAAACAGATTCGGCACAAAATCAAGATTTGCAATTCCCATCACTGATTTGTCGTAGTAAAGTTTAGTAAGATAAAAACATATGATTCAAAATGTAAAAAAATGAAAAGTAAGCAAACGAAAAGTGTGAAAATTTGTGAAAGAGTTAAATAAAGATTGGGAAATTCATTAAAAATTATTATTTTATAAGCAAAATAATAATAACTGTTAATATACGAGTAAATATGTATTTACTATGTATCTTTATTGTAATTTACTTTTGTAATCCTTTTGTTTTGCAAATTATTCAAATTACTCAGAGTTGTAAAACTGTAAAGTATCTGGTAACTTAGTATTGCACTTTCTTTTTAGGTAATCAGTAACATAAACAAATAGTCATGTAATTTTTATTAATTTAACCAACAACAAAACAAGGAATTCAAAAAGAAATTAATTACAAATATTACATGAAAGAAATTATAAAATTTATTATTACATGAAACATAATTTATTCTTAGATTATTATTATATGTTATAAAAATATTGTATCGGGTACCAATAATTAAAAGATATGAATAGTCAAGAGTTTATATATTTTTCAACACTATATGGAGTTGGAGTCAGCTGGTCATCAAGATCGCCAAGTTAGGTATAGGGCTTTACTACCCTTTGGTAGTACTATCGAACCTATGTACATACATATGTATATATGTATGTTTTAAGTAGGGAAAGGATTTTCATGCATTTAAAATCTTTTATGTACATAAAATATACATTAAAAATAAAAATATATGTACTTAAAACTAATAAAATATGCATTTATTGACTCTTTTTTCAACATTAAAACTTTAAAAAATCAGCTTCATTGCTTTTTTAACAAACATTTTGCCTATCATATGGAATTCAAAATAAGTTTAGGTTAAGTCAAACTTTTATTTACATATGTATATGAATATTTGCTTTGTTAATTGACGAAAAAATTTTATTTTTCTGAAAAAAAAGAATGCTCAAAAATTCTATATAAATTTATTTACACAAACCTGTTAAGTTTGCCCAATAACGGTTAACCGGTTAATTGCTACCCGATTAACTGATCGGTTAATTTAAGATCAGCTTTTTTAGGTTAACGGTTAAACCGGTTAATTTCAGTCGATTAACCGACGTAACCATTTTTTTCATATTTTTTAGTATTACAACTTATTTTTTGTGAATAATTATTTGTTTCGTCTCATTTACAAAACGTGAGTGTTTAGAAACTATTTTTCATACAAACAAAGAAGTATGTTGAGTGATCCTAACTTAAGTAAAACTTCAAAATCTTTGGACATGGCTATAAAAGAGTTTAACTAGCGCCTCTGGTACTCTAACTAGAGGGAATTATTAAGTTTTTATTTAATAATTTAATAAAAGCCAATAGTACTGTTGCCAACGCTTTAATTAAGGATTATATTAAATGAGAGACAGTACAAAAATGAAAGCTAAGAAATTCAGAAATTAATTAATTCAGAATATTCGTCGCTGAGCTCTGTCATTACTAGTCGGATGATGACTCGCCAGCAGAAGGAACTATCCATAGTATTACAAGAAATGTTAAAAAAAAATTAACCGAATTAGTGTTACACTTATTTTGTGTGTTTTTGGTTTTACTAATAAAATCAAATTAATAAATATTTTATGCACTTTTATTTGTTGAAAAAACCTTGTTTATGGAAAAACTTTATTAAAGGGTTAACCGGTTAATACCAAAATTAACCGATTAAGCAAAAACCTCGATTAATTAATCGAGCGATCAACCGATTAAAGCAACAACCCGATTAAATGAATACCCTAATAAATATGTTTTTTATTTAAAAATTATTTTAACGACCTGTCCCACAATATCACCAGAAATCGTTCGATCGAATACTTATATTGAAAACGAAAACAAATTTTGTAATTTTATTGTTGTTTACAATACAAGTTGTCGATCGAACGATTTCTGGTGACATCGTGGGACAGGCCGTAAATTTTTATTAAATGAACTTTTTGACGTTTCTTTCAAATTTACATAAACTGTTTTGCGAAAAAGTTCAAAAGGTGCTTCATGAAACAACTCTCGCAAGTTTGCTCAATGGCACAAATGGCAATTTTAAGAGATCTCATGAAAACCCTCAATATTAACGTTTCACGTCCGTTATTGGAGCATATAATGCTGCTAGTTCATTTGTGGAATATTCAGTTTCTAAATTTTCGCTGTTTGAACGATCATATCCCAGTAAAAAAAGAGACTCCAAAAAAGTCATGAAAATGTAGAGTTTACGATGCGGAAGTAGTGCAAATTTCGATCCGATCTAATGATTTTTACATAGGGTTGTCATTGCAAGAATTTCTCTTTTTCGATGCCTGGTCACTGAATTGGAAGCGATATTAAGAAAAATTCCCTTTTTTTTGTTCTTTGATAATATTTTCATCTAGGAAAATTAGTAAATAGTTACCTATTTTAACAATTCGTTTCTTTTTATACGAATTTAAGCCCGAAACAGTGATTTCATGTAAATTTAAGCAAATAACTTTGAAATTTTAAACTAAAAATAGTTCATAAATTTCTTTAAAAAAATAAATTTTTTTTAAATTCTGGTGAGTATTTTTCAATACTACCGAGGAGTTACAAGGTTTTGTATGACTAAAATAAGCTTCTACATGGTTTTTTGCTCACTCTCGGCAAATTAAAAATATATAGATTTTTTTTTGCAATGAAAATGTACTTCCGCTAGAATGACTTCCATTTTTTTCACTGGGTATGTATATTGATGCAACTTGTTGCATTTTTTTAAGTCCAAAGTTTTTTTTGTTTAATTTATCTAATTTATTTTAAATTTCTTCATTTATTCTACCTTTCAGAGCAAAAATTTACTGCATCTTCAACTATTCAACTTCACATGTTAAATAATCAAAACCATATAATTGGGCTCTACTGTCAACAAGAAAGCCAAAGTACTCGTATATGTGTAAAAATATCAATTCAGTGCTTAAGTTTTTTTAACTTTAAAATTTCCTTAACTTTGTTAATAGAAATATAGTATTGGACAGCCTTACACCACGCTCCCCATCTAATTAAGATAGGCTGTGGGGGTAGTCGTATCCCTGATATTTTTCTTTAAAGGCTGCAACAGGCAAAGGAACTTTTAAAAACACTTTCTATTTACATGAAATTAATACGGCACCAGTCCCAAAAAATATTACACAAACATCGTTGGGCTTAAAAGGGCTTTTTTTATACCATTCTTATTTTCAACGGTGTTGGTATTTTGGACTTGAGCCAAGGTATTGAATTTTCCAAACGAATTGAATTTTATCAGTGTTGAAATTGTTTTCGTTTTTCTGTTTTTTGTTTTTACACAGTCGTAAAAACTGAAGCTTTTTTACTTTGCAACTAATAAAAAAACGCCAAAATTTCTTTTATAACATGAAAATAAATAAAAAATTTATTAAAAATATGCATTTATACTGAAATATGCAAAAATATGTTTTTATTTTAAAATATGCAAAAATATGGGCTAACAAATCGATGCCATTTTGTCGCAAATTTGTTGATTCGCAAATATATTTTATATACGTTGAACTACGACCAGCGACAAAAAACATGTATTCACATGAAAATCCTTTCCCTAGTTATAAATTTGTAGTATATATCTGTGTGTTTGTGCGAGTCCACGTGAAGACCAAACGGCTGAACCAATTCCGATTTCGTTTTTTCCGTTTGAAAGGTGACTTGATCGAGAGTGTTCTTAGATCGAATATAATTTGTTTTTTTTTTTGTACGAAAGGTAACTGATCTGATATTTTTTAGTCTGTACTTGAAAAAAATCGGTTTGGAAACGATCATACATTTTGTTGCGTCAGGGGTTTTTAAAATTTAAAATTTTTGTTTTAAGCATTTCACAATATGTAAGGGATCAAAAATAAATGGCACGAATTTCTATATTCAAATAAAATCAAATCGTTCATCCCACATTATATTTATTTATATTTACACACATACATACATCTGTATGTATATAACACAGAAGGACTTTTTTCTTTTTGATAAACATTTACATTTAAAATAAATAACAAACTTACTTGCTTTGGATTAATTTTATTGTTCAGCTTTTTTCGTAAAGTAACAAATCACTAAAAGCAAATACTTTCCGGTCCTGAAATAAAACAAAAGTTTTGATATAAATTTTCAATTATAAGAATTGTTCTCATATCTGCAAATAATTATCATCGTTTATATAAATTTTCAAAATATTGCATGCCATAACAATTATTTTTCGATTAGTTTTGAAATTATTTGTAGGTGTATATTGGCGTAGGTAGACATTTTTTCTGAGTGGGATATTTTTACGAGTAATGTTAATAAAGATTATTTCAGGCAATTTTAATAATTCTTGGCGGGAAAACCCCCCTCAACCCACCAATCAGAATTGTCCTTCTACGCCTATGTAGGCATATGTCAGAATAATTTTGCACATCAAACTTTCTACAAACATGTTTTTTGGTTAGTGATTTTTCTTTTCACTTAAGTAAATTAAATGAAATAAAAGAAGTGGTATCAGCAAAAAATATATGATAAAAGTCAAATGAAATAAATGTTTTTGTTGCCATGTCAGATTTATTTAACAAAAACATATTTTGAATATTATGGATATAAAATATAATTTGTTTTTTTTTTTTTTTTTTAATACATTTATTTATTTATTGTATCTTCAATTATGAACTAACAATAAGTATTCAAATCTTAAATCTAAAATATAAGTATTGGGCCCGACCACTGTCGGACATAAACTTAGTGATAGTTATAAATAATACATAAGTAGTGATAATCAAAAAAAAAGAGAAAAAAAAATATTTTCAAGCAATCCCATCTGGAGTGTTGAGTAAAAGAGCCCTTGTGTCCTTCTTTTTCAAGCGAATGTGGCCAGTAAAATTCAAGATGTTACGAGCAAGCGGATTAGGATGTGACTCGAGTTTTGTTAAATATTTGCCTGCGTATTTTGCTATTTCTTCAATCACTAGTGGCATATTCAAATCACGATGTATATTTTTGTTTTTTATGTACCATGGAGCCGATGTAATCAAACGTAAAATTTTATTTTGCCTTCGTTGGATTCTCTCGACGTTAGAAGCTGAAGCAGTGCCCCATAACTGAATTCCGTAGCACCATATTGGCTTCAAGAGCGACTTGTATAATAAAAGTTTGCAGTCTAGGCTGAGTGTTGAGTTTCTACCAATCAGCCAATATATCTGAGTTAGTTTAAGTTTCATTTGTACTAGCTTTGAGTCAATATGGTGTTTCCATGTAAGTCGTCGATCAAGGTGTATACCAAGGTATTTTACATGTGAATGCTGAGGAACAACTTGATTGTTGATTCGAATTTGGGAACAAGTATCTCTTCGCAGGGTAAATAATACCTGAACACACTTTTGCTCGTTTACCTTAATTCTCCATAATTTTAAACATAGTTCCAGTTGTGTAATATATTCTTGTAGATATCGGGAAGCCTCATGAGGATTTTCGTGCATACTAAGGCAGGCTGTATCATCGGCAAACGTAGATGTATGGATATTGCTGCTCAAAGGCATATCACAAGTATAAATTAAATACAAAACTGGCCCCAGTATGCTCCCCTGTGGCACACCGGATGATATAGTTTCGGGCACACTCATGAATTCTCCTTCCACAACCGTGAACTTCCGGGAAGTAATGTAACTTTCTAATAAATTCACCAAATTTATTGGTAGATATAATTTTAATTTTAAAATTAGGCCTTCATGCCACACTTTATCAAATGCCTGCGAAACGTCAATAAACAGTGCAGAACAGTACTTCTTTTCTTCAAATGTTCTTCTTATACATTGAACCAATCTATGCGTTTGTTCAATAGTGCTATGCTGACTTCTAAAACCAAACTGATGGCCTGGGATACACCCACTACCAATTAGAATTGGGGACAATTTTGACATGAGCAGTTTTTCGAAAAGTTTTGACATTGTTGATAGCAGACTTATTGGCCTGTATGACTCAGCCTTGGTAAGGTCTTTGCCCGGCTTTGGAAGCATTTTAACTTTGGCAAGCTTCCAGCTGTGGGGATAATACTCCAGTCGTAAAATGGCATTAAAAATGAATAACATGATTCTAATTACAATACGAGGCAATTTTATTAGCATTTGGTTACTAATTCCATCATTACCCGGTGCTTTCTTCGGGTTGAGTTCAGCAATTAGATTTTGTACATCACACATTTTAAATTTTATGGGTCGAGGGGGTAGCGCAACTACACTCGGGAAATTAACAACACCAGTACATGTGTTTGGGGTAAATACGGATTTTAAATGCTTTGCAAACAAGTTACCTTTTTCAATATCACTCCTGGCCCAAACTCCGGTAGAAGTGCGCAGAGGTGGTTTAAACTCAACCGGTGTTTTAATTTTTTTCGCAGCGCGCCACAAGGAGTAATTAGATGCTGGTGTGACATCGAGATCTTCCAGATAGTTTTTAAGAGATGCAGTTTTTTCATATGCAAGCAGTTCTTGGAGTCTTTTAGTGCAATCTTTTAATCTAATTTTATTTTGGGGTGATCTGTGCTGTTGCCATTCTCTTCTAGCTCTTCTTTTTGCACATACGAGAAGTTCAATATCTGTAGAATATATTCTGTTAAACCCAGTCTGCGGATGGGAGGAAGTGGCATGTTCAGCTGCCTGCTTAATATTTTTGTTAAGATTAGCAATATTAGATTCAATATCGTCATGAGTTCTTAGCTTAATGTTTTCAGTACAATGACTACTAAGATATTTCTTGAATCGCAGCCAATTAACACGACTGACCATTTTCACATATGGGTGAGGTAGAGCACTTCTCAGTGGGCTACAGATTGTAACGATCGTGGGAGAGTGATCGGACGATAGATCTAGGGAAGCTTCGACGTGAATTAATTCCCTAGAAATATTTTTCATGACGCCAAAATCTATAATATCCGGAATTTTATGTATGTCAGTAGGCCAGTAAGTGGGCTCCCCACTCGAAATGACGTCCAAGCCCATTTTTGAAATTGTGTTGAACAACGCTCGTCCTCTAGGTGTGATAAGACGCGAACCCCAGAAAGTATGTTTTGCATTATAGTCTCCAGCTGCTACGAAACAAGGGCCAAAAGATTTGTAGAAATCCTCGTATTGATCCTCAGTAATTGCGAATCTAGGAGGGGAGTAAATTGATGATATGACAAAATTTGTGCAAAAATTTTCGATACATATATTCGTTGCTTGTAGATGTTCTTCACAAATGTTGTCAAGAATATAATGCTTGAGTCTTGACTTTATTAAAATTGCTGATCCCCCGCAAGCTCTTCCTCTTGGGTCCTTTGAATCATATAAAATGTAGCCATTAATTTTGAATAGGCTTCTTGAAGTCAAATGAGTCTCAGAAACCAACATTATATCAATATTTTTTTCCGTGAGGAAGTGCTCAAGTTCATTTTTATGTTGGCGAATGCCGTTTGCGTTCCAGAAACTTATCTTTAACGTGTTCATGGCTTGTTAACTAATGCTTGAAGCAGTGTAGACTGCATTCGTAGCATTTCTTGCATCATGCTAGTCGTATTTGTTGTAAAATTATTTATAGTCAGCACTAGATTCTCAATAGTAGCTTCAAGGCGACTAAAATTAAAGTTTGAGTTTGCATTCGTTGAACTATTTTGAGGCGGAATATTTTGTGTGGGAATATAACTAGTCTTAGCTGCGTCGGCATACGATACACGTGAAGTGATAGGTTGGCTCATTTGAGCAAAAGTGGCGGAGTAAGCGTTTGCTGTTTGTGCTGGAGCTAATTTAGGTTTTTGCCCCATAGTCTGTTTAACGAAAGAATAGACAGGACATCCTCTGTAGTTAGCGGTGTGATTACCTCCACAATTACTACATTTTTTTCTGCTAGATCTTTAGGCTTAGTACAACCAGCAGTACCGTGCAATTCACCGCAGATAACACAAACTGAAGGTAACTTGCAGTAAGTTTTTGTGTGACCATATTCTTGACAATTATGGCACTGTACGGGTCCAGAACGCTTGTGTGGTTCTTCAACTGTTATTTTTCGATATAAGAGATATTTCAATTTATAAATTGGATGAGTCTCGCTTTTTTTCAATTTTATATCGTTTGGCTCAAGTTCGACGAGAAATAGAGGTTGAGGAATCTTCTCCCTATTTATTATGTTAGATACATTTTTTACCTTAAATCCCTGGAGGACGAGTGCATCTTTTATTTCTTCGGGAGCAACATAGGAATCGATGCCCTTTAATACGATCTGCAGGCCTTTAGCACTTTTAAGCTGATATGTGTAGAAACTTTTCTTACTTTTTTCAAATTCAGTAATCAGTTAATTTGTGATAACAAAAGTTATCATGGTACTTCCAACTACTCAGAAAACTTAAATTACATTGTGTCAGTCTAGAATAATAAAAGTGTTTCAAAAAGAGATAGAAGGTCTAATCATTTACTTTCCCAGCAGAAACCAGCAACCCGAGAGTGAGGCAGAAATTTACAAAATTATTCTCCCAAATATGAAAAGTAAATGAACGCTTTACTTGTAAAAACGTGCAAGAAAATTTTATTCATATCAGAAGCATGGATGGAAATCATGATATAATTGTACTTTTCCTGAAGTATTTTGTTTGATAATGTTTTAAGTTGCAATTTTTTTAAGAAATTGATATTTAAAATGAAATTCTTTACACAGTTTCATGTATATTTACTATTTTTATGAATTTTTCATACTTTTTTAATTTTATTCCATTAAAAAATACAAGACTTCGACTTTCCATCTCTGATCATATATGAGAAACAAAAAAAAATTACTTGTCATTAAAATTTAATTTATGTGGCTTAATGGAGGAAAAACAATAATTTAAGAAAACATGCTTTTTTTTTAATAAAGAAATGCAAATTTTTTCAGTTTTCCTTTTTTAAATATTTTTTAAATAATTTATTTGACAACAAAACACAAAACAGGTGGTTGGATAATTCTTGCAAGAAAAATTTTACTTGTTTTAATCTGTAGGAATTTGTTTGTCTCTTAATTTTTTTCTTCCTTTTGACGCTCTCTCCTTGCAAACTATTTGAGTTAATGAACACTCTCCAGTAACAATTGTTACAAATTCGTAATAATTTTCAGTAAATGAGCGAACCTATAATGAAAAAGTTATTTAATGAAATTTATTTATTTGACATATCGTCAGAAGTGTAATTACAATAATTGAAATTTATTTGCTGGTGGTTTAGCTTGTCTATATACGTATTTCATTGGCGCTTGAACCAAATCATCAGTAGACTTCAACCACAAATTTTGAATAGTCACAAACCTCTTACTTTATGCACAGACTTTCAAAAACTATATGAGAATTCATAAAACAATAATATTTTTGAAAATCACAAAGAAAAAATAAGGTTAGTAGGCTTTGAAACTGATACAAAACCAAGCAAATAATTTATATTTAGGTGAACTCATTTTATAAGGATCTAGAAAAATAAAATGAGTTCACCTGAATATAAATTATTTGCTGGGTTTTGTATCAGTTTTAAAGTCTACTAAGCTTATTTTTTCTTTGTGATTTTAAAAAATATTATTGTTTTATGAATTCTCATATAGTTTTTGAAAGTCTGTGCATAAAGTAAGAGGTTTGTGACTATTCAAAATTTGTGGTTGAAGCCTACTGATGATTTGGTTCAAGCGCCAATGAAATACGTATATAGACATGCAAAACCACCAGCAAATAAGTTTAAAAAAGTTATTTCTTTGAATTTATTTGAAAAAAATAAAACAAGTTTCTTTTTACACATACCAACTTAAGAGTGATAAGGGCCTGCAGATCGTATTGATCCGAAGATTTCCGAAGATATAAAAATTCACTCGTTCTCCAGGGATTTAAGGTAAAAAATGTATCCAATATAATAAACAGGGAAAAGATCCCCCAACCTCTATGTCGCGTTGAACTTGAGCCGAATGATTTAATTTATAATTTAAAATATCTTTTATAGCGAAAAATAACAGTTGAAAAACCACACAAGCGTTCTGGGCCCCTACAGTACCATAATTGTAAGGAATATGGTCACACAAAAACTTACTGCTAATTACCCACAGTTTGTGATATTTGTGGTAAATTACACGGTACTGCTAGTTGTACTAAACCAAAAGATCAAGCAGAAAGAAATGTAGTAAATGTAGAAATAATCACACCGCTAACTACAAAGGATGTCCTGTAGCTCGTTTCTGCATATCTCGCATCGTAAAATTTCTCACATGAAAAGTGAAAAACAAAATTCCATCGTTTCTCGATATGTGAGAAAAAAGCGTTTTTGTGTTTTTGTATGCGAGAACAGACAACACTGATTCTGTTTTTTTGGAATAATTCCAGTAATCGAGTGTCAAATGAA
Organism: Tachina fera; assembly: GCA_905220375.1. Lineage (NCBI taxonomy): Eukaryota > Metazoa > Arthropoda > Insecta > Diptera > Tachinidae > Tachina > Tachina fera. The sequence continues at coordinate 67,217,123 of LR999967.1, forward strand.
AATTAAGTGTCACAAAAATATTGTTTAAATAACAAAAAAAGAAATAATTTACAAGAAAAATAAAATAAAATAATGAACATGAATATAAAGCGAATATAGAATGATTGAAATAAGTTTTTTCTATCAAATGTCTCTACATATCATAGGGTCTACACCTAACATAATATGTAAGATAAGATCGTGAAATTCAATCGCAGAGCGAATTATGTTACGTGAAGACTTCAAATTAGTGTTATCTCAATCTTATAATTTTTAATAGATTTTTTATGAAAGCGTTGTTATAAGAAATCCTATAACAACAATCTTATGCGATGAATTGTCAAAAAACACACGTACATGAAAATAAATTAGTACACATGTGTGAGTGTTTATTAAAATAAGTGAAAAACTATGTTTTGGAAATATTTTCTGGGATTTTATATCTTTAAATGTGTTTAATTGATTTATAAATTAAAGTTTGTGTGAAAAAGTGAAAATAAAATAACTAATTATGCAAAAATAAAACATGTTAACTCGATAAGAATTTCCATAAAATGAAATGTTATAAGAAAAGTTAAATTACGTTGTCCCCTTGTATAAGATGAAGAGAAATATCGTCATTTTATTTTTGTTATTCGGCCGACGTTTTCTCACATATTATGTCAGAGTTAATCGCAGTTGTAGACGCTATCTAGGAAAATTACAGAAAAAATAATCTAAATAATCATAACCACATCGACTCATTAAAAATAATTTTAGTTCAACAATTCTTTTCAACTAGTTTATTTTTCATATTTTCACACACAAATTCAAAAATTCATATGTTTTTGTACAAATTTGATTGTTTTCGCAGTTCTTGCGAGAAACTTTTCACAAAGTATTGTTACAGAAACACTTTGTCTCACATTCTTCCAATAATTGCTGGAAATTTAATTAAATGACAGATAGTTCTCGCAAAATAAATATACAGAAACACTTATGTGAGAAAAGCCATTTTGTGTTTCAATTTACACTGTTTTTGTTGCGATTCCCACGTTTCATGCGACAAATTTTACGATGCGAGAAATACGAAAACGAGCTACTGTATATTCTTTCATTAAACAAACTATGGGACAAAAACCTAAATTAGCCCCGCTCAATCAGCAAACTCTTACTCCGCAACTTTTTCCCAAATGACCCAACCAGTTCTATTCCCACACAATACTATTGATAATCTGGTGCAAACTATAAACAACTTTACAACAAATATGACTAGCATGATGCAAGAAATGTTGCGAGTGCAGAATACACTGCTTCAAGCATTAGTTAAAAAGCCATGAACACGTTAAAAATATGTTTCTGGAACGCAAACAGCATTCGCCAACACAAAAACGAACTTGAGCACTTCTTCAGGGAAAACAATATTGATATAATGTTGGTCTCTGAGACTCATTTGACTTCGAGAAACCTCTTTAAAATTAATTGCTACACCTTATATGATTCAAAGGACCGGAGAGGAAGAGCATGCGGTGGATCAGCAATTCCGATAAAGTCAAGACTCAAGCACTATATTGTGGAAAACATTTGTAAAGAGCACCTACAAGCAACAAATGTTTGTGTCGAATTTTTTTTTACAAATTTCGTTATATCATGAATTTACTCCTCTCCCAGATTCGCAATTACTGACGATCAATTTGAGTATTTTTACAAATCTCTTGGCCCTTTTTTCGTAGCATCTGGCGAGTACAATGCAAAACATACGTTCTGGGGTTCGCGTCTTTTCACACCCAGAGGTCGGGCATTGTTCAACACAATTTCAAAAATTGGCATACGAAAATGCTGGATATTATAGATTTTGGAGTCATGAAAAATATTTCTAGGGATTTAATTCATGTTGAAGCTTCTCTAGATCTCTCCTCCTATGATTGTTACAATTTGTAGCCCACTAAGAAGTGACTTACCCCACTCATGTGGAAGATGATCATCCGTGTTAATTAGCTGGGGTTCAGAAAATGTCTCAGTTTTCTTTATAAGGAAAACATTACCCAAAGAACATCCGAAGTAATTGAATTTAACATTGCAATCTTATCAAAAATTTAAAACAGGCTGCTGAACATGCCACTACCTACCATCACAGACTGGGTTTGATAGAATTTATTCTACGGATATTAAACGTCTCGTAAGTGCAAAAAGAAGACGTAGAAGGGAATGGCAACAGCACAGATCACCCTAATATATAATTAGGCTTAAGTGATCAAACAGAAAAGGTCCGCAACTTCAGGAAAAATCGTTGTCAAATTAACAAAGCCCATAATAAAAAATACGGCAGTAACTTTAAATGCTCACTAATTTTTGTTATATTTTCTTTTGTGCTTATTTTTCTTTGTAGTTTTGTTTACAAAATGTATGAAATTTATTGAATATTTATTTATATGTATGTGAGAGCATATGCAAAAACGCTGTCAAAATAAAATAGATTCTATCCTTCGACTGCTTTCTGAGGCTTGTTTTTTGTGTCAATTTGTATCGGATATGTGTTTTTGCTGCAATTCATTAAACTCATCATATGTTCTGATTCATCATATGATCAGATCTGATGAACTGAAAATTCATATTTTTTATATGCTTATTAAATATTTGCCTTGGATTGTTTTATTCTTTAAAGGTAGTCAGTGAATGTGGATATACTTAGTGCATACCAAATAAATTCAGTGAACTGCGCCGATGACCCGAGCACGAAGGGTTTCGTACGGACACCAGATATGTAATTCAATACGAACTTTAGCCAATATAAACAATAGTTTTGGCATTTTTTTTTAGTTTTTGTGTTTTTTTTCGGTTTTAAGCGTTTTTTTAGTTTAGGGGGTTTTTTGAATTTATTGGCGCTTTCTGAGTTTTGGCACTTTTTTCTCGTTTTGTCATTTTTTTGGGGTTTTGAAGTTTTTTTTCTCGTTTTGAGGATTTTTTTCGGTTTTTAGCGTTTTTTTATTTTTGGCGATTTTTTTCGTTTTGTCGACTTTTTTTTTAATTTTGGCGACTTTTTTTATTTTGGCAATTTTTTTTTATCATTTTGGCGATTTTTTTTCACATACACAATTGTTTTGGTTTCGGCATATTTTTGTGTTTTGGCAATTTTTTTCGGTTTTTGACGTTTTTTTTTAATTTGTGGATTTTTTTTTATTTAAGCGAATTTTTTTAATTTGGCTATTTATTTTAGTGCTAGATTTTTTTTCGCTTTGGCGATTTTTTTCAGGTTTTGGCGATTTTTTCGGTTTGGCGATTTTATAATTTTCGAATTTTTTAGTTTTACCGTTTTTGAAAATTTCAAGAGTTTACCTCTTACGGTCTCCAAGATATAGCAATTTGTCAAAATTACATAGTCAAAATTGCATTAACTGATGGACCACCCTTTAATTTAAATTTTTTAATATTTTAATGTTAATTGTTGTAGTCTTTATAAAAATACACTAATTTTACAAAATTCAAGTGTCAATATACATATGTACGTACAATTCTATGTATATTACATGGGATTTTATCATTTTTCGTTGCACGATTTAGAACACCTTTAATTTTTAACTCTCATGTATTTGTTGTTGTATTCTACATACTGTGTCTAAATTTCAGGTCCGTAGCTCTTACGGTTCCTGAGAAAATACCGTGTGACGGACACACGGACAGCGTAGCGAAAACAATAGGGTTCTTTTTTTCACCTTTGGTGTACGGACCCCTAAAAATGGTAACCATAACTCTTTTGGCTGAAAAGTCCACCTTTGTCTTGCATATTACGGTGGAAGAACGCTAAACAGTCTTGCGAAGTTGTAACATGATTACGTTTGAGGTCGAATGTGTGCAAAATTGGCACTCATTTATCGGTAACCGTTCTCACATCAAAGTGGTCGTTCAAAATTAAAACCACTGAACCATGGAGCTGCCCATGGTTTCCACAATCTCTCTCATTTTCAAGCTCTGATAGGCCAAAATCAAATTAAGGTAAGGAACTTAATTAATACTGAAATTGATTTTTATATCAATGAATTAACCTTGGCAGTGAATTCTTGATCTGATATTCACTCCGAGAAAGTTGAACTTAAATCTAGAGAATTTGTTTCTTCTGATTTAATCAAAAAACTGTTTAGAATAAAAAAAAATGGGCAAAAAAATTTAGGAACAGAACATTAAATAGACATAATGTTCGTTACAAGCTTTTTTCTAAGCAAATTCAGCTTTTGAGCATATTTATTAAGGAACAAGTTAGCAAGGAGGATGTTAAACATTTTACTGAAACTCTAGATTAATCACAAATAATAATCAATAAATCTCGTTGCTTATAATTTCTCATGTTGATTGGTGCTTATGAAAATATATAATATCAAAAATTAAAAATTTTAAAAACCCCTGACTATATCTAGAGAAGATGCGATATCTTCTAAACGGCTAGACCGATTTTCTTAAAACATGGCTAAGAACCCTATCGATCAATTCACTTTTCAAACAGAAAAAAACTAAATCAAAATCGGTCCAGCCGTTTGGTCTGTGCGTGGATACGAACAGACACACAGATACATAGACACACACTACAAACTTATAACATTCCTTTTTTAGTGGGGTTTAAAAATAAAACAAATCAAAGGAATTAGTTTGAATTAGTTTGAATTTCTTACATTCTTATTAAACAAACAAAAAATTATACAAAAAAATATTCGTTGTGCATATTATTCGTAATAGGTACATACTGACTTTAATAAATAAGCTTTACTGCTTTGTTAATATTTTTTACATAGTGGAAATAACAAATACAAAAAAACAGAAACTAAAAAAAACATAAACTGTGACATTGAGGAATACTCTATACGAGTAACTCAAAAACAAATAAACAATCAAAAATTACAAAAACAAAAAAAAACAGTAAGCAAAAAAAAAACACAAAAAGTACCCTTGAGGAATACTCTATATGAGTACCTCAAATACAAAAAATTATGAAGTGAGTTCTAACGGCAGAAATGCCTATTTTACTGTGAGTTCTGAAGCTCTCAATGAAAAAAATACAAATAATAAATCTAATGAAAGTATTTTTTTAACGACAAATCCAATTTTTCGTCAGCGATCAACTTCGCTTTGTCCGATGCCAAATAGTGATTCATTAACATTACAGTTCCTAGTACTTCTTCATATAAGTCAGTAATATCATCTCCTTCAGGCTCGTGTTCATCACTTAATAAAGTTATCACTACAGATAAAAGTAGCTCAAAACCCAAGGTACAAGTCGGAATGGACAGATACATAACAGTGGTAAAGCGTGGGCGAAGCCCAAATTCTTCAAAAATTTCATCTGCTGCAAAAATGCCTAGGAATAATAGCGCTTCATCTACAAATCGTCAAAATCGTTTTTCATTATTGCAAGTCACTGACGACAAGCCCGCTGCATCATCGCAAAAGTCTTTTAAGCCACCACCTATATATTTGAGAGAGAAAAATTCTAACGCCCTAATTAAAAAATTAGTCTCGGCCATTGGTGAAAACGCATTTCATGTTATTCCAATAAAGCGTGGTAATATTGACGAAACTAAAATTCAAATATACGAAGAAAAAAATTTCCGTAAAATAGTGACTGAATTTGAAAAAAATAAAACAAGTTTTTATACGTACCAGCTTAAGAGTGCCAAAGGTATGCAGATCGTATTGAAGGGCATTGACTCTTATGTTAATCCCGAAGAAGTAAAAGATGCACTCATGATACAAGGATTTAAGGTAAAAAATGTTACAAACATAATCAATAGGGAGAAGATCCCCAGCCTCTATTTCGTGTTGAATTGGAGCCGAATGATATACAGCTGAAAAAAACGAGACACAATTTATAGCCTAAAATACCTCTTATACCGAAAAATCACAGTTGAAGAGCCACATAAGCGATCAGGTCCCGTACAGTGCCATAATTGCCAAGAATATGGCCACACAAAAACATACTGTAAATTACCCACTGTTTGTGTTGTGTGCGGCGAATTACACGGCACTGCTAGTTGCAATAAGCCAAAAGATCAAAGTGATAAAAAATGCAGTAATTGTGGAGGTAATCACACCGCTAACTACAGAGGTTGTCCTGTGTACTCTTTTGTCAAACAGACTATGGTGCAAAAACCCAAATCAGCTCCATCTAAATCAGCAAACGCTTACTCCGCCACTTTTGTGCAAATGAGCCAAATGTTGATATAATGTTGGTCTCTGAGACACATTTGACTTCGAGAAGCTTTTTCAAAATAAATGGCTACACTATGTATGATACAAAGGACCCTAGAGGGAGAGCATGCGGTGGATCTGCAATTCTAATTAAGTCAAGACTCAAGCACTATATTCTTGACAACGTTAGTGAAGAATATATGCAAGCTACGAATATTTTTTTAGAAAATTTTTGTTCTAATTTCGTAATATCATCAATTTACTCACCTCCCAGATTTTCAGTTACCGAAGATCAGTATGAGAAGTTCTACAAATCGCTTGGATCTTGTTTTGTGGCAGCTGGAGACTACAATGCAAAGCATACCTACTGGGGGTCGCGCCTTGTAACACCTAGAGGTCGAGCTTTGTTTAATACAATTTCAAAAATGGGCTTAGATGTTATTTCGAGTGGGGAGCCCACTTATTGGCCTACTGACGTACGAAAAATTCCAGATGTTATTGATTTTGGCGTAATGAAAAATATTTCTAGGGATTTAATTAGTCTTGAAACTTCTCTAGATCTCTCCTCCGATCATTCCCACACTATCGATACCATTGGTAACCCACTAAGAAGTGACTTACCTCACACACATATGAAGATGACCAATCGTGTTAATTGGCTGGGATTCAAAAAATATCTTAGTAGTCATTGCACGGAAAATATTGCGTTAAGAACACCCAATGACATTGATACTAACAATGCCAATCTTAACGAAATTATTAAACAGGCTGCTGAGCATGCCACTACCTCCCATCCGCAGTCTGGGTTTAATAAAATTTATTCCAGGGATATTGAACATCTCGTATGTGAAAAAAGAAGAGCTAGAAGGAAGTGGCAACAGCACAGATCACCCCAACGTAAACTCAGACTTAAAGAATGTTCTAAACGACTTCAAGAGTTGCTTGCATCTGAAAAAACTGCATCTCTTAAAAATTATTTGGAAGGTCTTGATGTCACACCGACATCTAATTACTCTTTGTGGCGCGCTGCTAGAAAGCTTAAAACACCCGTTGAGTTTAAGCCACCTCTGCGCACATCTACCGGAGATTGGGCAAGAAGCGATACGAAAAAATGTAAAATATTTGTTGAGTATTTAAAATCCGTATTTACCCCAAATACATGTATTGGTGTTGCTGATTTGCCGAGTGTAGTTGCTCTACCCCCTCGAGCTTTAAAGTTTAAGATGCGTGATGTACATAAAGTAATTGCTGAACTCAAGCCAAAGAAAGCTCCAGGTATTGATGGAATTAGTAACAAGATGCTGATGAACTTGCCGCATATTGCAATAAGAATCTTGCTGTTTATTTATAATGCCATATTACGACTGGAGTATTATCCACAACTCTGGAAGCTTGCAAAAATCAAAATGATTCCAAAGCCGGGAAAAGATCTTACTAAAGCTGAGTCATATAGGCCAATAAGTTTGCTGTCAACTATGTCAAAACTCTTCGAAAAGCTGCTCATGACAAAATTGTCGCCAACCTTAACAGATAGTGGGTGCATCCCAGACCATCAATTTGGTTTTAGAAGTCAGCATAGCACCATTGAACAAACTCATAGATTGGTTCAATTTATAAGAAAAACATTTGAGGAAAAGAAGTATTGTTCTGCCCTGTTTATTGACGTTTCTCAGGCATTTGATAAAGTGTGGCATGAAGGTCTAATTCTAAAATTAAAATCATATCTACCAATAAATTTAGTGAATTTATTTCAAAGTTACATCACTACCCGGAAGTTCACGGTTGTGGAAGGAGAATTCATGAGTGTGCCCGAATCTATATCATCCGGTGTGCCACAGGGGAGCATACTGGGGCCAGTTTTGTATTCGATCTATACTTGTGATATGCCTTTGAGCAGCAATATCCATACATCTACGTTTGCCGATGATACAGCCTGCCTTAGTATGCATGAAAACCCTCACGAGGCTTCCCGATATTTACAAGAACATATTACTCAATTGGAAATGTGGTTGAACTTATGGAGAATTAAGGTAAATGAACAAAAGTGTGTCCATATAACGTTTACCCTAAGAAGAGATACTTGTTCCCCAATTCGAATCAATAATCAAAATATTCCTCAACACTCCCAAGTGAAATACCTTGGTATACACCTTGATCGAAGGCTTACATGGAAACATCATATTGACTTTAAGCTAACGCAGATGAAAATTAAGTTATCTCAAATACACTGGTTGATTGGCAGAAATTCAACACTTAGCATGGACTGTAAACTTTTATTATACAAGTCGCTTTTAAAGCTAATATGCTGTTACGGTATCCAGTTATGGGGCACTGCTTCAGCTTCCAATGTAGAAAGAATCCAACGCAGGCAAAACAAAATTTTACGGTTAATAACATCGGCTCCATGGTACATCAAAAATTCTAATATACATCGTGATTTAAATATGCCACTAGTGACTGAAGAAATTGCAAAATACGCAGGCAAATATTTAACAAAACTCGAGTCACATCCTAATCCGCTTGCTCGTAATATTTTGAACTTTACTGGACACATCCGCTTAAAAAAGAGGGACACAAGGGCTCTATTACTCAACACGCCAAACGGGATTTCTTGAAAATACTTTTTTTTATACTTTTTTATAATTTTTTTTCTTTTTTTATTATCACTACTTATGTATTATTTATAACTATTAACAAGTTTATGTCCGACAGTGGTCGGTCCTAATAATTATATTTAGATTTAAGATTTGAATACTTATTGTTAGTTCATATTTGAAGATACAATAAATAAATACATGTATTAAAAAAAAAAAAAAAAAAAAAAAAATTTTAACAGAAAAAATTCTATTATACTTTTTATGCAAAATGGGTTCAATAAACATTTTAAACTAAAAATGAACAAATTGTAAGCTTGGTGCTTTTTTTGTAAATGGTTTGTTTTTGTGTTTTTTCTCCATTTTGGTGCGTTTTGAAATTTCAAAGTTGACAACGCTGTTTGCAAAGTATTTGCGCTCTTTGCTAAGTCTTTACCTTTTGCTGTAAAGGGAGTGTGCATATGCCCATATGCATTTCGTGCCCGCTTTTGGAACTCATCAGTAGACTTCAATCCAAAAAATTTTTGAATTTAGCTAACAAACTCCGTATATATTGAATGCTATAGACAATTGAAGCACAGCCGTGAATAACGCTGTAAAAGAAAATTTTTGTAAAACCAATTTTTTCACAGATTACCATTAACATTACTATTTTGCGTTCTTGAAACAGCAAACTATCTAAAACTATGCATCTTATCGACGCCAAATTAAATTACAAACAGTCAATCAGTGGAAGAACTTTGTAAGGAAATATCAATAACAATATCATCCAAACAAAATTGTTGCAAATAATTGATAAATGTAACAGGGAAAAGAAAAAGAAAATTTAATACTACCAAACAAAAAATTTCAAAAAAGGTAATCGGGGTTGGAATTAAGCATTTTTGATGGAAGCTCTTCCCTACTGGATTACCAACTTAATGATTTTAACAAGGCGTGAAACAAAAATAATCGATTCTTCAGAAGTACTTACTTTTTTGTGTCTGGCCAATTTTTCACACAATCTATTTAATTTAAAAATATCATTCTCCTCATTTAGTAACTTGTACATCATGTTTTAAATTTTGAGTAATATGATTTGTAAGCAAGTAATGAAATTTGGTAGCCAGAAAAGTAAGTCATTATATGGCGAGTAGTTCTGATGGTAATGTGTAATTGTTTGTGCGTAATTATCATTGATTTCGATAAGCTAAAAATATTAAACGAAAATAACTATCTTACCTTAAAACCGTTTTTTGACTCTCCTGAAAAATAATTATTTTGTCACTTACAACGTTATGCGCGCGCGGTTAACCTTCAATTGCGTAATTACAAAAACAAATGAAATTTTCAAATTAAATAAATAAAGATATTAAGGAGCCTTTTTGACAATTAAAAGCTAACAGGGACTTTAACGGCAAGTTTTGTATGAAGAACTGTCAGAATGCACATGGCAAATTCCACACATAGCAAATATTTATTTTGAAACATCTTGAGAACTACTACGATAAATCACCTGAGATTTTGTAGTAGTTACTTATAACTTGTTAAAAAATAAAAAGTTGGACTATAACAAATAGGCGTGGCACCACCAATATTAAGTTTTTTGTGTTGAAATATATTTGCATCTAATGCAATGTGGCACTTTGAGATATCTGAAAATCTAATATTGGGAAAACGTTGAAACTCTGTAGGGATAACAATATTAATAATGTGAATTTTTTTTTGGAACAATTTAAGAATTGAAAAATTAGGCGTGGTACCTCTTATAAAGTGCAAACTTTTGTTTGTCTTTAAAAATAATACCAGTGATCTGATCTTGCTGACTAATGGTCTAGAAGGACCAATAGAATATTAATTTTTTAATCTCATGGAAGTTTTTACATGGAAACAAAAGTTATATCAAGATATCTTGGAAGTCTAACTAACTAACGCTAATAACGAGAATACTGTTTTAAGAATTGTGTCACCTCCTAATTAGATTACATATTAATGTTTTAATATCATGGTATCTGCTACAAAAAAAAACTCGCAATTCTGCTGATTCTGCATGCAGATGATAGAAAATAATCGGGATTAGACAAGTGAGCGTGGGTCCTCTCAAATAGAGAAAATGTTTACTTATAAATATATCTTAAAAACTAATGCTTATAACTTCATGACTGCTTATGTTATGAGAATTTTATTAGAGCAAATAGTAATGGTTGAATTGCAAACGTGGCATTTTAAACAAACCAAAATATATTTCCATCTCAACGGTTTTGGCTAGTTAAGCAAAAACTATAGTTGAAAAAAGTCACAATGAATTTTTGTCAGTTACATTTTAATAAAAATCTAGCAAGAGATTGAATTTTTCAAAACTCTCAAAAGCAGGACAATCCCGCTTAAAGCGGGATGTTTGGTCAGGTTAAATATAACACAAGTATTAATAAGTTTGCAGAAAATTAAACTTTGATATATTGAGTTGTTGTTTTAGAAATTTTTGAAACAGAAACTAGATCAGAGGGGCACTTTCGACAAAAGAATTAATACTTGTATTGTAGTCTGAAACAGACTTAATGAGTGTCCTTTAAGCCGTGTTCAGACTATTATACAAGTATTAATACTTTTGTGGAAAATGCAGCTGTGACATATTGAGTTGTTATTGTATTTTTGAAATTTTTGAAACAAATATTAGACCAGGGATGCATTTTCGTTAAAAGTATTAATACTTGTATTATAGTCTGAGTGGCCCTTTAGTAACTATAACATGAAAAATTGGAATACTTTGTACAAGGTGATTGCATTGATCTAGTCATTTTCTAAATTACATATATAATTTAACCTCAAACGAACATGTGAACAAATTTTGAAAAGCGTAGTGGAAATTTAAAGATGATAGAAGCTTTAAAAAGTTAGAGTTGACAATACTTAAATTTATAATAAGTCAACGCTGATGTTTTTTTTGGTATTTGAAAAACCGAAAATATGCTCCCTTGCATATACTCTTTTGTATTGAAAATTTGCTTATAAACTTGAAATTTTAATAATTTTTAATCAATTTCGGTGATTTAAATCGTATATTAATTTGAAAAATCCACATTTTTATAAGTAAATTTAAAAAGGGAATTAATTGTCTTTTATAAAAAATGCTAACAAAAAAAATATCGCAAAATTTCAAAGAAAAAAGTTAATTTTGTTTGAAGTTCAACTTATCGAGTCGAGAGGAGGAAACTAACTTTTACTTTATTCAATGCACCCTTAAACATTCATACCAGCGCAGATATCATTTAATTAAAACAATTTTTCTTTTAAAGTTTCAGAAAATATTAATAAAGCAATAACTTGTGATTTTGAATTTTTAAAATTGGAAATGTGGTTGAACTTATGGAGAATTAAGGTAAATGAACAAAAGTGTGTCCATATAACGTTTACCCTAAGAAGAGATACTTGTTCCCCAATTCGAATCAATAATCAAAATATTCCTCAACACTCCCAAGTGAAATACCTTGGTATACACCTTGATCGAAGGCTAACATGGAAACATCATATTGACTTTAAGCTAACACAGATGAAACTTAAGTTATCTCAAATACACTGGTTGATTGGCAGAAATTCAACACTTACCCTGGACTGTAAACTTTTATTATACAAGTCGCTTTTAAAGCCAATATGGTGTTACGGTATCCAGTTATGGGGCACTGGACTCTATTACTCAACACGCCAGATGGGATTTCTTGAAAATACTTTTTTTATACTTTTTTATAAATTTTCTTTTCTTTTTTGAATATCACTATTATTTATTATTTATTATTATCAGTATTATTTATAACTATTAACAAGTTTATGTCCGACAGTGGTCGGTCCTAATAATTATATTTTTAGATTTAAGATTTGAATACTTACTGTTAGTTCATATTTGAAGATACAATAAATAAATACATGTATTAAAAAAAAAAAAAAAAAAAAAAAAAAAATAGACCATGAGTTTCCTACCAGTGAGATCGTTTTAAAAGATTAAATTTATTGTTTTTTTTTTAATTACTTCAAAGGTTTTTAGTACAGTAACTTATGTTTTAATTCACTATATTTCAATATAATGAAACAACAGTATTACCAACGTTTTAGAAATACAATAATAAAAATTCAATAACTATAATTAATACAATTTAATAAGATGTATAAGGATATAAAAAATTAATTTAATACCATTTAAATAATAATAATTAAAAGTATAAAGAGCTTTTACTACACAAATTTATAATGTTTTAGGATGTAAGACAAAAACAAATATTATTATAATTATTGAAAATTAAAGCAATAATTTGAATATTTTGAGAAATCACTTTTCAGAGGTCTATAGTGGGAATTCTTTGGACAGAGATTCTCCTGATATAGATAATTTCTTATCTACTTTAGATCAGAACAGCTTATTTAATTTAAGTAATTATTTTTCTACTTTAAATAATCAAAATTGCATTCGATTTACAAATTTAGATAATATACTTTCTCCCCCTTATGCAAAAACCATTGGTAAATTCAAAGTTGGTTTAACAAACGAATTTTGTATGGGAAAACCGGTTTTAACGCATGATTTAACTTTAACAATCGTTTTTGCATAAGAGCATTAAACAATAAAAAATCACGAGGTATTGATAATAAAGCAATTTAATTTTTAGTTATAATTTTCAATAACTGTATAAGTCAGAGTTGTTAAATTACAATTACGATTAGTAATCAATTAGATTACATTTTAAAAAGAACTGTAATGATTATATAATTGCCATAAAAAGAATTACTGATAAATAATTCATTACGATTACTAAAATCGAAAAGTAATCTGAATTACTTGATATTACTAAAAAAATCAAAATTAATCAAAAAGTAATCCGATTACTTTCAATGATTACTTTTGATTCTTTTTGATTATTTTCAAACATTTTGAATTAAGATTACTTTATTTTAAAAATGTTAAAAAGAAATTTATGTACATAGATGTTTTTTAAGTATTCTTGGGGATTTCCCTAGGCTAATCTTCGGTCAATTTTTTGTTTTAGATTTTTTAATAAAACAAATTTTTCTTTCTGATGTGTAGTTGTTTTTACATCTTCATTTGCTCGACGTTTCGTTGGCTTTTTTCCAACTTCTTCAGGAGCTTTTCTTTATTCAAATAAGGTTTATGATTTTTTACATATTAGTGTGAAACTTATATGCGGATAAAACTGGACTTCACGGACATAATATAAAAAAATTGTCATTTAATAAAATTAAAACTGGACATCACAACATTTGAAAAATAATTAATATAATCAAATTGTATAAATAAAATATAATCACGGCACAAACACAGAAACTGTGATAATTTGTGTTTGTGCCGTGATTATATTTTATTTATACAATTTGATTATATTAATTATTTTTCAAATGTTGTGATGTCCAGTTTTAATTTTATTAAATGACAATTTTTTTATATTATGTCCGTGAAGTCCAGTTTTATCCGCATATAAGTTTCACACTAATATGTAAAAAATCATAAACCTTATTTGAATAAAGAAAAGCTCCTGAAGAAGTTGGAAAAAAGCCAACGAAACGTCGAGCAAATGAAGATGTAAAAACAACTACACATCAGAAAGAAAAATTTGTTTTATTAAAAAATCTAAAACAAAAAATTGACCGAAGATTAGCCTAGGGAAATCCCCAAGAATACTTAAACAACACATTGGTCAAACAACAATATAAACACATAGATGTTTTTTGTTTAGGAAATTCTTAACATATTCGTTTATATAAAAACATTAATAATATCAATCTGAGAAAAAAATATAAAGAAAAAATTTTTGTTTGTGGTTAAGCATTGTCTGTATGCATTTCATAGTCGCTTCGACAAAACGTCATTAGACTTCAAACCACACAATTTGAACAGCCACAAACTCTTTATCTTATTCACAAACTTTTAAGACATGATTTGAGAATTCACAAAAATATTTTTGAAAATCACAAAAGAAATAAACATATACACGCCAATTTTTTGAAAGACTATAAAAAAGTATCAACAGATATCTTTCAAGCTTCCGTAAAAATTTTGCTCATTTGTCAAATTATTAAATATTTTAAATTTTAATACAAGTGAAATGCAATAAACTTAATAAATAACCAAAAAGAATTAAAAGTAATCCTTATTATTATTATTATTATTATTATTTATTGAGTACTTTTGCTTCTTTTTTATTATTTTGTGGTAATTTCAAGTAATTTAGATTACTTCCCCATTATTAGTAATCGTAATCACGATTACTAAGTACGAAACTGAATATGATCGTAGTTCAACCAATTACTTCACCAATCAAATCAAGTAATCAAATTAGTAATCATTATGATTACTAATCATTTCTTAACAGCTATGTTATAAACAAGGCATATTTTCCAAACAGTTGGAAAATTTCCAAAACTTTTTAATCAAACGGAAACCCAGTTCCATTTATATCAATAATTTGAGATCTATTTTTTTATTATCAAATTTGGGGAAGTAATTTGAAAAATTAAAAAGGATCTAAATTTAAGTGATAATTATATTCCAAATTTGTAATTTGGTTTCAAAAAAGGGCATTCTGCTATTGATGCCTTATCAAAATTCCAAAACTATATCATTTGTAATTTAAGACAGAGCTATTGTACAGTTGCAGTTTCAGTAGATATAGAAAAATTTTGATAGCCATTCACAATGCAATTCTTTTTAAAATGTACACCATTGGATCTGATCATCACGTTGTTAAACTTTTTAAAAGTTTTTGCGATAAAAGACGTTTTTGTATACAATTAAATAATTCCTTATCTGAGTTTGCCCTAGTTTCTTGAGGAGTTCCACAAGGCTCTATTCTACCTCTTCATTTATATAATATTCCGATGTACGATTTCCCTCTAAATTTTTTAAACTCAACTGGTATTCCTTATGCTGATGAATCTTTGGTTTATGCTCATTATGAATCTCCTATAAAACCCTTCAGATCATATCAGGTTATTTAAATAAAGTGAAAGATTTCTATAATTTCTGGGGAATTAAAATAAATGCCTCAAAACTGAAGAAATTTTTTTGAGAAATGCCTCTATAAAATATGCCTTTTTTGTTGTCCTTAAAATCTTTATCTTTTAATCTTTTTAAAACTTTTTTTGAATGAAATTGAAATTCCTTTCAAAGATAAATTTTATTTCATTTAACTTTGGTAATAAAAAAATAATTCAATAAAATTTAATGATCATGGTAAATTTATATAAAATAAAGTCTACAGAGTAAAACAATGTTTGGGAAGAATTCTGTCCCATAAATATCTACCTGTTAAAACAAAATTATTAAAAAATTTGTTTTAGACCAGCGCTATTATACGGGTTTCTAACTTGGTTTATTATTTCAACTACAATAACGAATAAATTTGAAATCTTTGAGAGAAAAATATTACGTTCAGTTTGTTTCAAGAACGAAGCGAGTTTCAAACACTGTTATGAGCAGTCATCAGCTACTTCTTTAAGCTATCATCAAATTAATTGAAAATTATGTCGCCAGGTTACATTTCCACGAAAATTATATTCTTAAAAATATAGTTTTGACTTAAAAGGGATTTATTTGGACAAATACTCCCTACTTTTCTCCCCTTGGTTTGGAGAATGACTTGACTGTTTTCGCTAATTCGTCACCGGATTAATTAATTGTAATTGTATTTGTATTTTTATAAGTTTGTTTTATTTTTTAAATAGTAGTTTTTAAGTCTTAATATTAGTTTACTAATATCAAACTGTTAGCATCGGGAGCAAATGCGTTATCTACTCGTATTTTAAAATGTATACGTTATCAGTTGTTTGGCACTGTAATTTTCATGTCGTAATTTTTAAGACATTACATTATGATCTTAAATGTTTTAAATTTGTTATTTATTTTTCCGCAACAATTTTTACTTCTTTACTCTCAAATCACGCGGTAGTCCGTTATCAATAGCTAGCAAAAACAAACGAAATAATCCAGCTTTTCAATACACATTTGGAAAGAAGTTATGTGACAGTTATCTGTTGAGGGGAACATAATTGTCCTTTTAATTAAGATAGCCTTTTGTTTTCTTTTGCAATATTTTGAACACTAGGAAAAAGAATTTGATGGATTGAAAAGGAGCAATAGTCGACGAGATTTTTTATATAAATTGTCAAAAAATTGGTTTTCTTTTATATTGAAAGTAGAGTGAATAATATTCATATAACCAAAGAATTTAGTAATCGCTCAGATATGGAATCGATTTTAGGAAGACAAATAAATGTAAGTTTTAGTTAAATGAAAGTTATGACCAGGGAAACCAGAAATATGCTCCAAAAAAAGTGTTTTATGCGCATTCAATATGCACTAAAAACTTCGATATATGCACTAAAAACTTAAAAATATGCTCTTAAGAATAACATAAATTGGATTATTTGGAAATGAAATCTAATTTTAATACAGCAAGTGAATAAAATTTGCATATAAAATAAGACAAAAATAAAACAAACAGAAGAAGGAAATAATAAAAAAAATTAATTAAAAACAAAAATTTAACTAAATTTAAATTTAAAACTTTGGAACTGTATTTTGACGAATAAGACAGGTTTTTTATTTACAATTGTTGTTGCAATAAACAAAAACTATTCACTTAGTTTTTTAAATAAAAATCGCCGCCGGTCACATTTAAATAAACTTTTATACATTGAAAATATTCTTTTTCAACCTCAACTGATGAAAATCGGAGCAGCGTTCGTCACAATTACCAAACCAAGTCTTTATTGAAATTAGCGTCCAGTGAGGATGTTAAAACACATGTTACACCCGTTTAAGTTGAAATTTGGAAAATACAAATCAATAGTATTAGTTCCAGCACTAAAATTTAGCAGAAAAAAATTGGATATGGAAGATTTACAATTTTTTAATTTTCTTGTTTCGCTTATCTTTCACAAGACTGTTTACAAGTGAGTGAAAATTAAAAAAATTTAAATCGTTCATTTAAAATTTTTTTGTTCTAAATTTTGATGTTAGAACACATACTAATAATTAGTATATTCTAAATTTCAACTTAAACACATTTTTCATGTGTTTTAACATCAGAATTCACAAGAAAACGTGTGAAATCGATTCGGAAGCATTTTTTAAAATCTAACTTCATAATTGTAGCAAAATTTTGCTTCCTCATACTACTGTTTCTTTCAGTACAATATGAAATTTTGACAGAAAAAGGTAGAAATTTTTAACAAAACAAATTTTTTTAATATTAAAATAAATTTTTTTTTAAAGTATCAAAATATTAACTAAAATCGCCAAATATGCTATAAAAATTCGAAAAATGCTCAAAATATGCGTGTTAGACTGAAGTATGCAAAAAGATGCTTTAAAGGGTAAAATATGCAAAAATATGCACTAACAAATCGATGCCAGAATTCATTAAAAGTTCTGAAACGGATAAATATTTTAATTCCGCATTGATATATCAAACAAGAAAAAACATGCAATTGCATATATGTGGTTTCCCTAGTTATGACTAATTTATTTAGTTTATTTATTTATAAAATTAATGTATTTTACTTTACTGACTGCTTTAGGCTACACCAGTAGTGACCAGTAGTTTACTGAAGCAAACGATTTTTTTTTGTTCAAAGTGTACAACTTTAGTATATGTACATATAAACAACATTCTGAAATATATTGAACATGTTTCAGTTTCTTATCACGCCCATGAAGATAAATACGAGCGTTCTTATTTTACTGATCCTATTCTTACAAGAAATAAAATAATAATCCATTTTTTATACATAAATTTTTTATGAAATGATTTCAAATTAATACTTTTTTAAATTTTATAGGAGATTGAAATAACTAAAAAAAAATAAAATTCTTAGTGACATGTGTTTCAATGTAATACTCAAACAATAAAAATACGATTTTCAATTTTTTTAGCTGCGTGTTTTGCATTTTAGCTGACGCTATATCGAATCTTCGATTTTATTGTAAGCTAAAAAATTTAAAGCTTTCAGCAGAAGCTTTTTTTAAAATACTCAAATGAGGAAATTTTACAGCCAGAGTCGTAAAAAATATAAATAATTGTGGAATTTTGATAACTATAAACTATGGATAGGCCTATAAAATTTAAATTTCAATAAAAAAGTATATTTTCGATAACATGTCGCATAGGATAAAATCGAAAAAAGGCTCGATATGTATGTATATTAGACGAATTATGTATATTTATTCATATTTTACTTCAAAATCATAAAATATATTTACATTATTCACGTTTAGTTAAAAGATCATTTTTTAAACTAATTGTATTAAAAAATAGTATTGCCCTGGCTAGACTCATGTGTTATGAATGTAAAAATCAAAACATGTGTCAGACGAAGGGTTAAATTTAAATCGTCATTTTTATATTAGTGTAATTTATTGGGTTTTGTATTGACGCAAATATGTTGCGATTTATATCGTTTCCAATTTACCAAATTGAACACTCATTTAATTCAAACGGCATAAATTTTCCAAGAATGAATAACAGATTTTTTCTTTATGCGAGTTATTCTAAGACCACAAAAATATTTGCTATGATTTAGAGTAAGTTTTGAAGTTCAGATTAACTAGTCGCAACTGCTCGTTCCCCCACTTGAAGTACAAGGCTAACGAGAAAATTTAGTGCTTTATATATGGATGCATGCATTAATGACCTGCACAACACGTCTTTTAAGGTGTTTTAAGACATGAGGGCAATTTCAAATGCTTTACTAATCGAAATCTTCTGACACAAACGCTAAACAACGTTGTCGGCAATACATTTATTTAACTTATTGGAAGTATAAGAGTAAAGAAGAAAATACTTCGTGACTGAAAAATTTGTGGTGTTTGTGCTTTTTTCTCTCATTGGCGCATATACAAACGTCATGGATGTACATACATACGTACCTACATAATTTGTGTATGCTCTCTTATTTTTCTTGTTATTATTTTTTACACACACCCAAACATACAATATGCAAAATAACAAACATACATGTATCAATAGTACTTCTTTGCATTGTTTGTTTAAACAAGAAGTCTTGGCGGCATCGCTTGTTAACAGTCATATACACGTACACCAATACAACCATCGTGCTTCGTTTATACTGCGACAGCATTTATTATTGGCTTAGTATAATGCATGCCACGAGAGTACATTTAAAAAACATGACGTATTTACATTTCAAGACTGCTTACGCAGGTGTCTAGGATGCACTCCAAAAAAAGACGTACTATTATTAAGAATTTTTTTTTCTTAAATTCAATTAAAAAAAGTTTCTAAATTTAAGTAATTTTTTCTAAGTTTAAGTAAATTTTTACAAAAATCTAGTAAAAATTACTTAATATGAGTAAAAATAAAAAGTTCATATCCTCAAAAATAGTTCATAAAAATACACAATAAATTTTTCACATTTTAAAAAATGTTTACAGACTTAAAGGAAATATTTACTAAGGGTAGGAAAATGGTTATAACCTAAAGGAAATTTTATATTAAGGTCTAGTCAATTTCGTCTTAAATCAAATAATAAACTTTAGGAAATGAATTACTCCTGATTAGTTCATGAAATTTTACTTACTTAAAAGATGTAAAAAGGTATACATAATTTTAGGAAAATATTTATTAGTTTTAAGTATTTTTTGTTTGAATTATAGAATTTATTATTAATTTGCATTTAGCAAAAAATCTAAGTAAATTTTTCATATTTTCGAAGAATATTTGAACTTGAAATTTATTTTTTTGTACATTTAAAACTCAATAATTTCAATGCTTATTCGGACTGCCTTGTTAGGCAATTGATTAGAGTGCTTGCCTATTAATCAAAAGGTTGCTGGTTCAATACTTGTCTCCTCTCAAGGAATTTATATGTATGTGTGGTGAATTATAATTAAGAATATAATATGAAGATATAATAAATAACATATCATTTGGTATAGAATTTAATTAAAAATAAAAATAAGTACCAGAATTAAAGACAAAAAAAAATTGGAAAATTGACTAAATTTGAGCTCAAAGACGAAAAAATTTGTTTGCAAAGCTCCGAATTTTATGGGAAAATTTTACTTAATCTTAGGAAAATTTTACTTAGATATGAAAATATAATTACTATAAACTAGTTCCTTAATGAACTTAAAATTTAGTAAATATTTTACTGGCTTCAAGTAAAAAACAGCTTTGGCACCATACTGCAAGTTTTTTATTCAAATTTAGAAAATTTTCCAAAGTTTTAGTTAATTTTTTTTTTGATTGTGCATGTGTAAAACAATAATACTTAAGAGTGAGATTTAATTGTTGAAACTTGTAATTAAAGGTATTTCTTGCTTTTCTATTGTGCTCTTCTACTTTAAATTGTAACATACACTTACATACATACAGTACATTCTGATTTGAACACATCCCAGTAGCAAAAGGTAAAGAATAGTAAAGAAAAAGGTACACAGAAAATACTAATTTTCCAATTGCAACACAAAATTCTCTGAATCAAATATAAATTTGTTCAATTCAGGTCCTGCAAAGAAATTTGTAAATTCAAATGCAAAAATTTTTGTAAGAATTTGTTTGAAAAAAAAACAGATTTTTTCAATCAACAAATTGTCTGATTTAACAAAGATTTTTAATGAAAAGAAAAAGCAACTGAAGCAAATAACTGTACAGTATACTACTTCTATATCAGGGGGTATACTCCGTAATTCGAAACGAATTTCGAATTTACATGTTATTAACATACAAATACAAATACAAAACGAAAGAAAATCTTTTCTTTCGTTTCGAATTACACAGTAGACCCCCAGAACAGAAATCTTCTCTTATCAATTTTGTTACAAATGTAACTTTATACTTATTGTATGAATTAGAATTTTTCACTCCATACTGTTTTTTGTTTTACTTAAAACAAAATTGGAACAAACTATTTACTGGATCGATTGTTGCCAGTTTAGGAGATTTGTCCTCAAATTAGGAGAATTTTCGCGATTGGAGATGAAAATTTCGTGTTGAGGATCAGGAATTTTTTGGGGATGATAACCAATTTTTTGTTTAAAACTGATGGTAACAAAAATAGTTTTTGAACTAAAAAATATGCGTCTGACAAGTCTAAAAAACGTATCAAAGCATACTAGCAGTTAAACAGTTTCCAATTATTTTGGATTTTATAAAATTATCTATTAGTTGTGTATGAAACTGCTTAATAAATACGTGTCTGAATCAAAAAATTTTTCATTAGTATTTAGTGGTTACGCTTTTTTAGGGTTCCATACACCAAAGGTGAATAAATTCAGTGAAGTGCGACTTTGACCCGCGCACGAAGGGTTCCGTACGGGCACGAGATATGTAATTCAATACGAACAATATAAACTATAGTTTTGGCATTGTTTTTGTTTTTAGGTTTTTTCGGTTAAAAGCGTTTTTTTAGTTTGGGGGTTTTTTGAATTTATTGGCGCTTTCTGAGTTTTGGCACTATTTCACGTTTTGGCGATTTTTTTCGGTTTTTGGCGTTTTTTTCATATTGGCGATTTTTTTTTCATATAAACGATTTTTTCGAATTTGGCGATTTATTTTAGTGCTAGATTTTTTTTAATTTTGTCGTTTTTTTTTTTGAGTTGGCGATTTTTTTTTTAAATTTTTGGCGATTTTTTTCAGATTTTGGCTATTTTTTTCGGTTTGGCGATTTTATAATTTTCTGATTTTTTAGTTTTACCGGTTTTGAAAATTTCAAGAGTTTACCTCTTACGGTCTCCAAGATATAGCAAGTTGTCAAAATTACATAGTCAAAATTGCATTAACTGATCGACCACCCATTAATTGCAATTTTTTAATATTTTAATGTTTATTGTTGTAGTCTATATAAAAATTTTACAAATTTCAAGTGTCAATATACATATGTACATACAATTGTATGTATATTACATGAGATTTATCATTTTTCGTCGCTCGTTTTGGAGCACCCTTTAATTTCTAATTCTCATGTATTTGTTGTTGTAGTGGCCAAGGTTCTACATACTCTGTCCAAATTTCAGGTCCGTAGCTCTTACGGTTCCTGAGAAAATACCGTGTGACGGACAGACGGACAGCGTAGCGAAAACAATAGGGTTCCTTTTTTCACCTTTGGTGTACGGAACCCGAAAAAAGGAACCTTGTAAAAGAAACAAATCGATATGCTGCCCAAAACAATATCAGCAAAATGTGCGACAAATATATGATACAACGTTTCATGGGTATTCTTCTATTTTCTGGCTATCACAATGTCCCACAAACCGCATTGTATTAGAGCTTAGATCCAGCATTCGGAATTCCGATTATTCGGCAAACAATGTCACGCAATATATTTACAAAGTTGAAAGCTAATTTTCATATTGCTAACAACGACACTTTGGTTACTTCTGATAAGTTCGCGAAGGTTCGGCCATTGTTTGACATGCTCAATCAACGGTACATGCAGTTTGGTGTTTTTGTGGAGAATTTATCGATCGACGAGACGATGGTTCCATACTTCGCCCGCCATTCAGCGAAAATGTTTATACGCGGTAAACCAATCCGTTTTGGATATAAGCTGTGGGCGTTTTGCTCGAACAATGGCTATATGTTCCAGTTTATCCCATATTCCGGTGCATCCGGCATTTACAATAAGCGCTTGGCACTCGGTGCATCCGTCATAATTGAACTATTATCACATTTTGAGCATCCAATACAGCACACCGTCCACTTTGACAATTTTTTCACCTCTCATTACTTGCTGTGCTTGCTGAAGGAAAGAAGCTTCTGCGCAACTGGCACAGTTTGACCCAATCGTATTGCCGGGGCCCCTTTAAAAACTGGAAAAAAATTGCTAAAGAAACACGATACCGATTATGCATACGATATTCGAAATGACGTTATGGTAATTCGTTGGATGGATAACTCTGAAGTTACTATCGCAATTAATTACGACACAATCGATCGAATGGTAGCAGTGCAACGATACAGCAATTAGAAGAAAAAAAAGTTGGTGTTCAACAGCCTCTCGCTTTCAACAACTACAACAGGCATATGGGAGGTGTGGATTTACACGATAATGGGGTTTGCTAATTACTATATCGGCATTCGTGGGAAAAAGCGGTGGTGGCCTCTCTGGGTCCAATGTTTGGATAGTGCTGTTGTTAATGCTTGGAAACTGCATTGCTTCGAAGCAGCTTCTAAAAAGGAAAAGCCTATGTCACAGCTTAACTTCAAAAGCTCGGTGAATAAGTCTCTGCTGCTTTCGTCCGAGGAAGCAATGGATGTAATCGAACCTTCGTCTGCTGATGATTCAGACACTGATTATATGCACCAAAACCTTCCAAGAGTAGACGGCTTGCACGTTCCTTTGAAAAGCAGTAATCGCTGCCGTTGCATTGTGTGTACACCAAAAGCCACCATATTCAAGTGTGAGAAGTGTAACGTCCATCTTCACTCAGAGAACTGCTTCAAATTGTTCCACGAAGATAAACAATTTTACCTGCAACGCCGCGCTACTCGTTCAAGCAAAAAACCAAAACTTGAATAATTCTATGTTAAATTAATTTTTAACTAAATACTTGAAAATAAAGAAATACCGTTTTTTACCTACCTCTACTTAGCTTGTTTTACTTGCAAATAAATAACATTAATAACTACAATAAAAATTTACTGAAAAAAAATTCAAAACACTTTACAGTACCAGCGTGTGGTAAAACACACGTCAATTTTCAGAACAACTACTTGCAAAAAAAATTTTTTTCTCTTAAATAATGTTAAAAATGGTATCATAAAGTGTTCTTAAAATTTTTAACAAAAAATTTTAACGGTTAAATTTCCGGTAATTAATGAGTTAAGGGTGCTCCCATATAAAGGGGAAATTGTTATAAAATTTACTCGCAGGGTTCTAACTTCCCCTGGGGCGTACCCATCGCAGTCAAATGTATGACCGAACTTCATAATTTTTTTTTTTAAATATTCTGTAAAAATACTTGTCGTCCATCTTTTAAATTTTATTTAAACTCCACTTTCGATAACATTTGTCAGAAACGTGTGACGAGGTGACAGTTCCATACATACAAATGTATGTATGCAAATACAAGCGAACCTTAAATTAAAAATGAAACACACAAATATCTTATCTGTACAGTATGGGATTTCTATTTTTGAAAAAAAAACTTCTCTAAAAATATTTTTACAATTGTTACCTTTTTACCATATACATATTTTTTATTTTTGTCATAAAAGAAGAAACAATTTACGGCAAATGTAAAAAATTGACTGAAAATAAATTTTATTTCAAACAAACATTTGTTTGAAAATTTGTTTGTAAATAATTTTTTTTATGTGCACGCGGCAATGAATGATAAAAATTAAAAAGTTTAAATTTGTTTATTTGACAGCTGTATGTATTATCCTGTAACTTTATAAAATAAAATAAAATAAAATATAATACATTGCTCTTATTCTTAAATATATATATATGTATGTATAAAAGTTTATCTTATGACATTTTATGAAAACTTCACATTGTTAGTTTTTTTTTACAAATGCCAACGGGTTAGTCCTGTTCTGTCTAATCTTCCAGCCAATTAGTTGTTCATATCTGTTATTTCTTCTTTGAAGAAATGATGAATGAGAGTAAAATGCAACAAGTTTCGTTACACAACCTTACTTTCCTTGGAAATAAATTTTTAAAAAGCCAATAAATGCAAACCAGTAAAATCCAATGTCAATTTGCACAAATAAATACAATTTATCAAGTATGCGAATGCAGTTTTTATTAATTTATGAAACAATAAATTTTCAAGTATGGAATCATAAATAATATTTTGTAGGCATTTGTGCAACAAAAAAAAAATAGGCTTGATTAAGACTTGATTGAGTCAATTACATTTTTGTACGTAAATACAAATTTTATTGCATATATCTGCATTAGTGATGCAAGAATACTAGTATTCGCATTCGAGTTGCCGAATATTCGGCCATTTTTAGATATTCGTGTTTCTATTCGTATTCGCTAAATTCAGGAGAAAACGAATATTTTTCCAAAAAAATAAAATTAAATTAATAAATGCATAAATCCGAAACGAAATAAATTGCTAAACATATTAGTTTGCAATAAATTATTCAAAATAATATTTCAATTAAATTTTTTAACCCAATTTAACAACAAATAAAACAAAGTTCTTTTACAATTTTTTTAATACATATATTTATTTATTGTATCTTCAAATATGAACTAACAATAAGTAATCAAATCTTAAAGCTGAAATATAATTATTGGGCCCGACCAGTGTCGGACATAAACTTGACAATAGTTATAAATAATACATAAGTAGTGATAATCAAAAAGGAAAAATAAATGTATTTTCAAGCAGTCCCATCTGAAGTGTTGAGTGAAAGAGCCCTTGAGTTCCTCTTTTTTAAGCGGATGTGTCCAGTAAAATTCAAGATGATACGAGCAAGCGGATTAGGATGTGACTCGAGTTTTGTTAAATATTTCAATCACTAGTGGCATATTTAAATCACGATGTATATTTGAGTTTTTGATGTACCATGGAGCCGATGTTATCAAACGTAAAATTTTGTTTTCCCTTCGTCGGATTCTCTCGACATTAGAAGCTGAAGCAGTACCCCATAACTGAATTCCGTAGCACCATTTTGGCTTCAAAAGCGGCTTGTATAGTAAAAGTTTGCAGTCTAGGCTGAGTGTTGAATTTCTACCAATCAGCCAATGTATTTGAGATAACTTAAGTTTCATTTGAGTTAGCTCAGAGTCACTATGATGTTTCCATGTAAGCCTTCGATCAAGGTGTATAACAAAGTATTTCACTTGGGAATGTTGAGGAATATTTTGATTGTTGATTCGAATGGGGGAACAAGTATCTCTTCTTAGGGTAAACGTTATATGGACACACTTTTGTTCATTTACTTTAATTCTCTATAAGTTCAACCAGATTTCCAATTGTGTAATATGTTCTTGTAGATATCGGGAAGCCTCGTGAGGGTTTTTGTGCATACTTAGGCAGGCTGTATCATCGGCAAACGTAGATGTATGGATATTGCTGCTCAAAGTATAGATTAAATACAAAACTGTCCCCAGTATACTCCCCTGTTGCACACCGAATGATATAGATTCAGGCACACTCACGAATTCTCCTTCTCGCCGTGAACTTTCGGCTAGTAATGTAACTTTCTAGTAGATTCAGAAAATTTATTGGTAGATATGATTTCAATTTTAAAATAAGGCCTTCATGCCACACTTATTCAAATGCCTGAGAAACATCAATAAACAGGGCAGAGCAGTACTTCTTTTCTTCAAATGTTCTTCTTATAAATTGAACCAATCTATGCGTTTGTTCAATGGTGCTATGCTGACTTCTAAAACCAAATTGATGGTCCGGTATACACTCACTACCTCTTAGAATAGGGGACAACTTTGTCATGAGCAGTTTTTCGAAAAGTGTTGACATTGTTGATAGCAGACTTATTGGCCTGTATGAGTCGGCCTTGGAAAGATCTTTGCCCAGCTTTGGAATCATTTTGACCTTTTACAATTAACATTAAAAAAGTTAAGGTACTTTTCTGGATAATATTTTTTCCGAAAATTATTTCTCCATATTAAAATAATATAAATTTTTTAAACATATTGAATGGGCCAACGGTCTAGTTCCTGGATAACTGCTGTTTTATAAAAATATTTTCTTTGGTTCGATTAAATAAAAAATTAAAATAATACCACTTTGAAAATACGTCTATGTAGTAAAGCTTCTATTAACACATCTGTCAAAACTTAAACGCTGTAGCCTCAAGTGCGCAAACAAGAACTTTAAAATTAATAATTAAAATTATAATTTGATATTGTCACATCAAACCAGTGAAGAAAAATGGAAGTCATTCAAGTGGAACTACTATGTAGAAGCTTATTTTAGTCATACAAAACCTTCTAACTCCTCCATAGTGTTAGAAAATACTCACCGGAATAAAAAATAATAATTTTTTTAAAGAAAACTATGAACTAATTTTAGTCTAAAATTTAAAATTTATTTAATTAAATTTACAAGAAATTACTGTTTCAAGTTTAAATTCGTTTAAAAAAGAAACGCATTGTTAAAATAGGTAACAATTTACCATTTTTCCTAGATGAAAATATTATCATAGAACACAAAATAGGGAATTTTTCGTAATACCGCTTCCAATTCATTGACCAGGCATCGAAAAAGAGAACTTCTTGCAATGACAACCCTATGTAAAAATCATTAGAATGGATACAAATTTTCACTACTTCCAGATCGCAAACTCTACATTCTCATGACTTTTATGGAGTCTCTTTTTTTACTGGGAATGTATGAATATATTTTTTGAAAGAACACTTAATTTTTCATTTCATTTCCTTCTATGTATTTGTTACTAACTAAAAAAACTAAAAAACTAAAGTTTTCATATGAAAATATGTTATTTATGTGTATTAAAAATATTTTAAAATGTAGAGGGAAAAAAGTTGAAGAGATGAAAACCATTTAACAGTTTGATTACAATTTATCTCTAGATTGTTTGGCATTAAGCTATTTTTCTGCAAAAAATTAAAAATTAAAATTTGTCGCACCCCAGTAAAAAAATGGAAGTCATTCTAGTGGAACTACTTTTTCATTGCTTCCATAAAATCGATATTTTTAGTTTGCCTAGAGTGAGCAAAACACCATGTAGAACCTTATTTTAGTCATACAAAACCTTGTAACTCCTCCATAGTGTTAGAAAATACTCACCAGAATTAAAAAAAAATTATTTTTTTAAAGAAATTTATGAATTAATTTTAGTTTAAAATTTAAAAGTTATTTGCTTAAATTTACATGAAAACACTGTTTAGGGCTTAAATTCGTATAAAAAGAAACGGATTGTTAAAATAGGTAACTATTTACCATTTTTCCTAGATGAAAATATTATCATAGAACACAAAAATGGGAATTTTCCTTAATATCGCTTCCAATTCAGTGACCAGGCATCGAAAAAGAGAACTTCTTGCAATGACAACCCTATGTAAAAATCATTAGATCGGATCGAAATTTTTACTACTTTCGCATCGCAAACTCTACATTTTCATGACTTCTTTGGAGTTTTTTTTACTGGGGTAACAATGTAAAAAAATTTTGAGACCGCAGCTTCAAAAATAGTTTTGAATCGCCTGAAAAACTAAATTTTTAGACATAAGCTGATATTAGTGAAAACCACAGATATGTATTGAAAGTAAAAATCATAATTTGCAAAATTAAAAATCATCATTCCAGAAAAAAAAATCATAAAATAATATTTAGGTCCAAAAATCATAAAAAATATGATAAAATCATCATTATGGCAGCACACCCGCCTGCATCAGCGTGTATGCTCTGCATACGCATACGCATACCGCTCCTTCTGAGCGTTGAAGTTGTCACTTAGAAGGCCATTTAATTATATGAAAATTATAATAAAGAAAAATTGCTATTGAATCGACATCGCGTGTTTTTTTTTTCTCTCTCACGGCCGCAAAAATTAACAATTTTTTGTGGACGAATCCTGGACATGGTTGAGTTCTATCCCAGCCTAAGAAACATCGTTATGTTAGTATGTATGTACACATTAGTGATGCACGAATATTCGTATTCGTATTCGAATTGTCGAATATTCGGTAATTTTCAGGCGAATATGAATGTATGCGTATTCGCTAAGTTCAGGCGGATGCGAATACGAATGTATTTTTCCAAAGAAATTAAATAAATGAGTAAAAATTTTAGTTTGTACAAATACATTAATTTTTTTTTAGAAATGTGTGCTTTGTATCATTTTCAAATATTATTCAATGACGATCATTAAAATTTTGAGTACTTTTTATTTACTTTAAAGTACGCCAACAAGAGATGGTGATGTCCCTTTTCATAACAATTTTTTTATATTTCATATTGATAATATATTCGTATTCGTATTCGCGAATATCGTTTAAATATTCGTATTCTTATTCGTATTCGCGAATATTAAAAACTAACATTCGTTACATCACTAGTACACATTTGTATGTATGACTTTCTATCTCTTGGCTTCTTTTGTTCCTATACACAATTTATAATCCAATTATGGAATAGTTTATTGTATTAAAATATTAAAAAATACAAACACATTTTAAATTTTCCCTATATTAATTATTTGTTAAGTTGTTTTTATGTTCGGTTGTTTTATTTATCTTGTTATTAAATTTAGCCCTTTTTCATAACAAACTGTCAGATGAGAGAGATGAGAGAGATGCCACTTTCTTATATTTTGTTTTCGATCATATGATATACTTCCGATATTTGCTGTGGCACCCAGTTAAAGTCGGTTCAACTTATCACACACTTTGTTTTTGACTATAGTAGAAAAATATTTAGAAACAAGTTTTAAATTTTAACTTGTTTCTAAAACAAACCGACTTTATTTTCTAACATTGTACTTATTTGTAGTTTGGTTTTAGCACCTTTGTACATTGCTTACTCCCTCTCTCTCTCAATTCCTTTGGTAAACTCTCACGCATTTCTACATGTAGTTATGACAAACAATAAACATAGCTGAGAAAGTCTTATTACTTTATGACCTTTTTGTTTGAGCCACAACAACAATTTCTTTTAACTATGTTAAAATGTTAAGACATTAAGTCACTTAAGACACCCTTGTGAATACCCCAAATATCATATATATTGATAAATTTTAAGAAAACTTTTTACTATTTGTCGACAATATTGACCAAGTAAATTCGATTCCCTTTCCTTTCAATATATTCACTAGTGGTTTTGCTGAGTAAAGACTGGCTACCTTGCAGGCTTCTGGCCAGTATATTCGGCATATCGAATAGTGGATGGTGATAATTGTATCATCTTATTCCTTTTTCGCTCAAAATTATTTTCATTGCATGTAGCCGTGTAATAAATAAATAAATAAAATATCACGCTATAAATCATAAACAATTACAACTCAAAATATCCCACACTAATGGAAAAATAACGATCTAAATTTAAGAAGAAAACTCTTTAATTTAGATTGTAGAAATCTTGAAATTTCAATCTCTAAATTTGTTTAGGAAGATTGACGTTCTCAAATTTAAGCATAAATTCTTAATAAATTAGATGAATTCTAAAAATCAAGAACGCAAATACGTAATCTTAGTTTTAAGATTATATTCTTTAATTTTTAAGAATATGATCTTAATTTAAGATTTTTATTAAGAACAAACTTTCAATTCGATTTAAAAAAAATTAAGATTTTATTCTTGATTGAAATTTTTTGATTTCGAGCGTAAAATCTTGATTTTAGCACGTTTTTCCCCTTAGTGCAGATGGTCAAGAGTGGCAAAAAACTGTTGATATTGACAAATGACGCAAGTCTTTAACATAAAAAGTTATTTCATATTCTTCAAGAAGACTGATTGTGTTGCAAAAGAAATTTTTGCGGTCGCTAGATATTTGTTTAGTGAACTCACCAAACAAAACCATTTTGATAATTTTAAGTTGTGACAGCTTATGATATAATGTGAGAGAAATGACGGCCGAAAACCGTGAAATAGTTTGAAAGTATTTCGGAGCTGAGGTCCATGTTAAAAGCTTTTAACGCCACAATTCCCCAAAAACTGTTTTTTATTTACAAAATAATTATAGAAGTAATACAGTTTTGGCCTTAAATTTACTTAATTATTACATTATTAATTCATTTTATTTAATTAAATTATTATTATTGTTATTATTTTGCACTACTCACTCGATATTAACACAAATTCGATTGATAATTTTTTAAGTGGTTGCTTTATAAATATACTAAAACATTCGCTCAATTCGCAAGGCATGTTGTATAATTTAAAGTTGTGTCCTCACAAAAACATAAATGTGAAAAAGATGCAAGTTTCTATCGAAAATTTCAGCTATCAAAAATATTGAGATTAAAATATCCTTGATATCGTTGAATAAGTTTAATATACATATATGCAAAGTTTCATGAATTAAACGCTTCAAACTCATCTTTTAGCTCTTAACAGCTCGTCATGGTAAACATTTCGGGTTTTCATATATTTTTGTTGGATTTTCAATCAGACCTTTTATATCAAATATAAGCTATCCTCACCTTTTTAAACTCAATATTTTGCTGTGATCAGTGTAAAGATTCGTAAAAAACGGATTTTAGGAAATACATAAATAATAGTTTTAAGTCGACAAA
Organism: Tachina fera; assembly: GCA_905220375.1. Taxonomy (NCBI): domain Eukaryota; kingdom Metazoa; phylum Arthropoda; class Insecta; order Diptera; family Tachinidae; genus Tachina; species Tachina fera. The sequence goes on from LR999967.1 coordinate 67,249,041, forward strand.
GCAGAAATACATTCAACAGATCGCTAAAACTCTATGGGCGTTGTAACGCCCACTTTTTAAACGAAAAATTGTGTTGTCATTTTCAATACATATGCAACGCCGTTTACATTATGTTTTTTATATGGAAAGAAAGTAATCGACATTACATAATTTCAACGTGTATGCAAGGTTTCAATAAATAGCCGGCTTTTGTAAAACACAAGAGCTTTCGTTTTTTATGTTTTGTTTATAAACAATAAATTTTTTTATAAAACATATTTTAAAGCTTTCGTTTTAACATAAAAACAACTTTGTCGGTATAACCAAACACAAAGACTCACAAAATTATTACAGTAATTGATAAAAAACAAAATGTTCAAATACATCTAATAAAATTGTATGAAAAATTTTAAACAAAAATCATTTCAAATTAATTTTAAGTTTTATGAAGGGCCTGCTCGTCTAAATGCGAACGATAGGTTTGATTGAATATTAATATTAGAAACAAAAACAAATTTCAGTTTTTTTTTTTAATTTTTCTTTTATAAATTGCACTCATTTTAAAAACTAAAAACATGATTCTTCTAATTTTTTGAATATTAGAAGAAAACATATTTCGACATTTCGCCACTCCTAAAGAATTTCCTGATATAAAAATTTAATAACAAAATCAAGAGACCTGAGCTTAATAAAATTAAAGAAAATTATACCTAAAAACATATTAATAATTTTCCGTTGGTTAAGAACTCATTTTTTTTCTTATAACTTGAAATCATTTTGAATCAAGGCTAGACATTTTTGCAATTGTTTTACAGTTAAATTATGAAAAATAAAGCAAAAATCATATGTTTATACTGAATTTGAAGTGAATTATTTTTGAATAAAATTAGCAGAAACAAGGGAAACATCTTTCATTGTTATGGTAAGTGAAATGTGTTTTTTATAGTTTAAGGTCACTTAACATTTTAACATTAAAAATTTTGTGACAATTTCGTTAATTTCGAATTAAAAAAAATAAATAGACCGATTTTTAAAAGATCTTAATTTGTTTTAGACAATATTTTAGTTAATGTTACATACAGAATTTTATGAGTGTAGCAAAACTGAAAATTCTTTGTTTTCAATCAAAAGAAAATTATCAAATGCTACAAAAACGTAAGCATGGTTTCATTCGTTATTTTAATGAAGGTACGAAAGTCTGCATTCACCTAAATAATATTTCAAATTTGAAAGTAACACGTTGACGTTTAATTGAATTTAAATTTATTTCTTCAAACCCTATATTTACAAAAACCAATATCAAAATGTACCAATTTTCATAAAGCCGAATTTAATATTATATGTACTGTTTTGAACCAGAATTGAACAACCCTCATACCCGTACATTGCACTAATTTGTTAACGCAGCAACAGCCAGTTCATTCACTTGGTTTTTTGTTAAATTCTTTGCGTTGACAAATTGTGCAATAGCGATATTTCGTAATTGGGTCAAAAGCTTAATAATATTAAGTACGTTAGCAAGTAAGCATAATAATATTAACTATTTAGCATAATATTAATATATTAAATTATGATTAAGTTTTGTATAAATAGTTCATGTTAAGAAACCAAAGCGGCAGTTGTAGTTTGTTAGTTGAAGACAGTTGTAATAGAGGAGTTGTAGTTTGTTAGTTGAAGACAGTTGTAATTAGTTAGTGAGGGCAGATGTAATTAGTCAGTGGTAATTCGTTAGTTGTAATTATAGTCTTGTATTTTAGCAGTCTAAAGTTAGAGTCATAGCTGCGATTCCCACGGGACCCTCCAGGTTTAAAATTGTAAAGTAAAATAATAAGATACTAGTTTTTAGTTGGCACAACTGTTTAATAAATCCCTTTTAATATACAAAAGAAAAATCCGTTTTTAAATTCAACACAACAGTACCTACAAACTATTTCGTCTGCGTGCAGTTGCAATTCAAGAAATTAGGGATACTGTTTTTTTTCAAAACATCCCTGAATTAATATTTTGTTGAATATACGCGCTGCTCTAATACTTAACTTACTCCCTGTTTGTGTAAAACGTTGACGTGAGAAATATTGGCATTTTGTAATAGACTAAAGGAAACTTCTACAAACTTTCTTTAATCTATTACAGAAGCGTCAAGATTTTCATCGTCAACGTCTTACACAAACAGGCTGTTAATCTATTGGGGATGGATATGACCAACTTTTATGCTTCCTCAGCTGCAATTTGGGCTCATTTTGTCTGCATAACACTTCGAAGAGCTTTCTTGGTTATTGTGACGTGTTCATAAATTTTTTTTCTAAGAATCTCAGAGGTGCTCATTAGGATTGTGATCAGGTGATAGTGGGATGCTATGTCTTAAGCTGCTTTGGAGCATTGTGTGCCGCTGTGTGCTTTGGGTCGTTGTCGTGTTGGAACTAAAATGTAGATGTCACCTTTCACCTTTAAATTTCGTTTTAAAATGTTTAAATATGCTCACTTGTCCATTTTAGATTCAATAAACTACATCTGACCTACACCTGCAGCCGCCATATAAACCCACTGCAGACCTCGGCTATTTGAAGAAATTTTGTAGCAAAAAGACAAAATTTACTGTCATCCTAAAAATTCCTGTGTCTCCAAAACTAAGGAGGCCGATTTATAATGCTTGACTAACTGGATACGCTTTTGAATGTTCACATTAGAAATATATGTTTTTGTACGGGCAACCCTACCTGTTTCTGAACAAACTTTCTTATTAAAGGACTGGACGTTTCCAATAATATTTTTGAAAGTAATACGGGGATTACTCCTTGTCATATTAACTATTTTGTTTTTTTTTCGTATAGATAATATTTTTGGGTGTTCGTATAGTGGCGTAAAAGCTAATATACCTGTATTTTTGAAATTATATATGACACGTTAGACGGACGAATATGTTCTCCCAATGGATTTACCAATTTTCGGGAAGCCATTGCCTTCTTTCTGCTATTTTTTTTAATTATTTGCCTTTCCGAAACCTGATTTCTTTACCTTTGGCTTCCATAATCGAAAATATCTATTTACTTGTAAATAAAATGTACCTCTAATCTCATCAATTGATTATTTAAATTATAAAAAATAAAAATAAAACAAAATTGATCAAGAAATTCTTAAAAAGTAACGGCATACTCGTAAAATAAGTAAGGGCAGACTTTTTGGTGCCCAGATTTACGTATCGGAAAACTGAAGAAATGAATTTAGTTTTTGTGTTTGGTTTTTTAGCTTTATCTTAAAAGTAGAAATTATATACAAAAACAATTTTTTATGTGTTATTTTTAAATCCGTATATGTGTTTGTACTCGTACATATTTCATTATAAAAAAAATTAACTGTAAATTGCTTGAGTTGAGTTAAGGGCGTTGCTACGGCCCTGCAGATTAAAATTTTCTTGTTTTCAGAAAATTCCAGGTGGTTATTAACCTATGTTTTTTTTTGGGTCCAAATTTCTACTCTGTAGGAATAGCGAATATGATTCATCAATTTGATGACTGAGTCAGTGAGTATGACTTAAAATATGCACATTTTGCTACTCCATATATCTGGAAGCTTTCATTGTAAAACCTTCAAATTTTGCATATGACGTTACCTCGAGGAGACCTCCTTATGTTTCGGCAAAGTTATGAGGGTCGATATCCACAGCCATAGTGTCACAGTACAACAATTGTAGTACAATTAATTTTTCGGACAGTTGAGAATGAGAAAACTAATTTAAAGGGCACTTTATGGTTCAGTTTTGCTAAGCTTATTATTAACTATCCGAAACTTTATTGCAAAGTTATAAAAATATGATTTAGTAGGATTTGATTTTAATTTAATTTTTATACATGAACTTACAAATATCAGTCTGTGATTATAGCCAATTTTTTTCTAACATACGAGTATTACTCAGTTTCACACTCTTAAATAAGACTCAAAGTCTTGTGTATCGAATGATACAAAAAAATAAATAATTAATATAAGACTATTTCTATAAAAAAAATTTAAAAAAATATCTGGACTCATTGATAAAATGGGAAGGATTTGAGATCTTTCCCAAAAATTCAATAGAAGCGTAGCAGTGTAAAATGAACCAAACATTAAGGATCTCAAACAGAAAATATAAGATAAAACGACAATAATAACACTGTACAACAAAATAACATTTTTTGGCTGTCCTTTAGATAAAAGTATGCGGACTATATGGATTTCGATGCGTTAAATTCAAATCTGCTTTCAGTTTTTCTCTATCACGTAGAGATTTTTTTTATGGGCGTGGCTAATTTTGCCCCCTAAATTAGTCGGCCATACTAATATATTTTACTATAACTCGAAACCCGCTATTTCGATTTTAATAAATAATAAACCAAAAGACGCGCCACAAAATTTTGTTAAAAAAAATTTATAATCATTTTTTACCTATCTTTTATGGTTTCGGAGTTACTCAGAATTTAAAAAGGAAAAAAGTTTTTTTTATGCAAAAATCGCGTAATTTTTTTACATGAAAATTGCAATAAAAAAATCAGAAACTCAATAGTTTTATATTTTTTACATTTTTCTTAAAACCACATATCCTAGGAATAAAACAAGCTATAAAACGTGAAAATCCAGCAATAAATCTTGATTTTATTCGCAATTTAAAGCAGGTACCTAAAAATGGAAAAATGTGTGTAATGCATTAAATGCTGATCCAATGTTTTTTTATTTCAGCTGCTAATAATTTCTCAATAACTCCGAGTATTCAGAAATTTTTGGCGAAATAAATAATTTTGGTTTAATATTAATTTTTTTTAGCTCTCAAAATATAATGAAAAACTTTTAGTCGCAAATATTTTTCACTTTATGTATTATTATGTATGCTGTCAACAAACTAAGCTAGAAGCGCTAAGTATGTATATTCAGTTTTAAGAAAAGTGCTAGCTTGAACTACAACACTTAACTATTTGAAATAAAACACCATTTTTGTAAGAAAAATATTTGTACTTTAAAAACGTTTTAAAATTAAAAAGTGTCTTGTTATTTACTAATTGATATTTTTATTCCTATTCATATCTTCAATTAAGTTTCTCGTCGAATGAACCAACAAAAATCTGCAAGCATTACTTCTAATGATTTTCCATTGTAACGCTTTTCTATATATATCATGTCTTGATGAAACCTTTCACCATGTTCATCTGATACGGCACCAAGATTTTCGGGGAAAAAATCCAAGTGCGAGTTTAAAAAATGAATTTTAAGCGACATATGGCATTTTAGAGCCTCATAGGCAGAAAGCAGTTCTTGAATGATTTCATGGTAGTTTTCACTTTTTTTATTTCCCAAAAAATTGTTACACACATTCACAAAAGCCGTCCATGCTCTTTCTTCCACGCCGTTCAACTTCGTCTTAAAGACTGCGTCCTTCATAAGCTCTCGTATTTGTGGACCAACGAAAATTCCTTCTTTTATTTTTGCATCACTGATTCGAGGAAATTTGCTCTTAAGATATAGAAAGCCATCACTATCCTTGTTCATTGCTTTAACAAAGTTTTTTATTAGGCCTAGCTTTATATGAAGAGGTGGTAAGATAATTTTTTCCTTCTGAACTAGAGGTTCTTCTGAAACATTTTTTTCTCCTGGAATAAAATTTACTCTCTTTGGCCAACTTTTAACTTTATAGTGATTTTCTTTTGAGCGACTATCCCATTCAGATAAAAAGCAACAGAATTTGGTATATCCACATTGCAATCCATTTAACATTGCTACAACTTTCAAATCAGCACAAATGCTCCATGAGTACTGTGTGTATTTAATTTTGTTAAGTAACACTTTCATATTATAATAGTTTTCTTTCATGTTTCTTGAATACGCTAGTGGGACTGATGGATATTTGTTGCCATTGTGAAGCAAAACTGCTTTCAAACTCGTCTTTGATGAATCAATAAAAAGTCGCCATTCTTCAGATTTATCACTGAACGAAAGTTCTCGCAGAAGACCATCAGCATTATTACAAAATATTAAATCCCTGTCTTTGCTGAAGTATTTCAAATATTCTTCTTCTCTGTTTCGAAAGTATGTGACTTTCACGTCTTTATCTACCAGATTCCATTGCTTCAATCTGGATGCAAGAAGTTCTGCCTTTGTTTTTGAAAGTCCTAAATCACGAACTAAGTCATTTAGGTCGCACTGCTTCGGAAAATAACGTTTGCTCGTTGGACTTGTAAATGTTGAACTTGCAGAAGCAGCCATCGTGGCGTAACTGGATTCAGTACTTGCAGACTTAACATCTTCTTCCTCGTATGTAGGGGACATTGGAAGTAAATCATTACTTCTTAGAGGAACTGGTCGTTTGGCGGATGAAATATTGGGATATATGACTTTATTTTTGTTCTTTCTGGAAAACCCACGTGTTGTAGTCATACAAAAGTAGCAATCATTTGTATGGTTTTTTGGTTCGTTCCAAATCATTGGTGTCGAAAATGGCATAGACTTGCGATTTCCTTTGATCAAACCTCTTAAAGCCCTTGAACAGCTATTACAACATATTTTTGGTAGCCAATATTTATCTCTTTCATCGATAGGAAACCCAAAGCATAGCTTATAGGCGTTCTTAACCTGGGAAGTTATTGTCTGGCGTTGCGATTTTAAAGTTAAATCACCACATACATAACAGAATGAATCAGCAGAATTTTTACAAAGCCTTGGCATTTTGAAACCTGCAACAATTTGATACAAAACTATTACTTCGCATCATAAATACAACATTTTGAATTAGTAATAATAATACTTACCAAAAAATAGATGAAGAGATTATCACTTTTTAAATTCAGCTTATGTTAAAATTTTTAGCTATTTTTTTTTTAATTTTGTTGCGGTTGAAAATTTACTTTTCGGTTTCGCAAACAGTTATTGTATGGCAACTCATGAGTGAACATATTTATGTATACCCAAAATTCTTTATTTTATATTTTCTTTTAGTTCTGTTACCTGCCCGCAATGCCCTTTCAGTAGCATTACCAGATGTAAATGTGACTGCATTTAATGCATTACACACATTTTTCCATTTTTAGGTACCTGCTTTAAATTGCGAATAAAATCAAGATTTATTGCTGGATTTTCATGTTTTATAGCTTGTTTTATTCCTAGGATATGTGGTTTTAAGAAAAATATAAAAAATATAAAACTATTGAGTTTCTGATTTTTTTATTGCAATTTTCATGTAAAAAAATTACGCGATTTTTGCATAAAAAAAACTTTTTTCTTTTTTAAATTCTGAATAACTCCGAAACCATAAAAGATAGGTAAAAAATGATTATAAATTTTTTTTAACAAAAATTTGTGGCGCGTCTTTTGGTTTATTATTTATTAAAATCGAAATAGCGGGTTTCGAGTTATAGTAAAATATATTAGTATGGCCGACTAATTAAGGGGGCAAAATTAGCCACGCCCATAAAAAAAATCTCTACGTGATAGAGAAAAACTGAAAGCAGATTTGAATTTAACGCATCGAAATCCATATAGTCCGCATACTTTTATCTAAAGGCTATTTTGGCTGTTGTACAGTGTAATTAATAATTTTTATTAGTATTTAAATTAAAGACAACAAGAACTTCCCACAATGCAAATGTTGCTAATATATTTAGTTCTACTAATTATGTATACTTTTTTTAATTTCCTTAGCAATACACTCTTTGAAACCCTGCCAAAACAGCTTTACTCAACGAACTAAGTCACTAAAATTTTTTGCTTAGTTCATTTCAACTTATTATAACTATTAGGGTCTACTAAATATGCTACGTTTCTAGCTAATAAATCAGAGCAAAAGGATTTTACAAAAAAGTGCATGTTAATAAAACAAATTTGTGCGTGCTTGAGTCTGGTTGAATTTTATACAACTGCCACATGTTCACCAAACACACATAAGCACAATGTGGAAAATACATGTTTACCAAACGATTTAAGCCAACGAAGTTTGAATTTTTTTTTGACCCAAAAATAAAGAAATAATAAATGGTTTTATGGCATAACATCAAGTGTTTGTGGTAAAGTGTTTTTTAATAGCATACATTAGGGTATGCACATGCTAGTGATGTGCCAAATGTTAATTTTTGATATTCGCGAATACTATTACTAATGCGTATATTATATGCGAAACGTAAAGATTTAAATTATTTACGTCTGCTAAGTGAAACATGAAAATTATTATTTATGAAAGAAAACTCCACACTCCTGCTCGCGTACCTTAAAGTTAGTAAAAACTATTCAATAAATTGGATAAACGATACAAAAATATCTTAAATAAATTTTGTTTTCATGCATGTATTTATTTATTGTATTTTCAAAAATTAACTAACAATAAGTACTCAAATCTTAAATCTAAATAGAATTATTACTCCCGACCAGTGTCGGACATAAGCTCAGTGACACTAAATTACGTAATAATACATAGGAGTCGTTCTAAGCAAGAAAAATATTTTCAAGCAGTTTCATTTGTAGTGTTGAGTATTAGAGCAGTTGCGCCCCTTGATTTGATTTGTGATTTGACTTTTCTTTTAATATTTCCCTGCGTATTTTGCAATTTATTCAGTCACTAGTGGCATAATTAAATCACGATGCACAGTGTCGTATTTTCATATAACGAGCGGCCAAAAATAGAAAGAGCTATTGTAAAAAGTTTACATTTGACTCACATGTAAAATTTAATCAAATATAAAATGTTAAAACTTTCTGCGCAAAGATTCACATCTTACCCATCGCTTACTCGCTTGCAAATCACATTACGTAAAATTCTAAAACTAGGAAGCAGAAGTTGGCAAAATATGTAGCTATTTTAAATAAATTATATATATTTTTAAATTAAAAAATAACCCAGTAAAAAAAGAGACTCCAAAAAAGTCATGAAAATGTAGAGTTTACGATGCGGAAGTAGTGCAAATTTCGATCCGATCTAATGATTTTTACATAGGGTTGTCATTGCAAGAAGTTCTCTTTTTCGATGCCTGGTGACTGAATTGGAAGCGATATTAAGAAAAATTACCTTTTTTGTGTTCTATGATAATATTTTCATCTAGGAAAAAGGGTAAATAGTTGCCTTTTGTAACGATTCGTTTCTTTTTATAGGAAGTTAAGCCCGAAACAGTGTTTTCATGTAAATTTAAGCAAATAACTTTTAAATTTTAGACTAAAAATAGTTCATAAATTTCTTTAAAAAAATAAATTTTGTTTAAATTCTGGTGAGTATTTTCCAATGCTATCGAGGAGTTACAAGGTTTTGTATGACTAAAATAAGCTTCTACATGGTTTTTTGCTCACTCTCGGCAAATTAAAAATATCGATTTTTTGGAAGCAATGAAAATGTACTTCCGCTAGAATGACTTCCATTTTTTTTCTCTGGGAAGTACTTACATTTTCAAAATTTTTATTTAAATATACATTAGTAATTCCAAATAGTTTTTTTTCATTTTCGATTTTAATAAAAGCTCAACAATCAAAATAATTGAAATTTTTTAATTTTTTTTAAAAGCAGACACACAGATACACAGCCACATAGACACGCACTACAATATTATAACACCCCTTTTTTTAGTCGAGGGTTAAAAAGAGATTTTAATCAAGATCTTGCATTTGTTCAAACAACATCATATTTAAAAACAAAAGTAAAAAAGTAGCTCCATCAAGAAAAAAAAACAACTATTTCCCGAAAAAATAATTACTTCCTACAACAAACAACATAACGACTTCTCAAGAATCGATTAGTTTAGTGTCACGACTTGTTAAAATCATTAAGTGTTGTAATCCAGTAAGAACAGCTTTCACCAAAAATTCTTAATTCCAAATTTGATTACTTTTTTGCTGGGAAGTTTAATATGCATTTAAATTTTTTCGATTCGGAGCAAGGACGTGAATAATATCCTCCAACAGCTTTGTCGAATGGCAAAAAATAAAATAAGTTTACGAACGTAAATGAAATTTGATACATTTTCTTTTATGTATTTAATATTCTGGAGCTTTATTTCAAGTTCATTTTTAATAAAGCTTCGTTTTGTTTTATATTGAAATATATAGATTAAAGAAAAAAATTTCTTTAAAGTTCTTTATTTAATAAAATTAAAAAATTGGTTATTAACCTTCGCTGTCATAGTCATCAATATCATCATCAACTCCCAGATTTAGGGATTCATATTCTTGTCTAATTATACAGTAGTATATCCTACATAAATTTCTTCTTTGATTTTGTTAAGAATATTACATATCATACAAACTATAATTCCGGTGACCATTCATCCTTTTTTTAAAACGACAGTCTTTTTTTAACGCGATGCCCTGTTAATTTTTTTTTCAAGAAAAGTATAATTTTTTCATAAATTGTCCTGAAATTTTCTTTTATTATGATTATTATATTTTTAACTCCAAAACTATAAGTTTTAATTTCTCAAAACCCGAAAATATCAACATCAATACAATAGAAATTATAATCCTCCAAAATTCGAATTACCTGGCAACACTGAAAGAAGTACATAATAACTGTAGCAATAAGGAAAAAGTGCTTAAGTCATACTTTACTGTTTTGCAGGAGAGCACTTTTAAGCTTTTACGTCGATTTTCAGAAATTTATGTCTTTTACATTTAACTTGGGCAATTCTGTGATAATCTTTATTTTTTTAAGCAAACGTCATTTTACACACTATAAATAATACATTTAAGTTGAAATATACCAAAGTATAACCTCAATTAAGCTGTTATTCCAAATGAGATGAGAAGTCTAAAAAAGATAAGTCGAAAGTTATAGTGCTGTAACTTTCTGAATAATTTCACAAATTAACTGAGATTTCGCCCAGAGGCACTTTCAAACATAGAGATTACAGAGGTGCCATAAACTCAAACTCAGCTTATCTCGACTTAAGCACTTTTTCGTTTTTGCCACAGATATAATCTTCAATGCGTCGAATTTCTTGTCGAAAATACAAAGAACGCCACATGCCTAGATCAGTTAATTGGGACCTTCTGAATATTAAAAACGCTGTAATTTTTTATCAAAGTACCGTTTTTTTAGATAACGGTAGTTTTGAATTTTTCGGTGTATAGTCCTTGTGGAGCCCAACCGAAAAGTCCGATCGAGATAAATGGCATATCGTTGAAAAGGTAATTAAATGCCTTTTCCGTCGATATGCTGCAAAATCTGACAAGAAATGGCTGAGTTATGGCACCTCAAAGTTTAAAATTTGCCTATTTTTCACGTTTATTTAAAAATTTTTCATTTTTGTTTCGTTTTTTTTTTCTACGTTATAGTAAATATCTGGAATGTTTTATTTTTTTACCAAATAGTTTATTTAATTACCAACATTTTAAGTTTAATTTGAAAAAAAAATTATGAAAAATAAGGTTTTTGTTAAGGATTTTATGGAACGACAATATTTTAATTTTCATTGCTCACACACTATATTCGGCGTAAATTCAAAAAATTTAAATTAAAATGACGAGCGACTTGAACTTTTGCGTTTTTTTTTCGGACGGATCTTCGCGAATTAGGAACCAACAATAGTCCGCCATCATTTGTTCATCCCACCAGCCTTTGTAACGTCTCTCGATTTCTTCCATTTCTTGGTGAAATCTTTCACCTTGTTCATCAGTTTCGGAGCCCAAGTTCGTGGGGAAAATATTCAAATGACTGAATAAGAAGTGTAATTTAGGTGTCATATTTGAACCTAAAAGTTAAAAAGAATAAATTTTCAAATGATAACGGCCTTTTTGATATACATGCTTTCACTCAACGCTTATCAATGGCTGTGCTGAAGTAGTTAGCACGTTGACTACAAAACCGAAGGTCCTGGGTTCGATCCCTGTGTCCGACAGTCATTAAAAATAACAACACCACGCGTTTTTCTGATGTGCATTAGTATCCTTTGTATCATTTGTTGTAGGAAAAGTTTTATTGATGCAGGCATAAGGCACTGGTCACTAAAAACTATACTGACTTCATCAGATACTAATCCTAATGTAATCAGGCGCCCTCCTTCGTTGTGTAGCAGAATCATCAGCGAAGTAAAATAACTAATTAAAAAAGGCTACTAAACAAAGCTTCAAAAATTTAATTCGCCTCATTTGACACCAGAAGGCGCTGCAACACTGCATTATCAAAAATGCGTGCAAAGAGCAGAGTTGTAAAAGAATGAAGCTTTCCTCTATCTCTTCCTTCAAAAACCTGCCTTCTCTATCACTATCCATTCCCTATCACTCTCTGTCACTATCTTCTCTTCAACTAACAGGTAGCACAAAGGGACCATTGTATTGGACCCATGTGAGCTGGACTCTAAATTTCACCCTTCCTTACCAGCAGCCTGCTAACCTAACCTAACCTAACCTATTAGTATTGTTCTTAATGTGTAGAAAACATTTTTTCATATACACACAACTATGCATCTTCTTGTTCTATTGGTTTATTGAAAACAAAAGTGACGTAAAGCAAAATTTAAGTGTTTATAAAAATTTGTTTTAGAAATCAAATTAAAAGGTGAATTTAAATGTATTAAAAAGAATTTGCAAAAAAGATATAAAATAACAATCCATATTGTAAAAAAAAGAAAATGTTAAAATTAAAAAATTTTAAGCGAAAGTGCCAATTATGGAAATTGTTTTACCCTGAGGAAGATTTTGTGCCATCAGTTAAAGATTTGTCATACATGCAGATTCATTCGTAAGTGTTTGATTTTAATAATTCAGCGAAACATAAAATTTTTGATTAACATATGTGTATTTATTTAATAGAGATGGCAAAAAAAATCCCTAGTTGCTGGTGATATGCTGAACGAATAAATTAATTAATCCCGGTTATTGCATGTTTTTTAATTATAAGTTCCATTTTTTATATATTCGTTTAATAAAATACCAAAATGTGAACAAAATGTGCAATGTCATTATCAATGGAGTATACTAGAATAACTAAAATATGCTAGTGAGACTATATGTTTCCATTGTCTTCATATGGTCCTAAAGAACTATCCAATGACACGCACATGTTAAATGTCTATAGCAAAAAGCATTGAGTGGGGTATAATTAGTCAGTAGTACTGGCGACAAAGTCAATAGTGAATCATTACTGATTTGTCGGACCGATTAATGACTTTGCACTACAAAAACTTCATTTATTATTTTTTTATCCATTAAATATTATTATTATTGAAAATAATAACAATAAAAATGGCAGTTGTAATAATGCAAAGCTATATATCGGGCAGGCAAAATCACACTTTTAGCTAACGGCAAGTTGTGAAAGTGGTCCTCAGCTAGTTACTTTCATAAATCAAAATCAAGTTTCCAGCTCTGAAACCGTTTGTTTGATTTACCTGATTTTTGATACCATTTTAAGACCGAAGTCTCTGTAGTTTTTCTGGAAACCGAATTCACGTACATCAGCTGAATAGACGGACGGACAAACGGACATCGTCTTCTCTATTCATAAGGGCGCAGAATATACATACCTTATGGGTCGCATATGAATACTGAATGACAAACCTACAAATACCCTTTATCATTTTTGGTGAAGGGTATAATAATTTGTATTTTAAGAATTCTTTAGTCCACATTTGTATGGCAATTTTGTATTGACATACACTTCAAAACTAAATTATCTCTTTAGAAAACAGCAGTAAGTACTTACATTTATAAGCGTGTTTAATAACGCAACTATGAATTAGGACTTAAGTTTGTTTTCTCTCTCTTTTGGGATTATTAACATTTTCCTTATTTTCTATTGAATTAATGTTACAAATATTACTATGGTTTCAGTAAGACCAGTCGCACTAAATCAATTTACTAAAAGTAATGAGTTTTTCTAAGTAATTCGATTTATTTCTTTTTCTTATACAGTTTCCTTATTTTTCCAAATGTTATAATACATAGTAAGAAAAAAGTATATAGTTCTTGTTTTGAGTTTCTTTAAAGATTCGTTAGAAAAATATAAGCTATTGAATAAACGAGTATATATGTAGATACAAACGTACAATATAATTTTGTCGGAGGAATTTTCATACTCATACACAATACAAACATAATTATTTATAAGTTATCACTCTGTTTATAGTTAATAAAATTTTTAATGCTATACTATAAAACCTACTTAATCTCAGGGATCTTAAAGTATGTTTAAACATGTTCGCTTTTTCGTGTTTGAATTTAAATGTACTATTTTACCAATCGGTTCACAAAAAAAAATAACCCGGATCCAATTGACTTTATTTCTCATGAAAATGAGAGCCCGTAACACCTAACCTAATAACTTAAGCGAATCGGTTAAGTAATTTATAAAAAACCACAATAAGCGCCACGACGTTTGTTCACGTTGTCTTTGCACTTTTCATTGAATAAAAAAATTTCTTACAAAATCGACATTTAACAAGAATTGCAACTGGAACTAAGTGAGAAATGAAAGTTTCCCGAATAAATGAAAATCTTCATCAACACGTTTGAATTTTTTTTCGAACAATGCGCTTTTTAAGCTTTTAATTTAAATCGTTTTAATTTAATTATAATACTTTATTTACGCAACAGTGTCGTTTAAGGCTTTTACAAAACCAGGATGTTAACTTCACTCTGGTTAACACAAAATTGATTTTAAAGTGCTTCACTTGGCTGTCCATACGCGAATAGGTTCTTAGCTGACATATTGAAACCCCTTTCTAAAATCAAATCAAGCAGGTATTACATAACTAACATCTGATATCGGCAAGGATATCCACTGTCGCTGCAAACCCTACATAAAGAAAATTTGTATCGCGTGGGCTCTACATACGGTTTGCTATGAGGTTGAACAACAGCTGTAATAAACATATTATCGTTGAAATGCTTTACTAATACTTAAGTGATTAATGGGGGAATAGATGCAGACGTCAGTAACAGCTTAAGCAAGCTAGAAGTGTTTTTGGGTGGTTTAGAATAACACTTCTCAGTACACAAATTTAAAAAACTACAAAAAAAAAAAGAATATTCACTGATGCTACAAGTTGTCATAAATAAATGCGTACGAAATATATGGGGAATATTTGGACCAAGCTCAACCACCAACGAAATCCTGTGGAATATTGAAAATAAAAAACCCTAGAAATACAGTTCAAGACAAAAAGGTGGATAGGTATTGGTCATACATGGCAAAAGCCATCAAAGGACTCAAGGATGACCTTATAATGGAATCCACAGGGAATCAGAAGATCGGATCGCGTATGCATAATATGAAGAACACTTTCAAAGAATCTAGCCAAAATAAGTAAATCCTGGTACTATGTTAAGATAAATTCTAATAACATATATTATTGTTAATTTAAAAAGTTAAGATTTTAAAAGTTATTTTGCCTTGTGTCCATGTAGTAAGACTATTTTCCTTTTAGATTTTAGCGACCTGTATTTACGGCATATCAGGGTCCATGATAAACTAAATGGCTAGTGTTATGTTGTAACTCTGCCGAAGTAAAAAAACAGTACAACAACAGGCATGTACATAGTATATAGGAAATAAAAAACAATGGACAACGTTTTAGTTGAGGATGCTAAGATTTGGGTATAATTTGATATTTTCTAATTAAAAAAAATTATTTTTAGTTTGTATTATTTTACATGTAATAGTTAAAGCCAATTAAACCGATTCTAGTATCAAAAGCGCATTACCAAGTTTCCTTTTGCAAATCGGACAATATTTGACTTCTCCATTAGCTGAACAGTGGACCGAGTTTGGTAAAAAAAAGTTAAAATTTTAATTTTTGTTCTCGAGTACTTCCTAAACTGCAACCAAAAGCCCATAAATGTAGTAGAATTTTATTTAGCTCTTAGATAAGAAAATGTCGTGGTGTGTCATTTGTTTTGTAGCCAATCCACTAAAGGCAGAGTCACATAGAATCCGTCACAAGAAATACGTCTTTTTTTTAAATGACATTAATGCAACGACGCATAAAGGACATTACCTTTTTATATTGCTTCTGAAAAATTATTGAGTGTTCCTAAGTCGATGAAGCATAAATGCGTACTATGGTTGAACTATTAAAGCTGGAAAATAAGAAAAATCAGACAAAGGGAAAAAAGTTCACCACGGAGGAACTAACTCTTCCTCTGAAAAATTAAATTGTTTTCTTAAGTTTCAAAAAAATAAGTTTGGACCCAGGACATCACAAAAATCACAGAATTTTCAAACATGTTTACGACTTAAAACATTTTTTATGTACTTTTTCTTTTCGTCTATGCCTGTATGAGGCGTTTTTTATGTATTTTTAATATATTTGCTACTATTGTTGTTACTATAATTATAAATTAATTTTTATACCCTTTAACGAAAAATGGTAAAAGGGTATATATAGGTTTGTCATTCCGTTTGTAATTTCTAGAATATTAATAAGCGACACATAAAGTATATATATTCTGGATCCTTATGCATAGGGAAGACGAAAAAGCGATGTCCGTCTGTCTGTACTTGAAATCGGTTTTCCTAAGCTCCCAGAAGAGCTAGAGACTTCGTTCTTGGACTGGTGTGTCAGAAATTTTCCGAAAAATTTTGCTATTGAAAATCAGCAAAATCGAGCAGACGGTTTCAGAGCTGGAAAACTCAAACTCTATTTTCCCATAGAAAATAACTACCAAAAACAAGTTTTTATTACTTTTTTATTAAATTAACTTATTTTATACTTCGGTATGAATAAAATTGGTATTTATAATTAAAAAAAAAATTTAATAATTTAAAAAATTAAAAAAACTTTTCCAGGGTTGGAAAACTTTAACTTTTTTCATAATAATTAAACATATTTCATGTTTTAGGAAGAAGGCTATTTTCTCAGGAACGGTAAGAGCTACGAGTCTGAAATTTGGACAGAGTATGTAGAACTTTGATCGGTACAACAACAAATACATGAGAATTAAAACTTAAACGGTGTTCCAAAACGAGCAACGAAAAATGTTAAAATCCCATGTAATATACATACAATTGTATGTACAAATGTACATATGTATATGGACACTTGAAATTTGTAAAATTAGTGGATTTTTATATAGGCTACAACAATTAACACTAAAATTAAAAACATTTAAATTAAAGGGTGGTCCATCAGTTAATGCAATTTTGACTATGTAATTTTGACAAAATGCTATATCTTGAAAACCGTAAGAGTTAAACTCTTGAAATTTTCAAAAAAGGTCTAACTAAAAAATCCGAAAATTATAAAATCGCCAAAAATTTTAAAAAATCGCCAAAACGAAAAAAATCACCAAAATGAAAAAAAAAACGCTAAAATAAAAAAAAACGCCAAAATCCGAAAAAAATCGCCAAAACGAGAAAAACGTGTCAAAACTAAAAATAAATTTCCACAATGACAAAAAAACGCTAAAACGCTATTGAAAATCAGCAAAATCGGGCAGACGGTTTTAGAGCTGGAAAACTCAAACTCTATTTTCTCATAGAAAATAACTACCGAAAACAAGTTTTTATTACTTTTTTATTAAATTAACTTATTTTATACTTCGGTATGAATAAAATTGGTATTTATAATTAAAAAAAATTTAATAATTTAAAAAATTAAAAAAACGTTTCCAGGGTTGGAAAACTTTAACTTTTTTCATAATAATTAAACATATTTCATGTTTTAGGAAGAAGGCTATTTTCTCAGGAACGGTAAGAGCTACGGGTCTGAAATTTGGACAGAGTATGTAGAACTTTGATCGCTACAACAACAAATACATGAGAATTAAAACTTAAAGGGTGTTCCAAAACGAGCAACGAAAAATTTTAAAATCCCATGTAATATACAAACAATTGTATGTACAAATGTACATATGTATATGGACACTTGAAATTTGTAAAATTAGTGGATTTTTATATAGGCTACAACAATTAACACTAAAAATAAAAACATTTAAATTAAAGGGTGGTCCATCAGTTAATGCAATTTTGACTATGTAATTTTGACAAAATGCTATATCTTGGAAACCGTAAGAGTTAAACTCTTGAAATTTTCAAAAACGGTAAAACTAAAAAATCCGAAAATTGTAAAATCGCAAAAATTTTAAAAAAATCGCCAAAACGAAAAAAATCGCTAAAATCAAAAAAAAAAAAACGCTAAAATTAAAAAAACGCCAATAACCGAGAAAAATCGCCAAAACAAGAAAAACGTGTCAAAACTAAAAATAAATTTCCACAATGACAAAAAAACGCTAAAAACATCAAAAATCGCCAAAACTGCTTATATGAACAAAAATCCCCAAAAATTAAAAAAATCGCCTAAATGAAAAAAAAATCGCCAATATCAAAAAAAATTGCCAAAACGAAAATAAATCGCCAAAATTAAAAAAAACGCCAAAAACCGACAAAAATCGCCAAAACAAAAAAAATTGCCTATAAGAAAAAAATCCCCAAAAATTAAAAAAATCGCTTATATGAAAAAAAATTCGCAAAATCTAAAAAATCGCCATAACGAAAAAAAAAACGCCAAAATTAAAAAAAGGCCAAAAACTGAAAAAAATCGCCAAAACGAGAAAAAAGTGTCAAAACAAAAAAAATCCCACAATGACAAAAATCCGCAAAAATCGCAAAAAAAAATGCTTATATGAACAAAAATCGCCAAAAATTAAAAAAAATCGTCAAAATCAAAAAAATCGCCAGTACGAAATAAAAATCGCCAAAATTAAAAAAAAACGTCAAAAAACCAAAAAAAATCGCCAAAACAAAAAAATTGCCCATATGAAAAAAATTGCCAAAAATTAAAAAAATCGCTTAAATGAAAAAAAATCGTCAAAATCAAAAAAACCGCCTAAACGAGAAAAAAGTGTCAAAACTAAAAAAATTGCCAAAAAGAAATAAAAACGCCAAAAGCCAAAAAAAAAATCGCCTATATGAAACAAAATCGCCAAAAAATAAAAAAATCGCCTAAATGAAAAAAATTGTCAAAATCAAAAAAATTGCCAGAAGGAAAAAAGTCACCAAAATTAAAAAAACGCCAAAAACCGAAAAAATTGTCCAAGGCCAAAAAAAAATTTGCCTTTATGAAAAAAATTCGCCAAAACTAAAAAAAGCAGCAAAACAAAATAGATCCCCAAAATTTAAAAACCACCAAATTAAACATAATGCCAAAAACCTAAAAATTGCACTAGAGAAAAAAGTATGAATTTTTTCACAAAATTAATATCTATGTACCTGCATATCTCTGTGCTTATGTATGTATCTCTATACTACATAGACGCACTTTGGTAAAGGGTATATAAGATTCGGCACAGCCGAATATAGCACTCTTACTTGTTTTTTATTATTTTTATAATCATATTTATTAGATGTGTAAATATTGGCATAATTAATTTTTTAAATTTCTTCCCGAGTTTCCTCAAAGCCCAAAGATAATGGCTGTATGTAGAGTTATCTCCTTAACTGTATGTAAGTAATTAGAGTAGTGATTTTTTACATTATGAATTTTTATGTTTTTCCATTTTCTCCAATACACCCGGAGAAAAAACCGCTTAAAATCAATAAAACCAATATTGAAGTAATAAGAAACATTAACGAAAGTGGTAGTCATGTTGAAATTTCATATTTCAATATGGAAAATATTAATTTCCATTATTAATTTATTCATTTTATTAATTTTTAATTACACATTTTCTATTATATTGAACATTATTGAATTAATGTGATGCGTTCTTATTATTAAGTTGCAGCTTTTCCCTGAGTGTAGCAATATTATATAAGTAGGTGTGGCATAGCAAAACATGACGTAGAGTAAATCTCTGAAACATTTTTTGCAACTTTTTAATCTAATTTGTCTTGCAATATCTTTTATTGAGAAATAAATAAAAAATATGCAACTTATGCATAAAAGGAAATTCATTTTTATATTTAAATATGTGGTGAACTTTAAAAGTGAGAATACAAAAAGTGAAAATTTGTGTATAAAAATTAATTAGGCAAATCTTTCACCAGCTGTCCAGTTTTGCGAAAAATAAACAATGTGAAAACGACAAACAGACAAAAGCACATACGGCAGGCAAGCTAACCAATTTAAGCTTCTAAAAATACTAAATTGACATATGTCTGTATATATATATTAAATTCATCAGTACGACTGAGTGAATACAAACGACAGTATATTTTCTAAACGATTAAATTTGGCCAAGAATTCACTGATGCGTGAAGCTCCAAGTGCGGCAAGGTGATAACAATTGACATCAAATAGAGATAAGCAAATGCACAAAAAAGTATGTGCGTAAATTAACGCAAATGAAGGCAATTTGTGCAAAAATAATATTTATTAAATGTAAAAATATAAAAAATTTAATCAGCTCATGTCATGTAAGTTTTGGTTTTTTCATTACTTATATAAGCAATATAATAATTCTTAAAAAGGACCTTTTATTAGTTTTCGCATAATAAACTTAGACAAAAGGACATAAATTTGTGAAACAGATACTATCAAAAAATGCAAAATGTTCATGTTTTTATTTGATGCTCGTTTATGCCAGTCATAAAGTTTTAAATTATTTCTCGCACCATACATACGCACATAGTGTAAGTATTATTTTAAAAAAATATTACATTACAATATATTTTACAGCACAAGTTTTTTATTAGTTCAAGTTGCAAAAATTAATTGCTTACCAATAATTTTGCGTGGAATCTAAATTTATCTCTTTTTGAAATATATTAGCTATAATAAAACTTGAATGCAATCAAAACATTCATTCTTGTTACATTGTTTAAATTAAAGATATATAAACACATCAAATATGTAGTATAAACAGAAGATAAAAGTTAAATAAACACTATAAGATTCTTGCGAGTTGAAAATTTATGGTTTTTTAACCAAAGTACTTATGCTAGAAAAATTTTTGTTGAGCAGTTATATATGTATCTGTGGATTTTCTTAATATCCATTAAATTTTTCAGAACACTTTTTATAGCCAAAGACCTTCTATTTTACATAATGGACTTGGTATTAAATTTGTTAAGCCTTTCTTTAATTTTTTTAAGAATTCTAATGATTTGGTGGTGAATTTACATAACATAAATATATTTTCCTCTGTTGTCTATATTTGTGTCTAGCTTTGTTGAGATACACATCGATGGCTTAATATAAAAAAGGTGGAACTCGAATTTTCGATATTTTATAGGAGAAGCAAAAAACTGAACAAAAACTAAAGCATTTACATGCACGAATAATTTTTTAAGATACCATAAGCCCTTGATTCTTAACTGTAACGTACGAAGATCTTCAAGGAGGGAGGCAATTATATGTTGCCTCCCAGAAAATGTTAAAAACGCGATTTCGGAAGAAATTAAGATATGCCCTTTTTTAAGCCATCGATATATTCAATGGATCACGACCTGTATACACCCTATAGGATAATTTTCAAATACATACGAAAACTTATATATAATAAAATTGTGTGATATTTTTATCCTTGGTCCAAATGTAATGGGGATATATAATCTACAATTCATTTTTTAAAAAATTATGAAAACTGATTGATCAAGTTCTGGCAATAGTAATTAAAACTAACTTAAAATGGTTAGATATATGGAGCCAAAAGAGCTTATATTGAAGATAGGTTATTTTTTTTTTTGGCGAAAAGTGGAATGCGCATGACCGGTTTGCAGTCTATCAATGCAATTTTTACACACAAGTTAGTTTCAATGGCCAGTATAACGGAAACTGCCGGTGGAGTGAATAAAAGAAATACCTTCGGCAATTTTTTAAATGTGCAACTCGAAATACGTTGTACTATGTAGATCAAAACAACAAAATATGTCAAATTAAGTTCCAAATCGCATTATTCACGTCACTAAGGCCCAAATTTACAGTCATTAGTTAACTAATAGCAATAGTTTAAACAAATAATATTTGATTCACAGTTCTTTCTTTACCATTAGTTAAACCGTCAAATGTCATTGTTGTATTGTAAAGATTTTTATACACTTTTCACACATACGCTTTCAACCATCTTCTTTGTATTTAGCTGTAACACATTCTTTTTACTTTATTTCTTATTATGCCCAAATTTACAGTAATTGATTAACTAATATCAATAGTTTAACCAATAGTATTTGATTCACAGATCTTTGTTTACCATTAATTAAACCGCCAAGTGTCATTGGTTAACAAAATAGTTAGACAACAGCTGATTCGTTGCAAACTTTATTATTATCAAACATTTTATTTGTATTCAGGTGTAACACATTCTTTTTATTTTATTTTCTATTATAGTTTGGTTTTTCCAAACCAATTTCAGCACTAGTTCAATATCTTGCACGGTAAAGTTAGATGAGCGCGCACTGTTTTATCCATTTTTAAGAAATAATATATCAAATGTAAACAAAAACCATATGCTATAGCAGAGCAACTTTATTGTTTAATTGTTTATCTTGTTTATCTAATTTTTCGACCTTTTGTTCAATGAAACTATTTTTTTAAGCTTTAGGTCAGTAAATTTTATAAATTTCTTTATATTTTTATTTTTATATCGATATTTCGTTAACCTTTGGTTAACTTCAGGATTATTCTTGTTTTTATATTTTGATAGTTAGTTTTCGTCTTTTTTTCTTTTAATACACTATGAATATGAAGTATTAGTTAAACAATAGTTATCAGTTATCACTGTATATTTGGCCCAAAAAAGACATTTGCATGAAAACAAAAACAACATTTTGAACATTTATGTATTTTTTTATTAAACCCTTTACCAAAAAATGGTAAGAGGGTATATATAGGTTTGTCATTCCATTTGTAATTTCTACAATATTAATAAGTATATACATATATTTTGGATCCTTATGCGTAGGGAAGACGAACGACAACGTCTGTCTGTCCGTCTGTCTGCTAGGCACTTAGTCCTTGAACTGATGTTTCGGAAATAGTCCGAAATAGACTGGTATTGAAAATCAGTAAAATCAAGCAGACGGTTTCACAGCTGGAAGACTCAAACTTTATTTTGCCACATAAAAGTAACTACCGAAAAAAATTTTATTTTTTTGTTATATAAACTTATTTTATACTTCAGTGCGAATAAAATTGGTTGGAAAACTTTAACTTTTTTCCTATACAAAACTAATTTACTAAAACAAATTCTTAAAAGAGAGATGTTGGTGTAAGAAATCAGAAAAATCACAATGGATGATTCCACGGTTGGGAAACTTACAGTTTATGTGATATAAAAAATTAACCAACGAAAACTAATTTTAATTTTTTTATTAAATAAACTTATTTTATACCTCCTAGCGAATTAAATTGGAATTTCAAATTAAAAAAACAATAAAATAAATTCAGTGAAGTGCGGCTTTGACCCGCGCACGAAGGGTTCCGTATGGGCACGAAACATGTTTCGGTTTTAAGCGTTTATTTTTAGTTTGGGGGTTTTTTGAATTTATTGGCGCTTTCTGAGTTTTGGCACTTTTTTCACGTTTTGGCGATTTTTTTTTGGTTTTTGAATATTGGTTTTTTTAATATTGGCGATTTTTATTATTTTGGCGCTTTTTTTATTTTGGCGATTTTTTTATTTTGGAACTTTTTTTTTCGTTTTGAGGATTTTTTTCGGTTTTTGGCGTTTATTTTAAATTTTGGCGATTTTTTTCGCTTTGGCGATATTTTTTAAATTTGGCGATTTTTTTTTTAATTTTGGCGATTTTTTTTCATATTGGCGATTTTTTTTCACATAAACAATTCTTTTGGTTTTGGCGCATTTTTCGCGTTTTGGCGATTTTTTTTTCGGTTTTTGGCGTTTTTTTTCATTTTGGCGATTTTTTTCATTTAAACGATTTTTTCGAATTTGGCGATTTATTTTAGTGCTAGAATTTTTTTTAATTTTGTCGATTTTTTTCGATTTGGCGATTTTTTTTAAATTTATGGCGATTTTTTTCAGGTTTTGGCGATTTTTTAAAATTTTTGGCGATTTTATAATTTTCGGATTTTTTAGTTTTACCGTTTTTGAAAATTTCAAGAGTTTAACTCTAACGGTCTCCAAGATACAGCAATTTGTCAAAATTACATAGTCAAAATTTCATTAACTGATGGACCACCCTTTAATTTAAATTTTTTAATATTTTAATGTTTATTGTTGTAGTCTATATAAAAATACACTAATTTTACAAATTTCAAGTGTCAATATACATATGTAAATACAATTGTATGTATATTACATGAGATTTTAACATTTTTCGTCGCTCGTTTTGGAGCACCCTTTAATTTCTAATTCTCATGTATTTGTTGTTGTAGTGGCCAAGGTTCTACATGCTCTGTCCAAATTTCAGGTCCGTAGCTCTTACGGTTCCTGAGAAAATACCGTGTGACGGACAGCGCGCTGCAGCGTAGCGAAAACAATAGGGTTCCTTTTTTCACCTTTGGTGTACGGAACCCTAAAAAGACGTTGCCAGGGTTGGAACACTTTAACTTTTTTCTTATACAAAAGTAAGTAACTAAAACAAATTTTCCCCTTTTCTCTATAAATTATTCATATCTAATATTCTTAAAAGAAGGAAACTAGAGTAAATAATCAAAAAAAAATTCTAAAGGATGATTCCAAGGTTGAGAAACTTCCACTTTTGGTGATATATAAAAGTAACTAGGTGTAATTAATTTTTTTCTTTTTCTTTATAAATTATAGATATTTTACATATTGGAAACAAAATTGTGGTGAAGAAAATTATAAAAATAAAAACCACAGCTCCAGAGCTGGAAACTTTTAACTCTTTTTTCTGGATGTAAAAGTAACTAAATAAAATTAGTTTTTTTAATATCCTTTTTTCTTTGTTCACTTAACATACTTTATATAGTTTTTAAGAGCTACTAGATTGATATAAGGAATCAGAAAAATTGAAAAGGATAATTCTAGGGTTGGAAAATTAAATTTTTCTTGTATATAAAAGTAACTGGTCAAATTATTATTTTCTTTTTGTTTATAAATTATTTATACTTTATGTTTTAGAAAGAAATAATTTGGCATAAAATTTATAAAAATGAGATAGCACCAGACCTGGAAAACTTTAACTTTTTATGGAATAAAAAAGTCATTGAATAAAACTAATTATGTCTTTGGTAATTAAATATATTGTATATTTTAGATAGAAATAAATTAGTATTAAAAGTTAGAAAAATCAAAATAATTGTTCCAGGGTTAGAAATTGAAAAAAAAAATTGTTGGTAAAATTATAACCAAAAACAACTTCTTTTTCAATTAAACATATTTCATGTTTTAGGACGATTTTACTATATTTTTATGTTCAATTTTTTTTTAAGTATAAACGAAGGTTTGTGTCATGTTGCTTATTATGCTCTGAGCACAGTTATGTTTCAAATCGATGCTTTTTGATGGCAGCTTGTAATGAGCTCTTATTAATTTTGAGTAAATAGAGATACAAATAAAATTTATCGCTGAAGAACAGTCCTAACTATAAATTTAATTACTTAAAGGACATGTTCAGTTTCATTTAACTGAAAACGTTCCTTTGACTGAACAAAGTTGATAAAATTCTTTAGGAATAAACGATTACAAAATACCGCGATATATACCTTTTGTAATGGGATGTTTAAATTGATACATTTAATAATTTTGCAACATCAAAGATTATTACATAAGACAAGTTAGTTTACTTGCTACGGAGGTACAATACTAAAACTATTTTATAGGGTTATTAAATAGTAGCTTTTTTGGTATTGTATGACGTGACGTAGTTTACGACATGTAAAATATTTCTTAAATACTTAAAAAAATATTTGATCGAAAAATACCGAGACGTCACTTACAAAAAGAGCAAAAAATTATAAATTAAAAAAAATATGTTGTGTATGTGCTTATGTTTGCATCTCTATACTACTTATACGAACTTTGGTAAAGGGTATATAGGATTCAGCACAGCCGAATAAAGCACTTTTACTTGTTTTCATTCAAATTGTAAAAATTATGAAAGGCCAAGCAAGGGCTCAAGTTGTTGGTTTTTTTTCGATGAGAAAACGAAATATGAAAACAAATTTTTAAAATTAAAAAAAAATTGTATGAAAGTGATTTGGGCAATTTGGACTTAAAACTATTTATTATAAAGCAAATATGAACACTGATGAATTCAGACAATTAGTTACATGAAAGTATTCTTTAATGACTTCTTAGAAATCGGAGATTATTTTTGAGAAATATTTGATAAGCTATGGCGGAAAATAATAACGGCTAAACCAATTGAGTCAAGCCTAAAAGGAAGATTTTAAGCACAACTTTCACGTCGTGCAATGGAGATATAATTGATCTTAAGTTTTAAAATTGGACTTCATATTCTCCAACAGGGAAGAATAAAGAATATATTTTGGATGCTATGAAATAAGGCCCAATTAATTTTTGGCTTTATTGCATCTTGAATTTGGTTGGTTACACAGAAAAAACTAAATTTCTTTTTAGTAACCAAATTCATTAAATCAGTGAATATTTTGTGTGAATGCAGACCTTCAAAGAAATTTTTAGATTGTGATAACAATTTTGTAAAAATTTAGCTGAAAAAAATTTTTATTTTTATTTTATTAATTTATTATGGCATTAGATAAAAAAGTTAACTGAAACTCAAAATATTTTCAGTCAAATATATTAATAGGAACAGCAAAACATTTTTACAAATTTTTTTGTGCTACTCAGTAATTTTTTTTATAATTTACCAGCACATTCACCAAAAATTTTTTAATTATCAGAAAATAACTGCAAAAAAAGTTTGCAAAAATTACTTTAAGTATTTCAGAAAAAAATAACTGAATCAAATAAAACGTACAAATATTTGTTTTAACTTTCAAAAATTAGCTAGTCTTTATGGTTAAGCATTTCGTTCCCGATTTTGGAACTCGTCAGTACACTTCAACCCAAAAAATTTTTTAATTTAGCTATCAAACTCCGTATGTTTATAGTAAGACTCTCTTAACGCTATATTGAGAATCACAATATACAAACATAATAAGTTTGAAAACCGTAAACAAAAATCTTTACAAAAAAATAGAATATGTATTATTTTTATTTACTAAATAAATTTTTTTTTTTTAAATCTATAAAATAATTTGAAGAAAAAATTAAAAATAATCAGACAAATTTTTTTACAGTATATACAAATAAATTTAACTGAAAAATAACAAATTTAAATATCAAAAAAAATAAATCTAAAAAATTTTGTTACAAATTTACTTTATATAATTTTCATTCTGTACAGTTTTTTTTTACATAAAATAAATTTGGAACAAATAATTTACTGAAACAGTAAAAAATATTTACTGAAACTCAGTTTTATTTCAAAACACACGTTTGTTTGAAAATGTTTTGGGAAAAATTTTTTCTGTGTGTTATTTCATTGGTATTTTTCGATTGGGCTTTATTCCATTTTTATTTTGTGTTTTTTGGCGCTAAACTAAGGCCCCAGGAAATAACGCCCAAATAAGAAATAAATAAAAATAAAAAAAATAAAATTAAAGATTTTTTATTAGGCTTTATTTAATTTATTTGGGCTTTATTTCTTCTTGAGATTGGTTGGGCTTTATTTAATTTTTTTGGACTTTATTTCATCTTCAGTTTGATTTCATTGAGCTTTTTTAATTGGGCTTTATCTAGGCGCATAGCAGTGCGCCAGGCTAAGTTCCGGCCAATGCACGCAGTGTGTATATTTACAGGAAGCCATTCGAGCTATTTTTACAAAAAAAGTGTATATTTTAAGACATACTCACTGACCACTGACCACTGACACACTCATCAAATTGATGAAGCACTTCCGCTATAGCTAGAGATCTGAAGTTTTGTACACAAGTAGATATAGGTGAGCGATGAACTAAAACAATCTGAAAACCCGAAAATTTTAATCAGGAATGCGGCGCTACGTCCATAAAAATTAAAATTTGTGCCAGGGAGCTGGATTTTGGTGCACAAGTAGAAAAATCTGAAAATCCGAAAGTTCTTACCAAGGGTCCGGGGCTACGCCCATACAGTATAAAAGGCTATAATGTTTTGTTAAAAAAAGGAGGCATTAACACGCCCATACAGTTTAAACCTCCTATATCCTGTACTGCCGGTCAGCACATTTAAATGTACTATTTATGTAAATACTATTATCGGGTTTCAACGAAACTAAGCACTAGCCAAGGAAAACATCGGATTAAAAAAATTAGGCGGAAACACGCCCATAAGAAGAAAAATAAAAATTTGCGCTAGTGATCTGAAATTTGATAAACGAGTAGTTATAGATTAGCAAATTATTAGAAAAATCTAAAAACAAAAAACTGTTACCTATTAGGGCGGGGCTGCGCCCACAAGGCTCAGAATTTAAAAAACAAATCTAAGGCGTTAAACTCAAGCGATTTTATTGAAACTTGGCATACATGTTGCAATAGTAGAAGGCTATAAATTTTCGTTGAAAAAGTGGTCGTTAACACACCCATACAATTTAAGCCTCCTATTTCATGTACTTCGGGTCAGCACATTTGAATAAACTACATATTTATATATTTATTACCATCCGTTTTCGACGAAACTCGACAGGAAAGATAACTAATGGCTACAGCAGCTATTGAGATTGAAAAAGTGGGCGGTATCACTTCCATAAGAAGAAAATAAATAAAATGTACGCTAGTAAGCTGAAATTTAATAAACAACTAGGTCTAGATTAGCAACTAACTAGAAAAATCTGAAAATCAGAAGATTTTGACCAGGGGGCGGGGCTATTCCAATAAAGCACACAATTAAAAGAGCAAATTGAAAATATTTATCTAAAGCCATTTTATTGAAATTTGGCAATTTGGAATAATGCAAAGTTATAAAATTTCGTTGAAAAAAGTGGGTGTTAAGACGTCCATACAATTTAAACCTCCTATTTCCTGAACTTCGGATCAGCAGATTTAAATATACTATTTATTTAAAAATTATTATCCGTTTCCAACGAAACTTGACATGTATGATTCTCCCTGGCAAAAAATTTATTTCAAAAAAGTGGGCGGGAGTACGCGCGTAAAAATTAAATAGCAAAATTTGCGCTAGAGAGCTGAAATGTGATACGCAAGTAGGTCAAGATGTGAAACCAAAATCTTAAATATTTTAACCAGTAGTGGCAGGGGCCGCGATAGTTAAGTACTGAAGCCTAAACTGAAAGCTATAATCTTAAAAAGGGTACGATGATAATTGAGCGCTGCTCATAACAAAATCTTGATTTTAAAAAATTGACGGAGAGTGGGGGTGACGGCCACAACAATTCAAGCTAGAATTTGCACTAGAGAGCTTAAATTCCATACAAATATAAATCTAAATTAAACATCACCAAGAAAGATTTAAGATTCTGGAAGTTTCAATTGGGGGGCATGGACACGCACTTTAAGCTCAAAATTAAGAATTTAAGTTAAATGATTTACGAACAGGAAGAATCTGAAAGGTGCGATTGTTAAATTAAGGAAGTAGGGCTACGTTTATAAAATTTTTATTGAAATATTATACGGTAGAGAATTGAAATTTTGCAAAAAAAAAAAAAAATATGCTTAGGTAAGTTGCCAACTAGATAAATTTAAAACTTAAGCTACTGTATTGAATCTTTCCATGCATATTTCACTTCGTCTGAGCAGACTTTACTTATTTATATATTTTACAAATTTCTACTCAGATGACTCTTAAAATATTAATCAAATTACTCGGTCCTTATTATGACACAATGGTCCATATAACACCCTATAACCCATTACTTTATTTAACTCCGCCCCTTTTGAACTTGCGCGACATTATGAATAGAACTATAACAGACTAGAAATTTAAAGTTTAAAAGCTTTATTAAGAAAAACCTCCCAAAAAGTAGTCAGATCCTCACAAAAACATAAATGTGAGAAAAGGCCAAGTTTTTTTTCCAAAATTTAGGTCATCAAAAGTACTGAGATAAAAATTTTGACCAAGTTCGTGTTTGATATAATACGTATCACTGCAATATGGTTTGCATTATATAATTTTATAATCGTAAGGGTGTTATATAATTTCTAGATTATGAGCTAACTTGGCATTATTTTTACTCTTCTAAAAAAGGAGAAAATAATGTATATTTGTTCATTTCTTTAAATCGGGAAAAATGTTGTCAACTAAGCACATTATCTAGAAATTATGTAACACTCTTACGATTACAAATTTATATAATGCATACCATATTGTAGTGATAGGTATTGTACCAAGCACGAACTTGGTCAAAATTTTTATCTTACTACTTTTGGTGGCCGAAATTTTGGAAAGGAACTTGGCTTTTTTCACATTTATGTTTTTGTGAGGATTTCATTTACATTGGGTGTTTTTTCATATATATTTTTTTTTGCCTTATTTTATTTTATTGGGTTTTACTACATTGGAGGTTATTTTCTTCGGCCTTATTTGATAGCGCCTTGTTTTTTAAAAAATCTTCTCCTCGGACTTATTTCTAATATTTTTGTTTTATGTCATTGGGGTTTATTTCATTTCTTATTTAGGCGTTATTTCCTTGGGCCGTATTTTACAACGCCTAAATTTTAAACCGATGTAAATTTTTTATTTTTGTTATGTTAGTTATGTTCATGTTAGTTCACTTCATTTGTCTGTGTTTTATTTCAATTACAAGTTCTATAACTATTAAGAAAAACTTAATATATGTAAGTTTCTGCAACAGTTGTCCTCATTCATCTTTCGTTTTTGCAACCACATCAAATACACATTTACATCCATACAAACATGTCTTTATTTTGTGGTTTTGTATTTCTGCATGAGTTAAAAATCCAATATTCTCTTAATTAATTAGCAATGCCAATATAAATAACATTCATTTACAAAAACCATTTGAACAACTTCAAGAAAAGTATTTAATTTTTCTTTGGCAGTATTTGTATACCCTTCACCAAAAATGGTAAAGGATATAAATACATATGTACATATATAGGTTAATCATTCCGTTAGTAATTTCCACAATACTTATATTCGAACCATAAAGTATATTATTCTGGATCCTTATGAATACGGAAGACGAATAAGCGATGTCCGTCTGGTGTACGTGAAATCACTTTTCCGAAGCTCCCAAAAAAATTGGAGACTTCAGTCTTCGACTGGTGAATCAGAAATAGTTCCAAATAGATTGGCGTTGAAAATCAATAAAATAAAAAGGATGTCTGCAGTGCTAAAAATTTTAAACTTTTTTTTTGCCATACAAAAGTAACTAACTGAAAATAATTTTTGTTTTTGTTAAATAAGCCTATCTAGGCCAGGCCAAGTTCCGTCCAATGCACGCAGTGTGTATATATTTACAGGAAGCCATTCGTCGTGTTTTTACACCCCTGATAACTATGTTCGCCACCGTTGTAAACTTCTAAAATTTAATTGATAATTAGAATTAATTCATGTCACCTCATATACGAAGTTTGAAAGTTTTAGAACAAAAGGTTCCTGAGATATGGAGGTGCAAAAAGTGCTTATTTTAAGACATACTCACTGACTCACTGATCACTCATCAAATTGATGAAGCACTTCCGCAATAGCTAGAGAGCTGACATTTGATACACATGTAAGCAATTAGCTAGAAAAAATTTTAAAACCCAGAAATTTTATCTAGGGGTAGCCATGACACGCCCATAAAAATTAAACTTTGCGCTAGTGAGCTGAAATTGATTACACAAATAGAACTAGATGAGCAATCACCTAAAAATTTTAAAACCCGAAAATTTTTACCAAGGTGATTTTATTGAAATTTGCCACACATGTTGCAATAATACAAGGCTCTAAATTTTTATTGAAAAAAGTGTGCGTTAAAACGCCCATACAATCTAAGTATACTATTTCATGTACTTCGGGCCAGCACATTTAAATGTACTATTTATGTATTTACTATTATCCGTTTCTAACGAAACTAAACAGGAACGATAATCACTAGCCAAAGAAAATCTTAATTTAAAAAAAGTAGGCGAGAACACGCCTATAAGAATAAAAAATTTAAATTTCCGCTAGTGTGCTTTAATTTGATAAACGAGTAGTTATAGGTTACCAAACTACTAGAAAAATGCGAAAACCCGAAAATGTTACTTAGGAAGGCGGGGCTGGGCTCATAAGGCTCAGAATTTACAAAAAAAATTGGCATACATGTTGCAATAATACAAGGCTATACATTTTCGTTTAAAAAAAGTGGTCGTTGACACGCCCATAAAATTTAAGCCTATTACTTCATTTACTTCGAATCAGCAGATCCGGCGAAAAAATAATTTCTTTTAAAAAAGTGGGCGGGAATACTCTCATAAAAATAAAATAATTAAATGTGCGCTATAGAGCTGAAATTTGATACGCAAGTAGGCCAAGATGCGAAACCAACTAGAAAAATCAAAAAACCCAGATATTTTAACCATTAGTGAAAGGTACGACGCTAATATTGTACTGATACTTTAACTTAAAACTATCATTTTAAAAAAGAGTACGACGATAGTTGAGAGCTGCTCACAGCAAAATCTTGAGTTTAAGAAAGTGACTGATAGTGGGGGGTAACGGCCATAACATTTAAGGCCAGAATTTGCACTAGAGAGCTTAAATTCGATACACACATAAATTTAAATCGGAAATCAAAAAAAATATTTATATATCAATATTTTTTTCCATGAGGAAGTGCTCAAGTTCATTTTTATGCTGGCGAATGCCGTTTGCGTTCCAGAAACATATTTTTAACATGTTCATGGTTTGTTTACTAATGCTTGAAGCAGTGTATTCTGCATTCGCAGCATTTCTTGCATCATGCTCGTCATATTTGTTGTGAAGTTGTTTATAGTTAGCACCAGATTCTCAATAGTAGCTTCAAGGCGACTAAAGTTAAAGCCTGAGCTTGCATTCGCTGAATTGTTCTGCGGTGAAACATTTTGTGAGGGACTAGAACTAGCCTTAGCAGCATCGGCATACGATACACGTGAAGTAACTGGTTGACTTACTTGAGCAAAAGAGGCGGAGTACGCGTTTAATGGTTGGGCTGGGGCTAACTTAGGTTTTTGACTCTGTTTAACAAAAGAATATACAGGGCATCCTCTATAGTTAGCGGTGTGATTACCTCCACAATTACTACATTTTTTTTCTGCTTGTTCTTTTGGCTTAGTGCAGCTAGCAGTACCATGCAATTCACCGCAGATAACACAAACTGTAGGTAAATTGCAGTAAGTTTTTGTATGGCCATATTCTTGGCAATTATGGCACTGTACAGGACCTGAACGCTTACGTGGCTCTTCAACTGTGATTTTTCGGTGTAACAGAAACTTTACGCTATAAATTGGATGGGTTTCATTTTTTATCAATTGTATGTCATTCGGCTCCAGTTCAATGCGAAATAGGGGTTGGGCGACCTTTTCTCTGTTAATTATATTAGTAACATTTTTTACCTTAAATCCTTGGTCTAGAAGTGCACATTTTACTTCTTCGGGCTCAACATATGAATCTATGCCCTTTAGTACTATCTGTAGGCCTTTAGCACTCTTAAGTTGGTATGTGTAAAAGTTTGTTTTATTTTTTTCAAAATCATTTACAATTTTTCGAAAATTGTTTTCATCGTATATTTGGATTTTAGTTTCATCAATATTACCTCTTTTAATTGGAATTACGTGAAAAGTATTTTCCCCAATGGTCGACAGTAGTTTTTTTAGAAGCGCGTTAGAATTTTTTTCCCTCACATATATTGGTGGTGGCTTAAAAGACTTCTGAGATGATGAAGCGGTCTTCTCGTTATCGTCTTGCAATAATGAAAAACGATTTTATGCCACGAGAATAAATTTAAAAAACATGACGTATTTACATTTCAAGACTGCTTACGCAGGCCACTAATTTACATTATATAAATTTTGTACTCGTAGGGGTGTCATGAAATTTCTAGATAATGTGCTAACTTGGTACATAGAAAAAATTCTAATTCATTTATAAAAATTCACATTAAAACAATATTTCACGTTTAAATTTCTATTAAAAAAACATATTGCGAAAATTGGTAATTTTTGCTTTTTTTAAAGAAAAATATTATTGTAGAGCTCCAAAAAGGCAATTTTAATACTGCTTTCAAATCGCTGATTAGGAATCGAAAAGAAAACTTCTTACAATGACAAGCGTATGTTAAAATCATTAGAAATAATCTTAATTTGCAATACTTCCAAACCGGGTAAAATCGAAGTTTCCACATCTAACACAAAACAATCTTAAAAGCAAAATAGGAAAATGCATTAGCGGAAACTACAAAATATCAGTTTTCTTCGATGCTTAATGGTTTGAACATATTTTTGATGCAAAAGAAGGACACATAAGCTATTAAAGTTTTACAAATGATTCACGATTTATTCAACAATACATCGTATGTATACTTTTGCTGACTGAAAGAATAGGACACAAGTTTATTATTTTTAAAATGTTTGGAGGAAACGGTGCTAAGGGGAAATCTGTATTTGAATTTGTGTCTAAGTACAAATGATAAGTACACTAAAAATTCTCGTAAAAAATAGTTGAATTAAAAACAATGGAAATTCGTTTTTGTTGAGAAAAAAATATAAAAAAAATCAAGCGCAAAGAAAATATTTGATGTTAAGATTCTTTAAATTATTTTCGGAAAACAAAAGAATTTTAATTATTTAAACAGTAATTAAATCTTAAAATCAACTTAAAAATACCAATAAAAAGTTAATTTCAAAAAATATTTCTGCTTTTCATTAGTTTTTATGACTCTTTAATCCAAACAAAAAAGAATAAAGAAATAATTATAATTAAATATTTAGAAATCTCGGTTTTTCCATAAAGAAGAGTTCGTAAATAATTAAATTTTGTTATAAATATTTACTTACCAAATAAACTGTTGCTATTGTAGTTGTTTTATAGTGATGAATAAATAATATCAGCAGTAATTGACAGCAACATTCGCACGAGTATGCAGTGGCTGTTAATGGCAGCAACAGCAGCAATAACGATGGGCTATTAAGCAATTTTGATGATTTCGAACAATTGCTTGCTTGACAAGATAACGATGACTAGTGAGATTATTTTATTACAATTCAATAAAACTGCAATTGTGTGGACACACTTTGTGGACAGAACAAAATATAATAGAGCAGATCTGTATGCCAGCGTATGTTGGTGCGAGTAGCACGTTGTTAATAATGAGTTATTTGGTTATACGTACATAATTGTAAGAAATATGATGATTGATTTAATTTTTATTTTCTTTTTTATTGTACAAAAAATTATTACTAACACGGCTTTTTGTTGCGGCATAAAATTGAATTGTGGCATGCAACATCAGTGTAGCACCATCGTCGTCATCATTTAAATAGTCGTTGGTAGGAAATATAAAAAATAAAAAAATTTAGATGATTATATGACTGGCATTAATTGTGTTAACAAAGGTACTGTCACACTTGAAAAACATTTGCTCAGAAAAGCGTAACCACTAAATATTAGTGTAAGAAATCTTTATTCATACACATATTTATTAAGATAAACAGCTTCAAACATAGCTAATAGGCAATATTATAGAATCCAACATTATTGGAAACTGTTTAACTTATGCCTTAACGGTTTTCAACTTTGAAAATAGTTTGGTTGGGATTGATAAATTTGCATTGCCATTCTCCACTAAATTAACAGTTGACTTTTCAGTTGTGTTTTGGTACTGTCATTTACAACTCTGCGCAAGTTTGGTTGGGAAAAACGTTTAGTATACACAACTGCTTTTTAGTAGTTGGGTCTGTGGTTGGGTTTTTCTAGCTACAGGTTGATGCGATATAAAAAGCAGAAAAAGTGGAAAAATCGTAACTAGAAATATTTTTTATGCTTAATAAAATTTTTTCTTAACAGTTTCAGTATCGGCGGTGTACCAGGCACATACAAATATTTCTTTAAAAATGGTTTTAGGTGATCTAAAAATAACAAAGCGTTTCTTTGTTCTGCCGGGAATAACTATAACTAACTTTAAAAATCATTTTTTAAAGAATTATTTCTTTTTTTATTATTCCTTACCTTGCATTGGGTAGTTCAAGAGGATTGTAATCAGCACGATAGCGCATCTATCGTTTTCGTCGTCATAAAATAAATCTATTCATATTTGTATACATTTGGTATGCCTTCTTTGAACTAAAACACTAAAAACAATATATAAAAAAAATTTTATTTTTTTCCTGTCAAACTTGACATTTTAAGTTGGCAAGGCGATGACAATTTCAACTAAAAAACAGTTGTGGTTTGTAATACTAAAACACAATTTGGTTGTGTGTATATTTGGTCTACTCTTAGACGACCGAACTGAATTTAGTGGAGAACCGTGATACGGGCATTAATAAATTCGTGTCTGGATCGAAAGGGTTTTCATTAGTATTAAGTGATTACGTTCTTTTGGGCAAATGTTGGCCAAGTGTGACCATACCTAAACAATACAGCAGTAAATGTAAAATTAATTTAAATAAATGTGTTTAAAAAATTTTATTTTGGTACATATCGAGCCTTGAGCGCAACATTATCGTAACCGCCAATAACCAAACTTTAGAGAAGAACGTTTTTTTTTTCGATTATTTCCAAATGTATGGATATAGTTGAAAATGTTTTAATGCAGTTTGCGATAATTTTGTCTTGGCCAGTGATTGGAAGCAAAAACAATTTGGTATTTTAATATTTGGCACTACTTATGGCGCTTACGATAATTTTTTTTTATATTAATGGAGGAATTTAAAAAATTTTGTCGCTTACCATATTTTTCTTTATCTGTTTACTTATTTAATAGAAAAAGAAATTGGTACATTTCGTTTTTTTTCAATCTGATTACAATTATGTTGCCAAAAGTAAAAACAACAATATTCTTTTGCTAATAAATAGGCACTCGTATTATTATAAACAGTGTTATTTAAATATTATTAAGTGTTTTATTAATAATTATATTAGGTATTTAGTGGTTTTTGTAAATATCGGAATCTTTTAATTTGTTACGGGCTTCCGTATTTATATTTTTATATTTTTCTCAAATAATGCATTTGTCTTGTTTGTTTTTAAATATCTTGCGAAAAATTAATAATGACAGGGTTAATGTTTATTGGTGAGAAGACTTTAAAGCATCCACGTAAATTTTGTAAAAATTTGCCACATTATGCTAGGAACACAATTAGGACGAACAACGAATTTCGTCCACATCGACGAATTCGTCGATAACCATTCGCTTGCGTAAATTCGTCGCGTGAAGCACAATAACGACGAATTTACTCACCGAATTCTTCTCTCATATTTGATAAAGTTGGTTGTTGTGTGTACAAAAACAGGGAGAGAGAGAGAGAGTGAATTTTCTCTCAATTTTGATTTTTCGTCGTTCGTCGGCGTACAAAATAGAAATAAATCTATCTCACACAATGTGTTTTATTTTTTATGACGAAAGTTCGAATCGAAAAATTCGTCTTTCGTCCCAGTTGTGTTCCTATAATTACGTAGTTCCTCCGATAAATACAATTTATTGCTTTTGTTTTGACAATAATAGGGTGAAACCACAGGAAGTTTTTCAATAAAGTCACAAACTAATCGCGTTTGTTCTTCACTAAATTTATTGTGCACTTTCTTTTTTATACCCTTTACCAAAAAATGGTAAAAGGGTATATATAGGTTTGTCATTCCGTTTGTAATTTCTACAATATTAATAAGAGACACATAAAGTATATATATTCTGGATCCTTATGCATAGGGAAGACGAACAAGCGATGTCCGTCTGTCCGTCTGTCTGTAGGTGAAATCGGTTTTCCCAAGCTCCCAGAAGAGCTAGAGACTTCGTTC
Source organism: Tachina fera (assembly GCA_905220375.1). Lineage (NCBI taxonomy): Eukaryota > Metazoa > Arthropoda > Insecta > Diptera > Tachinidae > Tachina > Tachina fera. The sequence goes on from LR999967.1 coordinate 67,286,751, forward strand.
TTGGACTGGTGTGTCAGAAATTTTCCGAAAAATTTTGCTATTGAAAATCAGCAAAATCGAGCGGACGGTTTCAGAGCTGGAAAACTCAAACTCAATTTACCCATAGAATATAACTACCGAAAACAAGTTTGTATTACTTTTTTATTAAATTAACTTATTTTATACTTTGGTATAAATAAAATTGGTATTTATAATTAAAAAAAAAATTTTAAAAACTTAACATACTAAAAAACGTTTCCAGGGTTGGAAAACTTTAACTTTTTTCCTAATAATTAAACATATTTGATGTTTTAGGAAGAAAGCTACTTTCTCAGGAACGGTAAAAGCTACGGGTCTGAAATTTGGACAGTATATGTAGAATTTTGGTCGCTACAACAACAAATATATAAAAGTTAAAAATTAAAGGGTGTTCCAAAATGAGTGACGAAAACTTTTAAAATCCCATGTAATATACATACAATTGTATTATGTATGTACATATGCATATTGACACTTGAAATTTGCAAAAATTAGTGTATTTTTATATAGGCTACAACAATTAACACTAAAATTAGAAAAATTTTAATTAAAGGGTGGTCCATCAGTTAATGAAATTTTTACTATGTAATTTTGACAAATTGCTATATCTTGGAAACTGTAAGAGTTAAACTCTTGAAATTTTCAAAAACGGTCAAACTAAAAAATCCGAAAATTATAAAATCGCCAAAAACTTAAAAAAATCGCCAAAACGAAAAAAATCGCCAAAATGAAAAAAAAACTCTAAAATTAAAAAAAAACGCCAAAAACCGAAAAAAGTCGCCAAAACAAACAAAAAAATGCTTATGTGAACAAAAATCGCCACATATTAAAAAAAAATCGCTTATATGAAAAAAATCGCCTAAATGAAAAAAAATCGCCAAAATCCAAAAAAATCGCCAAAACGAAAATAAATCGCCAAAATTAAAAAAAACGCCATATCAAAAAAAAAATTGCCTAAATGAAATAAAATCGCCAAAAAATAAAAAAATCGCCTAATTGAAAAAAATCGCCAAAATGAAAAAAACGCCATAAACCGAAAAAGTCGCCAAAACAAAAAAAATGCTTATGTGAACAAAAATCGCCAAATATTAAAAAAAAATCGCCTAAATGAAAAAAAATCGCCAAAATCAAAAACAAAATCGCCAAAACGAAAATAAATCGCCAAAATTAAAAAAAACGCCATAAACCGAAAAAAATCGCCAAAAACCGAAAAAAGTTGCCAAAACAAAAAAAAATGCTTATGTAAAAAAAAATCGCCAAATATTAAAAAAAAATCGCTTATATGAAAAAAATCGGCAAAATCCAAAAAATCGCCAAAACGAAAAAAAATCGCCAAAACGGAAATAAATCGCCAAAATTAAAAAAATAAAACGCCAAAAACCGGAAAAAGTCGCCAAAACAAAAAAAAAATCGCCTAAATGAAAAAAAATCGCCAAAACGAAAATAAATCGCCAAAACGAAAATAAATCGCCAAAATTAAAAATAAAACGCTAAAAACCGGAAAAAGTCGCCAAAACAAAAAAAAAATTGCCTATATGAAAAAAAAATCGCCAAAAATTAAAAAAATTCGCCTAAATGAAAAAAATCGCCAAAACGAAAATAAATCGCCAAAACGAAAATAAATCGCCAAAATTAAAAAATAAAACCCCAAAAACCGAAAAAAATCGCCAAAAACCGAAAAAAGTCGCCAAAACAAAAAAAAAATGGTTATGTGAACAAAAATCGCCAAATATTAAAAAAAAATCGCCTAAATGAAAAAAAATCGCCAAAATCAAAAAAAATCGCCAAAACGAAAATAAATCGCCAAGATTAAAATAACGCCAAAAACCGAAAAAAATCGCCAAAACGAGAAAAAAGTGTCAAAACAAAAAAAAATTCCCACATGACAAAAATACGCAAAAATCGCCAATGCAAAATATATGCTTATATGAACAAAAATCGTCAAAAATTAAAAAAAATCGCCTAAATGAAAAAAAATCGCCAAAATCAAAAGAAAATCGTAAAAACGAAAATAAATCTCCAAAATTAAAAAATAAAACGCCAAAAGCCGAAAAAAGTCGCCAAAACAAAAACAAAATTGCCTATATGAAAAAAAATCGCCAAAAACTAAAAAAATCGCTTAAATGAAAAAAAAATCGGCAAAATCAAAAAATCTGCCAAAACGAAAAAAAAACGCCCAAATTAAAAAACGCCAAAAACCGAAAAAAGCGCCACAACGAGAAAAAACTGTCAAAACTAAAAAATTGCCAAAAAGAAATAAAAACGCCAAAAAACGAAAAAATCTTCAAAACAAAAAACAAATTGCCTATATGAAAAAAAATCGCCTAAATGAAATAAATCGTCAAAATCAAAAAAATCAAAAAAAATTGCCTATATGAAAAAAAAATCGCCAAAAAATTAAAAAGCACCAAATTTAACATAATGCCGAAAACCTAAAAATTGCACTACAAAAAAAGTATGAATTTTTTCACAAAATGAATATGTACCTACATATCTCTGTGCTTATGTATGTATCTCTATACTACATAAACGCACTTTGGTAAAGGGTATATAAGATTCGGCACAGCCGAATATAGCACTCTTACTTGTTTTCTTTAATTTTATGTTGATTCTTCTTTAATTTAGCAAATGTACTTATGTATATCGGAGAGGCATTTGGGAAATTCCTAGCGTTACCAATAAAAACTATTGACACACCTTGTATTTTTCTCCTAGAAAGTTAACAGAGTATACATACGCAGTGATGCCAAGTTTTGAGACTCAAAACGCGTAAACTTTCTTTAAAAAAGGGCTAAATTGAAAAAATATGCGTTTAGCACAAAATAAAGTAAAATTTGTTGAAAAAGCGCGAATAAAGGGTTGTTTTAAAATGTTTCTGTTAAAAATAAAGACATCAAACAAATTTTTGTAAAGTAATTTATTAGAAAATAAATAACTATCATGAGATCAACACATTCATAGCTTGAGAGCTTCAATAGGGTACATTTCATATTATATATCAATAAGGTACATACGTAGATGAAATAGTTAGTATATGCATATATATATAATAGAAGTATACACACATATGTATGTTTACATAAGTTTATTCATTTAAAATTGGTCGTTATGAAATAAAATTTCTCGCTCTCCAAAAAAACGTGCATAGCTGTTTTTAGGCTATACTGATTAACTTTAAAAATTTAGAAGAAATAGAAGATTACTCTATATTATTCTTCTTTTTTAAATTGGTAAAGCAATATCGACTTTTTACTCGTTTTATTTTGCTATATTACAGGAATAAAAAGTTCGCAAAAATTTATATGTAGCCATATCGAGCAAAAACTAAAAAGGAGCTAAAAGGGCTGAAAAATTAATGTAAAAAGTGCAAGTTTTGCGCGTTTTTTAGTTTGGGCTAAACAATTTTTTCGCGTTTTGAGTAATTGAAAACGGGCTGAATCTAGCCCGAAAAGGCCTAAGTTGACGTCACTGTTCATACGAGACTTTTCTTATGCTACACGAAACCCCCTTACGTCTAATTCCTCTCTTCGGTACACATGCCTTAAGCCAATCGTTTTGGCTAATCCTGAGTAAAATTCATTAATTTCAACTCTATCGGTTTCACTAAATTTAACTGCTCAATTTTTTTTTCATTTTATTACAACGCAAGGATTTGGTTTTACTGCTTTTGCCAAGATACAGATTGGTTTACTTTTCCGACATAGCTTTCTTACTTTTGCACCAATAAAAACCCTTTAAATTAAGTGATCTCCAATGTAAGAATCATCAGTGTCACTATAGTTTACTAACTTTGGAATTGTTTCCAAAGTCTGAGACAGGCTTTTATTCTAAAAGTTTTACTGCCATATTCATAAAAAATATTTTAGGTTTATTAAGAGCTTATTTGACATATTTCTATCGGAAATTTGTCAAATAAACCTGTAATAAACCTAAAATATATTTTATGAATTAGACCGTTATCCCAAGAATCCGTTTTTTGACAAACTATTTCCCTTTTCTCGGAGAAGGTCACATATAAGGGAAACAGTTATAAAAAACTAATGTGTATTAAATTTTTAAAACAAATATTTTCGCTTGATAAGCCCCCGTTGCCACATGCAAGTATTTACTTGAAATAATCGTATATGTGTTACTACCACAAATCAGGAGAAATGTCAAAACATCACTAACATTTTTTGAGTGTCTAAACTACACAGTGCAAGTTCATTTTTATTTAAATTCTTATTCACTAAGAAAATCGTTAACACTTCTGCTTTAGGTGAATATATTCATATAAATTTGTCTAATAAATAAAATATTACAATAAATATGTGTCGCTTACGATAATTTTAAATTTTTTTTTTAAATGTAAACATCTACTTACGATAAAATCTCAGCCGCCGTATTTTTGAAACTATAAGCAATTTTGATATTTTGACAATTTCGGATTTTGAATTATGCCATGAATTCTTAATTTTTAAAATAAAAAAAGTTTACGGTATGTCGCTTTCGATAATGTTGCGCTCAAGGCTCGATATGTATGTATGTGTTTGTTTATGTTTTCTTTACAAACATACATACATACATATGCATAGGTGTCCGTACATATGCCCACTGTTGCCAGAACTTCTAGAGGTGAAATCGTCAAAAACTACAGATTTCTGTGTAAAAAATCGTCAAAATCGTCAAGTCATTTTAGAAAATCGTCAAAAAAACGTCATATAAAAAATATTCAATTTTTTTGCATTTTAATTGTTTTATTAGAAAAACTATTACAATGGTTCAAACTTATTAACTATGCTTTCGACAAATATACACATATACAATAATATATATGTATGTAACCTAATAGGGCATTTACACCATCCCGAAATCTAGTACTTACAAGATTTTTAGCTAAATCTGGCTGCTTTTCACTAGATTTCCCATACAAAACAAAATTTAGTTTGTGAGTAGATTTGTAGGCAATCAACTCAAAAACTAATAATTTTATTTTATTTTTACTACCCTGTACAATAAATTTATATAAAAGATGATTGAATAGCTACGATCTCCTCAAAAAGGTGTTGAATTGGCTACATTGCAGTTTTAGAAATTTTTCGGTTGATGGGCTGTGTTTTGGATAATTGGATAAATGTCAAAAAAACATGGTGTAAACGGTATAGATTTTCATTAAGATTTTAATTAAAATCTGATAGATTTTGTGCAGGTGTAAATGCCCTATAATCATGAAAACCATTAAAATAAAAAATAAATAAAAAAAAAAAACAAAATGAAATCAGAATTCACATGCGTACATATGTATATATGTATTTATTTTTAAAACAGATGATTTATAAATCTATAAATTTAGAAAAATCGTCATTTCTGTACCTAAAATCGTCACTAGTGTGTTTTGAGAGGTGAAAGTCGTCAAAATGCAGAGAAATCATCAATTCTGGCAACAGTGCATATGCCCTAACCGCGAAATTATCGTATGTTACAATAACTAATTTTTGCAGGAGAGTGTTTATATTACGTCTTTTAATTCTCTAACAGCATTAGAATGAAATTGAAAATGTGTATAAATACTCGATTACTTTAAATAAATAAAAAGTAGTTTTTATTGTAAATGATTATATATTTCAAAATATCTTTGCGCACAAAGCTAGGGTACAATAAAATTTTAATCCATTTCAATTGCATATACCATCAAAAATATTTTGAAAAATCAGGTTTATTAATTTTCTTCATACTATGATATTCACTGCTTCAAGCATTAGTTAACAAGCCAGGAATACGTTAAAAATATGTTTGTGGAACGCAAGCGGCATTCGCCAACATAAAAATTAACTTGAATTCTTCCTCATGGAAAAAAATATTGACTTAATGTTGGTATCTGAGACTCATTTAATTTCGAGAAATTTCTTTAAAGTAAAATACTACACTCTACATGACTCAAAGGATCTGAGTGCGAGAGCATGCGGTGGATCAGCAAATTCTATTTAAGTCAGGACTCAAGCACTGTATCCTTGACGATGTTAGTGAATATTTGGGTAAAAAATTTTTGCGCAAATTTCGTGATATTATCAATTTACTCACCTCCCAGATTTTCAGTTACCGAAGATCAGTATGAGAAGTTCTACAATTCGGTTGGATTGTGTTTCGTAGCAGGTGGCGATTACAATACAAAACCTGTAGGTGTAACAAGGCGCGAGCGTTGTTGAATGCAATTTCAAAATTGGGCTTCGATGTCATTGCAAGTGGAAAGCCCACTTACCGGCCTTAATCCACGTGAAGGTCTCTCTTGATCTCTCCTATAATTTTGGAACAATAGTTATAATTTTTAACCCAATAAGAAGTGATTTAACTAACTCATATATGAAGATGATTAATGGGGTCAACTGGATAGGATTCAAAAAATATCTAAGGGTCAACAACGTTCGACTTGTCTCACACTTACATTTTAAACAACAACAAAATATGAAAATGTATTTTTGTTTTGAATGTAAGTGTGCGATAAGTCGAACGTTGCCGAAATCGTGAAATTGGCCCTTAGTAGTCACTGCGTAGATAAGATCATCCGATGATATTGAATTTAACACTGCCAATCTTAGCGAAAATAATAAACAGGCTGATGAACATACCACTACCTCCCATCCGCAGACTGGGTTTAATAGGATTTATTATGCGGAAATTGAACGTATGTTAAAAGAGGAAAGCTAGAAGAGAATGGCAACAACACAGATCAACCCTAAATAAAATCAGACTTCAAGAATGCACTAAACGACTCAAAGAGGTGCTATCGTCGGAAAAAACTGCATTACTGGAAAAATATTTAGAAGGTCTCGATGTCACGTCAGCATCTAATTACTCTTTATGGCGCGCTTCTAGAAAAGACCCGTTTATATTAAATCACTATTGCGCACTTCGAGCGGAGGCTGGCCAAGAAGCGATAGTGAGAAAGGTAACTTATTTGCTGTGGATTTAAATTCTGTATTCACTTCCGAGTCATGTACGGGTGCTGTTGATTTGCCTGGTGTAGTTTCTCTACAGTCTCGATCCTTAAGTTTTGATGCGTGAGGTACAAAAAATTATTGCTGAACTCAACCCGAAGAAAGCTCCAGGTATTGAGGAAATTAGTCACAATATGAATACGGGTATTAATTTTAACGTACTTACATATTATTTGAAATTCACTTTAACGATATCAAATTATTAACAAAAATTAATAAAAAGTAAATAAAATTTGAGTACAAAAATGTACATTAATTTACGTACTGTTTTTAAATGAAAAAATTAGTAGATTTCAGTTTGAAGATTATTTGACAGCCTTGATATAGTGGTTTGTAAGGACAGCAACGCATTATAGTATGTTTCCACCGATTTTAAATCAAGTAGGTTTAAGTAAATCACTTCAAGGTGTTTCCGCCGTGCTTGTGAGTAATTTGTTATTCGAATTTTCGAACTCAATTTATGCACGTACCTTATAAGGTAGGCACAACAGCTGTAATGTGACTTTTATCCACAGAAAGTTGACATTTAAAATTTATTAAATATCTATCAATGTAATTCTTTTGGAATTTTAAATCACTGTTGGTGGATGACCTAGGGAAGGAGGTGATTATCCATACGCAAAATGTATGTAAATTAACATGATTTGCTCGTACTATTAATTGATTCATCAGTCATCCTTCCATCATCATCATCAGCCGACTTTTCCATGCATGCAAATGTTTAAGTATCCGCTATTTTTTATAGTAGTCCATTCATCCATAATTAGGGAAAATCTGCAATTGTTTTTTAATTGCGACTCAATATTTTGTTTGATTTCATTTTTAACATCACAAAAGTTTTCTTAAATAAGTTTTTGCACACCGCGCTCAGTTTTTGGTAGATGTAAATATTTGAGTGAAAGAGATTCTCTTATAAATAAACTCTTCGATATATGTAGATCTGATGGAAAAACCATTAACAGTTGATAGTTTAGAAACAACAAATTTTATTTATATATTCGTTTTTGTTGCTAGAGTATTGGAAAATTGCTGTTTGAGCTTTCCGTCCTTTTTCGGAAGGCTTTTCATTGCTCCAAAACTTTTTAATTGTTTATTATGTATTACCTTCAAATGTCGAATTAGACCACTTGTGCTACTTCTTTTGCAAGTAATTGCTTTTTAAACTAGTCCCACAAATAAGATTTATTATCTTCCATATGAATTATTTGCATTAAAATTATGTGTTTTACCTGATTTACATTAAGCATTTTTTCATGAAATTTCATGAGTTTTGATGCACGCAACTTTTTCTATTTGCTAATTGTAGCGATATTAAAGAGAATGTTGTATAAAAAAGGACGTAAAATTAATCTCTAATGCATTTTTGGTAAAGCGTTTGGTATAAGTTTCTATTCCATGCATCCTACTGAAAAATAAAAAATTTTCATGCAACTAATTTCATGAAAAAAATGGTTAATGTAAATCAGGTATTTGATGTATTTACCCGAAGAGTGTTTAATTTGCTACGGAGTTTTCTTAAACCAATTCCCATCCTGAGAATTCCCGTGGAAAACTCTACACTCACCCCACTAGAAGCAATATTTATTTCTGTAAATGCCCAATTTATGATAGGAATATTTCCGGGTTTAAAACTGTGTAATAAATTTTTCGCATATCAAAACTGGCGCATGAGAAATCTAAAAACAGTTTGCAAAAAAATCAACTCTGCATTAATAAATAAACACAATAATCAATTATTTTAAAGCGAGTACTCTGTAGTAAACAATTTTGTATTGTATATGGCAAACAGGGCTGCCATATGAAATTATTGACAAATCGTTATATCAAATCATGTTGCACTTGTGCAACAATAGAGTACTAACTCAAAATTTCAAAAGTTTTAGCAAAAGCAAAAGGCTTTTTATTTTACGTTGAAGGTACGTCTATCAAAGGGTTAATTTAAATTAAAAAAAATTATTAAAAAGGAGTTGATAAGAAAGTCTTCTGCTGGGCATCCAAATATGAATGGTAATAATATAAAGATGGCACACTTATTATATTATAAAATCGTAAATTTTAACAAAAACACTTCCAAATCATTTTGGTAACAAATTTCAGCAAAACATTTAAATGGATTTCTGAATTTTTTAGCTTCTTCCTGGTTACATATATGACATTTATTTTTTGTTTATTGATTTAAAATTGTATGCATTTTAAGCGAGTACTCTTAGTTTTCACGGTACTTAAAGTTTTTTTTTATTAATCCGTGAAATGACCGCGTTTTGCCCCTGTGTGTGTCGGTTCAATAATATAATAATTTATTGAAATCATCTTTTGGATCGGTTATTGGATCCAAGCTTCTTTATAAATAAATATTTTGTTTACATTTTTCTATAATTTATTTATATCTGTTTTTGTTTGTATAAACAAACACACTGCCAACATTAATCCGTTAACCAAATTTTTAATTTAAAATACGCCGACCAGAAATCAGTCAGCGTTAGTAATTCCGCTTCACATTTTTTATCTTAATACCTTGCAACATCTGTGAGAAGGCATAAATAATGTTTGCATAATGTCAATAACTTTCAAATAATTCATCTTCGTACTTTTCAAATTAACCATGCATCACTTATCCGAAAGGAAAAAAAACCTCTCACATTAAAACAAACAAAATATTGCCAAATGGCTGGCGAAATAGTAAAAAATCTGCTTTGAATAATTTGTGTATATTTTCTGCTTTGCATATTGATTGCTGTTGGCATTTTCTTAAGCTTTCAGGTCGTACATGTATTAAATGACACCAAAAAAAGAATCTACTCAAACAATGTTTATACGAACAAAATAATTATTTTTGCTTGTGTATTCTGGAGAGTTTCTTTTTAATGAAATGAAAAGAACACGTTCGTTTTTACATTTGTATTAAAATAATAATAAAATAATAAAATTTGTTTTTGTTTCCGATTCAAATAAAATAACGTTGAACAAGCCAATAATATAGATTTGATGAGTACTTTTCGTTGTTAGTCACACCTTCACTCAACTTACCGAATTGAAACTCTAGGTAAGTTGCGGCCCCGCAGTGGTTTCACATGAAACCATTCAACCTTTGTTAATCCCCTCATAACTTTGATGAAACTAAAAACATTAAACGTCAGTTTTACAATAGCGGTATTCGTTGTTTGATGCAGTTGATCTTGCGTACGTGTAAATGCGAAATTTCGTAGGTTTTTTTTACATTACGCGTGTATTTTGTTGTTGGACTTTCAGGAAAAGCTTCGATATTTATATATGCAAGACTATTTTCAGCAAACACCGAATACCGCCAATGAAATCTTCCTGAGATATGGAGGTGCAAAAAGTGCATATTTCACTACATACTTACTGATTCACTCAATCAATATTGCGAAGCAGTTCCTCTATAGCTTGAGATCCTAATTAGGTGAGTAATCACCTAATATTGGCTATAGAAAAATGTTGAGTTTGAAAAAATAGGCGAAATCAAGCCCATAAGACCTGAAACATAAACAGGTAAACCTACAAATAAAAGGAATTTAAACTGACTTTTAAAATTCGGAACAGTATTTACTAGTGTTGTCAATTATTTGTGTTTTAAATTTGTTAGTATAAAATTTCATGATTTTCTCTTTATTCTAATAGACGAATAATTTGAATTTTTTGTTGGAATATTCGAGGGAACAAAGAATAAAAAATTTAACTTTTATGAATAAACATATATAATTATCACATGTAATTTGACTTACAACGCCTGATTAAATTATAAATTAGAAGCAAATGAAGTTCGAACAATAATAATTAACTGGCAGTTTATAGATGACATGGAAAAATTCTCGTGTGTCTATTTACATTGAAAATAAAAACAAAGCACTCAAATTTGCTTTTGTTTTCAATATAAATAGACAGACGAGAATTTTTACATGGCTTCTATAAACTGGCAGTAAGATTAACTTAAATAAAAAGTTTTAATTGAATAATTTTAAATATGGGTGGTATAAGTATTAAGGAATAGGAAGCTCTTGGTGTTCTTGGCATGAAAATTTAGTGTGATGTCCATTGGGCTGAGCACATTTTTCAGGTCTCAAAAGAAGCATTCAAGTGCCTAGGTTTTTTAAAACTGTGCAAGCAATACTTCACCCCATCTGGTCTTCTTACTATTTATACCACTTATATCCGACCGAAAAAGGAATACAACTCTCATGTATGGGCCGGCACTTCAAAGTCTATTTTGGAGTTGCTCGACCGCGTACAGTAGAGGGCGAAGAAGCTCATTCATTGGTGACATTAGGGTTTCTAACTCTATTGATTTATTGGAGCATCGACGCAATGTGGGGTGCATTTCCTTGTTCTATCATTACTACAATGGAATGTGTTCTAATGAAATTAGGGAACTTTTCCCGAACATTTTTGCGCACAACATGAGCTTCATTCAGGGCACATCCATTTGTGGTCGATTGGCCAATAAGTGGCACTACGTATTACAAAGAGAACTCGTTTTTTAGCCTTCGTGTGTGGAATAAACTACCTGCGGAATTATTTCCTCACACTTTCAACTTCGAACGGTTTAAATAGAATGTAAACAGACACTACTCCCTCTATCCTCCTCCTCATAACCTATTTTCTTAGTTTGAGCACAATGCATTGCATGAGTAGGTGTTGTCCCCTGAGTGCTGGTCCTACTTAAAAAAAAATTTAAAAATTTAGCAAAGCACTCAAATGTATCATTTTAATTCTTCTATTAACAAACAAAGACTAACAATTCAATACACAAGAAAAACAATTATAAAAATTTTGCCTGTTTTTATGGTTAAGCAGTTATCTATATGCATTTCGTTCCCGCTTTTGGAACTCGTCAGTAGACTTCAACCAATTTTAGAAATTTAGCTAACAAATTTGGGTTGAAGTCTACTGACAAGTTCCAAAAGCGGGAACGAAATGCATATAGACAACTGCTTAACCATAAAAGCAAGCACATTTTTCAAGTTAAATAAATAAAGATTTTATGTAAAATAAATACAGTTCGGTATTTCATGTATGTAAAACAATTATTTTAATAACAAACCTATGCCGAGTACACATCTCGCATTTTTTGTGTTGTCATTTTCAAAATGTGTGCAATGCCGTTCACATTATGTTTTTTAATATGGAAAGCAATGTTACACAGACGACAATATTGCGCATGACAAACGTTGCCACTAGTACAGACCATTGCGATGTCACAAATACCATAATGAGCACTCTGCATTAGAAATCTTTTTTGTCATACACTTTTAAGATCTTATCGTCCACCAATTGTAAAACATATCTATACATATGGTTTTAAATGTCTTTTTGTGTAGACTTGCACAATAAAAAGGTGTTTTCAAAATTCTTGGCAAAATACAGTCTTAAATTTGCTTGAAAAGAAATAACTTTCTATATCGTTTTTGTTTTGTACTTGAAAACACACTGCATTTGAATAAACATTTTCGCTTACGATTTTTATAAAATTTTGTCGATATGAAGCCTCCGACATATCTACCGTTTGTGAAAAGTCATGAATCATTAATGGAAGTTATGCAAGAGGCATCATTCCCACAAAATTACATCAAAATCATTACTTGGTTATAAATGCTTTTACCCAGCGAAAAGCTTGAATTTTGATGCTTCTCGGCGGGAGCTAGACCCTAGCTTCTGAGGGTAATTTTCTTATAATTTTGTCTGATAAAAAGTAGTAGTAGTTTGTAGATAAAAAGTAGTTCCTGAATTAAACTGGATTCACCCACTGTTTCCGAACAAAGTTTTTGTCCGGACAAAATTTTTTTTATTTGTAGTTTGACTTCTCTCTCCTTGGGAGAGAGAGAAAATATTTTTTACGAACAACTCTCAGTTTGAATTGGTTTAATTTTATATTTTGTTCGGACAAAATCGAACTAAGCTACCAAGTAATTTAATTTTTCAGTTGAACTGAGCTACCACATCATGTTATAAGAATAATAAAAGCACATAATATACTTGTATTAATTATAATAGAAATAAAGAAAATTTAAAAATAAAATATATACATATAGAGTTGAACGAAATAATTGTATTAAACAATTAAAGCGAAGCAGCGAATTGCAATCATTTGCGGAAGTGCTGTCACTTGTATAATTAATACGCATCGTTCACACACGTATTTTATATGGTAGCTTTGATTTTCTAGACAAAATCTTAGAAATGGGTGAATCGTGCTGCAGTAAACTATCAGTAAAAAATTTTGTTCGAAAATAATGGGTGAATCCAGCTTAATTTCTTTAAATTTTTTCACTGTTTTTCGTGTTGGAAACAGCCTTTAAATTCCTTTAAACTAAAATCTAAAATTTAATAAAGCTCCTTTCTTACTACCCAATTTAAATTAACATGTTTATGTATTATTAAAACACAAAATACTCGTACATATGTTTTAGTTAGTGTTTTAATCTTAGTATTCAAATTTGTGTTAATGCCAAGCAAATTTAATTTATATGATTCCACCCTGAAGTGGGATCCTGGGATATGTAAAATACTTCCTGCTTTCTCGGGAAATGAAAAAGTGCGAAAGACAAAGTAAAGAAAAATTTCTTTGGTTTTACAAAAAAAAAGTGCAGTAAGAAATAATTTTTTGGCCCAAGATGATAACAAGATTTGTTTGGTAGACTCTTAGCTACATGATTGAAATATACAAGGTGTTTTTTTTAGAGGTGTAGAACTTCGAATTGAAATAAAACACAATAAAATCGTTTTAATGTACATCAATTTGGCTTTATTGGAAGGATAATTTTATGCCATTAATGTTTAAATATGATTTCGGGCATGTGGCCGCCGCGGCTGGCTCGAATAAAGCCAATTCTACAGGTCCAATTTTCAACCACTTTTTCGAGCATATGGGGCCGTATGTTGGCAATAACGCCACGAATGTTGGCTTCCAAGTCCCCTAACGTTTCTGGTTTGTTGGCGTAGACGAGCGACTTCACATATCCCCAAAGAAAATAATCCAATGGTGTCAAATCACACGATCTTGGTGGCCAATTGACAGGTCCATTCCGCGAAATTATGCGCTCATCGAATGTTTCCTTCAATAAATCGATTGTGACGTGCGCTGTGTGGCATGTAGCGCCGTCTTGTTGGAACCACAACTTATCCACATTCATGCCATCCAATTCGGGAACAAAATAGTCGGTTATCATGGCTCTATACCGGATTTCGGTGGCGAATCCATTCATTCGGGTCCTCTTCAACACTTTGCTCTACAGCGGCAATTGTTTCTTCGGTGCGCACTGTTCGACGTCTCTGCGGATGCGTTTTATCACATAGAGTAAACGTAGTGCGAAAACGATCCATGGTTAACCGAATTAATTGCTCTGATGGACGATTATGTCGACCATAAAATGGACGGAGCATGCGGTAAACTTCGCGAACTGAACCATTATTTTCGAAATAAATTTGCACGACTTGCAAGCGTTTTTCTTTTGTCAACCTGTTCATGATGAAATGGCAAACCAAACTAAATATTAATCACTTGACAGCTGACAAAACGGCCACCAGTTAAAAAAGTGATGCCAACTTAAAGTTCTATACCTCAATAAAAAACACCCAATACATATAGTAAAGGGGTATCACTAAGTCCGAATTAGCTAATGGCCAAAAAAATTAGGACCCCTTTTTTTAAGGGTGCAATGATTTTCAAAATCCTTGGAGGCCCATAAAAAATTGTCACCAAAATCGTCAAACTGGGTATGGGATTTTACTACCCTTTGGCATTACTATAGAACCTATACAGTCAGGATCGTGTGGATTTTTCACTATTGCACGGTGTTATCAGTAAATCATTTTGTATAAAAAAAAAACAATATAACAGCTAGCCACAAAATAGTTGGCTTTTAAGTAGTTACAAAGAGTTAATTTTTAGCTAACGTATAAGCATATAACCATTAGTTTACTTAAATGTAAGTAACTTAGATTTAATTTAAATAAACCTTCTTACATATATCCAAGGCAAAAGTAGTTTGGATGTATCAGCGGTTTTCCTTAATAACATCGTATGTTAAATTTTTCTCATTTCGAGCTTACGATACCATTTTGTTATAATATAAATGTCTTTTAAAAAGGTTTAAGAAATTTTTTAAAAATATGAACGTGTTTACAGCATATTTTTCCAAAAAAACAACAACACAACTTCTACAATTTTTAGGGTTCCGTACACCAAAGGTAAAAAAAGGAACCCTATTGTTTTCGCTACGCTGTCCGTCTGTCCGTAACACGGTATTTTCTCAGGAATCGTAAGAGCTACGGACCTGAAATTTGGACAGAGTATGTAGAACCTTGGCCGCGAAAACCAAAAACGAGCAACGAAAAATTTTAAAATCCCATGTAATATACATACAATTGTATGTACATATGTATGTGTTGATTCTAATTGAATGAATAGACACCATATTGATATACTTGTGCTTGTCTCAATGCCTTTACCCAAGCATATGATTGGTGTATAATCAAGCATCTTTATTCAAATACAATAAGGGTGTTTACATATACAACATCTCCCTTTTTTGAGATATAATTTTCATAAGTATAAAGTATAAGCTTAAGTATATAATTTAAGTTATTGACATCAATTTATAATATGTGATTATATATGTAAGTTTTAGAATATCAGATAATATAAATTTAAGAATATAATAATAGTAAATTTCTTATTTATACATATAAAAATATTAGAAAATCATTTCTATTCTAAAGATTACAAATTTAATTTTTCTGGCTGTTTTACAATTCTGCCACTTTTTGTTGTATAACTATTTCTTTTAGTTACTTCAGGGTTCATTAAATCTTGTCTACTTTGATTCTCCTCATTTGAGTTTCTCTCATTAGCATCATCTTTTAATTCAAGACCTATTGTACTGGTTATTTCCGAGTCTCTATTTTCTTGATTTTCAAGTAATCTATTTTCCGAAGTTTTTATGTGTTGCTGATTTCTTCGGTATATAACTTCATTCCTATCTTTTATTAAAAATGATTTTGGCTCTTTGCAACTCTCGATTACCCGACCAGGAAACCAACAGCCTGTAGGTGTTTTCTTAAACATGACATTATCTCCTTTCCTAACAGGTTCAAATTTTTTCGCATTCTTATTATAATATTCAGAATATTTTTGAATATTTGCATTTAAATTTTTCTTATACTCATTCTGATCTACCAGTTTTGGTTGGAAATTTTTTGTAATAGACGGTATTTTCGTTCTTAATGACCTCGACATAAGCAATTCTGCAGGACTAGGTAGATTACCCTTAGGTGTTGTTCTGTAATGCAGCAGTGCCACATACGGATCAGATTTACTTTCGGAAGATTTCAGCAATAAGTTCTTAATTGTTTGGATTGAGCGTTCTGCTAGGCCGTTAGATCTGGGTAAATATGGGCTTGACGTTCTATGGTCAATTCCCCATTCTTCGCAAAATGTTTTAAAATTGTTTGAATTATATGGAGGACCGTTATCAGTTATCAAAATATGTGGAATGCCATGCCGCGAAAACATAGATTTCAGTTTACAAATAACTTGTGAGCTATTATATCCCGAATTCAATGATTCAATTTCAATATATTTCGAATAATAGTCTACAATGAGTACATACATTTTCTTTCTAAATTCAAATAAATCACATCCTAGCTTAAACCATGGTATATCAACAATTTCATGGGGTGACATTTCAGATTTGGGATTGGAATTCTGGTATCGCATGCAACTTTCGCAGTTCGTGACAAGGTTTTCAATGTCACTATATATGTTTGGCCAATAAACCGACTGTCGTGCCAAATTCTTGCATCGTTGAATCCCCAAGTGCCCCTCATGAATTTTGTTTAGAATTGATTTTCGTAAAACTTTTGGAATCAATATTTGATTATTTTTTAGCAAAATGTCATCCAAAATAGAAATATCATCTTTTACCTTAAAGTATGGCATTACATCTTGGTCAACATTTTTCTTATTCTTTGGCCAACCATTCTTAACAAATTCAACTATTTTCCTAAAAGTAACATCATTTCTAGAATGATCTCTTACATCTTTTATGTTCGAAAATGGCGTCTCCAAATGTGAAGCTATAAAATTGCAGTGAAGTGAAATTTCTTCATCCATCTCTGTGAAACTAGCTTCTGTTAGTGGAGCCCTTGACAACGTATCAGCGATATGCAAATATTTTCCGGGTTTGTAAACAACTGATATATCATAACTCTGCAAACGCATCATAAACCGTTGTAGCCTGTGTGGAATTTTAAAAAGTGGTTTGTCAAACAAACTAACCAGGGGCTTGTGGTCAGTTTCAACTAAAACTCTTGAGCCATAAATGAATTGATGGAACCTTGTACAGCCAAAAAGTATGGCAAATAGTTCCTTTTCTATTTGTGCATATTTTTGCTGTGCATCTGTTAACGATACCGATGCATATGCAATTGGATGGTTGTCGTGCATTATTGTTGCGCCTAACGCAAATTTTGAGGCATCAACTGACAAAGTTAATTCCTTCTTGGGATCAAAGTATGTCAGTACAGGAGATTTTGTTATCTCATGTTTGAGATTCACAAACTCCTTTTCATGATTGGATGACCAGTGCCATTGAATTTCTTTCTTCAACAGCTCTCTCAGATTTTTATTCTTCGCAGATAAGTTGTCTATAAATGAGCCCAGATATGTTACCATACCCAAAAAACGTTGTAGCTCCTTTACATTATTCGGTTTCGGCATATTAATAATTGATTTTATCTTCTCTTCATCAGGTCTAATACCCGTCTCATTAAAAATGTGTCCTAAGAACCTTATCTCAGATTCTAACATTCTACATTTGGATTTATTAAATCTTAACCCGACCTTCCTGGCCCTTTGGAACACTTTCTCCAAAATCTCTAAATGTTCCTCTCTTGTAGAGGAATGAATCAAAAAATCGTCTATATAGATGACTAGACCTGGTATGTCACCAAACAATCTAACCATCTCTGCGTGAAAAATTTCCGGTGCTGCATTTATACCAAAAGGTAATCTTAAAAATCGATACCGACCAAAAGGTGTGTTGAAAGTACACAATTTAGATGATTTCTCATTTAGAGGAATCATCCAGAACCCACTGTTGGCATCGAGTGAAGAAAAGTATTTTGAACCTCCTAATCGAGCTTTACAATCCTCAATATTCGGAAAAGGAAAATGAGGACGCAATATAGCTTTGTTTAAGTTTCTTGGATCCAAGCAAATTCTTAAACTGCCATTTGGTTTTGATACAATAACTATAGAACTCACCCACTCCGTTGGTTCACTAATCGGTTTAATAACGTTTAATTCAGTCATTCTTTTTAACTCATTTCTTAACTTCTCATGCAATTTAAATGGAATTTTGCGGGGTGGATCTACAATGGGCGAAATATTTTCACGTATTTTTAAATTGCATTTATTCTGCAAAAGGCCAAGACCATTAAAAACTTCAGAATAATTTTCAATCAATTTATTAAGTTTCAAAATCTTGTGTTCAATCACATTTATATTCTTTATCAAATTCAACTTCATAGCAGACTCAAGTCCAATAATATTTCGGCAATTAATATTGACAATATAAAATTTTATGTTAAATATTTGATTTTCATAAATTACTGCTAAATTAGCAAAACCTAACACGTTTAATTGTTCACCGCTAAAGGTGAATATTTTAACATTGGTATTTTTAATTATACCTTTCATATTTAACTGGCCGATCGTTTCAAAAGACATAATATTTGCCTGTGCCCCCGTATCAACTTGACATACAATTTTATTGTTATTGATGTTTACCTCCACATTCCACTCTGCTGCTTTTGACGTTTTTGTAGACAGCGCACCTACAAACAAGTCTTCTTCTTCATCAACCTCATCATCAGCAGATACATATTTTATGTATTTCTTCTTTAGAAAACACATCTTTCCAAAATGACCTGTTTTACCGCAATTGTGGCATTTCACTCCTAATGCTGGACACTTACTGCGATGCTCTTGGCCACATCTAGTACACTTAGTCACATTTGATTGCTTCTGCATGTTCATCTTCTTCATATTGTTGTTGTTTCTTAGATAATTTATAGAAATCTCTGTTTCATCGATTTGTTGTAATATTTTTGAATTTTCTTTGACCAATGCCATGCTTTTGGCTATCTCAATAGCCCTTTCAAGTGTAATTGCACCTTCCGACAGTAACCTTTCCCTTACATGTCCCATTCTTGATGAGAGGCCACATGTAAATACATCTCTTACCAGGCTTTCCCGCAAGGAACCAAATTCACAACTGAGACTTAGGTTTTTTAATAGGGTGACATAATCCTCAATCGACTGGTCTGGCTGCTGATGGCACATAAAAAATTTGTGTCTTTCCATCGCAATATTCACCTTCGGTACGAAATATGAATCAAATTTGGACACAAGATTCTCATATCCAATTGTATCGACATTTTCATTAAATGAATAAAAAATGTCTAAGGCTCCGCTACCCATATGATGCACTAAAAGAGCCACCTTGCGTTGATCTGAAGCACTTTCTAGATTGGACGCTCTTAGAAATATCTTAAATTGTGTGTACCACATTTTCCACTCTCGCGCCATATTTGTTTCTTTTAAATTTATTTGTGGCAATGTTACATTAAATAATTGTGCACTTGTATCATTTGAATGAAGTTTTCCTTCATTTGTCGCCATTTTATCTTCTCTATTTGCTTAGACACTTCTGACACCATGTGTTGATTCTAATTGAATGAATAGACACCATATTGATATACTTGTGCTTGGCTCAATGCCTTTACCCAAGCATATGATTGGTGTATAATCAAGCATCTTTATTCAAATACAATAAGAGTGTTTACATATACAACAATGTATATTGACACTTGAAATTTGTACAGCATATTTTGTACTTGTACAGCATATTTTTCCAAAAAAACAACAACACAACTTCTACCATTTTTAGGGTTCCGTACACCAAAGGTAAAAAAAGGAACCCTATTGTTTTCGCTACGCTGTCCGTCTGTCCGTAACACGGTATTTTCTCAGGAATCGTAAGAGCTACGGACCTGAAATTTGGACAGAGTATGTAGAACCTTGGCCGCGAAAACCAAAAACGAGCAACGAAAAATTTTAAAATCCCATGTAATATACATACAATTGTATGTACATATGTATATTGACACTTGAAATTTGTAAAATTAGTGTATTTTTATGTAGACTACAACAATAAACATTAAAATATTAAAAAATTTAAATTAAAGGGTTGTCCATCAGTTAATGCAATTTTGACTATGTAATTTTGACAACTTGCTATATATTGGAGACCGTAAGAGGTAAACTCTTGAAATTTTCAAAAACGGTGAAACTAAAAAATCTGAAAATTATAAAATCGCCAAACCCAAAAACATCACCAAAAATTTAAAAAAATCGCCAAAATTAAAAAATAATTCTAACACTAAAATGAGAAAAAAAGTGTCAAAACTAAAACAAAAACAAAACAAAATGCCAAAATTAGAAAAAAAAACTCCAAAAACCGAAAAAATCCCCAAAATAAAAAAAAATTGCTATATGAAAAAATAACTTCACTGAATTCATTTAAATAAGCTTGAAAAATAACTTTTTATGGCTCTACTGTATTTTTGGGCATATGCTGTTATTAATCAAAATTTTAAATATATAGCTAGTTTCAAAAAAAGTTAACTTTAAGCTAACTTTCATATAGTTAACTTTCAGCCAGTTAGCTTAAGATTAGTTGGAAATTATTCCAGAGTTGGACAATTGACTACAGTCTAGAAAATCGCAATCTAAAAAAAGTTAGTTGCTTCCATTGCAAAATAATCCAATTTTCAACCACATTTGTGTATTTGTATGTAAATCAAAAATATGTTCAAGTTAAAATTTTTATCGCATTTTTTTTAAACAGAATTATTGCCTGAATTAATTTGGGTTCGTTATACATCGTTTTTATTTCTAGTCTACCTTTTTTAATTTTTTATATGAACTTTAGTTTATGAATACAAACAGTATTCATAAACACAATAAATAAATATTTATAGGAACTTTTACTTCAGACTTCCAAAAACAGAAGTTATTGTATATGTATCTTCTAGCTATATCTATTAGTTTGATATAACACGTCAAAGAAGAGACAATATTTTGAAGATTATCTAAAATTTGGTTTTTTACGTACATATTTAAACAAGAACGGTGTATTTTTAAAAATATTTGTAAGCTTTTATAATCAAAATAAAACATATCGCTTACTTACTGCAATAGTGTCGCATTTAAACACATGAAAAAATATCCTTATCTCAAAAGCTGGTAGTAGAAGGTATTTATATGAAATTTTTACACAAGAAACGTTTAATTATTTTGCATTATTTACTCAAAAAAAACGCGTAAGTTATGACACTATTGAAGTAAATGAGCGATATGTTTTTGTATTTTACATTTTGCATATTTAATACAACCTAAAAATCTGTCCCCTTTATTGTAATTGGCGATTTTGCGTTGGCGTTTTATACTAGATTAAAGAAAAGTGTAGCTTATTTTCTTTAATCAAATTTGAAGTCGAAAAATACCAACCACGATAAAAGGGAATTTACATTCATTATATGCTCTAAATAGGGTCCGCGGCAAAAACAAATTTACAATGGGTCCGTAAACACTCTAAATTATTCAATTTCAATTTTTATTGAGTTGCACAATTTTCAGGTTAATAAAATTTATTTTCTCAGGCAGAATTTATTAACACAATTTCAAATATGTAATTTAAAGAAATGCATAATTTATAGTTAGACAGTTATCCATCTCCGAAGAGATTAATAATAATTGTTCTCGTTGGACATATAAAAACGTATACGTTATGAACAATAAATTTTATTTATAACGTATACGTTCTTCTTATGTTGGCTGTACACTAGTGACTGCGTAAGCATTCTTGAAATGTAAATACGTCTTGTTTTTGAACGTATTGTCGTGTCATGTATTATACTAATTCAATAATAATTGCTGTCGTATAATAAGGAAAGCACGATGGATGTATTGGTGTTCGTGTATATACACATATGGCCAATAAAATAGGTAAGACCCCTACAATCCGTGAAAATTCATACTTTTCAATTTTATGTGAACAACTGGCATATCTTCGTTAATATTCATTGTCTGCATCATTAGACTAAACAATAAAAATGTAACATTTCAAACTAATTAACATACTACGCAAAAAACAGGGATTGGAAAATAAAATATTTAAAAACAAGACTCAATTGCGGCCAAAAGTGTAGGAAATATGGTATATTAACCCTTTTGACACCTGCCGCAAAATTATCTCTTATATGCCCTACAGATTAGATAATCTCAATAAAACTAATAATGGTGGACATATTGGCTACTGATGTAATTTATCTATTTTAATGTTATTTTTATGCGAAATCACTCAATAATTCCTTAATTTTCAGGATAAATTTTTCGTACCTATTTTAATGGCCAAGTGTAATTCGTGTTTTTTAGCATAGTATGTTAATTAATCTAAAATGTTACTTTTTATTGTTATTTTTATTTAGTCTAATGATGCAGGCTATATATATTAACGACGATCAGTTATTTGTTCACATAAAATCGAAAAATATACATTATACAGGTCGTACCAATTTTAATGGCCATATGTGTAAGTGTTTACAAGCGATACCGCGAAAATTTCTTCCCTGCAAATAACTCGACTAGTCCATACATGCATGTAAAGTAGACTGGTCCTTATCTTCTTCAAAATTTTTAATGCAGCGTTTTCTTAAAATTTTATTTTTAGCAAAAAAATCAATATGTAAAAGTTTTAAATTGATATTTTGATATTAACACGTGCCGCCTTAGGATTTAAAGTTATGTACATATGTATGTATGTACACAAGTGCACCTAATACATGCATTTGGAATATAGTATATGTGTCAAGACGAATATTTTTGCCTTTTTAGATTAAAAAACACAAATTATAAAGTCATACGTGCATAGGTACTAAGAATGGATGTCAAAATTCATTTGTAAAAAGTGTTTTTTAGTTTTGTTGACATATTGCTTCTAGATAGATATACACATTGTCCATACATTGATATGTATATATGTGTATTATATACATATATATCGCACTTAATCGACAAGAGGGTATTAACTCAAAATTTTAAAATTTTCAGGTGAGATGAAAAACTGTTTGTGTTTAAGATAATTTAAAATCCGAATACATCAAAGCAAGTGCGAATTTATATTATGCAAGTCTTATTGCTAAGCTGATTAGTTTGGTAGGAGAGAGAGACTAGGGGAAAAACGATTCTGTTCCCCTCGTTTCTCCCTTACAAGAACTGATCAGCTTAGTTATAAGACTTGCATTGTGTAAATTAGGACTAAACAAATTTCATTTGAAAATATTTGTATGTTTTGAAAAGAGTCACAACTCAAAAAACCTTCAAATTTAGAATTAAACTCCTGACGCAACAAAAATTTTATCAACAAAAGAGTAATGGGAATGTGTTGAAATTTTAACAGTAAATAGATATTGCTGTCTATATTTGTGATTTGAACGAGCTAAAGTTCGTATCCCTTTTTAAGCCAAATTACATGTGATAATTATTAATGAACAAATAACATCAAAGTTAGTTGTAAATATTCTGACAAGACATAGTTGAACGGAACAGCCAGGCGTTTTCGAAGGACACTAAACCTTCATCATCAGCGTTCTTCTGTGTTGGTCCACTGTGTGTGGTGTCAGTTGATGTAGATTTCTGCCTTATATACGAAACTTTCTTGCAAATGGAATACGTGAATTGTTTTGATTCATCGTATTTCAATTTTGCTGAAACATGTTTTGTAATGAAAGCCCAAATTTACCATCTCTAATTTACAACAGACTTACCATTGTCGTTTTATTCTTTACTAATTATGCACATATTGATGTTGTTAGTTTATTTCTTGCAAAAAAGCTTAAATTCAAAAATTTTGATTAAGTGCGATATATACTAGATATAGGTACATACTAATATGCAGTTAATTCGTATGTTCTACCTTTAATTTTTGTATTGTTTTATCTTGCAATAATACAAGGCTCTAAATTTTTATTGAAAAAAGTGGGCGTTAACACGCCCATACAATTTAAGCCTCATATTTCATGTGCTTCGGGTCAGCACATTTAAATGTATTTACTATTATCCGTTTCTAACGAACCTAAACAGGAAAGATAACTACTAGCCAAAAAAATTTTTGGGTTAAAAAAAGTAGGCGGGAATACGGCCATAAAAATAAAAGTTAAAATTTGCGCTAGTGAGCTGAAATTTGATAAACGACTAGTTATAGATTAGCAAATCACTAGAAAAATCTAAAAACCCAAAAATTTTACCTAGGAAAACCAAATCTAAGGCGTTAAACTCAAGCGATTTTATTGAAATTTGGCATACATGGTGCTATAATACAAGGCTATACATTTTCGTTACAATTACATACAATTTAAGCCTCCTATTTCATGTACTTCGGGTCAGCACATTTTAATATGCTACATATTTATATATTTATTACTATCCGTTTTCAACGAAACTCGACAGGAAAGATAACTAATGGCTACAGCAGGTATTGAGTTTAAGAAATGGGCGGTATCACGCCCATAAGAAAAATAAATAAATCAAATGTACGCTAGTAAGCTGAAATTTGATAAACAAGTAGGATTAGACTAGCAACTAACTAGAAAAATCTGAAAACCCGGAGTTTTTAACCAAGGGGCGGGTCTATTCCAATAAAGCACACAATTAAAAGAGCAAATTTAAAATGTTTATCTCAAGCGATTTTATTGAAATTTGGCGCAAATGTTGGAATAATGCAAAGTTATAAAATTTCGTTGAGAAAAGTGGGTGTTAACACGCCCATACAATTTAAACCTCCTATTTCCTATACTTCGGATCAGCAGATTGAAATATACTATTTATTTAAGAAATTTATTATTCGACATATTGTCATAATTATATTTTAATTTGAAATTTATTTGCTGGTGGTTCAGCTTGGTCTATATACGTATTTCATTGACGCTTGAACCAAATCATCAGTAGACTTCAACCACAAATTCTGAACAGTCACAAACCTCTTACTTTATGCACAGACTTTCAAAAACTATATGAGAATTCATAAAATAATAATATTTTTTAAAATCCAAAGACAAAATAAGCTTATTAGGCTTTGTAACTCATACAAAACCCAGCAAATAATTTATATTCGATATGAATCTATTTATTTTTCTACAACTTTCAACTGTGCATAAAGTAAGAGGTTTGTGACTGTTCAGAATTTGTGGTTGAAGTCTACTGATGATTTGGTTCAAGCGCCAATGAAATACGTATATAGACCAAGCTGAACCACCAGCAAATAAATTTCAAATTATACTATTTATTTAAATATTAATTATAATGATTTGCACTGGCAAAAAAAATTATTTAACAGTAGGCGGGAATACGCCCATAAAAATTAAATAACTTAATTTGCGCTAGAGAGCTTAAATTTGGTAAGCAAGTAGGTCAAGATATGAAAACAAATAAAAAAATCTAAAAACCCAAATATTTTAACCAGGAGTGGCAGGGGCCGCGATAATTTTGTACTGAAGGTTTAACTAAAAGCTATCATCTTAAAAAGGGTAAGATGATAATTTAGAGCTGCTCAAAACAAAATCTTGAGTTTAAAAAACTGACGGAGAATAGGGGTAACGGCCGTAACATTTCCGGCTAGAATTTGCACTAGAGGAATGGACACACACTTTAAGCTCAAAATTAAGAATTTAAGTTAAGGAATTTACGAACAGGAAAACTTTGAAAGCAGGAAATTTAAAATTTAAATGAGGGAAGTAGAGCCACGTTTATAAAATTTTTATTGAAATATTATACGGTAGAGAATTGAAATTTTGCAAAAAAAAATAAGCCTAGGTAAATTTCCAACTAGATAAATTTAAAACTTAAGCTACTGTATTGAAACTTTGCATGCATATTTTACTTTGTCTGAGCAGACTCTACATATTTATATATTTTACAAATTTCTACTCAGATGACTCTTAAAAAATTAATCAAATTACTCAGTCCTTATTATGACACAATGGTGCACATTACACCCTATAACCCATTATTTTATTTAACTGCGCTCCTTTTGAACTTGCGCGACATTATGAATAGAACTATAACAGACTAGAAATTTAAAGTTTAAAAAGCTTTATTAAGAAAACCTTCCAAAAAGTAGTCAGATCCTCACAAAAACATAAATGTGAGAAAATGCCAAGTTATTTTCCAAAATTTAGGTCATCAAACGTAGTGAAATAAAATTGTTTACCAAGTTCGTGTTTGGTACAATAACTATCACTGCAACATGATATGGATTATATAAATTTATAATCGTAAGGGTATTATATAATTTCTAGATAATGTGCTAACTTGGCAATATTTTTACTCTTTTAAAAAGGAGAAAATATATATATATATTTATATCGGGAAAAATGTTGTCAAGTAAGCAGATTATCTAGAATTATATAACACCCTCACGATAACAAATTTAAATAACAGCTAATAATGTTAGCGCTTTACTATGTATGGAAATAATGTAGCTAAAAGTCCACTAAATAAATTTCTTTAACATATTATGGCGAAAAAATTATTTCTGCATTTACTTTTTTTCAATAGTAATTTGATTAATTTCTTTTAGAATAACTAACAGGGATTCCTAATTTTTGCAAAAAGTAATTGGCAATATAATCTGAACTTGTCTAGGTACCCTAATAGGTCCTAAGAAGCACTTTTTAACTTTAAAATTCTTGATTTTCACAGTTTCATACGCTTAAAATTTTTTTAGAAAAACATGTAATAAATGCACACTCTTCTTTTGAAAACATTTTTTGCAAAAAAAAAAGTATAGTCTAGTAAAAAACGAAAATTTAAAATTAACTAGAGTACGTTTTGGTTTCGTAAATAAACATGTAAAATATACTTATCCGAACTGTCGTTAAATCATAAAAA
Source organism: Tachina fera (assembly GCA_905220375.1). NCBI lineage: Eukaryota > Metazoa > Arthropoda > Insecta > Diptera > Tachinidae > Tachina > Tachina fera. The sequence continues at coordinate 67,313,772 of LR999967.1, forward strand.
TGCACAATGGTCTGCTCAAGCGCTTTAGAATACTATCGTATAGTGGATAAATTTCAGAATTATATTATATGTATGTATAAAGGAAAAGTAATTCTCGAAAATTATCAATTTCAAACTATTTAAAATGTTAATTTTTGGAGATGGTAAGCTACTTTTTTTTGTTTTACGGGAAATTTTTTAAAGTAAACGCACATAACCAGTGTTGTCAGATTTATTTTCAGCCATCTCGCCAATATAGTAAAACATTAAACTATAGCTACGAAAATATTTTTTTTATTTTGTAGTGACATTTCAAATATTGTTACATTTTAGGCCTTGTCCCACGATGTCGACAACGTTCGACTCGTCTCACGCTTACATTTGAAACAACAACAAAATATTAATATTTGTTTTTGTTTTGAATGGAAGTGTGCGACAAGTCGATCGTTGTCGACATCGTGGGATTGGGCCTTAAATTTAGTAAGTAACGTCTATCGTAAAACATAAAAATCATATTCCCACCTATCGGGAACAAAAGGTCACGTGAGATGTGTTTCCTTTCCGTAAAATTGTGATCGCCAATGTTTGCGTTGTTGTTGTGTCAGTATACTATTTTCTAATTTTGTTCACCATTTTTTGTTCACGGGAAATATTTCACGTGAACAAAATGTTCGCCTTTTTTCCCGATAAGGGTGACTATTTAAGAAAAATTAAGAATTACATTAACTTCCTTATCTAATTTTTCGACCTTTTTTATATGTTCAATGAAACTATTTTTTTAAGCTTTAGGTCAGTAAATTTTATAAATTTCTTTTTTTTTTAACTTCTGAAGAAGTTAACCAAAGGTTAACGAAATATCGATATAAAAATAAAAATATAAAGAAATTTATAAAATTTACTGACCTAAAGCTTAAAAAAATAGTTTCATTGAATTACATTAACATATAAATACTGACGTACAAAAAAAAACTTAAAAGCAATTTATTCCAAAAAATCAATCTAAATTCGATAAATTGAACTTGAGCACCAAGATAAAAATTATTACTGAAATCTTGTGATAAAACTGAAGTAACATTTACTTAAATGTATATTTAAGTACACATATTATATCCTTGTAGTGGTAAGTACCAGCAGCATTTGTCGTATTCATACACTCTACGCGAGAACTGGTGCAGGTTTTTTGGTGCTTTATTATAAAAATTTTGATTCTAACTTATAAAAGAAAGTTTTCCGCACTGTGTTTCATAAGCACCAAATGGTCCATATTTTCAAAAACTTATTGAATTTCAGAAAATTTTGTTTTAGATAAAGAGTCATAACATTTAGAACGAAATATTTTATGTATAATAATTGAAATTTATTTGCTGGTGGTTTAGCATGTCTGTATACGTATTTCATTGGCGCTTGAACCAAATCATCAGTAGACTTCAACCACAAATTTTGAACAGTCACAAACCCCTTTCTTTATGCACAGACTTCCAAAAACTATATGATAATTTATAAAATAATAATATTTTTGAAAGCTTATAAGCTTAGTAAGCTTTGAAACTGATACAACAAAGCCCAGCAAATAATTTATTTTAGGTGAACTCATTTTAATTTTCAAGATTTCCGTAACTACAATTTTTTGGTAAAATAAATTATTTTTTTTTTAAATAAATATTAATTTAATAAACAATTTTATGAACTTTAAAGGGTTTTATGTTGATAATATATCATTACACAATTGTTTTCAAAGTTAACATACGAGTATGAAATAAAAATCAAAAGAATGTTTCACATCTATTTTTAAATTCATTAATCACATTTGATGTTAGAGAATTTATACTGTAAACCATAACTAAATATGAAAATTTGTTTTTATTTTCAATATATGCACATTTTTTCTATAATCTTAACCAAAACAAACATACATACATATCTATGGACTTTTGAAAAACGGAACGCATTATTCGGTAAATATTTCTTACGTTTACGTCAACCCGACAACAAAAAGTTTGCGCTTGCCTTGCATTGTATTCTACTTCAATTGTAAGGAGCTGTCAATAGTACTCAATTGCTATCGAGAAGTAGATAATTTTTGTATAGCGTTGAGGAGTCGACATATACCTCTAGATAGTTATACACTGCAATTATGAATAAATTACCGCAGACAATTTTTCCATTTTCTAATTAGTCTTTTTATTTTTCCTTTTATTTTTTATTATTTTGTTTTATTATATTATTTGCTAGTGTTTGAAATTATACCAGGGAAAAATTTCTCGTGGAATTTTATTCATAACTTCTCTCATAATATAGAATAAGACGGAATAAATTTGTCCAACTGATGAATTTTCCAAATATTATTTCTCTTAAAAAGCTCATATGCTTCTTTTTGTTTTCAAAATAATTTTTATTTGTATATTGTAGCACCTTTGATGAAATTAACCGTGAGAAAGTAGTTAATTTATTTTGCTCTTGTTGTTAATTAATAAGAAATATCTCAGGAATAGTCACGATTGTTAAAACTGCACGTATAAAATTGTATGAGAATTTTAAATATTATAAAAAAATACTATAAAATCAACGAAAATTTTAATTTATAAATGGTTTTTTATATGCAAATTGCTATGAAATCCCTAAAAAGAAATCTTGGGATTGAATGTTACAAGTCCCGGGAATCGGGATTTGCTAAATCCCGAAAATCCTGGGAATCGGGATTTGGGATTTCCCGTTTGGCTTCCGTAGTACCTATACAACACGCTCGCATATTGATTTTCTAAAAATATGAGTTAGTCAATAATTGCCGACGGAATTCCATTCTACCTAATATAAAAAGTTCTCATAGAAAATGCAAAAGAGACTAAATAAAAGCTTGTAATGCATAATAGGGGCTGCAAGCAAAAACTCAATCCGCTAAATAGCGTCTACCTTAATGTGAATACTTTTATATAAATCTATATGTATATTTACACATTTTTAAATTTCGATGTTTTTACGTAAAATAAACAATGCACGGAAATAGCTGTACAACAAATAAAACGTTAATATGCCAAGAAAATTAAACATAAAACTGTAACAACAAAATAAAATTCAATTATATTTTGCAAGATTAAATTGATTCACTGCAAGAGCACTTCATCAGATTAACCCTCAAGTGGTCACCACAAAACAAAATCCCGCAAATTAAAAAAATATTATTAATATACATAATTATTAATTTATAAAAAAATATATATTATTTTACGGAGCTATTATCGAATGGGTGATAGTTACAATTCAATTGTTTCTAGTCACATATTTCTCGTCACAGGTATTTAAAATAGCTATTCTAGAATTTCTGTTTTAATATTAAAGCTTGTTTGTTTCAAAATTTATAGCATTATTAGCAAAATCAAAAACATGAAATTTAAAAAGCTTTTTTGTATGTTGAAAGGATATAAATTTAAAAATTTTTTGATATTGCAAGAACTTATGGTATATAATAACATGCTTAAACCTTTACAACTTTTAATTTTTATGAAATTCATGGTATTGTTTTCTACTTTATAACTAAAAACGCTTATCAAAGAATTGTTTATTAAAACTTATAAGATTATTGGTCTGAAGAAAACATCATATCATTCGGCTTTGCATAATTTTGTAATTTTAGTGAACTATGGGATCTGCTGCTTTTGAAAAAGTTGTTTTACTGGTCATAAGACTAACTTGGTTATAAGGCTTTAAGGTAGTCATTATGAATTCAAGAAAAAGAAACAATAGTTTTTTAATAATAAATTTTCATAATGAACGGATTTCATCATTCAGATCATTGATCAGATCGTTGATGATTGCTTTAACCTGGTTCTTGTTCGCGGAAATACTTTCTGAAATATTTACATACATAAAATATATTTTGAAACTTTTGTTAACAAAGGGTCAAATTTAATTTTTGAAATGAAAATCTAATGAAAAATCAATATATCCTCTAATATTTTAAAGTAAAACGTCAATCATATGAATGATTTTTATTGGACACTGAAATAATAGGTACACTTTCATAATTATCGGAAAAATTATGTTTTTTTTTAGATTTTTTACAATAAATTATTATTGTCATATGCTGCTGTGTACATGCTAATTATCATTATCAATTAATACAAAAAGAGCTTTTATTTGGAGCCAAGAATAGCTTTTTGTTTATTATTGTCACAAATGTTTTTAATATTACAAAAATTTTGTTATAACTCTTTCGAGAGTACACAACAAAAAAGGATTTGTAAATACAAATAATTTATTTGTGAATACAATTAAAATATTATTTAAAAAGGCACCTACAACGATTTTTGTAAATACAAACACACATTTGTAACATAAGAAAACAATATCAACTCAATTATTTCCAATTAAAATTATTGTGGTATTAACAATTGAGTTGTTAACAGAAAAAAATAATTTTTTTATTGAATTTGTTTTTCAAATTCTAATGCGTTGTTTCTTTGTTTGTATTTTTTTATATTTTTTTTAGAATTTTGTTTTTGTTAAATTTTAAAGATATTTGGATGAGTCGAACCGGCAATCTCTTGATTAATATACTAATGTACTTACCACTCTGCTAACGAGCAAATCGTTATTAGATAAGCAAATAATGAATACAAACAAAATGCGAGTTCTTCTGTTTCTTCTACATGTGCGTATTCCGTTATGATATAATTTAACAAATAATTTTGTTGAGTAATTTAATTTACTAGAAAAATTTTAATTTGTTATATCAACAATGAATTTTTTATGTTTTTGCGCCATGTATAACATAAGATTTGGTTAGTACAGTTTATTGAAAAAAATTGCTGTGTTTGTCATATCAACAACTTAATTTTTTATATTACCTAAATATATATTTCAATTTAAATTAACTATTAATAATTTGTTTTGCTGGTTGCATTTTGATGATATTTTTTTCTGTGTATAACGTGCTAAGTGACAAAACTTAGCAAACATTATTTATTTAGTGTAAAAAAACTAAGTTAAAAAAACCAAAATTGCAAAAAGTCATTAAATTTTTTGTGAAATTTGAATTTTGTTCCTATGTAGTTCATTCCTTTCTTGATCAATTTTTACAATTTAACAATTTTATTTTCTTTCAAGTGGAAAAAAATAAATAAAAAAATTATTTAATACTTAAATATTTTTATCTAATTTTTCGACCTTTTTTTTAGTTAAATTAAAAAACTATTTTTTTTTAGCTTTAGGTCAGTTTATACTAAATTTATTGGTTCAATATTTCGTTAACCTTTGGTTAACTTCTTAAGGATTTATATTGATTTTTTGATATCAAAAAATCGAGAAACAATATAAATCCTGAAGAAGAAGAACGAAATATTGAACCAATAAATTTAGTATAAACTGACCTAAAGCTCAAAAAAATAGTTTTTTAATTTAATACTTAAATAATAATAAAATTCTTTTATTAAATTGATATCATCTTTTTTAAAACCCCAAATAACGGTAATTTTGCAATATCTCTGTTCAATCTGTTCTACTTTTGACCATTCTGAATTCAGGTTCGGATTTGGTGAAAAATTCTACATTAAGATCATGTGTCAAATTCGTTTGGTCACGACTTTGTTGAAATTTTGTTCCACAGTGTAATTTATTAAAAAACCAACACTTTTTGAAAACTGGATGCGCATATGTTGATTTTTCATTTAAATCTCTGTTTTGGAGCATTTGAGTGTGGGGATTGATTAAACCACCAGATAGACAGAATAGTAGTTCTACTAAGAATTTTATGGGAAAAATTCACATTATTTATTACCATTTTTATGCTTTTTAGATTTATTTACTTATGTATTATACTCGTAAGTTTAAATACTTGCCACAGATCTAAAAAGCTTCCTTTAGTACCAAATCAAAATCCACACATAAATATTCCTAGCACGCAGGTAATCAATGTCAATGTTATTATCTTCGTTGCTGTTTTTACTACTTATTCAATAGTTTATTTAGAATTATAACAATTTTATTACAATACTAAAAAGGTAATAAAATTTCCATTCCAAAAAATATGACTGCTGTTAGCAACCCATTATAATTTACAATTATAAATATTGCACTTATTTGTATTTTGGTTTTAGCACCTTTGTGCATTGCATAATCTCTCTCAGTTACTTTGGTAAACTTTCACTTTCTTTCTACATGTAGTTATGACAAACAATAAACATAGCGGAGAAAGTCTTATTACTTTATGACCTTTTTGTTTGAGCCACAGCAACAACTTTTTAAACTATGTTTAAATGTTAAGAAATTATGTCACTTAGGACACTTAAGAAACTCTTGTGAATACCCCAATTGTATATAGTTAGATATCTTCTTAATCTGTCCTTTTAATAATACTCATGAATGGATGCCAAAGTAACATTCAAAAAAGTTGTTAAAGTATTTACTAAATAGTTGTGTGCCCAGTTTACGTCATAAGGTGTAAGTGTACCTTTGATCTATATAAGACTCTTAAGCTCAATTTATCAGGAGATTTAGACGGCCTCCAGTTACTGCAAGAATGGCCTATTAAATATGGGGCATTTCCGCGTAAAACTACCATATATAAGCTAAAAAAATATTTACTTATTTTTTCAAAATTCTTCAACTGCATTCTACAAGAGAATAACAACTATGGACAATTTAAAAATATGAATATTGAAATATTTTTAAATCTAATTGAACTGTAGTGAATTTTAATCCGAAATAATTTCTTATTCGGGCTTGAGTTTTAATTCTCATTGAATGAAATATTTGTATTAATTAATGTGAGTTTCTAAAGAAGAAAAGAAAAATTAAACTAGACTTTATAGCCGGGGGAAATATCTATATTTTTTTGTGCAGCCACGCACTTCATCAGCATCCTAGTCCATCTACTTGAATAGAGATTGTTATTAACATCCGCTATTTAACGGACATTTTTATGAAACTGAATATGAGATATTAATTAAAATTATTATATTGATTAAAATTCACTACAGTTCAATTAAATCTAAAAATGTCACATTTAAAACATCATGAGCACGTGACGAAAATATGTTTACTTGGCAACACAGTTCATAATGCTGGAAAGTAAAATCAACTAACTGTTGAAAGCAAAACCAATGTAACATAATAGCCACTACTATAATACTTATATATATCTACCGACGGTAAATCGAATAGGTAAAAATAATTAATGTGATGATCGTAAAAGATAAGCAAGAATAGTTAAACATACTTAGGTAGAGTAATATAACTTCGTGCTAACCTAAATAGATAAATGAAATAATGGAAAAACGGAAAATGAATAGTGATACTTATGAATATGGTTACCAAAGGCAAATCAATTGTATATACAACAATCATTTCCCATATTCCGTTTCATAAAAATTTAAATTAAATAGCTGATGTTAATGACAAACTCTACCCAAGTAGATAGACTAGGGTGCTGATGAAGTGCGTGGCTGCACAGAAAAATATCGGTATTTCCCCCAGATATAAAGTCTAGTTTAATTTTACTTCTCTTCTTTAGAAACCATTAATTAATAAAAATATTTCATTCAATAAGAATTGAAATTACTGAACTTTAGCTCGAATAATAAATTATTTCTGATAAAAATAAATATTTTAAAATTTTTATCAACTTTGAAAAGATTTGAAGTTAAAATATACTGAACAATCAGCTCTCGTTTTATTTTTTCTCTTTATTTAACATTTCCTTTCATTTGACGTGCTAGATATGTCTTATAACAAGGGTTTTGTGGATTAATTTAAATATTAAAATTTTCGGTCACAACCGTCATATTAAAAAAATATATATATATAAAATTGGTATTGTAAATAATAAATAGCAAGTATTTTTACAATACAAAATAAACACACCTTATTATACAGTAAAACTGGATGAAATATTTGGTCACACCAGTCACACCAATACTAAATAAAAATAGAAAATGGGAATAAAAACGAAGAAGAAAAACGAAAAAATTATCTAGGAGGAAAACGAAAGTGCAGTCAATGGATGAAGGCTTTGTGTGTGTATATCTTAAATTTTAGTCCACCAAGACAAATTGATTGTTCCTCCAATAAACACAATAATCGAAATTTCCATTGTGGCATTGAACTTTTCTTCAAAGTTTCATACTCACCCGTCACACAAAGAGGTCACACTCGGCACATTTTCAAAAAAAAATTTTAAAAGGTAAATAGTTTTTTCTAGTAATACAATCAAAAGGCTGAAAAATTTTACATAGTTTTACTAGTAAATCTTTCTCTCATTTCCCTCATCTCTGCTCTTTTCTTTGTTTCTTCTTAATTCTAACGCCTCTCCCTCTCAGAGGTAACACAAAGCTTGTTAACACATCATAACCTAACCCATCATAAAAGCAATAATTCCGTACAAGCTGAGATTTGTAGGATTATATCTGTCATAACCAGGGAAACCGTAAATATGAAATTTTTTATGAATTTTGTCATGGTTTTGTTAGTGCATATTTTTTTATATTTTACCCTTTAAAGCATGTTTTTGCATATTGCAGTCTTACACGCATATTTTTAGCATTTTTTCCGAACATTTAGAGTATATTTGACGATTTTAGGGCAGATTTTGATACTTTAAATATTTTTTTTAGTTTAAAATGCTTACAAGCCTTCTAGCTTTTGGTCAAAATTTTTTTATTTTTTGCCATTAAACGTCACCTCTAATAGAACATTTAGTATGTTCTGTCCCGATTGCATCAATGTAAACGTTAAAGGAATGTTAGAGGTGAAAATCTAGGTCAATATTTTGCTGTTTATTGCAATAACAATTATAAGCAAAAATATTGTCTTCAGCTACGATCACACTTGTCAAACATTTGCCTAAATGGCCATTTTGAGCGGAAATTACGTTCTTTCAGTTTATACGTATTAGTTTTCGATCGAAAGCGTTCTGTAAACATCATGGAACAGATTGTAAATATTTTATAACTAACACCTTGTGTATAGTATTGTTTTTTTATATTATAAATTTTATTTTTTGAAATACAACATATAGTACTTATATGTATATCATGGTCACACCCGGCACAAGAGAATTTGTCTATTCCAACATGTATTACAGACTTTTATTTCAATTTAAGTTGAAATTTTAGTTATTTTAAATGTTATAAACATACATTTTTATGTATACTTATTTTTAAAATACCTCTTTGGTTTCTCTGCCATAACATAATTCAAAATATTAAGTGCAGGTAAATAAGTATGTAACTTTTTGAATGAAACACAGGTTTTTGAACAAAAATAATTTTAATTTTAATGTAATCTACTTTGAGCTGCATACAGTTTGTCTAACGTATCCTGAATTGTGTATCCCTTCAAAAAAATACGAGTAAGATTTGTCGAGGTCATCAAATATGATACTTATTTGTGAGACGATTTGGTAAATTACATGTCTATGTAGGTTTGCCATTCCCTTCCAGAGCCTTTTTGTCTTATAAAATAGCTAGCTGAAATTATTTTTTTTTTGTTAAATAAATCTACTTTAAATTTCAGTAAGAATTAAACTAGTATTAAAAAATAAAAAAAAAAAATAGACTATTGCGGAGTTTAAAAATTTTTTAGTATATAAAATTAACCAGCTTAAATTAATGATTTCTTTTTCCCTATAAATCAAACATATTTTATATTGGAAAAAAAAATCAAAAAATCTGAAAGAATGATTGCAGGGTTGGGAAATTTGCACTTTTTGTGATATATAGAAACATCTACAGGGTGGTCCAGAAAGACCGAAGTGGTGTGAAATCCTAATAACTTTTTATTTAAGACATATTTTTTTAGTTTTTTGTTTTTTAAATACATTAAATTTATAGGGAATATTTTAAGGTTAGTTATTAAAAATTATATCCCGCAAGTGGTGACCATTTTCTGCTTCGCACAAATGTGCTCTTTCCAACACATTTTCCATGACCTTTCGCAAAACTTCCGGTGTTATGTTGTTAATTTCGTCTCGAATATTGGTTTTTAATTCCTCAATAGTCCTAGGCTTATTAATATAAACTTTCCCTTTTAAATAACTCCAAAGGAAACAGTCTGGAGCAGTTAAATCCGGGGAACGCGGAGGCTAATTAAATTTGCTTCTACGCGAAATTATTTTTTCACCAAAGATGTCGAGTAAAAGAGCCATTGTGGCCCTCGAAGTGTGCGCTGTGGCTCCATCCTGTTGGAACCATATTTGCGGATGGTTTTCCACGGTTGGCTTTACAAAATTTTCCAACATGGCCCGATATCGATCACCATTGATGGAAATGGCGACACCTCGCTCATTTTCAAAAAAATATGGGCCAATGATCCTTTCTGAAGAAACACCGCATCAAACAGTATACTTAACTGGGTGTAATTGTCGTTGATGAAGTACTCTCGGGTTTTCAATATCCCATATCCTAAAGTTTTGTTTGTTAACGAGCTCATTTAATTGGAAATGGGCTTCGTCACTCAAAACTAAGTTATGAATAATGGAAATGGAAAGAACACATTTGTGCGAAGCAGAAAATGTCCACCACTTGCGGGATATCATTTTTAATAACTAATCTAAAAATATTCCCTATAAATTTACTGCATTTAAAAAACAAAAAATTAAAAAAATATGTCTTAAATAAAAAGTTATAAGGAATTCACACCACTTCGGTCTTTCTGGGCCACCCTGTAGGTCTAATTACTTTTTTCGTTATAAATTTAAATATATTTTATGTTCTAGAGAAATTTATTTCAGGAAACTTTTTGTTTTTGCTAATTGCAGCGCTAGAGAAAAGAGTGATACATAAAAAATAACAAAGCATGAATTTCTGAAGTATTTTTGGCAACGTTTTTTAATTTATTTTTCCAGGTATCCTATTGACAAATGAAAAATTTTTCATACATTCAATTTAATAAAAAAAATGCTTAAATACATGGAACTTTTCTTTAGCAAATTTGTATTAAAAAAGTTATACATATATTGCAAAAATTATACAACATCGCAATGATTAAAACAATAGGAAAAATCCCCTAAAGCTGATTATATAAACCGTAAAAAAACATTAACTCGAGAAAATAGGCTTACAGCATACAAATAGCGAAAACTTGAAAAAATGCGAATATCCTCAAAAAATTTCCAAAACCTCCAAAAATATAAACAAAAAAACACAGTATATTTAAAGGAAAAGAAACAATCTCATGTACAATAAGTTGCTAAAATTCGCGAATAATTTCTTAATTCAAAAAGCCAAAAATTTATTTAAAAAACGCTAAAATATGAAATTTTTAGATTTAATTTAAATGTAGTGAATTTTAATCATAAGTTCATAATTAAATAATAAATGTGTTTACCAAAAGTAAATGAATTTTATACACAACAATCATTTCTAATATTCCGTTTCATAAAAATTTACATTAAATAGCTGATGTTAATAACAATCGCTACCCAAGTAGATAGACTAGGGCGGAGTTTACATCTGGCATTTCTTGTGTGTCATTTGCCCAAAAAAAACGTAACCAACTAGCTACCAATAAAAAACTGTTTAATCCAGACATGTATTTATTGATTTAAATAGTTTGCATTCATTTTGGATTCTATAAAATTGTCTATTAATTATGTATTGAACTGTTTAACTTGATAAATACATATCTGAATCAAACAGTTTTTCATTAGTAATTAGTTGGTTACGCTTTTTTTACGCTTGTGTGGCATTTGGCACACAGATGTAAACCCTGCCTAGGGTGCTGATAAAGTGCCTGGCTGCACAGAAAAATATCGGTATTTCACTAAGCCATAAAGTTTAATTTTTCTTCTCTTCTTTAGAAACTCACATTAATTAATAAAAATATTTCAATCCATAAGAATTGAAATTGTTTGAACTTTAGCTCGAATAATAAATTATTTCTGATTAAAACGCTTAAATTTCAACGAATGTCAAAAACTTGAAAAATTTTGCGAAGATGTTGCATATTCGCAAAAACTTGGTAAAATCAAAAAGATATCAAAGTCTGATACTGATTAAAAACTGATTTAAAACTGTAAAAAAAAATAATTGGAAGGAATGCGAAAACAGAAACTTCGCGATAAATTGCAAACAAGCTCTAAAATACGAGTAACTAACAAATACCTATTAGTGACGTACACAAGACCATTTATCAGACATTTCAAGACATGAGAGATTTTTCAAATGCTTTACTACAACAAAATATTCTAAAACAAACGCTAAACAACACTGTTGGCAAGACATTTGTTTCAGTTGTTTGTCTTGCCAACAATGCTGTTAGCTAACATCAAATAGATAGAAGGATTAATAATCAGTAAAATGGTAAATAAGCCAAGATTTGGCTAAAAATTCACTATTATTCACTGTCTGAAAATTGGCGACAAAAATTTTTAACAATTGCCAAAATTCACTGTCTGAAAATTGGTGACAAAAATTTTTAACAATTGCTAAAATTGTAAGGAATGCAATGGATAAGCCATTCTTCCACTAATTCGGCTTTAAGATCAGATTTATTTAAAATCAAATTGCTCCTGTAAGTATTTAAAGGGGTTTATGTATAAGGACTGCGAAGAGTGTGTGTGTGGGTAAAACAACTTTATTGAATTTTATGTTAAAAAAGTTTTAGAACTTCAACAACTACACACTGGCAACAATTATAAATTAAATTCAGTAAAGTGAGACTTTGACCCGCGCACGAAGGGTTCTGAATGGACACGAGATATGTAATTCAATACAAACTTTAGTAGCCTATATAAAATATAGTTTTGACATTTTTTTCGTTTTTGATGTTTTTTTAATTTTGGCGATTTTTTTATTTTGGTGATTTTTTCGGTTTTTGGATTTTTTTCCATTTGGTCATTTTTTTAGTTTGAAATTTTTTTTTTCAATTTGGCGATTTTTTTTCGGTTTTTTTATTTTTTGGCGATTTTTTCGTTTTGGCGATTTTTTTATTTTGGCGATTTTCGGTTTTTGGCGTTTCTTCATTTTGGCGACTTTATTCATTTAGTCGCTTTTTTGTAGTTTTGACAATTTTTTTTCCATTTTGGCGATTTTTTTTCGGTTTTTGGCTATTTTTCAATTTGGCAATTTTTTTTAATTTTGGCGATTTTTTTCATATTAACAATTATTTTGTTAATGGAGCCTTTTTCGCGTTTGACGATTTTTTTCGGTTTTTGGCGCTTTTTTAATTTTGGAGATTTTTTCATTAGGACGATTTTTTTCGAATTTTGTGACTTATTTAAGTGTTAGAATTTTTTTTTAATTTTGGCAATTTTTTGGAATTTTTGGCGATTTTTTATTGGTTTCCCGATTTTATAATTTTCAGATTTTTTAGTTTTACCGTTTTTGAACATTTCAAGAGGTTACCTCTAACGGTTTCCAAGATATAGCAAGTTGTCAAAATTAGATAGTCAAAATTGCATTAACTTATGGACCACCCTTTAATTGAATTAAATTAATTAATTTTGTTTAAATATTAGTTTTAATTGTTGTAGTCTATACAAAAATACACTAATTTTACATATTTCAAGTGTCAATATACGTATGTACTACAGACCTGCAAAAGACGTCGAAAAAATTGTTATCATTCTGTGAAACACAGGGTGAGTAAGAGAAAAACTAAATTTTTTTGATACTTTTTGTAAGTTTATATAAATTTTTATGTTAGTAACCCTGTATCAAATAGGACTATCGATATAATTATTTAATATTTCTCGATGCGAGAACTTCTCACAAGTTACAGAAATGGGGCACTGATTCCGTTTTAGAAGAAGGAGGCCTTTATTTTCTCATTCGTATTGTTAAAAACGCACACGTACATACAAAAATATGTCATAAACAATAGGACTTGCATTGTAAAGACCTGCACAAGACGTCTCATAAGAACATGTCTTAACATGAGGGCAATTTCAAATGCTTTACTACAATGAAATCTTCTGAAACAAATGCTAAACAACGTGTTCGGCAATACATTTGTTTAACTTATTGCATGTATAAGAGTAAAGAAGAAAATAGTTCGTGACTGAAGAATTTGTGGTGTTTGTGCTTTTTTCTACCTATTGACGCGTATACTAACGTCATGCATGTACATAGATAGATACCTACATAATTTTTTTATGCTCTCTTATTTTTCTGCGCACATACAAACGCACACATGCATTTACATGAGTTGTGTGCGCTTGCGTTAAAAAACCTCCCTTAAACACAAGCATAACAGCTTACCATCTAAATCTTACACACACACCCAAACGTACAATATGCAAAATAACAAACATACATGTATCAATAGAACTTCTTTGCATTGTTTGTTTAAACAAGACGTCTTGGCGGCATCGTTTGTTAACAGTCATATACACGTACACCAATACAACCATCGTGCTTCGTTTATACTGCGAAAGAATTTATTATTGGCTTAGTATAATGCATGCCACGAGAGTACATTTAAAAAACATGACGTATTTACATTTCAAGACTGCTTACGCAGGCCACTAGTATGTACATACAGACGGACAGACAGACAGCGTAGCGAAAACAGTAGGGTCCATTTTTCACCTTTGGTGTACGGAACCCTAAAAATATTTTAAACCAGAATGTGTTGTAAGTAGGGTGATCGATTATTCGACTTTTTCCAGAAACCGGTTTTCGAATAGTTCAAATATTTGAAATTATGAACAACACGGTTTGGGTTTTTACAATTCAGGAAAAACCGATCATCCAGTTTTTAAGTAAAAAAATTATTATACAAAAGCTTTGATTTTAAATTGCTTTATGAAAAAAGGTGTTAACCAAGAAAAGTTTAAGGAGGATGTTGTAGATGAGGCGGCACTACTGAGAAATTTAGGACATTTAAGGCACTTAGCTTTACCTTTGCTATAACAAATACCTTGAGGTCACAACGCTCACAGAACAGTCACAATTCTGATATCATTTAAATTTTAGATCCCAAAATAAATACACAATTTTATTTTATAAAATTTGCAAATTGTGTCGTTCTACACACTACAAGTAATACATTTGAGTTGAAATATACGAAAGTACCCTTGTTCAAAAGTTTAATTAATTTGTGTGATTTTTCAGGAAGTTGTAGCACTATGACTTGCGACTTATCTTTTTTAGACTTCTAATATAATTTGGAACAATAGCTTAATTGAGTTTATAACTTGGTATATTTCAACTTAAATGTATTACTTATAGTGTCTAGAACGATGTTTGCTTAAAAACTAAAGGTTAACAGAGAATTTCCCAACATATTTACAAGAGAAAGAAATTTCTGAAAATCGACTTGAACGCTTAAAAGTGCTCTCCTGCAAAGCAGTAAATTATTTATTTCCACCGAAATTATTTTAATAAATTTTTTTATGGTACACAACTATATTTTCCTTAAATTTTGACTTTGTCGGAATAACTGCGCATATGTCCGCATTTATGAAAAGGCACTTTTAAATTTTAATTACAAATTTTTAAAACTATTTACATAATAAAATGTGGTAGTTGAAATTTTCAAAATCTACCGTCACAACTTTTTATAAGCTGTTAAACACAAAGAAATTTTTAAAATTTAATATTTTGAGATATTGTTGAATGTAGGCTACATGTCGAAAATATAAAATAATTGGTTCTAAACATTCTTAATGCATTGTCTTTAGCGCTATGCGGTTAGAAAGTGAATGGTATAAACAAAGTTTTTTACAAAATTGAAAATAATGAAGATACTTGAAAATAAACATGCCCTTTTCAGGGAAATTTTAAAATTTATATTTTTTTAGCCTTTTCACGGTTTTATGAATGCAAATATTCATACTATTTTATATTCTAGTTTTATTTAGAATTTTGTAAAAAAATTTAATGCTGCATTTTAATTTAAAATCCAGCAGTAAACTAAAAAGTTATAGGCGATATACTAAAAAAATTAAAGTGAAAAAGATTTATTTTTTCTTAGGTAAAATATCTTCTAAGCTATTAGAGATACGCAAACACATCTTAGGAAATTATTTCCTTTAAGTTTAGCTCGATATGCTTTATTGGGTAAAAATCGGATAATTTTTAAAAAAGTTACAAGCCTCAAAAGTTTTTTTGAGTCCCAGGTGGTCAAATTTGGCGCACTGTAACTTCTCTCCAGTTCGAGCCAGAAGACTGTCATGACATGTGTTAAACAGCCTCCTCTTAGGATGTTAGAAGTTTCATATAAATCCAATCAGTAGTTTAGAAGTAACAGATTTATTACCATTTATTTTGTGAAAGTCCCCACTGTGCAATGTAATTTTTACATACATACATGCATACATAGGTACATATGTATGTGTAGAAACCTATTTTTCATCCCAAAAACCATAAAAATTTTAAATTATACTTTTTTGGGAGCGTGCGTGATCGCGATAAGTTGTAAACCACTCGTGCGTGATTAAGATTATTTTATTCGTGAGCGTTCGTGATCTTGAAAATTTTTAATATCTTTCGTGCGTGAGTTAAATATTTTTCCGCATGAGCGTGCGTATCGAGCGTGAGTCAAAAAACGTTCACGTGCACATCTCTAGGATTTACTATATGCCGTATGGCAATGTATGGCACAATGCCTATGAAAATGTGTCCGCTTCGGCTACATGTTTTGGACCATAACTACTATCAACATTTTACGCCAGGAATCTACTACGTATTTAAAAAAATTCAATCAACATACCGAAATTTCTCGTGACGCCATAGCAACATGCACATGTGGGTAATTGAATGTCGTGTACCACAAGTTCTTATATTAGCGTTTAATGTTTACACTAATCAAATTAATACAGCAAAAATCATGATTTTAAGTTATAGCAAATAAAATCAAAACTAAAACTCAATTTTTCAAATCGATCTCCGAAATTTAATAGCTTAAATTACACAGTGATACAAAATTGAATGAAATAGAAATACCTGGGGAGTGATATATTTTTTCTTGTAGGTCTTGCCGGACACCTCAAAAATCCGGATTTACAGTTACAAAACCGGTTTATTTACCTTTGCGCACTTATAAGCCAGTAACTTTGGTGATAGTGCTCCGATTTTCGATTGCTTATCTATATTTAACCCGAAATATGCATTATAATCGTAAATAAACGTACTTTTTTAATAAATTCAATAGTATCTAGGCGCACGTCAGTGCGCCAGGCCAAGTTCCGGCCAATGCACGCAGTGTGTATATTTACAGGAAGCCATTAGAGCTGTTTTTACCCCCCCACATAACTTTGTTCCCCGCAATCGTAAAATTATAAAATTTAAACCATACTTAGACTAAATTCATGTGACCTCATATGCAAAGTTCGAAAGTTTTACAATGAAAGGTTCTGGAGATATGGAGGTGCAAAAAGTGCATACTTTAAGACATACTCACTGAATCACTGACTCACTGACCTACTGACTCACTCATCAATATTATGAAGCACTTCTGCTATAGCTACATATCTGAAACTTGGTACACAAGTGGATCAGCGATGAACTAGAAAAATCTGAAAACCAAAAAATTTTAACCAGTGGGGCGGAGTTACGCCCATAAAAATTAAACTTTGTGCTAGTGAGCTGAAATTTGGTACACAAGTAGAACTATGTAAGTTATCACCCAGCAAAATCTTAAAACCCGAAAATGTTCACCAAGGGTCCGGGGCTAAGCCCATAAGGCTCAGAATTAAAAACACATATTTTAAGCGTTTATCTCAAGCAATTTTATTGAAATTTGGCACACATGTTACAATAATACAAGGCTATACATTTTTATAAAAAAAAGTGGGCGTTAACATGCCCATACAATTTAAACCTCCTATTTTGTGTACTTCCGGCCAGTACATTTAAATGTACTATTTATGTAACTACTATTATCCCTTTTTAAACGAAACTACACAGGAAAGATAAACACTAGCCAAAGAAAATTTGGGATGAAAAAAAGTGGGCGGAAACACGCCCATAATAATAAAAAATTAAAATTTGCGCTATTGAGCTGAAATTTAATAAACGAGTAGTTATAGATTAGTAAATTACTACATAGAAACATCTGAAAACTCAAAAATTTTACCAAGGTGGGCAGGGATACGCCCATGAGGCTCAAAATTTAAAATACAAATTTAAGGCCTTTAACTGAAGCGATTTTATTGAAATTTGGCATACATGTTGCAATGATGCAAGGCTATAAATTTACGTTGAAAAAAGTGGGCGTTAACACGCCCATACATTTTAAGAAAGATAACTACTGGCCAAAGAAAATCTTGAGATTGAAAAAGTGGGCGGTATCACGCCCATTAGAAAATATAATTAAAATTTGCACTAGTTAGCTGAAATTTGATAAGGAAGTAGCTATAGATTAGGAACTAGCTAAAAAAATCTGAAAACCTGAAAATTATAGCCAAGAACGTAGCCCCGCCGTCCAAAAAGCTGAGAATTAAAAACAAATCCAATGCGTTTAACTCAAGCGATTTTATTGTAATTTTGGTTACATGTTGCAATAATACAAGGTTATAAATGTTCTTTGAACAAAGTGGGAGTTAAAACCCCACAAAATTTGCATTCCTATTTCATGTATGTACTTCGATTTAGCACATTTAAATATACTATTTATTTATTCATTATTACACGTTCCCAGCGAAACTCAACAGGAGAGATAAACACTCGCCAAAGAATATCTTGAGTTTGAAAAATTGGGCTTGATCACGCAAATAAGAATAAAAAATTTAAATTTTCGCTAATGAGGTGAAATTTGATAGACAAGTAGGTCTAAGCTGGAAACTAACTAGAAAAATCTTAAAGCCAGGAAAATATAGCCATAAGGGCGGGGCGAGCCCATTGAGATTATAACTAAAACATGAAATTTAAATCGTTGGCGTATGCAGTTTTATTGAAATTTGGCATACACGTGTTAATCCTTGAAAAAGGGGGCGTTAACATGACAATAAAACTTAAGGCTCTTCTTTCATGTACTTCGGAT
Source organism: Tachina fera (assembly GCA_905220375.1). Taxonomy (NCBI): domain Eukaryota; kingdom Metazoa; phylum Arthropoda; class Insecta; order Diptera; family Tachinidae; genus Tachina; species Tachina fera. The sequence goes on from LR999967.1 coordinate 67,332,669, forward strand.
CAGGAAATGTATACTACTTATGTAGATATTATTGTCCGTTTCCATCGAAACATGACACGTATGATTGGCACTGACTAAAAATTTTTTTCTTTTAAAAAAGTGGGCAGGAATACGCCATAAAAATAAAATAATAAAAAAAAAAAATTTATAGGCCAGTAAGTCAAGATGAGAAATCAACTAGAAAAATCTAAAAAGACAAATATTTAAACCAGGAGTGGCAGGGGCCCGCTAATACTGTACTGAAGCTTTTAACTGAAATTTAACTTAAAACAAAATCTTGAGTTTAAAAAAGTGACTGAGAGTGGTGGTAACAGCCATAATTTTTAAAACTAGAATTTGAACTAAAGAGTTTAAATTTGATACCCCTTAAGTTAAGGGTGAGTTGCGTGCACGAAAAATCCGAAAGCACTGGCCATTTTTATAAAAACTTAGATCAATGTTATACGGCAAAGAACTAAAATTTTGAAAAAAAAAATTGACTTAAGTAAGTTGCCAACTAGAAGATATTTAAAACACAAGATACTCTATTAAAACTTTACATGCACAGTTCACTTATGCTAGCCTTTAATTTTGCATTTTCAAAAGTACTACGACTAAGCAGACTTTAGAAAAATAGGCAGGGGCACTTTCACTAAAATGTACACTATATTTTACATATTTCTACTCTGATGATTCTTAAAAAATTAAGTACATCAGTCGGTCCTTGTAATTACACAATGGCGCACATATCACACTCTAACCCATTATTGTATGTAGGTCTGCCTTTTTAAACTGACGTGAATAATAATATGAATAGAACTATAACATACTAGAAACTTAAAGTTTAATAAGCTTTATTAAGAAAACCTTTCACAAAAACATTAATGTGAAAAAAGGCCAAGTTCCTTTAAAAAATTTCGGCCATTAAAAGTAGTGAGATAAAAATTTTGACCAAGTTCTTGTTTTGCAAAATACTTATCACTGTAATATGATATGCATTATATAAATTTGTAACCGTAAGAGTGTCATATAATTTCTAGATAATATGCTAACTTGGCAATATTTTTACCTTGCTAAAAAAGAAGAGGATAATGCATACTTTTTTATTTCTTTATATCGGGAAAATCGGATCATTATCAACCAAGTTACAGGCTTATAAGTGCGCAAAGGTAAAAAAACGGTTTTTTAGCTGTAAATACGGATTTTGGAGGTGTCCGGCATATTTCACTATTGAAATCTTGTTTTGCTCGACAAGCCCTGCAAGAAAAATAATATCCGGTCGCACGTTTTTTACACTGTCGCACCGTGTTATAAAAGCAGTCCTTATAATTTCTTCTAACTCCTTACATAATATGTACATTAGAGTGGCCGTTATTTATTTTTTCGTGATTTCTTTTATTTTCACCCCCAATCAGTTTAGTTTTGTGTATCAAAAAATACAAACAAAATTTCATAACGATAAGTTGTATTTTAAGGGGTGCGTCCGCCCCTCAAAGTTGGCCTTCAAGCCCATATTTCAATGTAATTTTTTGCCTATGACTATCTTTTTAAAAAATCATTTAGCAAGCATATGATATATGGCAATATTTTAGCTCTTCTAGTCTACAACATTAGACTCAAAGAAAGTTTTTTGCTAAAATTAATATGTTAGGAAATAATGAAGAAAATAACAAACAAAATACCAAAAATTACACCAAAAAATACATATACCAAAATAGCATTTATATGAAAATTATTTTACTAAGCGTTTACAATAAGAGTTTAAATCTATTAAATTATTTGATTGAGAAAAAAATAATTTTGGTTCAAAAAACGTTTAACAAACGAATTCCGTTACAAAATTTGTTTTCTAAAAATTTTTCGTGAACCAAAACTATATTTTCTAAATACGGCAGTTAGTCAAAAGAAAACTAAGAAAATTACATTGAATAAATGGGCTTGAGAGCCAACTTTGAGAGGCGGACGCACCCTCTAAAATATAACTTATCAATATGAATTTTTTTGTAATTTTTTTACATAAAACTGAACCGATTTTGGGGGGAGAGCATATAAGAAATAAAAAAATATAAATTCTCCATACAACTAACGGCCACCCTAATGTGCATACTACTGATGTAACGAAAGTCAATTTTGATATTCGTGCATACGAATACGAATATTGTATGTGAAATGTATAGACATAATATTTAAATTCTATTCACGACTGCAAAATGATATATGAAAAAGAACTTCATACTCCTATTGGCGTACTTTAAAGTTAATAAAATCTTTCCAAAATTTTAATGATCCACATCAAATAGCATTTGAAAATGATGCAAATCACAAATTTCTATAAAAAAAATTAATGAATTCGTAGACAGTACGACAAATTTTAATTTTTAATTTTTTTCAGAAAACAAACAATCTAGATACAAATTGTAGTCAAACTGTTTAAATAGTTTTCAGTTTCAGAAATAGACGTATTTTCAAAGGGATATTAGCTATTTGAATTTTTTATTTAACCGAACTAAAGAAATAATTTTTTTAAAACAACAGTTTAGGAATATATTTAAAAAATACTTTATAATATTTTCATATAAAGAAATAATTTACGGACAAATATGATCTAGAAAAGTACTTTAACTTTTTAATGTTAATTGTACAAGATGTTTGTTTTATTTGTTTTTAATTGTACCAGAAGTTTGTTTTATTTGAAATAATATTTCTTAAATTAATATAATTAATATTAATTAATATTAATTAATATAATATAATTAATTAATTAATTAATTAACTAATATTTTTAGCCATACATTTAAATTTCATTTAGGATTTATGCATTTATTTATTTAATTTTTTTTTCATTTTTTTGAAAAACATTCGTATTCGTATTTGCCTGAATTTGGTGAATAAAAATTCGTATACGATTATCCTAAAACGGCCGAATATTCGGCAATTCGAATACGATTATTCGTGCATCACTAGTACATACTTATATATATATATATATATATATGTAAGTATATATATTTCGAATCATTTTCATATCACTTTGCTTGTAGGGATTTGTTTGTGCGTTCAAAACCACTAAAGAAATTAAAAATATATCTTTTCTTTTTAAATAAGAATCAAAAGAATATGTAATTCCTAACTTTTCTCCAGCAAATATTTTGTGCAGTGATGCCAGTGAATATTTTTGAAATTGCGTACACGTTAGAAAAAAATTCCCTTTTTTCCCTCCAACCAAAAATATTTTCCCTACATTTTTCCCTACGCAGAATAGTTATTATTTTAACAACAAAAAACAGTTATACTTATAGTTATATACGATGGTCACAAGTAGAAATGCCCTTTTGCAAGCAGTAACTGCTTATTTATGGTGGAAAATAAAACAGATACACAAGCGAAGAAAGATGCTTGGTTTGTAAAGGTTTTTGTTTGCGGGTTTTAAACTTATTTACTATAAACATACGGAGTTTGTTAGCTAAATTAAAAAAAATTTTTGGGTTGAATTCTACTGATGAGTTCCAAAAGCGGGAACGAGTTAAATTTTCAAATTGCCTATTTTATTTATTTCTTATTAAATATTTGCGTAAAACGTCCAATTACTCGTATAAAAATGTCAGTTTGTGCAGGATTGGTGGCACAATTGTATATTTTTCATATGCAAGTTAGTTTACACAATGCAAGACCATTTCTTTTTCTTTTGTGACTGTCAGACAAACTCAATATATACAAACATTAACCTACATTGTCCGTTTTCATGTGGAGTTTGGCAATTGATATAGCAGTTTTCTTATATACGTGTACATATATATGTATATACGTATAAATATATATATAAATATTGTATGGATATTGTAAGTGATTTCCAGGTAGTTACACTCAAAAAAAAATTTACATTATAAAGAAATTTTTTTTCCTAAATTCAAGTAAAGAAAATTTCTAAGTTTAAGTAAATTGTTACAAACATTTAGTAAAAATTAAAATTAAATTAAACTTGTTAGGCAATTGATTAGAGTGCTTGCATATTAATCAGAAGGTTGCTGGTTCAATACTTGTCTCCTCTCAAGGAATTTATATGTATGTATGGTGAATTATAATTAAGAATATAATATGAAGATATAATAAATAACATATCATTTGGTATAGAATTTAATTAAAAATAAAAATAAGTACCAGAAATAAAGACAAAAAAAATTGGAAAATTTTATAAATTTGAGATCAAAGACGGAACTTTTTTTGCAAAGCTCCGAATTTTATGGGAAAATTTCACTTAATTTTAGGAAAATTTTACTTAAATATGAAAATAGAATTACTAGGTATAAACTCGTTCATTAATGAACTAGAAATTTAGTAAATATTTTACTGGTTTCAAGTAAAAACAGCTTTGGCGCCATACGACAACTTTTTTTATTCAAATTTAGAAAATTTTCCAAAGTTTAAGTTAATTTTTTTTGAGTGTAGTATTCACAATTAATGGTTTCCGCAAACAAATTCTAAGTTATGTCAAAAATGTCAGCTCTTAAAAGAAATCTCTAAAATATTTTTGCATAGAATGTCTAACAAATTGAAAAGCGGTAATTTTTAAAAATTCCCTACATTTTCGTCAAAATAAAATGTGTCCCTTTTTCCATACGCTCAAAATTTAACAGGAAAATCCGTACAAAAAGGGAAAATTCCGTACTTTTGGCATCACTGATTTTATGTCATATAAAGAAAACTATTAATTAATAGAATAAGACAGATGTTTAATAGAGGGTAAAAGGGAAGAATAATTAAAATCAGCACATGGCATAAGCAGAATATTAACATAAGGAGAAGCAATTACCAGCCAGCTGTAGCAGCAACGTCAAGATCGCCAAAACACTTTTTTGAAACACAAAGAGAATGAGAAGATAAAACTCAACGCAATAGAATAATTATTTTATATGTATTTTATTTTATTTTATATTTGCCTCTTTTTATTATTATTAACACACCATAATTAAATGATTTAATTAAGCATTTTATGCATTTCTTTACTTTTTTCCAAACATCTCAAGCACAAAAAATTTAATTGATTTATCAAACTATCTATTATTAATTTTCCACACACTTTTTTCTTATTTTAAATTTTAAATTCACAAAATACTTTTTGGTATAAATATTTTTTCAACGTTTTAAATTGTGGATAAAACCCCTCTAAGTTTAATTAAACTATGTATAAAACGAACAATATTTTTTTATTATTAAGAGAACTTCTCTAGTTAGAAAATAAGAGTATATGTATATTAACTTCTACTATTTTAATTATTTGTATAAAAAATTGTTTTCACTGAATTTTTTCAAAGTAGAACAACCGAGTAACAATTTAATACACCCAAACACGACGAACTCCAATTTACAAATGAAATCTGCTTTACATGTCGAGAGAGCTCCAACTCTGAAAACATGTAAAATATAATTATTTGCTCCCCGGTGTTTCTCTCTCGTGTTATCAGGCTGGATTTTTGTTTTGATTTTATTTCACGTGCATTCTCATGTGTTTATTTGGTTTTGTTTATATTATGGTGGGGGTATTTTTGTTTTTATTATTTTCTTCTTGATTCTGACATTTTCATGCAGCGGTGTGTTGACATGCAAGCATCATAGCTGCCAGATTGTTCCAGTGAAAAATCCGCTAACTGCTTGCGGTTATGGTTTTTTATTTTCCGGGCTTTTCTAGCTCCCAGGAATTTTAATTTTTTTTGTCATTCCTGGGTTTTCGGGAATATATTATTAAATTACGTAATAACGTTTTATTAAATTACGTTACGTTACATTTTACGTAGTAGATCATACTTTTTTAATGCATTTCTTTATACATATTTCTTATAATCACCCTAGCTCCAAAGACGATTTCAGGCTTGAAAAATTTGAAGCTTTTTGTTATATAAAAGTAACCTACTAAAGCTAATTTTTTTTATTTTACTCTATTAATTAAACATAAGTTATATATACACATATGTATGGTATATAGATTAGTAAAACAAATAAAAATAAATAAAGAATAATCTAAATGGATGATTCCAGAAATTAAGATAGATGGAAAAGTTGCCAATGCCCTAACGGATACCAAGTCATACAGGAAATGCAATATATGTGGAAAAAAGCTCTAAGGTTGAAGATAAATCTGATGAAACTATAAAAGAGGAAGCCCTTTAATTTGGAATTTCCACACTTCATGCTAACATTAGATTTATGGAGTATTGCTTGCAGCGTTACCGTTGTGAGACTAAATGCGCATTTTGCACCTTTTTCGACTGACTTGCCACTTTTTATGCCCCTTAGTTTTAAATCCCCTTTTAGTATAATTTGCATATTTTGTGCCGATTTTGCCCCTTTTGGATCAAAGTTCACTTTCGTTTTTATTTTTAAAGATTCGTACAGATTCTACCACATTCGACAACAAGATTTAATTTCCTATGTTTCAAACTTCATATAAGAACATACAAGAAGATTAAATTTTTTTTTGGGAAATTGACATATAACGTAATATTATTTGCGTAAGATTTTTATATATTAAATTACATAAACTAATACAAACATAGATAATTCTAACTGTTTTTTCGCAGCAATTATGAAAGCCAAATTTTATAAAAGTACATTTTAAAAGGTGAACCATTTTGTGATAAATGAAATAATATTGTATGAAACTAACACACTGAACTATTATCATCAAGTTATGCTTTTTATTTATGATCCGATGAAATAAGATCATCAGGTGAGCCTATTACCTCGGAAAAACCAGCAAAAACGAAAAAACTAATACGAAAGTCTTCCGTAAGTGGGTTAAGATGGATGCAGATACCAAAAACCCAATTTATGTTTTCTGCAATCAGTTGCTCATCTGCCAAATTAATCATTTGGAATGTCATGCTGAAACAGCCCCAAAAAAACACCGATTTTTGGAAGAAAGTGGATATTGTTGAAATGAAGCTTGTCTTAAAAATGACAAGTTGCAACCACTCGTTAAGTCAATGGACAAATTGGCCAAATTAATCGCAAAAAAATATCCAGATTCGCCAGTTGCGAAGTCAACAATTTCCACCTTAATTCTGTACCTTTATAAAATAAAATGAAAAAAACACACAAAGAATGAACATAAATTAGCATTACTAAGAAGTTATCAAATAGACGGAAAGTAGACATTTGCCAGTGCATGATGTCTGCTTTAAATTTATTTCAAAATGATTTGGAAGAATTGATTACAAGTGGAGAACTTATAAATAAATACAGATGTACAATTTCAAAAGAATAGGTATTTAAAGTATTTAATAACTCTGTGGCAATGAGGAAAGAGTACTCAAGTCATATTTTTCTGTTTTGCAGGAGCGTTCACGTCGATTTTCAGAAATGTATTTCTTTTACAGTTAAATTGGGAAATTCTCTGTTAACCTTTATTTTTTTAAGCAAAGATGGTTTACATACTATAAGTAATACATTTAAGTTGAAATATTTCAAAGTATAACCTTAAATAAGCTATTATTCAAAATGAGATAAGAAGTCTAAAAAGTTAAGTCGCAAGACATTGTTTATAACTTCCTGAAAAAACCACACAAATTAATTGAGATTTTGACCAGGGGTACTTTTGAATATGCAGATAACGGAGGTGCCATTAACTCAAAATCAGATTATCTCGATTTAAGCACTTTTTCCTTTTCGCCACAGAACTATTCATAATGCCTAAAAATAATAATACTCGCGTTATCATCTTCAAAATCGAAATTAAAAATTTTTATCAAAACTCTAAATGGTTAAGTAAATTTTTTGAATTATGCTGGTTTTTAAGTAAACTATATCCCAAAACTGTATTTATGTATTCTTTAAATTTTTAACCCTTAAGAGCTGCAGCAAATTACGGCATTAGATATCGAACGAAATCTCTATTTATTTTCTATTGGAATTTCGATCGGAATAAAATGGCGCAATTTGACTATTTTTTTTTATTTTTATGATAGATTTTATGATTTTTTTTATTTAGTAGCTATCTATACTACTATAAACGTGCTCTTATTTGCAAATAAAATATTTGTAAATACTCAACTAGCTGTTTAAACTGCCGGTATTATAATATTTTTCTGTATACATACATACATATCATCGCCAGTAATCAGTAATTGTTCTGAGAGTTAGTGGGTTAGCGTTTTTAGTTGCAAATAATACGTGCGTATAAACGTAGTATATGAGTTCTCATTAAATGAATGTTTTTGTGTTTCTTATACATGAGAAGTTTTTTTTCATTGTTTGTTTCAAATAAAAATAACTTAATAAATATGCTTGTTTCTTTAATTTTTCTTCATTTTGAAGTTGCCCCTATTTTCTTAGAAAATTCCATTTTTGTGCCACTATTTTTTAAATCACCTTTTTTGCCCTTTTTGAAATTTATCAATGGTAATGCTGATTGCTTGCGTCTATTATATGATATAAAATATAGAATTATCAAAGGTAATGAAACTTTCTCCTCACGAAACAACAAAGAACTGAGAAGAAAAGGATACAAGATGAATTTAGAAAGCATGGGCTTATAATTGATAAGCCAATTAACGGTTATGGTAGATTCAATAATGGAAATACTGCCAGACGCTTTTTTGAGGATCCTCATACCACATCGTTGATAACCGGCTTGGTTAAAAAATTAATAAGGAACTTCAAAATTATACTGGCAACTATTTAGAGTAAAAAGAAAATCAATGGACTGTGCTTATGGTATTATCTCATTGAAAAGAAATCATTGAAACCAACATCCTACCTCTGGGAGAACTTACAGAAGAAGCTCAAAAAGCAAGGAACATAGATGTAAAGCAGTACAGATTATTTCATATTCGAAAGTGTTCAAAATTAGTAGAGAATTATGAGTTACTGTTTAACTTATTGTTATCCTCAGATCCTGTTTTACAAATAATACAATTGAAATGGTTACCAAAGATAACTAAAGAAATAGAGAAAGATGACAGTGCAGCAATTCAAATAAATAACCCTTCTTAAGCTTCGCTATTTCGGATTGTTTTCTTAAAAATAATTGAAATAAATAAATTGTAAAATTATGCTAATTAACATACATAACTAAACCATCTAATATAAAAATAAATACTTTATTTAGTGTTAAAAAGATTTTCTTAGTTATAGCCTAATATTAAATATATTATATATTGGTAAATCTATATAATTAATAGGCAAACATGTTTTTTGTAATCCCTTTTACGCTGGTACTACTGCACCGATTTTAAAAAGATTTATATGGTTGTAAAGGGTTTTCAGTACAGATGTGCAGAATCTATATTTTATTGAAATCGGTTTAGTATTTTGGGAGCTATAAGCGTTTAAAGATGCTACTATCCCATGCGCACATATTACACACGCATTTATTAGCTTACAAGTAAACAAGAAACAAAATATGAGATTGTGTGTGTGTTTGATCTAAAAATTTTTTTCTCTTATTTGTTATTGTATGAAAACCATAATATTTAAAGGAAGAGAGTTCAATAAATTGAATTAGCTTAGTAAAAGGGATTTCGTTTGTGTTTTTAATTTCATGTATTATTTAATTATGCATAGGTGTGTAAGTATGTGGGTGGCTATGCTTAAATGAATTTTTTATGACGTTTAGATAAATTTTCTTTGAATATTAATAAAATTATTTACATTTAGATTCTAAAATACGGACGATTGTGTCGTGTACTGTGAAGTGTTATTTATTTTACGTAGTAGCATAATCAGGTAGCACCTCCCGATGGGCTGTAAAGAAATGCGTGAAGACCTTTTTTAAATCCATTAAAAATAGGTGTTGTTATTCGTTAAATGATACATACCTGTTATTAGCATTTACTACACTTACTTACATGAAAAATTTTTTATTGCGAAAAGTGTTTACATGTATGTACTTATTGTATAATATTCTAAATTCATTTTTGTTTTTCTATTTAGGTAGAATTTTAGAAATCACAACAATTGTAAATATGAGGCTGATGTGTGAATACATAGAAAAAAGTTAAGCGCATTCTATATATTTCTTAAATTGCACCCTACAAGCGGAATATCTCGAAATCACTTAAATATATTGGAATAATTTTTTCAGATGAGTTAAGCAGACTCATATAGAATCCAAAAATGCTAATATAAGAAAAGGAAATGATTTTAATATATATCTTTTATGGTACAAAATAATATTTTTACCAAATTTTGCCTTTTTCAGAAAATCTGCGCATGTGTCCGCATTTATGCAAAGGCTCTCTAAAATTTTAGTTAAACATGTTGCAAACCATCGACATTATTAAAAGTTATAGTTAAAACTTTCAAAATCTACCGTCACAACTATTTATATAAGCGTTTTTCAAACACTGCTAAATGTAGGGGTGCTTGCCCAAAATACAAAATAATTGGCTCTTAGCAGATTCTGAATGGATTTACTTTAGCGCTATGTATTTTAAAGGTGCATGCGTTAAGTAAAGTTTTCCACATCATTTATACATTTACATATGTATGTAATTAATCTGGTTTTTGTTTTAAACTGTTATTCACTCGATTAATTAATCCAGGTTTTGGTTTAATCGATTAATAACTGGTTAACTTGTGACTAATCGGTTCGCGGATTAAAAACATTTTTAATAAATTTATTAATTCCAATAAATAAAAATACATAAATTATTCATTATTTTGAGATTTTATTAACGAAAAAAGGATAATATAACTAAAATTAAAATTTTCGAACTAAATCAGGCGAGGAAAAATGTATATACATATATGAAAACATTAAAACACCAACAATTTGATGTATTTTGTAAACTATGTATTTAAAATACAAAATACTTGAATGTCATGTATTTGAAATACAAAATACTTCTACTTCATGTATTTAAAATACAAATACAAAATACGTATTTGTATTTTAAATACGTATTTGAAATACATGTCAAACCCTGACTATAGGTCAAATCGCACTTTTTCTGTGCGAAATTAACGGCCTGTCCCACGATGTCACCAGCAAACGTTCGATCGACAAGTTGTGTGACAAAGAACAACAAATTTTCTAATGTTATTGTTGCTTGCAATACAAGTTGTCGATCGAACTGGTTTGCTGGTGACATCGAGGGACAGTCCGTAAAACCGCTTAATAAATCATTGTTTCAAATCAAATTCTGAAAAAAATGTCTTCAAAATTTTATTTAACCCATTATCGACCAAAAATTAACCCTTTAATAACAACAGTACGTATATGCATTAATAAATTTAAATTTTAACAAAACATTAGGTAATTGTTTAAATTTGGTTCATTTGGTAAATTTAAGTTTAAAAAATCCTCTTCATTTTCATTAATTTCATCAACAGTTCAGTTGTTTTTCATACAAATGTTACCTACTAAAAAGAGGCGTTACTCGCAAAACGCCAAAAATTGTACTTTGAAATAAATTACAAGTAACTCATTGGTTATTTATACTTTAAATTTGAAAAGGATCAAATGAAGTCAACATGTTTGAGGGTCTACATAAAGTCAGTGCTTATGATAAATTATACCGTTTAAATTATAGCTCATTATAAGTAATTATTTTAAGGCAAAGACAGCAATTAATTAATACTAATGCAATTCGAGAAAAACGCACTTAAAATTGACGGATTTCTACTTAACTCACAAGCTTATTTTCAGAAAAACGTGAATATATTGACTTTGATGCAGAACTATGCGACAGTGCCTAGTATTTTTCGAAAATTAAAGTAACGTGTCTTTATTTTAAAATATTGACAATTGAAAACAACGACGAAAAAAGTAGAAGGTCACTTTGTTTACTTTTGCACAGAAAAAAGGAGATCATTTGACATATGGTGCGTTGCTACGTTGGCTGTCTTTTTAACCGACTTCAAAAAAAAGTAGGAGGTTAACAATTCGCCTCAATTTTTTTATTTACAGGGTTGTTACTTCATAAGTCGGTGCATTTTAGACTGATTGCAAAATTTTTTTGTTTTCATTGTTAAAAAGTTGGCGGGGACACGCCCAAATTATTTTTAGTTAATTTTATTATATTCTAATGTTTTATTATGTTCTATTGGTTTAAAATTAAATAATATTTCTCTCGGGAACCGATTATTAGATTTCGCAAATTTTTAATACAAATCTTGGCATATGAGTGAAACACCAAAGGTTTAAAAAAATTTATTTCACTGTTCTATTTTCGTTTATTCTATTTATAAGGATACAAAATAAATGTATGTATATACTTTATGGGATCGCATATGAGTGTTGTGGAAATTACAAATGGAATGATAAGCCTATGTAAGTATATACTTATGTACTTATCAGTTTTGCACTCACATCGACAGCCGATTTGTAAGCCAGCATTGCAATAAATATATGCTAAAAGTAGACCAGTGTTTTTTCATTTCGTTTTATAAAAAAGTTGGAAAAACTTAGAACCCAGCGGAAAATGAAACGAAGTATTTCCATAATAATCAATGACGTCAGTATGACATCACAAGAGCACTGCTACACGCAGGCTTGCCATTTTAGCAGCTTTAAGGTAGAGGTACATAGCTTGCTTTCTGCGCGTTACGCTTTCTATGCATCTGTCAAAAAAGTAGAATAACGTACCTTTTCACAATGTATGGTTAAAAGATAACAGGGACTTTAACGGCAAGTTTTGTATGAAGAACTGTCAGTTAAAGTTCACGTTAACTCTTAACCATACATTGTGAAAGGGGACGTAAATGTAATAGTATTTTACAAGTTACATTGCAAAAAGCGCAGATCGCGTAGGCGCGTTCAACGCAAAAAGTAGGTCTACTTTCTACTTTTGTACGCGTTACAAGCACCATGAAAGAAAGTCAGCTGTTCTTGAAAGCTAAAGATGTTAAATAATACTTTATTTATATTACGTTATCGATAAATATTATTTTGCCGTGAATAATTTTTTTCTTTTTTTCAATAAAAAAATTTCTTAGCAAAAAAAAACCAAAAACAAAACTAAAATAAAATGCCGCATGAAAAGCAGTGCATGTAACTCAACGCGAACAAAGTATAGAATGAAACAAGTTATGTAAAGCATAACGCGAAAAAAGCGAGCTATGGACCTCTACTTTTAGTGCTAGACTGAACACTTGTTTTCTTCTGTTAGCACTAAATATTTTCAAAATGCTGCTATGTGTTTGGTTAGCACTTTCTTAGAATTATTTGGCATTGTACGAGTATTGCTAGAGGTGAGCACAATATGTTTTTTTGCTTAATCTTCATGGTGTACAGTATTTTTAGTGTTCTTGATTTTATGATAACACTTAAATTAATATTCTTTTTATCTGCCAAGCAATGGCATTAGTTATTGTAGTGTTTCGCTAGTGCACACCGAATGAAAAGTGTAAAATAAGCACACAAGTGTAAAAATGTGTGTATGTGTAGAAGAAAACACAAACAACAAATAGATTATTTGATCATGTTAGTTCACAAGCTCTTCGAAGTTTTATAATTTATTAATTTAAAATTAAAAAATTAAATAAATAAATAATAATATAAAAAAAATATATTTCACAATAGCTATAATTGTAAAAAGTTTTATTATCACTTAATATTTTATGAAATTTTGAGTTTGTGAAATGAAGCATTATGCACTATCAAGGCGCATTTATTAGGTGGCAGCATTACACCAGGTGATTATTGTCATTATTGTGTAGGAATAAGCCTAAAAACATGATTTTATTTGGGTGTCCATAAACACCTAACGAATACTCAGTTTTGTATTGTGTTTGACATTTCTCATAAGAAACATACACCGTGGCGATGCTACCCTGTTTTGAAAAGTGAGATGATAATTTATACCAACCAACAAAGCACATGTGGTTATTTCTATTGTAATTTTTGTTGTAGAAATGCGTGTACCTGTTTGATGTGCCTTGTGCACTATGAAATGTACAATAAAAGTACTGCACACTTGATACAACAGTCGATTCAAATTTTGTACAATGGTTTTGCGTGTTTTTTGTTTCATTGTTCTCTATTTTTGCTTTACACTCAATTACGATCACCACTACTAACAATATTCGCTCTTGAAAAAAATACAATACTGAGCACTTTTTCACGGCTTCTAGTATGTACACAGGAATAAATATTACAAAAAATATTTTCAAAAACCTGTATTGTTGAATATGGAAAAAGAATTCAACAAAATTATATATTTGATTTAAACACATTGCTTATCAAAATTGCAGCAAGCATAAACTGTATGTGCAAACAAAATGCAGTTCTAAATCGTATAATTGGCTCTAAGCACATTCTTGATACATTATCTTTAGAGCTATGTGGTTAAAAAGTAAATGTATTTAACAAAGTTTTTTACAAAATTGAAAATAATGAAGATATATACATATGTATGCATGTGTAAAAACATATTTTCCAACCCAAAAAACATACAGATTGGATTACATATTTTTCGTGAGCGAGTTTGATTGCGGTAAGTTGTAGAGCTGGATTCTATGTGCATTTCACTGTTGCTAAAGGGCCACTCAGACTATAATACAAGTATTAATACCTTTGACGAAAATGCATCCCTGGTCTTATATTTGTTTCAAAAATTTCAAAAAAAACAATAACAACTCAACATGTCAGAGCTGCATTTTCCACAAAAGTATTAATACTTGTGTAATAGTCTGAACGGGGCTTAATGCAGATCATCAGCGAACCTTTACCCAAAGTTTCTTAGAACAACTAGAGTTATTATATTATAAACTTTCATTTAAATAAATGAGAAGCTCAACAAATAACAAAGTTGAAACAAGAACTCAATAGTCAACATGTTTTTTATTTTCTTACTTCACTACATTGGCTAACTTTTTTTCAGCTCTTATTAATTGTAGTTGTAAAACTATATAAAGAAAATAAATGTAAATAACAACAACAGCTGTTCAAGAATAGAGTGTTGCCACACAACTATTTTTGACCTGGTGCCGTCAAGTTGGTTGTTTAAATAAAAGTTTATAACATAATAACTCTAGTTGATCTAAGAAACTTTGGGTAAAGGTTCCCTGATGATCGAAATGCGCATACGATCCAGCTAAACCCCTCAATAATCAATTTCAATATATTTTTAATTAAAAGTTATTTTACTAAATAAGTAAAATAATAATTTGGGATTATTGGTGCGTTAATAAATGTTAAACTTAAAAATTATTAAGGTTTAATATATTTCAATAAAAAAATGATTTTAATAAGCCATTCTTAAGCCCTAATATTTTCTATAAGATAGCAAAAAGTTCAGAAGATATCTCGAAAATTACAACAATATCCAAAAACTTGTTAGCATTAAAAATATGGTCAAGTCTTATAGTGATAAAAAGTCTGTAAAACTGTAGGAAAAAAGGCAAGAATTGGCTTAAAATCACGGAAAAAAATCATCATTTGCGAAAAACTGCAATATGGAAAACAATCCGAAAAACTGCTTAACAATAGTAAATATTACTAGGAACGCCAAAAAACCTCAAAAAATCGAGAAAATCATGTGAATTCCCAATTTTCGCGATTAGTGATTTCATCACAGTTTTTTTTTAACTGTTTGACCGGCTTTTAATCAATACCAAATTTCGCCATCGATTTTAATCTTAGAAATTTTTCGCGAATTTTCATAAATTTCGCGTTTTTCCGATTTTTTTTTTGAATTTCTTGCTTGTTTGCAATTTTGAAATTTTTTGCGAATTTTCGTTATTTATGCAATAAAATTGATTTGAGCAATGCTTAATGAATCTAAACGTTTGTTTCCAATTTTAATAAGTTTCGCACAAGGTGGAAACATAAATCGTACAAATATATTCATATGTATGTATGTATAAGTATATTAGGGAGCGGGATTGGTTTTTGTTCAACAAGTTTTAATGTGTTTTTAATTTTTTTGATTACTGAAAAAGGAGAAAAATACATAGGAAAATATACTCGTATAAACTTAATTCTTAACGACTTCAAATGTCGCTAGCTACAACTATCGCCCTGTAGCTAGATAATCAATTATTTTGAAAGTAGATTGCTAAATCGATCAAAAATATCTGCTAAGATGTTCTACAGAAGAAAAAATAATACGTTAGGTTTTAAATTTATATAGGTTTTTTTAGCAGTTTTTTTTGAATATATTGAATGTGGTGCCGCTTTCAAATATTTCACATACTTATTTACAACGTACTTGTATTGCCCAATAATACAATAATTGTTTTCTTTATCTGAATTTCAGGATATGCTTTCTGTCAAATAATATGCAATAATTTTAAGCTAACGTTCATTCCACATTTTGTATTATATACGTACTCGTATATTGGAAGCACTATATTTTCTCGTTGTCGCCAAGAATTTGGCGATTGGGATTTTGTAAAACGTACATTTTATTTTAAATTCACTTTAACGAGATCGAACTTACAAATCTATAAAATCAACAAACTATTAACTAAAACGAATAAAAAGAAGATAATATATAAAAAGGTACATTAATTTACATTAATTTACGTACTATTGTCAAACGAAGAAATTAAAAGATTTCATTTTGATTATTATTTGACAGTATTATTATGATGGTTTTTTAAAAACGGCAGTGCATTAAGTGATTCATTAGTCGTTCTTCGATCATCAGTCATCAGGCGACTTTTGCATGCATGCAAATGTTTAAATACCCAGCTAAAAAAATTATATATGGTCTATATATTTTTAATATATGAATGTATATAACTATATATGAATATGTATGAATTCATGTATGGAAATATATGGGACTATAGATGGCAAAACTATTATATATGAACTAATATATGGACTAATATATGAAATGTATTATAACATATGAGCTCATATATGAAAATTTAATTATGAAGCTCTTCATATGTGGATCCATATATAAATATAAGATTTTATATATGCAGTCATATAAGAATGTATACACCCAGCTAAAAAAATATGTATGGAGCATATATGACATCCCATATATGGTTCGGATCCGAAAAATGAGGGTATATGGGCATATATGATTATATATATTCATACATTTTCATACATGTATGTATGTGTAAATTCCCTCCACAGTATGCAAAGTTTATATTCATACAATCTTGATTCACAAAAGCTCACTGCTGTGCAATAAATTAAATTACTAAAATAATTTTTTTTAGACTTGAGAGAGAGGTTGTATTTAATGAAACATTTGTTTGGACAAATAATTCAAAACGAACTAAAAGTCATTTCATTCATCAAAAGGTGAATCAATTATTTAAAAAAACATATAAATTATATTCGTACATAACATTTAGCTTAAGAAATCAGATTAAAAACTAATGCAATTAATTATAAAAGAAAAAATAATCCGTCTAACAATAGTTTTCAATACAGTAATATGAACTTTGTTTCCTATCTAGAGAATTTTGTTATTTTCTATAAAATTAATGACTGGATTATCCTTTTGATTATTTGATATATTAAATGGGGCCCCAATGTATAAAATCATACAAGAATGGTTTTTTGTAACAAAAAGTTTTTCTTTTTTAAACGTTGAGTATACGCATATAAACTTTGCATACCGTATGTATTTTCTAATGGATTTCCAATTTAGCAGTGATAAAATTCCAAGCTTTTTTGATTGCAAAAACGATATTATGTGAGATATCATGTATGTATACATTCTTATGTGGCTCCACATATAAAATCTTATATTTATATATGGATCCACATATGAAGAGCTTCATAATTAAATTTTCATATATGAGCTCATATGTTATAATACATTTCATATATTAGTCCATATATTAGTTCATATATAATAGTTTTGCCATGTATAATCCCATATATTTCCATACATGAATTCATACATATTCATATATGGTTATATACATTCATATATTAAAAATATATGGACCATATATAATTTTTTTAGCTGGGCATACATGATATCTCACATAAGATCGTTTTTGCAATCAAAAAAGCTTGGAATTTTATCACTGCTAAATTGGAAATCCATTGGAAAATACATACGGTATGTAAAGTTTATATGCGTACCCTCAACGTTTAAAAAAGGAAAACTTTTGTTACAAAAAAAAACCATTCTTGTATGATTTTATACATTGTGGCCCCATTTAATATATAAAATAATCAAAAGGATAATCCAGTCATTAATTTTATAGAAAATAACAAAATTCTCTAGATAAGAAATTAAGTTCATATTACTGTATTGAAAACTATTGGTAGAGGGATTATTTTTTCTTTTATAATTAATTGCATTAGTTTTTAATCTGATTTCTTAAGCTAAATGTTATGTACAAATATGGTTTGTGTTTTTTAATAATTGATTTACCTTTTGATGAATGAAATGACTTTTAGTTCGTTTTGAATTATTTGTCCAAACAAATTTTTCATTAAATACAACCTCTCTTTCAAGTCTAAACAAATTTAATTTTATTAATTTAATTTATTGCACAGCAGTGTGCTTTTGTGAGTCAAGAGTGTATGAATATGAATTTTGCACATACATGTATGAAAATGTATGAATATATATAATCATATATGCCCATATACCCTCATTTTTCGGATCCGAACCATATATGGGATATCATATATGCTCCATACATATTTTTTTAGCTGGGTATCTTCTATTTTTTATACTAGTCCATTAGTCCATAATTAGAGAAAATCTGTAATTTTTTTTATAGCTGGGACCCGATACTTTGTTTGATTTCATTCTTGATATTATAAAAGTTGTCTAAAATAAGTACTTGTACATCGCACTCAGAGGAAAATATTGTGAGTAAAAGAGATTTTCTTATAAATAAAGTTTTTGTTATAAAACGGATAAGCCATCAACAGTTGCTAGTTTAAAACAACAAATTTCATTTATATCTTCTTTTTTTGTTATAAGATTATTATAAAATTTTCATTTGAGGTTTCCGTACTTTTTCGGGAGACTTTTCATTGGGTTCAAAACCTTTTAATTGCTTATATTGGATTCGCATTAAATGTCGAATTATACCACTAGTGATCCTTCCTTTGCAAGTAATTATTTTGGAACACTACGAGTAAACTGGAGGATCTACTATTTTATTTAAATAGTCCCACAAACAAGATTTTTTATCTTTCATATAAATTATATGCATAAAAACTAGGCGCCTTATTTATAAAAATTATTAAGGCTTTATAAAGACTTTTTAAGAAAAATTTTGTATTATAATTTGTTTTAAAAACCTTTTTAAATAATAAGTGTTATGAATAAGGCTGTATGTATTTGATGTATTTACCCGAAGAATGTTAAACTTGCTACGGAATATTCTAAAAGCAAATAAACAATCAATACACCTTAATAAGAATTCCCAGACGCTAGACTATTTTACGCCAAAAAATTCCTGGGAATCCATGCGATATATTCGCGGTATTACGGGATTGGAATTTCGGGGATTTCTCGTCCCGGGAACTCCAGTGAAAACACTAGTTTTAACACATGCGAAGAAAAGTCAGAGATTTAAAATGTTGTAAAAAAATAGTTCACGTAATATTTTATATAAACACATTACCAAATACAAAACACAAACAATGCCTAAAATAAGTATTAAAATCTTAAATCTAAATATAATAATGAGGCCTGACCACTATCGGACATATGTATGTAAGCTTAGTGATAGTAATTAAAAATACATAAATGTCGCATTAAGCACAAAAATTGATTTAATTTTTCAAGATATTTCTGGTTAAATTTCCATTTCAAACTTTTGTGTATGTATTCAGAAACGTATAGCAGAATCAGCGATGCTAACCTGGTGCTTTGGCACTATTTTTAGCGCTTTTTGAAGACTCAAAACGCCATATTTTGAGCGTTAGTGCACTAGTAGTGATTTTAAAGAATGTGTGTATTTTTAAAATTACTTTAATAAGCACTTGGTGTATTTATTTTTCAGTATAAATCAGACATTTTACGTCTGATAAATTTCATTAAAGATGATACTATTGCTATCGTTTGAATATTCGCTTATTTTTCACGTTAGTGTTTTTTACGCTTTTTAGATCTCTAAATTAAGCTTTTTGTGCTTTTTTAAATGCTGATGTGCTTTTAGAGTCAAAAAAGTTGGCATCGCCGAGTAGAATTTTATGGCAAACATTTTTCTAAAAGCTTTTGACCCTTGATGTCCGTGATTCAAGAGTACTTTTTGACAATTCTTTCTAAAGTAACAAAGTAGATCAACATGACAAACAATTAAAAAGTAAATGCAAGTTTTACATGGCTTCCGTTCAATACAAATATTTTTTTATTTCCCTCGCAGAATTAGGCACTAGAACCTTTTTTATTTTGTAAGAAGTTTGAATTAGCTAATCGAAAAATGGAAAAGTCTATTAAAAGAAGTAACATCCTATTAAATCATATTAAATTTATTAGGAATAATAAAATAATAAATAATAAATGTTGGCGAATTTATTGTACACAATACAAAACTGCATTATAAAACTATGTCTTGTTATATAAGGGATTCAATAAATTAATTAAATTAAATTAAATTAAATTAAATTAAATTAAATTAAATTAAATTAAATTAAATTAAATTATATTAAATTAAATTAAATTAAATTAAATTAAATTAAATTAAATTAAATTAAATTAAATTAAATTAAATTAAATTAAATTAAATTAAATTAAATTAAATTAAATTAAATTAAATTAAATTAAATTAAATTAAATTAAATTAAATTAAATTAAATTAAATTAAATTAAATTAAATTAAATTAAATTAAATTAAATTAAATTAAATTAAATTAAATTAAATTAAATTAAATTAAATTAAATTAAATTAAATTAAATTAAATTAAATTAAATTAAATTAAATTAAATTAAATTAAATTAAATTAAATTAAATTAAATTAAATTAAATTAAATTAAATTAAATTAAATTAAATTAAATTAAATTAAATTAAATTAAATTAAATTAAATTAAATTAAATTAAATTAAATTAAATTAAATTAAATTAAATTAAATTAAATTAAATTAAATTAAATTAAATTAAATTAAATTAAATTAAATTAAATTAAATTAAATTAAATTAAATTAAATTAAATTAAATTAAATTAAATTAAATTAAATTAAATTAAATTAAATTAAATTAAATTAAATTAAATTAAATTAAATTAAATTAAATTAAATTAAATTAAATTAAATTAAATTAAATTAAATTAAATTAAATTAAATTAAATTAAATTAAATTAAATTAAATTAAATTAAATTAAATTAAATTAAATTAAATTAAATTAAATTAAATTAAATTAAATTAAATTAAATTAAATTAAATTAAATTAAATTAAATTAAATTAAATTAAATTAAATTAAATTAAATTAAATTAAATTAAATTAAATTAAATTAAATTAAATTAAATTAAATTAAATTAAATTAAATTAAATTAAATTAAATTAAATTAAATTAAATTAAATTAAATTAAATTAAATTAAATTAAATTAAATTAAATTAAATTAAATTAAATTAAATTAAATTAAATTAAATTAAATTAAATTAAATTAAATTAAATTAAATTAAATTAAATTAAATTAAATTAAATTAAATTAAATTAAATTAAATTAAATTAAATTAAATTAAATTAAATTAAATTAAATTAAATTAAATTAAATTAAATTAAATTAAATTAAATTAAATTAAATTAAATTAAATTAAATTAAATTAATACGTTGTTTAAATGTTTTGGTATATATTTGCTTTGTTCATAGCAACAATGCAATGTTGCGTGCAGTTTGTGACCTTTAACTAAAATTTAAATTTTAAATAAATGTTATGCTAAATGGTAAATTAAATAATGTCGAATTAAAATTTAATTCATAATCGTATTTATTTACTGTGCATCTGAGGAAAATTTAAGGTTTTGAGGTGTGTGTATTAAAATCTTGGACCGGGAGTTCAACTTGTATATTCAACACACTAACATTTTGCTGATGCATGTACCAATACAATCACATTAGTTAAACAGTTAATAAAACGAAATTACTATACTAGATTAAATTAAATTCATGAGATTTTAACTTAAAATAATTTTGATTCAACATGATTTTTCATTTTAATTTAATAGTACCGGAATGTTAAATCTACATGAAATAAAGTTATTTCAAAATTAAAAATTTAATTTGAAGACTACCGTAAATCATATTGAATTAATATCAATCATTTGTGATGTAAAATCATTGCCGAAATATTTTAAACTAACCTTGTTTTCGTCGAATTTAATATGAAATCTTTCTGTGTGCAAGAACAATTCCATTGTACAGGAAATTAAAAAAAAAATATATGCATATAAGGAAAATTTATTTTGATTTTTTTCTTTGCAATATTGATGATAGAAACCCGTATTAGTATTCACCTAGCAGGTTTGTATATGCTACAAGGAAATTGTTAATATATATAATATATACATATACATATAGTATTAATGTTCACTCTGCGTTACAACGTTACTTAAATATGCATAGAAGCAAATAATTTTTTTTTCATTTGATTTCAGCTTTTGACTTTGGCAACACTTTTATTTCCGATAAGTTTGCAAGAACATATACAAAAACAAACGCCAAAGGTTCTCTCAAAACCAAAGTAAGACACTTTTCTTTAACTCTGTTACAATTAATTTTTTACATAAGCATTTTGCACTAATTTTATTCTTAATCGAATTACTGATATTTTAAAATTAACATTTTGATTACAATTAAAAGTGCTACTTTCACTTAACACCATTGAAGCTTGCAAGGAACTAATCAGATTTTAAAATCATTAAAGCCAATGAAGTTTGGTAATTGAGCGATATGCATATTTATTGAGAATAAAGTTCGGCAACTTACAAAATCTCATTGCGGCCAGGAACATGCGCTGTTTATGCTCCATTAAAGAACAGACGAGTAAACAAAAGCAACAATGTGTTGTTCTCAAATATGCAAGTATAATTCTATTTTTTTTCTTTTAATCTTCAATGTTTGCTTCGTTTTTACTTTTTTGTTTTCTAGACAAACACCTCTGAGGATAGGAAAATATAAATAGAAAGTGAAACTATGCATATCCTTTTGAGTATCCTTGAGACTTTTTTTAAATTGTTTGCTTGTGATTATTTTTTTTACAACTAATAAAATCGGAAGCTCTCATTTCCGTTTGCACCAAATTTCATCAAAAGAAAAAAGAAAAAGTAAAGTGCAAATGCAAATGCAATTCAAAAACGAGCACGAGCATGAAAATGTATTTGTATGTACATATGTATGTGTCGGTGATGTCCTTATTTTCAACGGCTGTATTTGGTTGGCTGACTTCAAGGCAAAAGCAACAAAATTTAGCATATGATATTAAAAAAGCACGTGTAGTGCTTTTTACAATTTCACTTTCTCTTCACTCTGCTTTCCCTTTCATCGTTGCTATTTACATATGTACATATTTGCTGAGAAAAGTGAAAGTGATGGAAAAGGAGAACAACTGCGAGGAAACCATGACCTAAGTTAACCGCAAATCTTGTAAATAAAATTGAAACTAAACATACCTAGCTTACATTGGGCACATTCATAAGACGTATGTAGCTGTTGAGCTCAACTGTTGTGAAACTCTTGGCAACTGTTGGCCCCAACACTTACTTCTTAGAAACGGCTTGATGGATGTACTGCAAAATGAACAGCTGATGAATGTAAACAATTGAAAAAGATAAAAAGAGGAACAAAGAAAATAATTTAGATTGCCAAAATTAATTAGTTTATCTAAAATGTATGTACAACACAGAATATTTAACGAAGTCGGCATCTCACGAATTTTCCATTTTTACAATAAAATTTGCTCCGCAAAATAAATATTCTGTGCTTGCACAACACTGCAATGAAAAGAAAGACCTTCGCCTATGGTATTTATATTTTAACGCTAAGCCGCCATGTGCTCAATATTGTTCAATTTCAGTTCAGTTCAATATTGTTCTCAATAGTGAATTAAATATGTAACATATAATATAAATAGACAGCATAAAAATATGGATATGTTTAATGAAATTAGTAATTTAATTTAATTCCTTTATTTCGTTCCTTTATCGCATTTTAAATGTAAAATTTAACAAATATTTGCAGCCGCCACCGAACAAAGCGGCGTTGCATTATAGTATAAACAGCATAAATCTTTTCGATCAGCTGTTCAGAGTGAGCACAATATGTTGACTATGAGTCGCGAAAAAATTTTACGATGGAAAAAATGGCAGCAATTACTCAACTGTTGAGTGTAGTGAAACTACTCAACTATGCGTTTGTAGGACAAACACTCAACGGTTGCACAACAGTTACGTCTTATGAATGCGACCATTAACTGAATTTTGCTATACTATTTGTTAAGAAAACGCTTTAATTATAGTTTATCTTCGTTTCTTACAGAATGTATATTTGATTTATAGAATTTTTATATATTAATCATACTTTCATAAAAAGGACGCTATGATTTAGAACACAACTTCTTTAACCGAAATTCTATCAGTTCAGCTGAGTTGGAACATATTATTATATTCATACAAAATTTGTTTTAGTTAAAACTTGAAGATATTTAACCGACTTCAAAAATAAGCGTTACACAGTTTAACATAATTTGGAATCAGTTAAATAAAATATTTTTATACACTACCAGTCTCATGTATAAGAAATAAATTCAGTATAGTGCGACTTTGACTCGCG
The DNA here is from genome assembly GCA_905220375.1 of Tachina fera. Classification (NCBI taxonomy): domain Eukaryota; kingdom Metazoa; phylum Arthropoda; class Insecta; order Diptera; family Tachinidae; genus Tachina; species Tachina fera. The sequence continues at coordinate 67,357,305 of LR999967.1, forward strand.
CACGAAGGGTTCCGTACGGACACTATATATGTAATACTATAAGAACTTTAGCCTATATGTATATATGTATATAGTTTTGGCATTTTTTCATTTTTGGTTGTTTTTCGGTTTTGAGCGTTTTTTATACCCTTTACCAAAAATGGAAAAGGGTATATATAGGTTTGTCATTCCGTGTGTAATTTTCACAATATTAATATGCCACCCATAAAGTCTATATATTCTGGGTCCCTATGAATAGGGAAGAGGAAAAAGCGATGTCCGTCCTTCCGTCCGTCTGATGTACGTGAAATCGGTTTTCCGAAGCTCCCAGAAGAGCTAGAGACTTCGGTTTTGGACTGGTTTATTAGAAGTGGTCCAACTTAGATTTGTGTTGAAAATAACCAGAGCTGGAAAACTTAAACTTTATTTTGCCATATAAAATTAACAACCGAATATTAATTTTTATTATTTTTATTAAATAAAATTATTTTATACTTCAGTACAAATAAAGTTGGTATTAAAAAAAATAAAAAAATTAAAAAAATCAAAAAGATGTTTCCATAATTAGAAAACTTTAACTTTTTTTATACAAAAGTAACTTACTAACACAAATTTTTCCTTTTTCTCTATAAAATAAAGATATCTATTCTTAAAAGAAAGAGAAACCAGAAAAATTATTCCAGGGTTGGGAAACTTACACTTTTTGTGATATATAAAAGTAACTATGTCTAACTAATTTTTATTTTTTTATGAATAAACTTATTTTATATTTCAGTACCAATAATATTGGTATATCAAATTTAAAAAAAAAAAGTTGAAAGTCAAAAGTAACTTACTAAGACAAATTTTTCCTTTTTTTCTAAAAAATAAATATATCGTATATTCTTAAAATAAAGAGATTGCTGTAAGAAATCAGAAAAATCAAAAAAGATGATTCCAGGGTTTGAATATGTGAAAGTAACTAGATCTAATTAATTTTTTTATTTTTTTATGAATTATATATGTATATTTCACGTTTTTTAAAGAAAAGTTTGGTGTAGAAAATTATAAAATAAAAACCGCAGCTCCGGGGGTGGAAACTTTGTTTTTTTCTGAATATTAAAGTTATTAAATAAAACTATTTTATTTAATTTCCTTTTTTTGTTAACTTCATATTTTTTTAAGAACTACTAGATTAGTATAAGCAATCAGAAAAATTGAAAAGGATGATTCCAGGGTTGGAAAATTAATTTTTTTTATATAAAAGTAAGTAGTTCAAATTATTTTTTTTGTTATAAGTTATAAGCAAAACAGCACCAGATTTGAAAAACTTAAGCTTTTTGTGGTATATAAAACTAATTAAATAAAACTAATTATTTCTTTGGTAATTACACCGCGTTTCACACATTCTGTCCTATGAACCAAATATACATACTTTTTCGGATGTATCGGCGATTTTCATGTCCCTTCAAGTTATGCTGAAAAAAGAGAAAATAACAAATTCAAAATAAATCTGAGCATTGATAAAAATCATTTTTTTTTTAATTTGACATGATACAGACATTTTCACGAGTCTGACTGCAAAATCTCAGCTTGATTGGATCACGGAAAAACGGTTAAAAACTTATTCAAAGTTTTTCAGACAGTCGGACACTACGAGCCTTATATTTTATAAAAAAAATCTGACGTGTACATGAAAATCGCCGAAACACGGTATTTTTATTTTTTTTCCCAAACAAACAACAATTGTCAGAAACAAATGTATTTTGTTTATAAAAATTACAATTACAGGGTAACTAAAGTACAATTGCAGACGCGGCATTCCTGCATGATTATATTTATTCAGTGTTGCCAATCTGGGTGTAGTTAGACAGTGGGCTGTGTGAATAATATGGCAGCTAAAGCTTATGCTGGATATTTTTAAGTTTTAGCTAGCTTTGAGGTGAATAAAAAATTCAGATAAAGCTAGTACTTTCTACTGAGTAGCAAATGCTAGTTTTTCCAGCTTTGGCTTAAGAAATGTGTGATTAAAAAGTAGCGAATGCTTAAAAATACTAGATTATGCTTTGATTTTTGTAAGCAGTTGATTGAGGTGTTGGAAGTTTGTGCCTTTCTGCTTTATACTGATAAAAGTATGTTTTCGTATACTTTCATTTAGATATAAATATGCCTCCTTTAATGCACGTTCGCCAAAGGAAAGAATACCGCATCCATCCGATCATTTTAGTTTTATAAACAGATTTAGACAGTAACGAATGTCATTATACAACGTTGCCACTATGTTTATTTTTATAATTTACCGCGTAAATACTTTTGTGGTATTTATTATTTTTTTGGTATTTAGGAAATAAATTTAAATTGAATACATGTATGCACTGAATGCATATTTAAAAAATTTTCGTGCTAAAATCTATTGAAAATAGCATAATTATTTCACAGTTTATGCAAATGTTTGAACAAGTTCGCCAAAACTTGTGAACAAAATATTAAAATTCTGATCGAAGTAAAAATCAAAACTGTCAATGATTTAAGTGTTTTTGAGTACTTAATTCCATTTTTTACAAAAACTTTGTTCCATGCTGAACAGCCGCCATGTTCCAGAAAAGTAAACGTAAATGATTTTTACTCTTCATTTTTAGATCACTGTTCATTTTAAAATGTAACAGTAAAACTAAGAGTAAAGTTTATTTACACTTACCGTCCTTGGTCATGCCTTTTTAATTAAAAATAAAACTAATTATTTAATGCTAAAATAAATTTTCCGAATTCCGAAAAAATTATGCCGGGATTTAAAAGCAAAAAAGTGGGAACTCATGTGATTTCTGCCAGCTGTTAAATTTTCCAGCATTTGCTACCGTTTTTCAGAACTAGCTATTCACACTTTATTTGGCTTTAACTACTAGCTAGTACTGAAAAGATAAAGCTAATGCTACTACTTGGAACTATGTAGCATAAGCTTCGTTTTTATTCACTTGGCCCAGTGTGTAATTTCTACTCACATGTGTAGGCCATGTTATTAAATTCTTGTATAATCCATGTGTAATTCTGCTTTGAGTTCTACTTTTAATTTATTTTTGTTTTAATTTTAACCTACACAAAAGATGTGTAGTGTAATTTTCTTCAACGTGTAATTGGAGACACAGCCATGTGTAAATTCATTGCCAACACTGTTATCATTTCATTCACACACACACACTAACATTTTTGCTGCTTGTAAACAAAGTTTGACAATTATATGCAATGTATACATTAACAGGCTGGATCAAAAATGATGGACCAAAATATGATTTCATGAATTTTTTTCTCCAATGATAATTTTTAACTTTAGAAATTATGTTTTCAGTTTCAATACATACGTACATATGTATGTATGTATGTACAATTTTCTTTCTCGTTCTGCAATATTTATCAATAGCTACCCTATAGGAACTCAAACCCATTTGTTAGTACCTTCAAACTGGTTTTTTAATAACCACAACTGTTTGATTAAGTGACTTTTTTCCTTGTCGCCGACTCACTATTTTAACATAGGCATGTCATAGGCGGTAGTCAATTGGCCATCTCTTCATGGCTTTTAAATTGACTACTAACTACTTATTTTTCAACTAATTTGTAGTTAATTAATATTAATATTATTCAATATGTTTGGTTAATATCTTCATGAGATTTAAACCACTTTGTAGTCACTTGCACTTGTAGTCACTTGCATAATAATTAATTTATTAGTCAGTGTTTTTTGTCAATTGATTATTTTATTTACTACAGGGTATGTATAAAGAAAACAGTTTTTAATCAGCTTGTTACATACATATGTATATTGCCTTCATTCACTTTTGTCTCGAAAAAAAAGTTCACCGTACACTACCGACTATAGAGGAGGCTTATTCTGAATTGCGATACAAAAATCAATGCGATGCGCAAATGAAATGCGATGCGAAAGAAAATTGGTATTCTCTTAGACTTTCGCAATCGCATTCCCAATTTATTTCAAATAGTGGCAACGCTGCTCAAATAAACGTCAGTGTCAACAAACGTGAAAATTGTTTATATAATTTATTTAGGAAATTCTGTAAGAAAAAAAGAATAAAAATGGATTCTGTGGCACTGTGGTTCGATGACGAAGAAGGGCATGAGCAAAATAACAGGATACAGAAAAGATTGCTTAAAAGCAAATCCGATATTCTAAGCATGAATGCCATGTCTTCACCATTCTTTTCAAGATTGCAAGCAGTTGTTGCCGCGTAGGAAAGTGCGCCCGGTAATCCATTGACGGAATCCGTCATATTTAACAATTTCACCACTTGCTCCTGTAAGGGAGATTGAATTATATTTTGATGGGCCACAGCCAGTGCCGCCAATATCGGTTTTATTTCGCCTAAGCTTCTGTTTGGTGTGTACTTTAAAATCGGCCCAAATCTATTAAAATTAAAGTTGGAGTCAAATATTTTTGAACTGGGTTATATATTTTATACTTTTTTCCATCCTGCAGCTTCTCTAATAGGTAGTCCATTAATATTTAGCTCTAAAGTTAACGTTTGCCTCAAAGTATTTGCCGACTGACGTGCATCTGGTGTTTTCAAATGGCCTCTTGCCAATTGGCTGTTCTTATTCATAAATTCTATCATTATTTCAAATGCTTTCTTCCCTGAATTAAATAATAAATATATGAGGAATAAATAATTAAAATATTATCTTTCACTTACATGTTTGTACTTTGCGAATGCTATTTTGTTGTTGAATAAATTTTTTGCGAATTCGACATTTGTTTGACATTTGTTTTCGCAATGTAGAATACCGAATTGTTACCTTTTCGCATTTGAAATGCGATTAAAAAAGAACTTTGCGAATATCGCAATACAGAATAGCAATTGCTCGCAATTATGTATTTTCGCATCGCATTGATTTTCGCATCGCAATTCAGAATAAGCCTCCAGTATTGTTGCAAGACCGTTCAGAAAAGAAATTGCCATACGTAAAGTGGCCAAAATAAATTTTTCATTTCGCATTTACAGTCGGATCTTAAATTGTGATATGTCGATGTGTTTGTCTCGAGGAGACCAATGTTTTGTTTTGTAAAAAATCCCGTTCTAGTATTTACCCTGCAGATCTCAGTTCCTACAACCCTAATTTCAGAAAATTAAAGCTCGTAAAAAATCATTAAACTTTTTGTAACAAAGTATTTCAATAATTCCAGCAGAAAAATTTTGATTTTTTTAATTAAATGCTTTATTGAGATCATTGCTTGGCAAACAGAGAGAAAGAAACAGAATCTGGCCAGGAAGTATTGGAGAAGACATTCAGAATTGCATACACTTTCAGTTTATTATATTAGCAGTTATTAATTAGACTTGATTCTATTCCGCATACTATATTTCAATGTAATTGTAAGCTATTATTATTGCTTATTCCGTTTGGTGAGGACAATAAAAATTTCGAATGCATTCCAATGCACATTGGTCCAAAACACATTTTTCTGGCCAAAATACAATTTTTTTATTTTGTTTTTCGTACTTTTTATATTATTAAGAGAATAAAAACACTTCAAAACCACAAAAAAATTGTTTTTATATACCGTTATTTTTTGTTAATGTGTATAGCGACAAATATAAAACTTTTTAATATTGTTGAAGAATTGAATTCGGGTAGTGTATTTTAAGTGTTTGGTTAAACAGTATTTTAGCAATTAAAACAAAAGTAATTTAACTAAAATGTTTATGGATAATCAAGTGGAAGGTAAGTGCTTATTATGTGTTGTGTGAAATTTTAAAAGAATAATAACTAGATTTAGAAAGACTTGCATTTTCTAGGCGTACATAAAAAAATTTCTAAATATTTTTTCCGAATTAATTATGACTTATAAAAATAGTCTATAGAATATTATTCTTTTAATATTTGCTACAACTATTTCCAATTCTTTAAAATAAATAAATTTTTGTTTGGTAACCCTAGCATACAAACTCCGATCTTTTTCAAATATGGCTCCAAAATGATTACAAAGAGGAGAAAAAGAAAGCTCTTTTGACTCACATTATTAAAATAAAGTGAGAAGCCCCGTCTGACAGAAGTGGCGGGAAAGCCACAGTTGCTTAAAATATTTTAACTCCTGAAACGACAAGTGGCTCGCGTCTGAAATAATATTCAAAACATATGAAGTGCAAAGAGAACTCCCAAGCTGTTCAGGAGCTGGTCGGCCACGGCTGCCATATTCAGAAATGTCTGAGCGTAGCAAAAGAAGAAAAGCGGCAGGTCTTCCATCATGCTGGCAAAATGAGACCGATCTACTAATTCATGCAACATGTGTATCAGCCCGAAAAAAGGGAGATATTGATCTAGCTGCTATAGATATGCTATGAAAATTTTAAAGAGCCTGTTAAACTTTCTGACGAGGAAGCTCTTGCATTTCTCATTGAAAACAATTTTACAAAAAAGCAATACCACAATATTCACATGGAGAATATACAAAGAAATTATAACATATTTCCAACATATTATATACTTCTGGCAGTAAAAGATCTCTGCAGGCCTAGCAGTATATTTTTCGCTTATAAACGAAAAATTTGCAAAAATACCTCTACAAATGCTATTGCAACATACCGCGAGTATTGTACAAACGCAGAAATATATAATTTTAGCAGCATTGGGCGTTGATAAATTCGTCAGAATTAATCTTAACCTATGGATTTGACGGTAGTATAGCCAAGCTCAGTTTAAGCAAAGTTTATTCAGGAAACCCTTTATGAAATTGAAGAATCGAAATCAATCAGTATCACAATTAAATTGTTCTTAACAGTAATAGATGGAAAAGTTTTAAATATTTTTATATGTGGTGCAAGCTCAAAAGATTTTCTTGCAATTAAGGATTACAAAAACGAAAAATTCAGGCCAAAAGAAAGTAACCTAAAACATGGTATAAGTCTACTACACTGCCGTATTAGATATATATATATATATGTGTTGACATGCCAAAAGTTGGTGGTTTTGGTTCAACAAATGACGGCAACACTTCAAGTCGTGCATTTTCCAATTATAAGAAATGATTGGTGTCAACTAAGACTTAGTTTTTCTCTTTTATATTATACTCATATGCTTATCGTGTCAATTTCCACTTCAGCTAGAAAAGTTTGAGCAGTATTGTTTCGAAACTGCTCATTATATTCAAAGTCGTTACGGCTGGCTACCTATGACTCCTACAGTACATAAAGTTTTAATTCATTCAAAGCAAATAATGCAGAATACATTACTTAAAATATACAAACATGACAGATTATTTCATGCTCGCCAAAACAACCGTACCAACGACCTAACAGAGTTTTTAAACAAAGCATTAGACACATCACATCCCTTGATATCGTCATTACGCCTAAATACTCGGATGCATTAAAGAAAACGTCCAACACTTCCATCGGAAGTTATTAATTTATTTTTTTGCAAAGATTCTTGTTAGCAAATATCATCTGCACTAATGCAGAAGATGGTAATATAACAGCCGAAGAAGCATCTGAAGAAGAGTTTGAAGAAGAACATGAAGAAGATAATTTGATGTTAGACGAGCTGAACATAACCATCAATTGATTATTATTTAAGAGTTATTAAATAAAAATATATATTGATGCGCTTTTATGCATTGTATTAATAAGAAACCATATATTTTTATTTAATACAAACATATGTATGTGTTTAAAAGTTTTTTTTATTAATTAATGTGAGTCTCTAAAGAAGAGAAGAAAAATTAAACTTAGAAGGCTGGAATAACTAAAATAAAAACTGTAGAATGCAACAACAAGTAACATAAGACCACTACAACAATACTTACATGCATGTACCGATGGTACATCGAATAAGTAAAAATAATTAATGTGATGATCGTAAAAAGATAAGTAAGAATAGTTAAACATACTGAGGTAGAGTAATATAATTTCGTGCCAACCTAAATAGAAAAATGAAAAAATGGAAAAAGCAGAAAATTAATAGTAATACTTATAAATGTGTTTACCAAAGGTAAATCAATTGTATACACAACAATCGTTTCTCATATTCCGTTTCATTGTAAATTTAAAATTTAGAAACTCACATTAATTAATAAAAAATATTTCATTCAATAAGAATTGAAATTACTGAACTTAAGCCTAACTATGAATTATTTCTGATTAAAATTCACTACAGTTCAATTAAAGAATCTAAAAATTTCTCACTTAATATTAAAAAATTTAAATTAAAGGGTGGTCCATCAGTTAATGCAATTTTGACTATGTAATTTTGACAACTTGCTATATCTTGGAAACGGTAAGAGGTAAACTCTTGAAATTTTCAAAAACGGTAAAACTAAAAAATCTGAAAATTATAAAATCGCCAAACCGAAAAAAATCGCCAAAACCTGAAAAAAATCGCCAAAAATTAAAAAAAATCGCCAAATCGAAAAAGTCGACAAAATTAAATAAAAAATTCTAGCACTAAAATAAATCGCCAAATTAAAAAAAATCGCCCAAACGAAAAAAATCGCCAAAATGAAAAAAAAAACGCCAAAAACCGAAAAAATGGATAACGCAAAAAATGCGCCAAAACCAAAATAATTGTTTATGTGAATAAAAATCGCCAAAATGAAAAAAAATCGCCAAAATTAAAAAAAATCGCCAAAATTAAAAAAATCGCCAAAACGAGAAAAAACGCCAAAATTAAAAAAATCGCCAAACCAAAAAAAATCACTCACCTATATGAAAAAACGCCAAAATTAAAAAAATCGCCAAAATAAAAAATCGCCAAAATCAAAAAAACGACAAAATAATAAAAATCGTCAAAATTAAAAAAACTTCAAAAACCAAAATAAAAAAATCGCCAAAACATGAAAAAAAGTGCCAAAAATCAGAAAGCGACAATAAATTCAAAAAATCCCCAAACAAAAAAAACGCTTAAAACCGAAAGAACCCAAAAACGAAAAAATGCCAAAACTATAGTTTATATTGACTAAAGTTCGTATTGAATCACATACATATCTCGTGTCCGTACGGAACCCTTCGTGCGCTGGTCAAAGTTGCAATTCACTGAATTTATTTAGTTCTTGTTGTTTAAGTTGAGATATGATGAGTAAGTACTAGAAGAGGATACTTGAGGTCAATGACTATCAAAGAAAAAAAGTGCTTCTCGAGACAAAAACATCGACATACTTTAAGATCCGTCTGTTAATACCGAAGATATGGCAAAAAATGTAAAACCCCAACTATATTCGACAAAAAAACAAAACATTTTTTAAAATAGTTCTGCTGGATTATTGAAATATTTTCTTAGTAGAATTTTAATGATTAATGATTTTTTGCGAGCTATAATTTTATGAAATTATGGTGGTACGTTAGGGTGGTAGGAACTGAGATCTGGTAGGTAAATACTAGAACGGGATATTTGAGGTCAATGACTATGACTATGACATCGATATATCACACCTTAAGACCCGACTGTTAATGCCGAAGATATAACGAAAACGTTAAAAAAAACATTAGAACTGCCTTGCAACAATACTTTATATTCGGTGGTGCACCGTGAACTTTTTTTGCCTGTGAGAGGAGACGTTCTATTGTGCACACTGTGTCTTACATACGTACATATAAATGGATCATTGTTTTGGGCATCTACAATAAGAAATTGGATTTTTATATAAATATTTCAATTGGTTTTACTTTTTTTATAAAAAAAATTATTGGACTTGTGATGATTTTTTTCTTCAAAATATGATTTTCCTTCCGTCAAGTTATGATTTTCTTCGCAAAGCTTTTGGCAGGTCTGGTGCAAAGTGAAAATTTCAAAGAATATTGTGGAACAGAAACACTTATCACTTTATCAAAAAATTAAATTTTATAAGTGCACAGTGGAAAGTTGACAAGGTTTTTGTGGAATAGGGCCCAGCGCTTAAACTTTGAGTAACTTATTAGCAGCATTGTCAACTTTTAAATTTCAAAAAGCACTGAAACCACTACAAAAGCGCGTAATTTAAGTAAAAAAGCACTAAATTATTAATTATTATCATATTTAAAAAAAATTGTTATACACAAATATGCATATAAAAAATATAATAATCGGTTGACTTTGCATTACATTTTTAAAACTATAAATTTGAGGCATCCGATACACATTTTAATTGTATAAGAATCAGTGAATTCTCAAATCAGTTTGATGAAGCCTTTTGTAGTTATTATAAAAAATTTTATGTTTAAGAATTTTTCATCAGAAAACAAACGTATTTTTCGAATTCAATCAAATTATAAATATCCGATAATTCTCAACTGAAAACTCTATAGTGGACTAGTTATATTTTCCCTAGACTAGACAAAATTTCGATATTAAACTATACATGGGTAAATACTTCAATTATGTCTTCTTTGTTGCGTGGCAAAACATTTTTTACATTAATTATGATTTAAATGTTAAAGTTTAAGGGAAACATGGCGCTTATTTCTTCCACCACGGCTTGTACAAACTTGGTAGATTTTTTTTAAAGGCTCCATTTAAGTTCAGAGCTTATTTTTTACATATACATATGTAAGTGGCATACACACTAATATACCATAATCAAACACTAATCTCACAGACGCGTGTGAGTACAAAGAAAGTAATACAAGATCCAATCATTACTGTACCAAACAATTTCATAACAAAGGAATATTGATAACGAAGAAACTACAAGTAACCTAGGTATCGTAAGAAACCTTTTAATCTACACACATTGTAATAATGTTCAAGGTCGCAAACACATAGAATAAGATAACGCTAGAAACTACAGGTAACCTAAGTATCGTAAGCAACCCTTAAACGCATAATGTACACTTTAATAATGTTCAAGGTTACAAGATAACTCTAGAACTCTAGTTTAATTTAAGACGCACATTGTTACTATATAAGGAGAGAAATTATAGTAAATAAAGTTAGTTTATGAAGAAAACTCAAAAGCAAAAAACGTTGTACCTATATTATTTGTACATTTCCTCGAAAGAAAAAATAGGTGAGAGAATTTTTCTTCAAATTTTTGGTTTAGTGCCACCGACTCGAAACAAAAAGCACCGAAATGAATTTAAAAAAGCACTGAGCACTAACTTCAAAATTTTTCGAGTCGAAAATTTCAAAAAGCACTAAAAACGGTGCGAAAAGCATTGAGTTGACAACGCTGCTTATTAGCCCTAAGCATACTACACTTAATTTTCTTTTGAAATTTTCTACAATACTATTATTTGTGAATTCTCAAATAGTTTTTGAAAGTCTATGCATAAAATGAGAAGTTTGTGGCTGTTTAAAATGTCTGGTTGACGTCTATTGAAGATTTGTTAAAGCAACAATGAAATGCGTACTCGTATACAGCAAATAACTTTCACTTATAAATGTATAGTTTTGAAGATATTTATCTTTGAAAGTTGAAATTATTGTTTTTTTACTTACCTTGGTCTAGTTTTTTGCGGAAGTAGGGGGGTGATGCCGGCAATCGAAATTTTCTGATGATGTCACTCGGTAACAAACGAATAGAGTTTTTGTTTCATTGTTGAAAAAAGGCAAATAAATTAATTTCAGAACACTGAATAAATTGTAAACCAAAACATATGTATGTATTTACGTACATAATGTATGTATGTATACATATGTATGTATGTACGTACATAATCAGCTTTATCATGAATTCCACATGTGAAAATTTCCGAATGAAATTTTTCGTTCACATGAATTTTAATTTCGTATCATCAATTCGAATAAAATTAAAAGCTTGTATATTTCCACTGCCAAAATATTTCGCAATCGTATCAAGTTTTTTACCCGACTGCCTGAACCACGTAATCAAATTCAAACTATAATAAATTGTTGCAGAGTTTTCCAACTAACCATATTTAAGACTTATAGATGTTTTTTTTGCAAGTTGGGAAACATAGCGCTTAACACAATGGCCAGTCTATCAGAACCTGCCGGTGGAGCGAGTAAAATAAATACTTTCGGCAATTTGGTTGATCTAATGTGTATTCAAGTTTTTTAGATGTATGTAGGTGAAAAAATTGCTTTCCGAAAGTGCTGATCTACATATGTTAAGGTCCTGTATAATTAATTATTTTAAAAATAGATAAATATTAATAATGAAAAAAATTGGGAATAAAATATTTAACTACTGCTTATAACGAAAATAAATATGTTTAAGAAATTTATTATTCGACATATTCAGGGGTGTCACAGAAACCATGTCGGTTTTGCTGATTGTCATTTTTGCAAACCATTGTTGGTTTCATTTGGTGTCATGAAACCAAGTTGGTTTTGTTAATTTCGAATGTAACTAAAACCAATGATCGAATCAGCTGTTGCTCACATTTGCTTATTTGTTTACAAATTTTAATTTTATTAGTTTTGCAAAAAATAGAAAAAATTATCGTTTTCATTAAAATATCAATAAAATTAATTATCTTTCATTACATAATAAAAAATAAAGAATAAGTGGTCATAAATAAATTAAAAAGACATCATCAGTTGTATCATTTTTGTTATTAGAATATATTTTATTTTGCGCTTATGTATGTTAAAAGCTGCTTTGCAGATTTGAAGCGAAGCATTTGCATTTGCTATGGTACCGAAGTCTAAAATATTCCGGCTTTGAAACAAATGACTTCGTTGCGGCTTTTATCGGAAGGATCTTATCAAATATCAGCCGGTAACTACAGTCACTCACATCTTAAGTCGGGCAGACACATGAAAACATTTCTATTTGCAATATCTATGTTTCTGTGAGAGAATTTACATTACAATTTTTTTTATTTTATAATTAAAAGCCTTTTATTTAAAAACAACAACAAATATATTTTCTGAGTTCTGTTATAAAATTTACATGATGCCTTTATTGAGAAAATCAAATTTTCTCTCTCACATTGAAAGTCGGGCAAACAATATTTTCAGCATCATTAATAAACGTTATTTTGGTTTTTCTGAATTTATTTGCAAAATTAAAGCTCATTGTTATCGTAGCAGTCATTCAGTGAAGTTTATAAAGTATTTTCGAAAATGCAGCGTGATATTAAACAGTCCACCTTGGAAGAACGTAAGATAGTTATTCAGCAGCATTTAGAAGGAAGATCTGAACGCGAAATATCCAAATTGGTTAAAAAAAGCAAGTCAACGGTGCATGACATTATATCCAGATATAAAGAAAATGGTTTTGTTGCAAACAAACAACGTGATCCCTGACCAAAGAAACTCTCATCCAAGGATGAGAGTATGATTTTAAGAGAAGTGAAGAAAAATCCCTTTATATCTGCACCAAAATTGACTGCAATGGTTAAAGAACCTAGCGGAACCGATGTTAACCCAGACACAATAAGAAGATTTCTTTGAAAAAATAACTTCCACGGTCGTGTGGCGCGAAATAAACCACTCATTAGCAAGAAAAACCAAAATGACCGACTTATGTTTGCTCGTCAATACATGGACAAAGATTTTGATTTTTGGAGCACTGTAAGTTGGGACAAAAGTAACAATTTCATGGTCTTCAACATAAATTTTTAGGTACTTTTTACTGATGAAAGTAAATTTAATTTATTTGGATGTGATGGAAGGGGTAAAGTATCGCGCAAGCCAAACAAGGAGCTAGAAGGCAAAAATTTTCAAACATGGTGGTGGGTCGGTGATGGTTTGGGGGTGCATGACAGCTTCAGGAGTTGGCAACTTGCATTTCATTGATGAAATAATGAACAAGCATGTTTATTTAACAATTTTGAAGAGCAATTTGAAAGAAAGTATTAAGAAACTGGGCATTGAAAGTATCTTCCAATTCTATCAGGATTACGATCCCAAGCATTCAGCACTTGTTGTAAGGAATTAGTTGCTATATAATTGTCCAAAGGTCATCAAAACACCTGCGCAAAGTCCGGATCTCAATGTGATTGAACATTTATGGGGCGAAGTAGGACGCAGGATGCAGAACAGGCTTTGTACATCAAAACAACATTTGAAAATTGCTCTGCAGGAGGAGTGGAATAAGATAAGTCCTGATGTTTGCAAAAACTAGTTGAATCGATACCAAGCCGGCTACGAGCTGTTGAAAATCAAAAAGGTGGCGCTACAAAATACTAGCTTTGCTTTTTTTTCTTGTATTATTGATTTCTTTAGGTAATGCCCGACTTTCAGTGTGAGGCAAAAAAGTATCCTTATCTTAGTTATGCCTTGGTGTACATTTTATAATGGAAATTGGAATACATGTTTTTTGTTGTTTTTAAATAAAAGGCTTTTGGTGATAAAATAAAAAAAATTGTAATGTCAATTCCCTTACAGAAACATAGATATTGCGACTAGAAATGTTTTCATGTGTCTGCCCGACTTATGATGTGAGTGACTGTATATAAGTCGTCCATATAGAAGCATAGTGATAATCTTAGGTAATGTGTCCAACGTTATGGATCGGTTCATTTATCAATAGTGGGTCCGAGTGGAAACGCACATCAATTATAAATGCAGACCAAGAGACTATTTTTACAATACATAAGTACATACATATGCATATGATTTCTTCTACAGTTAGTTGCAAGGAGTATTATAATATACCATAAAATATGTGAAAATATTTCATTTATTATAGCAAACATTTAAAAAAATAAATAAATTTACTTAAATTTTTACAAAAAAAAAATAAAAATAGAAATACGCCAAAATGAAAACTGACAGCTGTTAAGCGCTTGGTTTATTTCCAATAAAAAAACCGATAACATGGTTTCTGTGACACCCCTAATTGTCATAATTATATTTTAATTTGAAATTTATTTGCTGGTGGTTCAGCTTGGTCTATATGCACTTCATTGTTGCTGTAACAAATCATCAGCAGACTTCAAGCCACAGGTTAGGCAGATTGGACACGGGAAATTCGGCCACGTAATTTTTCCGAAAAATTGACGAATGGCATCCCAAAATGGCAATATCAGTTAACCCCATTTTGATTAAAGGAAAGTATGATATTGTTTTGCATATGCCTGTCTTTGTCATTTCAACAGGTTAAACGTCAATTGAAATTATTTTATTTTCAATTGATGTTTTTGCCACAAAAATTATGAAAAGGCGCAAATTTATGGAAAAAATGCATAAATTGGCGCCTTTTCATGAATGCAATCCTGCATTCCACCGCAAGTTTCATGGCAGCAGCCATTGTGTTGCAGTTTTTCAAAGAGGTAAGTCGTTGTGTTAGTTTATTTGTACTTGTTTTAATTCATAAAATTTTTTCCCAGATACTGTGCAAAGACCAATTGGAAGAAAATAATCGTGTAAGTATTTATTTAACATAAATTAATTAACAAACAATAATTCAATTTAATTATTGCAGGAGACGCAAGTGTATAATGGGTTGCCTGGATGTGTGAGAAGCTCCATCGGTTCCCGAAAAGGTTAGTTTGTGATATTTTGAGTGTAAAAGTTTTATTTAATGAGTGCCAGATACTGTTTGGAACATATTTTTAATAAGCAGTATTGGCACTCAATAAAGGTGTGGCCGGCAGAACCAGATGTGTGTGGCTTGCAATAGTGCTTTGTGTTTTCTCAAATGCTGTTTGTGGTTAAGTTTTCTTTCAACATACAAACAAATTTTATTATATTTGAAATAAATAAGTGCTCATATTTGTCTGTATGCAAATAAAGGAAACAAACCCTTGAACAGTCTCTCCAAACACACATCCACATAATGGTCCAGCCGGCGGACACACGATTATGTATGTATGTATGTAAATACATAAGTTACTGATGTGTTTTGTGTTTTTGCTAATACTGTAGGTCGGTTTTCTTTATGCCCTACAGATAAATTTCATTGTATTTGAATGGAAATAAAGAAAACAAACCCTTTAAAAGTATTTCCAATCATACTTCCACATAGTCCGGCCAGCAGACGCACAAATGTGTGTGTACTTACATATGTACATACATAAGTTTATTGTATGTTTTTAATTTGCCTTAATAAAATCCGTATATATATTTTCAGATAGACGTTATGTCCCCGGCCAACAGTATTTTTTGCAGGAGGTGCTTGCGGATATAAGAGAGGTCGCTGAAGAAATCACCGAAGAATCCAACAAGGTATGTGCTTGTATAATTTGGTCTGTAAAAGATATAATGAGTGCAGATACTGTTTGGAATTGATATTTGTGTGTTAAACAGTATTTGCACTCAATCATTATTGCACCGGAGGATCCATACGTATAGATGTGTATGTATGTACATGTATAGCTGTGTTTTGTGAATGTTGTGTGGGTTTTTCTTTATACAGTCGTACAAAATCTTTGGTTTTTGTTGTTTGTATGTTTGGAAAATATTAAAACCCACCCTTAAACAGTATTTCCAAACACATAAAGTAAATATGTACACACATAATTATGTATGTAGTCATCATTTGGGCAACAGATCTATAACATATAAATGTTATATTAAATTGTGTTATTTGTATTTTTGTAATTACTGTATGAGAGTTTTTGATATTTCAACCTGCTTTTTTTAAGTAGAAAAACTCTCCCTTAATCAGTATTTCTAAATACACATCAACATAATTGTCTGGCCGGCAAATATACAATACCGTACCAAACAAAGGCAACTAACTAATAAAGTATATGGAGTTCAAGATAAATGTTTCTATCATTACATTTTATATATTTTTAATTATGTTTGGAATATATTTTAAATATACATGCAAAAAATTTAAAAAACAAATAATTATAATTTTCCGTACTCCTTCGTCAGTTTTTGCACAGTTTGTTTATAACACCTGTAAAATAAAATTCAAATGTTTCAATTAAATATTTTAAATTATCTTTTCAGATACTTACCAATGATTCACATTCCTTTTCACCTTGGATCTAGAGTGTTGTTTCTTAGTTTTGGCCAATATGGTATGCAAAAAATATCTATTTAAATGAATAATTCAAAATTATAATAATATATTTGCTATTATAAATATATATTTATATTTTTTCATATTTCAAAGGTACTTACTGTTGTTGAAAGTGAGTTTTGCTCGAAGCCACCAGCGAAACACTGCTGAACTGCCTTGGTGCCATCCACATCCATGAAGAGTTCCAGTTGTGTTTAACATGTTTGTGCTGTTGCATGGTATGTATACAAAATGTACACAATGTTTCTAATAAATACATTTGTTATTAAATTTCTTCTTTTTATATGTTAAGGAATTCTTACCTTTTTAAAAATTGTGTCCGGCGGAAGGATTTCTAAAAAAATCAAATTGAGTGCGTGCATCTGCTTCTACCTGTAAGTCAACAAACATTTTATGCAATACACACTTATTTAAACATTATTTCTTGTTTTTCAGCTCATACTTACCATTTCGATGTTCAGCCAATTCATTGGGAGCAATTATAACTTTTTAAAAATGTATTTCAGCTTGAAATTTTATGTATTTAATATTTTTCAATAAAAACAATATTAAAAATTTTTGGTTACATTTTGTTTGTTTACATTTTTTTGCAAAATATTTGGTAATATATAGTTTTTTCTTCTATCACATTGTTTTTCAAGATGCCACCTATAGTTTAGCTTTGTATAACTCTTCATAAAATGGGGTTAACTAAAAGCTGATATGGGCCTTTGACATACGTCAGTGCTGCCATATCTGCTTATATCTGTGCTTCAAGCACACATTTTGAATAGTCATAAACCTCTTATCTTATGCACAGACTTTCAAAAACTATTTGAGAATTCACAAATAATAATATTTTTGAAAATCACAAAAGAAAGACAAAGACAAGACAAGACAACTAATACAAAACCCAGCAAATAATTTTTTTTTATTATTTTTTTTATTTATTATTATTGATTTAGAATCAAGCCTTTAAGGCCAAATATGATTTATATTCTATATGAATCTATTTTATTTTTCTACACCTTTATACAATTAGAAATCCATCGGATAACAATAAAAGTAAATACTAGGCAAAATGAAAAATAAAATCTAAGAATTTAACATTTAAGAAATTTATTATTCGACATATTGTTATAATTATATTTTAATTTGAAATTTATTTGCTGGTGGTTCAGCTTTGTCTAAAAATAATCAAGTAATAAAATAATGTGTAGTTAAGCTTAAATTATTTTTGCTATAAAATTTAAACGATATCCTATGGTTATAAATAATATCCTATGGTTATAAATAATAAGATAAGGCCAATGATAATAAGCTAATGAAAAAATGCATTTCGAAAATCTTGTTGGTTAAGCTTCTTTGGCGGTAACGGCTCCATATGCATTTGCATATACATTTTTAATTCCTCTACAATCAGCCTTACTCCGGTTCTCGAAAATGTTCTTCGACCATTGTCGTATTGGTTCTCGAATTCGTTTCTTTGTGGAACTACGTAAAATTGTCGACTGCAATGAATTTGTAACAGAATAAAAAAAAGTGAGTGACTCAAAATGTTAAAATTAATTAATTATTATGAAACATTCTATTGCAAACTATCAAAAATAAATAACAATAAAAATAAATTAGTACTAACAGAAATGAAAAAGTTTATTTTTTGTGATAAATATTTAAATTAAAGTAAATTAAGTTTACAATTTATTAACGCATTAATAATCCGAAATTATTATTTTACTTATTGAGTAAACAAATTTTTTATTAAATATACATTGAAATTGATTATTGAGGGGTTTAGCTGGATCCTATGCGCATTTCATTGTTGCTAATGCTGATGATGTTCAACCTTTACCCAAAGTTTCTTAGATCAGCTAGAGGTATTGTGTTATAAACTTTCATTTAAAGAAATGAGAAGCTCAACAAATAACCAAGTTGAAACAAAAACTCAATAATCAATATGTTTTTTATTTTCTTCAAGGTTGGCAAATGGTATCGTAAAAATACCGCTACCGATTCAAATACCGCTGAAATTAGATACCGGTATCGATACCGATACAGAAATCCATTTCGGTTAGAAAATACCGGTATCCAGAATACCTTTTACGTCTATACCGGTACGTACCGGTATACCGATTCCTACCAAAAATAAAATTTCAAAAATTTATTTCAATTAACTTTCTTTTATGAACACCCCAGTAAAAAAAGAGACTCCAAAAAAGTCATGAAAATGGAGAGTTTGCGATCTGGAAGTAGTGAAAATTTCGATCGGATCTAATGATTTTTACATAGGGTTGTCATTGCAAGAAGTTCTCTTTTTCGATGCCTGGTCACTGAATTGGAAGCGATATTAAGAAAAATTCCCTTTTTTGTGTTCTTTGATAATATTTTTATCTGGGAAAAATTGTAAATAGTTACCTATTTTACCAATTCGTTTCTTTTTATACGAATTTAAGACCGAAACAGTGTTTTCATATAAATTTAAGAAAATAACTTTTAAATTTTAGACTAAAATTAGTTCATAAATTTCTTAAAAAAAATAATTTTTTTTAAATTCTGGTGAGTATTTTCTAACACTATGGAGGAGTTACAAGGTTTTGTATGACTAAAGTAAGCTTCTATATGGTTTTCAGCTCACTCTCGGCAAATTAAAAATATCGATTTTTTGGAAGCAATGAAAATGTAGTTCCACTAGAATGACTTCCATTTTTTTTCACTGGGACGTTTTTGTTCTCCTTTACACGTTAATCAACCGTAAATTGAAATCATATAATAATCATCACTATTGCGAAATACTACCAAACTTCATGAGCTGCTTAAGGCCTTTGGGAACAAAAACATATCCCTAGACGTATTAGTGAATGTTTTAAATTTGTGAAAAGAGCAAAGCCATGTTAACCCACAGGTTATGTATATATGTATATGAAATCGAGAAAGTTAGTATATTGGCTGTTCCAGATACACAAACTAATGTGGAGATTTAAACTTTTGAAGAGTGCTTTTTAATATGTAGTTCATACACAATGATTTTTTTCTTTAATTGATTTACTATATATGTGCCCTTAATTATGAAAGTGGTCCAAGTCAGGGCTATTCAACCTGTGATACGCGTAGCACTTGGAGTACGCGAAACGTTCCCAGGTGTTACGCCAAATCTTCGCCTTCTCATATTTATGTGAAACAGGGTTTTCAACAATGGTGGCAATCAAAAATAAATACGGAACAACATTGAATTTGGACTCAAATCTTTTATTTGTTGTTTTTTATTATTAATAAATGAAATGGATTAAATATTTTAAAATTGTTTGGTTATTTATTGAGCCTATACTTGTTTATACACATAAAATTTTTTTGGTGATACGCGAATTGTTGGTTGTGAGTTTTGTGGTACACGAACCAAAAAGGTTGAATAGATCTGGTCTAAGTCATGTGTATTTTTGCTTCCGAATATCAAATAAATCTTTGAAAGACTTCAATAAATATATAAAAATTTTTAAATAAATTTATATAAATCGAGACTAGTACAACTCAAAATTAAAATGCTGCATAATATAAAATACTTTTTAATTTGTTGAAATGTAATCTGCTAAATACCTAGACCAGAGAAATGTATGACTTAGACCATTTCGTAATTAAGGGCACATATGTATGTGCGCTGTCGTACAATATGATGTTTGCTGCCATTAATGCGGTCTTAATTTTTTAGCTCGATCCGACGTACCTTCTGCTGCCTAGTGGGGCCTAAAGTACCCGATACACAGTGGGGATTTTGTAAAAAAGTTTAAATAATTCTGCAGTTTCTAAACTAGCTGTCCGATTGCTATGAAATTTTTTACAATATGATATAGAGCTCAAGTCAGCAGTAATGCAAAATTAAAATCGATGCCAAGCTCATACATATTAATGATCAGATAAAAAATATTTTTTGCAAGTGGATTTTTTTTCTATCCAAGACCTTAAACAAGTCTGCTACATTTATGAGTTTTCGTTTACAATTAAGAAAATGTTCGAGAAAAAATATTAAAATTTTGGCTTTTTTACCAACCTTGGTCCACTGTTCTGCTAATGGAGAAGTCAATCTTGTTAGATTTAGGAAATGAAACTCATTATGAATAAGGGACAAAATTCGTAACATTAAAATTTTTAAAAAAGTTTATTTCCGCCGTTTTTTTGAAGAATAAAGTAGGTTAATTATTTCGGTATTATAAAAGAATTTTTAGTGTTTTTATGGGAATTTTTACAATTTAAGTTTAAAATTTGTAAACGCACTAAATAATCCCAAAATTATATTTTACTTATTCAGTAAAATATTTTTTTAATAAAATACATTGAAATTGATTATTGAGGGGTTTAGCTGGATCCTATGCGCATTTCACTGTTGCTAATGCAGATCATCAGGGAACCTTTACCCAAAGTTTCTTAGAACAACTAGAGTCATTATGTTATAAACTTTCATTTAAATAAATGAGAAGCTCAACAACAAATAACAAAGTTGAAACAAGAACTCAATAATCAACATGTTTTTTATTTTCTTACTTTACCATTACCAAATTATAAAAGAATTTTGTCAATCAATATTTTTGGATGAAAAGTCTCTCCTAGGTAGAAAATGATGCAATCAATACACAGAAAGTAATAAAAAATAGAATTTGCTTTTGAGTTCTCGGCAATTCCATAAAAAAACAAAATCCTAAAAATGGGACCTTTCAGTATTTTTGCAATATTCTTCTTACTTTTCGGCGGGCGCAGATTAGATTTTTGGAAATATTTTTTTCTTCTCTTCCTTAGAAATTCACATTAATTAATAAAAAAAATATTTCGTTCAATAAGAATTGAAACTACTGAACTTAAGCCCGATTTAGAAATTATTTCTGATTAAAATCTAATATAGTTCAACTAAAAAATTTTTCTAAACTCTTATATCTGAAGGTAAATACCACTCTCTTTAACTTTTTTAACATTAATTGTACAAGAAATTCGTTTTGTTTGTTTTTAATTTGGCTACAAGAATATCGTTTATTGTTTGAATTGAAATATTTAAATATTCGTTTCGTCTGAATTTGGCCAGTACGAGTACGAATATCTAAAAACGACCGAATATTCGAGAATTCGAATACGAATATACTGTAATGTTAAAATAGAAGGATCGCCATGTAAAGTTACTATTGTATGTTTGGTAGTGTGTTGTGTATGTAAAGCCCTATAGCCCAATTATTGTTTTTATCCAGCTGTACAGGGGGTCCAGCTTATAAATAGGCGTTCAAAGGAACTGCCAAAAAGGTTTGAAAATTCAATTAAAAAACAAGGCAAGTTATTGCCGGATTACGTTTAGAAATTAAATTCTGTTTTATTCAAAATTTTGGTCTGCTTATATACTATTTTACATTCTTCAATTTTTGTGTTTCTTTATGTCTTTAATTTTGCTATAATAACACAAATTATTAATAAAAATAAAAGTGTGTCATTTAAATTTTATAATGTAAGCGTTTTGTTAATTATTACAATGAACTGTGTTGTAATTCAATTAAACTATGCTACAGTGATTTACAGTAATTGAGGTACACTACAATACAATTCTTCATGTATTTCATATATAATATACATACAATGTAATGTATTTATTTTTATAATTTTTTTAAATTTACCAAAATGTATACTTTATACATATGTATATGCAAGGTTCCACTGCAGTTTACTTATTTTACTTTTTAATAAATTATTTTTTAATAAAAGTATAAAAACGTATATAGAAACATATAAGTTTAAATGTTTTTATATGTTAATGTAAAAGTACTCCCTTTTCGAAGTAGTTTAATAAAAAAAAAAAAGATTTTTTGCTGTGTCCAGTATCTGAACTAATAAATTTAGCAGTAATATCGGTATACCGGTATTATAAACTCGGTAACGGTATGTACCGGTAATACCGATACCGAAATAAAAAAAATACCGATACCGTTACCGATACCGAAATTTAAAAAATAGTTGTACCGGTATCAATACCGATACCGTTATTTGTTTCGGTTTCCAACCTTGATTTTCTTACTTTACTACATTGGGTGACTTTTTTTCACCTCTAATTGTGAAGGTATGTAAAGAAAATAAATGTAAATAACAACAACAGTTATTCAAGAATAGAGTGTTCCCACACAAGTATTTTTGAACTGGTGCCGTTAAGATAATAATTAGTGATTTTTTATTGGGAATTGTTACAAATTAAGTTTAAAATTTATTAACGCACTAGTAATCCCAAATTATTATTTTACTTATTCACTAAAATAATTTTTTATTAAAAATATATTGGTACATATACATAATAATAATTTTTTTTTTGTACGTACTCAGAGAAGAACAATGACAATAATAACTCTAGTTGTTCTAAGAAACTTTGTGTAACATAGTGTCTACACCTGATGATTTTATATCAGAATTCGTAATATAACGCCGGCAAAGCAACTGTAATTTTTTCATTAATATCAACACAAAAGGGTAGACGTTGATGATTTTATATTATGATTCATCATAATATAAAATAATAATATTTGCAAAATACTTGCCAAAAATATCTAATTTGCGTTTTGTTTAATTTTTTGCTCGCAAATGATTATTGTGACGGATTTTTTAAACGAAGGCCGTGAGCTCTGATTATTATATCATAACGCTGCCATAATATTGATAAATTGAGTCTTTACGTGATGAATTTTCATCATTATATCAATTTGACATTCATCATGATATAAATCATGATGATATGCATTAGCAACAGTGAAATGCGCATAGGATCCAGCTAAACCCCTCAATAATCAAATTCAAAGCATTTTTAATAAAAAATTATTTTACTGAATAAGTAAAATAATAATTTGGGATTACTAGTGCGTTAATAAATTTTAAACTTAAAACTAAAATTCCCAATAAAAAACACTATATTAAATTAAATTAATATGTATATATATAAATAATTATTCGACCTTTTGTTTAAAGTATAATGCGTTTGCATTTAAATCTTTTTGAATGACCTTGAAAGCCTGAATAGAGTAATTCTATATAAAAATTATATAAAATTAAATTAAATTATATAAAATTATATTAAATTAAATTAAATTAAATTAAATTGAATAAAATTAAATTAAATTAAATTAAATTAAATTAAATTAAATTAAATTAAATTAAATTAAATTAAATTAAATTAAATTAAATTAAATCAAATTAAATTAAATTAAATTAAATTAAATTAAATTAAATTAAATTAAATTAAATTAAATTAAATTAAATTAAATTAAATTAAATTAAATTAAATTAAATTAAATTAAATTAAACTAAACTAAATTAAATTAAATTAAATTAAATTAAATTAAATTAAATTAAATTAAATTAAATTAAATTAAATTAAAATAAATTAAATTAAATTAAATTAAATTAAATTAAATTATATTATATTATATTAAATTAAATTAAATTAAATTAAATTAAATTAAATTTAATTAAATTAAATTAAATTAAATTAAATTAAATTAAATTAAATTAAATTAAATTAAATAAATTAAATTAAATTAAATTAAATTAAATTAAATTAAATTAAATTAAATTATATTATATTAAATTAAATTAAATTAAATTAAATTAAATTAAATTAAATTAAATTAAATTAAATTAAATTAAATTAAATTAAATTAAATTAAATTAAATTAAATTAAATTAAATTAAATTAAATTAAATTAAATTAAATTAAATTAAATTAAATTAAATTAAATTAAATTAAATTAAATTAAATTAAATTAAATTAAATTAAATTAAATTAAATTAAATTAAATTAAATTAAATTAAATTAAATTAAATTAAATTAAATTAAATTAAATTAAATTAAATTAAATTAAATTAAATTAAATTAAATTAAATTAAATTAAATTAAATTAAATTAAATTAAATTAAATTAAATTAAATTAAATTAAATTAAATTAAATTAAATTAAATTAAATTAAATTAAATTAAATTAAATTAAATTAAATTAAATTAAATTAAATTAAATTAAATTAAATTAAATTAAATTAAATTAAATTAAATTAAATTAAATTAAATTAAATTAAATTAAATTAAATTAAAGTAAATTAAATTAAATTAAATTAAATTAAATTAAATTAAATTAAATTAAATTAAATTAAATTAAATTAAATTAAATTAAATTAAATTAAATTAAATTAAATTAAATTAAATTAAATTAAATTAAATTAAATTAAATTAAATTAAATTAAATTAAATTAAATTAAATTAAATTAAATTAAATTAAATTAAATTAAATTAAATTAAATTAAATTAAATTAAATTAAATTAAATTAAATTAAATTAAATTAAATTAAATTAAATTAAATTAAATTAAATTAAATTAAATTAAATTAAATTAAATTAAATTAAATTAAATTAAATTAAATTAAATTAAATTAAATTAAATTAAATTAAATTAAATTAAATTAAATTAAATTAAATTAAATTAAATTAAATTAAATTAAATTAAATTAAATTAAATTAAATTAAATTAAATTAAATAAATTAAATTAAATTAAATTAAATTAAATTAAATTAAATTAAATTAAATTAAATTAAATTAAATTAAATTAAATTAAATTAAATTAAATTAAATTAAATTAAATTAAATTAAATTAAATTAAATTAAATTAAATTAAATTAAATTAAATTAAATTAAATTAAATTAAATTAAATTAAATTAAATTAAATTAAATTAAATTAAATTAAATTAAATTAAATTAAATTAAATTAAATTAAATTAAATTAAATTAAATTAAATTAAATTAAATTAAATTAAATTAAATTAAATTAAATTAAATTAAATTAAATTAAATTAAATTAAATTAAATTAAATTAAATTAAATTAAATTAAATTAAATTAAATTAAATTAAATTAAATTAAATTAAATTAAATTAAATTAAATTAAATTAAATTAAATTAAATTAAAATAAATTAAATTAAATTAAATTAAATTAAAATAAATTAAATTAAATTAAATTAAATTAAATTAAATTAAATTAAATTAAATTAAATTAAATTAAATTAAATTAAATTAAATTAAATTAAATTAAATTAAATTAAATTAAATTAAATTAAATTAAATTAAATTAAATTAAATTAAATTAAATTAAATTAAATTAAATTAAATTAAATTAAATTAAATTAAATTAAATTAAATTAAATTAAATTAAATTAAATTAAATTAAATTAAATTAAATTAAATTAAATTAAATTAAATTAAATTAAATTAAATTAAATTAAATTAAATTAAATTAAATTAAATTAAATTAAATTAAATTAAATTAAATTAAATTAAATTAAATTAAATTAAATTAAATTAAATTAAATTAAATTAAATTAAATTAAATTAAATTAAAGTAAATTAAATTAAATTAAATTAAATTAAATTAAATTAAATTAAATTAAATTAAATTAAATTAAATTAAATTAAATAAATTAAATTAAATTAAATTAAATTAAATTAAATTAAATTTTTAGGAAAATTTTAAAAATTTGAATTCTTAGTATTTTCTCGATTTCAAGAATGCAGATACTAATAAGTTTTTTTATTTTTTTTTTGTTTTAAATTTTTTCAGAAATTGAATGCTATTTTTTAATTTAAAAACCAACAATCTTCTAAAATGTTATACGTGAAATACTAAAAAAAGTCAAGACAAAAAATTTTTTTTATCTTCTAAGCTATGAGAGATACGATAAAAGATTTGAGGACATTATTTTTTAAAAATTTTAAATTTAGCTTAAAACCCTTCCTCTTAAAAAATCTGATAATTTTCTAAAAGTTACAAGCCTCAGAAGTTTTTTTGAGTACCATGTGGTAAACTCAGGCCCACTGTAACTCTTGTCCAGCTTAAGCCAGAAGGCATGTGCTATAAGGCCTAAGTCCTCCTCTACAGATGTTCGAAGTTTTATATGAATCCATAATAACACATGTACTATCTCTGGTAGTAGCTCATTTATATTTTTATGTATAGTTTGAAATAAAGTGATTTGATGATGACGACGATTTTGAGATGTTTTACCATACATTGACTTGTTTTGTTAAACACCTCAAATGAAGTGTTTAAGATTTAAACACTTCATTAAACACGCAAATGGAGTGTGCTCAGTCCGTTTTTTGATAGATCTGGCAACTTTGTATTGTTATTAAATGGTGGAACATGAAAAATTATTTCGTATACAAACAATTAGTTTAAAAATACTCAATTATTTATAAAAACATGTGTTGTTTAAAAATAACAAACCAATAAAAAAGCATTATGGTTCGTAAAATTTTACAAATACAATAATTTAATGAAAAACGTCAACCTTAAACCTCTCAAATGTAAAGTGAACGGACATCGCTTAAAACGGACATCGCTTAAAACGGAGATCGCTTATCCGTGTTCCCTACTCGGTCGCATATTAATATTGTTGAAAATACACACGGAATGACAAACCTATATACCTATAAAATTTTTAACGAAGGGTATAATAATGGCCTGTACAATGATGTCAACAACGCTCTACTTGTCGCACACTTACTTTTGAAACAACAACAAAATAGTAAATTTTGTTTTGAATCTAAAGGCAGAATTAGTTTTTACTTTCTGTTCTGTTACGAATCAGCTGACTCTTTTTTTTATAGAAATATAATACAATTCGTTAGTTTTTTTGTTTCGTTCTGTTCTGTTTCGGTTCAACCTGTGAAATTCAAAAAATGATTAAGTAATAGTAAGTGACAAGGCGAATGAATTATGAATTTGCCTTGAGTAAGTGACATCATAAATTAAATAAAAATATTTTGAAATAAAATATTATTGTGTTTTAAGAATTTAAAAAAATTGACTTTAAAAGAAAAAATTAAATTATATCGAAATTAAACAATGGCCGATGCAAAGCTCATCGCTTTACTGCAAAACTGTGACCCTTCTGAACAGAAACAGCTGACAAATTACTACAGAAAAAGTAGGTACTGAAATTTAGAAGCAGAAGGGCACAGCACAGAGCAGCAACAGAAAGTAAAGACTAATAAAGCCGTGTGTGCTTTAAGTCGAAAAAGTCGAACGTTGTAGACATCGTGGCGTTGGCCCTAAAAATAAAAAGTAACTGTTATTTTTTGAGGAATAACTAAAAATTAAACAAATAAAAATTAATGCATCCATAGGTAGTCCATGTAAGATGGAGTGAATACACAAATCCTTTTGCTCGGAGCACTTATCTATTAGTGAGATTTTTACATTTTAAATTTGGAAAATAATCGTTATTTGCGATCCCTGGTAAAAACCACGACTTACGTTTGATATAGGCAATTCCATACTTTCGTACGGGACAGTCGTACGCATTTAAATTGGAAAAGAGATCAATATAAAATAGATTTTTGGTTTGATTATTAGCCTAAGTTTTGGCCCCTGATTAGCTCTATTAATGGTACTTAATCCAATTATAACCAATTTTAAGTTTTAAGTAGCAAACAATTAAAATGCTTATTTCAGCGAAACTTGAAACAATAAATTAATGTGACTAATTTTAAAATGATGTGAGTGAATGTTTCTTAAAATGGGCTAGATTTTGCTAAAAAAAACATTAATAGCTTTTTTCTTATTTAAATTTAATTAAAGTCGTTCGGGACATGGCGTACGGGACATTTTGTTCCATCACGATGTTCAATTATTTTCTGGTTCCTTTTTGGGATATTATGAATAAAAAATTAAATAAAATGGAGGTATTCAATGTGTTTATTTTAACATAAAGCCTGGTATTCTGTTCACAATTTCGTGCGTAATGCTGCCAAACTACATATAAAAATATTTGGTATGAAATATTTGCGAAATAAACTCACAAAAGTAGTACTCTGCTCTTGTTGTGAAAAACACGTAAAATCGTGTCTTTCCATGCAAAATTAGTCTGGCATCATTTTATTTCAGCTGCAAAACAACGTGAGCAGCAAGGCGAAAACAGTATCAGGTGACCTTATCAGCCCAACTGATTATCAGCTGTTGATGCGAAATTGAGCAATTTGTACCAAAACGTCAAAATTTGTTCAGAAATCGTTTGACAGATTGTTTTTCTAGCACAGCAAACTACATTTTTTTTGTGTTGTAAAATTGTTGTACTGATAAGGTCACCTGATACTGTATTCGCCTTGCATGAGAAGTTGTTGCATACTTTCAAACAATAAAAGCGAGAAATTTATTAAAAAACCGCGAGTTGGGCTACATTTAGTGTCAAATTTTTCACGCGAAATAATCAAGGTTTTTCACAACTTCGAACAAATTACCAGACTTAACGACGAACTTAAAGGGAAATTCAGAATGAGATGAATAAGTAAATATATATCACAAAATAGGCAAACTTAAATACGAAAGGTGAAGGTACATACCACGCGTTACGCGGCAATACTTTTCTGGCTTGTTAAACGTTTAACGTTTAAACGTTGAACAAGGTTCAACTTTATGCGAGGTACGCGCTAGTGACCTGCGTAAGCAGTCCTGAAATATAAATACGTCATGTTTTTTAAATGTATTCTCTTGGTATGTATTATACTAAGCCAATAATAAATGCTGTCGTACTATAAACGAAGCATGATGGATGTATTGGTGTACGTGTATATGACTGTTAACAAGCCATGTTGCCAAGACGTCTTGTTTAAACAAACAATGAAAAGAAGTTCTGTTTATACACGTATGCTTGTTATTTTGCATATTGTACGTTTGTGTGTGTGTGTGTGTAAGATTCAGATGGTAAGCTGTTATGTTTGTGTTTAAGGGAGGTTTTTTTAAGCAAGCGCACACAAGTCGTGTAAATGCATGTGTGCGTTTGTATGTGAGCAGAAAAATAAGAGAGCATACACAAATTATGTAGGTACCCTATAGTAAATAAAATAATCAATTGACAAAAAACACTAACTTATAAATTAATTATTTTGCAAGTGACTACAAATTGGTTTAAATCTCATGCAGATATCAACCAAACATATTAAATAGAAGCACACGTAAAAAATAAATAAAAGCAAAATTAGAAAATGAAAAAAAATTTACAGCAGCATGCCATGACATCAAATGCCAAATGTTTGTTTTGAAAAAAAAAACTAAATAATTACAATGCTTAATATGTATAATATTTTCTATGAGCAGTTCGTATTTTTATTTTTAGTGAATAAAATAATAATAAATATTTATATATATGTACATATGTATGTATATGTATTTATATATTTACATAGATATATATATATATATATATATATATATATATATATATATATATATATATATATATGCAAATATATAAATACATACATATACATATATACATATATATAAATATTTATTATTATTTTATTCACTAAAAATAAAAATACGAACCGCTCATAGCAAATATTATACATATTAAGTATTGAAATTATTAAGTTTTTTTCAACACAAATATGTATTTGACATTTGATTTCATGGCATGCTTCTTTTGATTTTTTATTTTCTTTTCATTTACTTATTTTGCTATTATTTATTTCTTACGTGTGCTTCTATTCAATAAGTTTGGTTGATATCTGCATGAGATTTAAACCAATTTGTGGTCACTTGCACAATAATTAATATATAAGTTAGTGTTTTGTGTCAATTGATTATTTTATTTACTACAGGGTACAGGGAATTTTGGCATCGATTTGTTAGTGCATATTTTTGCATATTTTAGCCTTTAGAGCATGTTTTTCATACTTATATCAGTCTTACACACATATTTTTAGCTTGTTTTCTATTTTTTAGAGCATAATTTTCGCTCTTGGGGCATATATTGATACTTTATAGATCTTATTTTATTTTAACCCACTTTGAGCAACCGTCCTTTTATTAGAACACTTCATTCCAAAAAAATAATATATAAAATTTTTTCCAGAACCTTATGAAAATTTTATTTTTGATAAAAAAATTCAAGTTTAAAAGAAATTATTTATCTGTCACTATTTGGGTTAATATGCTTGCAAGTCAAAATTTAAATCCATTTTCCAATGTTCAAATTAAGTGTTGGTTTTTGTGACGGACTCTGGCCCGAGTAGACGTTGAAGGAACATTGTCAGTGTATAAAAGTTTATTTAGATGAGACTTAAACGATTTTTATTTAAAATTCTACGTCAATATTTTGTTACTTATTTCAATAAAAATTATAAATAAAAATCATTTCTTATTTATCCCCAATACAGTTCTGAAGCCTGAATTATTTTGTCTCATTTTTTTAGTCAAAATTTTTATGGTTATTTTTTTTTAACCTGCACTTCAAACCCAGTTTTTCTTTGTTAATTTTGTTTCCTTTTTGTTTATTTTTTTGTCTTATTTTATATGCAAATGTTGTTAGATTTTTGAGTTAATAAAAAAATTAAAAATTTTAAAACCTCCTGAATATATCTTGAGAAAATGTGATATCTTCTAAACGGCTGGACAGATACACAGACACACACTACAAACTTATAACACCCCTTTTTAGTCGAGGGCTAAAAATATGTTTTCATTCACTTAGACGCTATTCACACTATGACTTTT
Organism: Tachina fera; assembly: GCA_905220375.1. Lineage (NCBI taxonomy): Eukaryota > Metazoa > Arthropoda > Insecta > Diptera > Tachinidae > Tachina > Tachina fera. Next base: position 67,388,659 of record LR999967.1, read on the forward strand.
TAGCCTGCCTTGTATTGACAATTCAAAAAGTCAGACTCATTTACATTTATTTCATGCCTTTTTGGCATTTATATACACGTTTAAATCAGAGAGGCAAAGAGAAATGTCATAAATCCTCTCGAATTTTCATTTCGTGCCTTTTGTTCTACACCGCCAGCTTCTCACGCCCTTTTACCAATAAACTAAAAAAAACCAGCCTGCAAAGGCAAGAAGAAAAGGCACTATTTAAATAGCGTTAAATAAATCAATTTATTTTATTTTTAAGAGCATATTTTTTTACTTTTGAGTGATTATTTTTAAGTTTTTATTGCATATTGAATGTCCATAAAACACTTTTTTATAGAATATTTATGGTTTCCCTGGTCGTTACTTTAGTCAAAAGAACATTAAATAATATACTAAAATACCAAATATCATATTCTTAAAAATTTTATTTTTAACAAAGAAATTTCTTTTTAACATACCGAAAAACTTCGAAAATAAAATAAATCTTCACATATGGTAACGCTGATCGTGCAGTTAAAACGGCTAAAATTTATAGAGCTCTTAAAAATATCGAAATCCGATACTCGTAAGTAAATAATATTGGCGGTATATGTATATTGATACTTATTTTCTCAAATATCAATATTTTGATATATCGATATTTTTTGCCAATCAGTGGTACGTATACAAGTTTAGCAACTCAAAAGCTTAACTTAAGTTATAATAATTATTAACAGAAACTAAAGTACCAAAATAGGGCTATTGTGCCACAATCCCATCACTGCTACAAATGTCACGTAAAGGCCCAAGGCGAATTCAGTATCAGGTGACCTTATCCGCCCAGCTGATTATAAGCTGTTGATGCGAAATTGAGCAATTTGAACCAAAACGTCAAAATTTGCTCAGAAATCTTTTGACAGATTGGTTTTCTAGCATAGCAAACTACATGTTGTTTTTTGTGTTGTAAAATTGTTGTACTGATAAGGTCACCTCATACTGCATTCGCCTTGGTAAAGGCCATGATACACTATCACACATCATACAATAATATAAAGGTAAAACCATTCTCTCTTTTCGTCGCCATATTAACCTTCTGGCGTTAATCCTGATTATTTTTTACTCACAAAAATAATGCTACCGTATTCATTTGTAAAATCCGACTTTTTTTTAATACTTTTTGACTCTTATGCTTTTTTAATTAAAAAAATGTTTTATAATGAAAATATTGAAAAATGCATCACTTTTGCATTAAAAGTTATTAAATAGATATTAATATACATATGTATATCATTAATAATTGTAATTTGTGTAAAAAAATAAATGTTAAGCAATGAGCTGCGTATACGCGTATACCACAATTGCAGTAATACCAAGCATTTCCTTCAATTCCATATATGCGACAGAAATGAATAGAAACATGCAATATAGATGATGGTTTGCTACCAAGAAATCCTTTGTGTTGTTTGGGATCATTGTCGTGTTGGAATGTAAATGATGTTGCCAAATTTAACTTTTCCGCACTTTTTTTAACGTTTTCTTTGAGAATATTTAAATAAACAAATCTGTCCATAATACCTTCTATGAAAACCAACTCACCAACATTCGCAGACGACATGCACCCCCACACCATTACACCACCACCACCATGTTTGACTGTGGGAGCAAGATTTTGTTTTTCATATGCCGTATTGGGCTTTCTCCACACGGTTGTGCGGCCATCAAAGCGAAAAATATTGAACTTACTCTCATCCGAGAATAGTACTTCATCCCAAAAACTGACAGGTTTGCTTTTAAATTCTCTAGCATAGTCTAATCGCTTCTTTTGATTCATTAAATAAACAAGTGGCTTACGCGTAGCAACTCGTGCACTATAATTGGCCTCATGCAGCACTCTCCGAACTGTCATGGGATGAATAGTCTTATCAAATTCTTGTTTAACTTCAGCAATAATCTCGGTCGATGTTTTTTTGGGATTTTCATTTACTTTTCGCAGGATTTGCTTACTTTCGCGAACAGTTAAAGTTCTAGGACGTCCTGCTCGTTTAGCACTGTTGAAGCTTGTCTCTCCTTTAAAGCGATCGTTGCCAGATCTCAAAAAATTTAGCCATAAACGACATTGCTGCCTGTGTGTGCCAAAACTTTTGTGCGGCGAAATTTTTACTTTTTTTGCTACATGTATTACAATATATAATGTTGGTCTCTGAGACTCATTTGACTTCTAGAAGCCTCTTTAAAATTAATGGCTACAATTTATATGACACAAAGGACCCTAGAGGGATAGCATGCGGTGGATCAGCAATTCTAATAAAGTCAAGACTCAAGCACTATATTCTTGACAACATTTGTGAAGAACATCTACAAGCAACAAATATCTGCATTGAAAATTTTTGTACAAATTTCATGATATCTTCAATTTACTCCCCTCCCAGATTTTCAATCACTGAGGACCAATACGAGAAGTTCTACAAATCTCTTGGACCTTGTTTCGTTGCAGCTGGCGACTACAATGCTAAGCATACGTTCTGGGGTTCGCGTCTTATTACGCCTAGAGGTAGGGCGTTGTTCAACACAATTTCAAAAATGGGTTTGGATGTTATTTCAAGTGGGGAGCCTACTTACTGGCCTACTGACGTACGAAATATTCCGGATGTTATAGATTTCGGCGTCATAAAAAGTATTTCTAGGGAATTAATTCACGTTGAAGCTTCCCCAGATCTGTCGTCTGATCACTCTCCCACGATCGTTACAATCTGTAGTCCACTGAGAAGCACTTTACCTCAGCCATATGTCAAGATGATAAATCGTGTTAATTGGCTGGGATTCAAAAAATATCTTAGTAGTCATTGCACGGAAAATATTACGTTAAGAACACCCAATGATATTGAATCGAACATTGCAAATCTTAACGAAAATATTAAACAAGCTTCTGAACATGCCACTACCTCCCATCCGTATACTGGGTTCAATAAAATTTATTCTACAGACGTTGAACATCTCGTACGTGAAAAAAGAAGAGCTAGAAGGGAATGACAACAGCACAGATAACCTCAACACAAAATCAGATTTAAAGAGTGCACTAAACGACTCCAAGAGTTGCTTGCATCTGAAAAAACTGCATCTTTAAAAAATTATCTGGAAGGCCTTGATGTCACACCAGCATCTAATTACTCTTTGTGGCGCGCTGCTAAAAAGCTTAAAACACCCGTTGAGTTTAAGCCACCTCTGCGCACATCTACCGGAGGTTGGGCAAGAAGCGATACTGAAAAAGGTAACATATTTGCTGAGCATTTAAAATCCGTATTTACATCAAATACATGTACCGGTGTTGCTGATTTGCCAACTGTAGTTGCTCTACCCCCTCGACCCTTAAAATTTACGATGTGTGATGTACAAAAACTAATTGCCGAACTCAACCCGAAAGAAGCTCCCGGTATGGATGGAATTAGTAACCAGATGCTGATTAAGTTACCTCGTACTGCAATTAGAATCCTGTTATTCATTTTTAATGCCATTTTACGACTGGAGTATGATCCAGACTGCTGGAAGCTTGCCAAGGTTAAAATGATTCCAAAGCCAGGTAAAGATCTTTCCAAGGCTGAGTCATATAGGCCAATAAGTTTACTGTCAACAATGTCAAAGCTTTTTGAAAAGCTACTCATGACAAAACTGTCTGCAATTTTAACTGATAATGGGTGCATCCCGGACCATCAATTTGGTTTTAGAAGCCAGCATAGCGCCATTGAGCAAACGCATAGATTGGTTCAATTTATCAGAAAAACATTTGAGGAAAAGAAGTATTGTTCTGCCGTGTTTATTGATGTTTCTCAGGCATTTGATAAAGTGTGGCATGAAGGCCTGATTTTGAAATTGAAGACATATTTACCAATAAACATTCTAAATCTTTTGGAAAGTTACATTGTTGCACGAAAATTTACAGTTGTGGAAGGACACTTTATGAGTATGCCTGAAACTATCTCATCCGGTGTGCCACAGGGGAGTATACTGGGGCCATTTTTATATTTGATTTATACTTGTGATATGCCTGTGAGCAGTAGTATCCACACTTCTACATTTGCCGACGATACCGCCTGCCTTAGTATGCACGAAAACCCTGATGAGGCATCCCGAAAACTCCAGGAGCACATTAGCCAGATGGAACTATGGTTAAACTTATGGAGAATTAAGGTAAATGAACAAAAGTGTGTCCATATAACATTTACTTTACGAAGAGATACTTGTTCCCCCATTCGGATTAATAATCAAGTTGTTCCTCAACATTCACATGTGAAATATCTTGGTATACACCTCGATCGACGGCTTACATGGAAACATCACATTGACTATAAGTTAACTCAAATGAAACTAAAATTAACTCAGGTACATTGGCTGATTGGCAGAAATTCAAAACTCAGCCTAGACTGCAAACTTTTAATATACAAGTCGCTTTTGAAGCCAATATGGTGTTACGGTATCCAGTTATGGGGCACTGCTTCTGCTTCCAATGTAGAGAGAATTCAACGAAGACAAAACAAAATTTTAAGGTTAATAACATCTGCTCCATGGTACATTAAGAATTCAAATATACATCGTGATTTAAATATGCCACTAGTGACTGAAGAATTGCAAAATACGCAGGCAAATATCTAACTAAACTCGTGTCACATCCTAATCCGCTTGCTCGTAACATTTTGAACTTTACTGGACACATCCGCTTAAAAAAGAGAGATACAAGGGCTCTAATACTAAACACTCCAAATGAAGTTGCTTGAAATTTTTTTTTTGCTAATCACTACTTATGTATTATTTACAACTATCACTTAGTTATGTCTGACATTGGTCGGGCCTATTAATTATATGTTAGATTTAAGATTTGAATACTTATTGTTAGTTCATATATGAAGATACAATAAATAAAAAAAACATGCATAAAAAAAACATGTATTACAAAAGTTATTTTCAGAGTATTTTAATAAAAATAAAAAATGATATGTATCTGTCAAATCACTGTAGGAGCAACTTATTTCAAGAAAAATTTTGTCTAAAAATTTATTTGAAAATGCTTTAAAAAAGTGACAAAATCGAAATGTATTGCTGTGCCAATAGTTATGTGCGGGACTGTATATATATTTATATTAAATATATTATACAAATATATACATACATACATATATGTTTGTGTATATTTATTTATATCCCTACAAACATTTGGAAGATATCTTACCCAGAAGATAAAAATACAATATCTTATTTTTATGATTTAGAAGAAAATCATCAAAGCAATACTTTTTTAATATTAAAATATTTTCATTCTGGTGAAACTTTTTGAATGAACAGTTCAAAATGTATTGACTATTTATTTTTGCCTTTAACAAGGTATTTTGTGTTATTAAAATGTTGCATTTTTTCAGCGTGGCCCTTTATCACATGCGCAATAAAATTATAATATCAATATGTTTTTAACTAGAAGATAAATAAAATTTAATTTAAAATAATAACAATCAGAAAATTTTCAAAACATTATGTCAGGAAATTTGTTTTTTTACTAAACTCCCGCGATGATAAATTGAATTTAGTCGATCATAAAAAATTGCTTTAAATTTAAATTAATTGTAGTTTTATTTATACATACATATATACATACATATATATGTATATATACATTTTTTTTTCTTCCTTCAGATAATTTAGCAAAATTCTAAAATTGTACTTTAGGAGAGAATCTATCGTTATAAATAATTTATGATATTGCCATATTATCTTTCTTAAAAAATTCTATTAGATGACTATCTAGCAATATCACAATTTTATCTTCTAGAACTATTGCCTTCGTATTTCTTCGAAGTATCGCCTTGGCCGCACAAACTTTCCCGAAGGGGGAATCTTCCGCAATACGAATATGATTGTTACCGTAATAATATTTTTCCTCCAAGCAATACGATTTCGTATCATTTTCGTATTATTTTGCTTGTAGAAATGTATCTATGTAAATATATAAATACATATTAATATGTGCATATATGTATGTATATGTAAATATTTATTATTATATTCACTAAAAATAAAAATACGAACTGCTCATAGCAAATATTATACATATTAAGTATTGAAATTATTAAGTTTTTTTCAACACAAATATGTATTTGACATTTGATTTCATGGCATGCTTCTTTTGATTTTTTATTTTCTTTTCATTTACTTATTTTGCTATTATTTATTTCTTACGTGTGCTTCTATTCAATAAGTTTGGTTGATATCTGCATGAGATTTAAACCAATTTGTGGTCACTTGCAAAATAATTAATTTATAAGTTAGTGTTTTGTGTCAATTGATTATTTTATTTACTACAGGGTACAGGGAATTTTGGCATCGATTTGTTAGTGCATATTTTTGCATATTTTAGCCTTTAGAGCATGTTTTTCATACTTATATCAATCTTACACACATATTTTTAGCTTGTTTTCTATTTTTTAGAGCATAATTTACGCTCTTGGGGCATATATTGATACTTTATAGATCTTATTTTATTTTAACCCACTTTGAGCAACCGTCCTTTTATTAGAACATTTCATTCCAAAAAAAAATAATATATAAAATTTTTTCCAGAACCTTATGAAAATTTTATTTTTGATAAAAAATTCAAGTTTAAAAGAAATTATTTATCTGTCACTATTTGGGTTAATATGCTTGCAAGCCAAAATTTAAATTAAATTAAGTGTTGGTTTTTGTGACGAACTCTACCTCGAGTAGACGTTAAAGGAATATTGTCAATATTGACCATTTTCCATGACCATGTTACTATTGTACTTTGCCATTATTTTATTTTTATTTTTCACCTAATTTTTCTATGAATTATCGTGGCTGGGGAGCCAAAACAACTTTTGTGACTTTACGTTATTAATATTTACAATTTAAGCATAAACATTTATGCGAATTAGTATTAAGTACTCAGGATATGTTACTATGTAATACATATTTATATTTTTGGCCTTAAAGGCTTTGTATTACTTTGATATGAATAAATTAAATTAAATAAACTTCAAACCCAGTGCTTATGTTCTGTAACTTTGGTGAGAACTTTTCCAAACGAAAAGTTTGTAGTCATTCTGTGAAACACAGAATGTTGTTAGATTTTTAAATTAATAACAAAAATTAAAAATTTTAAAACCTCCTGAATATATCTTGAGAAAATGTGATATCTTCTAAACGGCTGGACAGATACACAGACACACACTACAAACTTATAACACCCCTTTTTAGTCGGGGGCTAAAAATATGTTTTCATTCACTTAGACGCTATTCACACTATGACTTTTTAGCCTTTGACAATTCAAAAAGTCAGACTCATTTACATTTATTTCATGCCTTTTTGGCATTTATATACACGTTTAAATCAGAGAGGCAAAGAGAAATGTCATAAATCCTCTCGAATTTTCATTTCGTGCCTTTTGTTCTACACCGCCAGCTTCTCACGCCCTTTTACCAATAAACTAAAAAAAGCCAGCCTGCAAAGGCAAGAAGAAAAGGCACTATTTAAATAGCGTTAAATAAATCAATTTATTTTATTTTTAAGAGCATATTTTTTTACTTTTGAGTGATTATTTTTAAGTTTTTATTGCATATTGAATGTCCATAAAACACTTTTTTATAGAATATTTATGGTTTCCCTGGTCGTTACTTCAGTCAAAAGAACATTAAATAATATACTAAAATACCAAATATCATATTCTTAAAAATTTTATTTTTAACAAAGAAATTTCTTTTTAACATACCGAAAAACTTCGAAAATAAAATAAATCTTCACATATGGTAACGCTGATCGTGCAGTTAAAAACGGCTAAGATTTATAGAGCTCTTAAAAATATCGAAATCCGATACTCGTAAGTAAATAATATTGGCGGTATATGTATATCGATATTTATTTTCTCAAATATCAATATTTTGATATATCGATATTTTTTGCCAATCACTGGTACGTATACAAGTTTAGCAACTCAAAAGCTTAAGTTATTAACAGAAACTAAAGTACCAAAATAGGGCTATTGTGCCACAATCCCATCACTGCTACAAATGTCACGTAAAGGCCATGGTACACTATCACACAAAGTCGTGTGATCTACGAAAAACTACAACCCTGGTGTGATGAATTGTTATTGTCTTTTGAAAACATACGTTATGAAAAGGGACATAAATGTTACATTTTTAAACTAGCACAGATATACTACGTTTATACGCACGGCTTATTTGAAAATAAAACTGTAAATTGTTGCCATATTATTATTTTTATTGCGACTTACTAATTCAGAAAACTATTCACGTTTAACGCACTATTTGCAAATAAAATGCTTGAGGTTGCCACACTTACAAATGTTTGCTAATAAAAAACAATAAATTAATAAAATAATGCACAAAAAACATTAATAGAAGAAACAACTACCATAAAAACCAATTATTATTTTTTATTTTATACATTTACACATCTTTTTGCAAACATAAGTAATATTTCCATGGAAGTGCTACTAAGTTTTTAAAGATTTAAAATGCCGTATAAGCAGTGAGTTAATTTATTTGCAAATAGTGCTCGCATAAATGTAGTAACGGTGTTTTTATTTATTCCTTAGAAAATAAAAGTAATTTCTTGATTTTTATTGATTCCTCAGAATATAAAAGCTATTTGTTGATTTTTATTTATCCCGCACAAAATAACAGTTACTTTTTTATATATTTTAATTTTTGCTTTAAAAAAGTTAAATTTTTTGTACGTGTTCTTTTCTTCATCAGCTGGTTTGTTTCTGCGGACAAATCTGTAGAAAATAGAATTCAACGTTAAGTGAAAGCCAAAACTTTGTATGTATGAATATGCTTTGATACTTTCTATACAACTGTAATCAGTTCTATTGGTTGGAAAAAAATGATTGCAAAATATTTTACACAGAAAATAACGGCAACGGAAAGTAAAAACTGATGACGCTCTAATTTGTTCAATTATAGGTAATTTTTTTATAGTTTATTCAGTTTGAAAATTACAATTTCTTTGAGCAAATAATAAAAATCAAAAAGTAACTGTTATTTTGTGAGGAAAAAATAAAAATATAACTTTTATTTTTGTTTTGAAATAAATAAAAATTATGATATAACTGTGATATTCTGAGGAATAAATAGAACTGCTTTTGGAGGAATAAATAAAGATCAAAAAATAATTGGTAAAGTTGAGTTTTTTAATAAACATGGAGTATCTTGATGTATCCCAAATGTGATTTTTTCATTTCAAATTTGCGAATTCAGAAAATAACAGATAATTTTTTGTATAAATTAATATATAAACAGAGAATATTGAGCTTTTTTACCAGCAATTTAGTTATTTTTACCCAATTTTTATATGCTTACAGTGCTATTGATGACCAAAGAGTTGGCATCACTACATATAGATACTTACCCCCATTTTTTGACACAATAATTAAATATATAATTAGCTAATTTTTATTTAAAATTAAGCTGTAATTAAATACGGTTTAATTTTTTCAGTGGTTAATTAAAGTTCTTATTAAATTACGCTGAAAGTACGGCAGCACTAAAAAACTACCCAATATTATGGAAATCTTTCCAAAGAACAGCTGCTTCACATAAACAAAAAAGTTAGGTTATAAAAATGCAGAAAATAAAATTGCATAAAAACATATTTTATTAAATCAAAGGAGCGTCAGAATGCATTTTTCTATTTAATTATACCATGATGTGAAACTATGAATTGTATTTGTTATATATATATGAAAATTGAACGAAATTCCTTCTAATACGACCACATGATGTTTTCAATACGACCACATGATGTCATGTCTGTGTTTTTAATAAACACACATAAGCATAAAAACATATGGTGCGCTCGTAAAACTTAAATAATAATTAGTTACCCAAGGTTGGGTATTTAATTATGCACTCAAAAACACAATTTCGTATTTAATTCGAACTTAAAAATAATTACAGTTTGATTAACAGTTCAAGAAATGGGCATTAATATATGTATAATGTTTTATGAACCATTCGGTAAGTATATGAATCGCTCTATCATTTTTGAATAACAAAAACAAAGAGGAAACGAATAAAAACTAAGCGAAAACACGAATGAACAAAAACAAATATAGCCGCAAAATACGAATAAAAGAAGTTTCACTTTTGTTCCAGACAGTTTGTTGAGTAAAGCACAAGAAACATTAAAATTTTATTCGTTGCTACGCAAACGTCTGTGTGTTTAATTTTTAACAAGATAAAGGTAGAAATCTTTTAATAATATATATGAACATACATACATATAACTTCTTCTTGGATTAAAATTTGATGATGCATAATAATGAAAGTTCTTTTTTGTTTCAGTTGTAATTGCTATTAAATAAATTATGTTTGTGGTCAGACGCAGTGTTCAACATTTGAATTCAAATGGTTCACAGTAAGTACATACTATAATTATATCCACACAAGTGAACCGTATACGATAATTATTAATTATCGTTATATAACTAATTAAATCCATGCTGCATATATGTATGTAGAATATACATACAATATGTATGTACATGCATATACATATATGTATGTATGTACATATGTATACACATGTTTGCAATAAATTTTCCAATATTTAATTATTGCGTCTTTTATCATGCCAAAATATACGTAAATGCATATACCTATGTATACATATGTACATAAGTACATATGGATGTGGTATGATTCGTTGGTGTCTTACACATCTCCCAAATGGAGCAGACTTGAATTTTGTGTTGGAAAGTCGACATTTCTATATCCGAATGTCCAATATTTGTACCTACAGTCAATTATTAATAGGAACTACATATGCAAATACCTGATTTCTTTATTCTCTATTTGCTAGATTTGTCAGAATGACTAGTCAATTAGGTGACTTGGGCAGTGGTGCTGGCAAAGGGGGTGGTGGCGGAGGTTCCATTCGCGAAGCCGGTGGAAGTTTTGGAAAATTGGAAGCAGCTCGGGAAGAAGAATACTTTTATAAAAAGGTATATTCTAGTACATATTTGGTTACATAATTTTTCACTCTGCAAATTTAAAAGAAAAACTTGTTTAGATATGACGTCACAGTTTTTGACTAGTTTGTTTTGCCACATTTTATGATAATGTCTTTGTTTTTCTCTTCGTGGAACAAAACGAATTTATATGTGCATATGTTTGTACGTATATATGTACATACATACACATGTACATAAGTACATATATGTACTTATACTTACATATGTATATCTATTCATATTTGTGAAATACTTTTGGTAAATATCGCATACTAAATCATAAACAGTCGCAAATCAAAATGATAAAAGTGTTTTTGCTTTTTTATAAACCAGTTAAATCTCTAACGACCGCAACAATATCTTTTGCAATACAGCTTTCTTATGGCTTTTATTTTAAATAATTGCGTCATTTGTACACTATCAACAGTTGTTTGCCACTAAAGGTGAAGGTCCATACCATCCGTTCTATGCATATGCGTTGTATGCGTTTCTGTACGTTCTCTTCGATTATAAGTTTAAGTTACATGCAATACGTTTTATGCGCCAAATATTTTTGTTGTGATCAGCTGTAGTGTGAATATTTTTAAAAATAAAAACAGTTCTTGCAAAAATGGAAAGTGAAATTGTGATTTTAAATGAATTCATGGAATTCATTGAGTTTATCTATATAATATTTTGTAGAGGAGTAGGCTTTTATTATACAAAATTTCGTGATTTTTCACAGCTTCAATTAGCTTCTCCTCCATTGCACTTGTTTAAATAATAATAAACACAACAGAGATGACACTCAGTACACACAAGCAATCGATAACTAGAATGCAAATTTTGTTTTTGAAATATTTATGTTAAAAACTGATTTTAATATATTTTATTCTTGAAAATAGTTATAATCTTTATTACAAAATATTTTTCATTTATTATAAACTTTTTTATAACAAAAAAACTTAAAATTTAAATCCACCACACTAACGTTTTTATCGATATCATTGAAAATATAATATAATTTGCCATCTTTCGCTTTCAAAAACAGCTGACGTTTTTTCATGGTGCATGAGACGGATACAAAAGTAGAAAGTAGATCTACTTTATCCGTCCTATGCGGGTATACGTTCTTTGCGTTTTGTTCTGTAACTTGCCACATAAAATTACTTTGATTCTACTTTTTTGACACATGCATAAAACGCAACTACGCATTGAACGGATGGTATGGACCTTCGGCTTAAGCATCTGAAATTTTTTGAGTTGTAACTGTTTATGATCTAGTGCGATATGTACATACAAGTGATGTAACGAATGTTAAATTTTGATTGTCGCGAATACGAATATTTGAAACGATATTCGCGAATACGAATATTAAATGTGAAATTTATAGGGTGGCATATCAACGTCCAAGGACATAATGTCCATGTACGTTATGACAAAGAAAATGTGTCGTAATGTCCATGGACATTATGGCACTTTTGAAATTCTCTTAAAGTCCATGGACACTATGACATTATAATTATGGACATTATGCCGCTTATTTATTTATGTGTCCGTAAGTCCACAATTTTAGGAATGAAATTTTTTTTTTATATATTTAATAAACAATTTATTTATTAAATTTGTAATTTATTTGCTGGTGGTTCAGCTTGGTCTATATACGTATTTCATTGGCGCTTGAACCAAATCATCAGTAGACTTCAACCACAAATTTTGAACAGTCACAAACCTCTTACTTTATGCACAGACTTTCAAAAACTATATGAGAATTCATAAAATAATAATATTTTTGAAAATCACAAAGACAAAATAAGCTTAGTAGGCTTTGAAACTCATACAAAACCCAGCAAATAATTTAAAAATACCAAATTCGGCAAGAAAAATTAGGGCTGGCTTCTCGGTCTTTCTCATATCAATGCACAAGATTGTGTTTTTAAATATTTTTTATTGAAATATATTCAAAATATTTTCTACAATATGGACATAACAAAGGCGATTTGTTTGTTTTGGATTTCAAATTAAAATTTTGGAAACAGGTGGAGCAGAGCTTAAAATTCTTACATGCCATTAAGAGTTTGTTTTAGGGGCTTCTCAATGCAAATTATAAATACATTTTACAACTTATGTGACCTGGCTTAACACGATTTCACTTTGTTCAATATCTTCTAAATCCGCTTCGATCTTCTATTTCTTCTAATATTCGTATGTCATCATATTCAACAATATGATTTTTTTTTCGTTTACAATGGTATTAAAAAAATCTGATCGCGAAATAACTCGGCTATCTAGTTTTTCGGTCAGCTGATGAACTTTACGGCCCTTAGTTTTTTGAACTTTACCTTTTTTTTTGCAAAATTGATAATTCGCCAGCAAGTAACTGACTTTTGGAAACCGATTAACTAAAATCTTAATTTCGAATAGCTACAAAAAAAATGGAATTTTCCCTGCTTTCTATTTTTTGAAAAATTTTAGAATTAAAACTTTCTAAAGGGGCCCATACACACATGCTGCTTGCAGCTACTGCCGATGAACCCTTGGTATACGTGTTTGATTGGTATTTAAGGAGTGACCTGAAAAGAAAATGAATAAACTTTTTTTTCATAAATTTGAAAAATATCTGATTACATAAAAAATTAAAATTAAAAAGTATGAAAAATCTAAATAGTTTTGATTTTGAAAAGAACTCATACTGCTGACAGTTTTTCAAATGAACAAAAAATGAATTTATCAATTTTTCTGATATGTATTTTTTTAAATTTGATGTTTTATTGAAAAAAAAGAAAGTAAAACAAACAAAAAAGTAAATAAAACAAACAAAAAATAAGTTTAAAAAAAATGTGTAACGAAAATACGTTTTTTATTAATTTCTTGAATTCTTCCAATAATTTTTTTTCTTCTCAACGAATGTTTATTTCATAAATTTTTATTTTAAATGATGATTGATATGATTGATGGTAAAATATCAATCACACACGTATACCAAGGGTTCATCGGCAGTAGCTGCAAGCAGTATTGAATTAAACACATAGACCACAGCAGGCTACATGGTTACACGACTACAAGTGGCGCTGACAGCAAATGTTGCCTAGTAGCCAGCTACTTAATTATTTTGTAGACGGCAACAGCATCATAAATATATTTTTCAGTGGTGCCGCTTTCAAATATTTCACATTTATTATAATAAAATAGTTTCTTCAAAAATATAAAAACAAATCAGTTTATTTTTTTGCGGATTTTACTATTTATAGGTTAAGTAATTTCTTCAAAACGGTTAGCAAAATTTCGTTAACTTGTGATTTTTTTTTTTTGCGTTTTTCGCGTTTTTTCCAAACTTTTTATATTTTAATGGCTTTCGCGATTTCTAATCAATTTTAGCTCTTGCTTCCGATATTGCAAATTTTCGCGATTTTTTGCAAAGTTCACAATAAAAGCGACCTTTTGCATGTTTTCAGTTTCCTAAGAGTTTTCCGATTTTTAAACAATAATATACTTTTTTATCATCCCGCGAATAACAACTTTATGCAAATTTTCGCGATTTTTAGCGAATTTTTTTCATTTAGAGTTTTATCGATTCTTAATCAATATTATGGTTTTTTTGAAATTTTGCAATTTTTCGCGAATTGTGGTTTTTTTTGCTTTGCAAAAATATAATTACTTTTGTAAATGACATTAAAATTTTTTAACTTTCTTTTTTATTTTGCAATAAAAAATAGTTCTTGGCAATAATTTGTTTAACTTATTTTGCTATACTGTCAACACTGTTTTTGGTTTGCAACCATAAAAAATAGAAATTAGTTTAACTTGACTACCCTAACTTAAATAATTGCAATTTTATAGGAGAAGGTAAAACCATAATCAGCCCTAGCGTGAACAGTTTTCCCTCGAAATTTTTTCCCTTTTCCCCAAATTGCAATCGTGAATAATTTTTCCCCTGAAATGTGTTCGCTTATCGTGAATAATAGTTTTTCATGGATTTTTTATTTTTTCCTTTCTTTTGTTCACTTAATTTTTGCAGGCAGGCGAACTGAATTAATACACGATATGTGTGAAAGTCTTTTCTATTATGTCACTGTCCAAGTTTCGACGGGCGAACATATGGAATTCTCTTGAATCCTTCGCGACATTCCAATATTATTGAATAATGATATTTATATATGTATGTACGAGTGTGTATGAAGCAAATAATATGAAAACAAAGCGTGTCACAGAGAACCGAACACAAAACTGATTCTCTCTTACCCACTCGTAAATTGCTACCAAACTAAATGTTTCCCTTCCAAATGTTTTCGTGTCTAAACACAGACTAAACTTCAACCAAAATAAATATTTACTTCCAAGTGTGTTCGTATCTAAACTAGAGATGGGTGCGTGTCGTGTTTTTTTTGTGACACGAACACGCACGACTCAACAGAAAAAAAAACGAGGCAAATCGTGGCACTCGTTATAGAACGAAATTACGAAATAGTTCAATAGAGTTTATATGGAAATATTTCGTAATTTCGATCGATAACGAGTGCCGCGTTTTCCCCCCTGATTTTGTGCGTGTTCGGGTCGTTCCGTTTTGAGCAAAATTGACACAAAAAACACGAAACGATTTTAGATGTAAAATAAGTTTGATCCCGTACTCCACAATGGGAGGCCGCGAGATCCCAATTTTACCGAAAACTGTTCCCGTACTAAAAGTTTGGGCAAGTAAGGGAGCTTTTTTTTTGAAAGCGTAATGTTCTTGCACAGTCCGTAATTTTTTTTTGGGCTGGTTTGGACAAGCCGAAACACGATCAGAAAAATAACCAATAACAATGTAAAATTAAATTGTCCTAAACACGAAAAACATTGCAAAGATGTATCAAAAAGATTTTTAAACCTGTGGCGTTTTTATGTAAAATTAAGAAACAAAACATTATAGATATGCAACAGCAAGTAACAGCCTGTTTTTAGAAAACATTAGCCCTTTCGTTTTTATGTTTCGTTTATAAACAATATCGTCTAAAATTTGCTTTTTATAAAACATTTTCAAAAGCTTTCGTTTTGTCATAAAAAGAGCTTTTTAGGTATAACCAAAAAATCACACTCACAAAATTATAGCAGTGCCGGAATAAAAAAAGTAAAATCTATTGAAAAAAATTTCAATGAACAATTTTAAATAAAACTCATTTCAAATTCATTTTAAATTTTATGAACAAGGGGGTAAGCAATCTTATTTTTAATTGATTCAAGCATTCATTTAGAAAATTATACACAGATTAATACATATTTTCATTGTATTTCGAATTTTCCGTTGTTATTAGAACTATTTTTATTTTTTCCTATAACTTATACTTTATTTTGACTCACTGCTAAAAATTTTGTGATTTGTTTGACAGTTAAATTATGAAAAATAAAGCAAATATTATTTTGTTATACTGAATTTGGTAACAGAAATATTACAGAATCAAGAGACATTTTTTTTATATGGAAGTCGAGATTCGTTCTTGTGAAATTTAGGTTAATCCGATTAAAGAAAAACTAACGTATGCTTCAAGTGTACGTTAAAACCGGGGTTTGCATGAAAATTTTGATTTACTGTACACTTCAAGCACACGTATTTTTTTTTTTGCATAGCGGAGAAAGTCTTTCCCATTTTCTCGTGTATTTATTTATTTTTGTAAGTTAAAGTGAAAAATAAAAGAAAAAACTTTTTTCTTGGAGTTTTAAGTCAATTAACATTTCAACATTGAAAGTAAAATGGGATTTTTGTTAAAGTCAAATGAAAAATATATCGACCGAATTTTAATTAATTTCACATAAAAAATTTTATGAGTGTAGAAACTGAAAGCTCTTTTTTTGTTGTCACTCACATGAAAATAAATAAATGTTTTAAAAACGTAAACAAAGTTTTGTTCGTTATTTTAAAGAACGTATAGACTTAAGGCAGAATTAGTTTGTACGTGCTGTTCTGTTCTGAATCAGCTGTTTTGTTTCTGTTTAGTTGAAAATCTGTATGGGTCGTTAGTTTTTCCTTTTTCGTTCTGTTATGTTGCGGACTGATCTGTAGAAAATAGAATTCAACGTTAAGTGACTGCCAAAAGTGTGTGTGTATTAGTGTGTTGTGATACTTTTTGTACAAGTGTAATCAATTCTATAGGTTGCCAGCTGATTTTTTTCACAGAAAAAGTAATTGCAAAATATTTTATTCGGAAAAGAACGGTAGCAACAGAAAGTAAAGACTAATGAAGCCTTTATTCATATTCGAAAAACAGACTGTAAGAAGAGGCCGTTTAGATGGAAGGGTGGCCTCGCTGCGACAGGTCGCCTGCGAGTCGTGTTTGTAGGCGTGAAGTGAGGAGAAGCTTGCGGGGTAGCAAAAGTCGCACGTACTGGGAATTGAAGGGACACATTTAGCTCTTCTCTCTCACATATTTCTTTATCTCGCATTTTTTGTGTTATGCAGCAGTGTTGCCACTTAGACCATTTTTTATAACATGCATGAAAAAAAAATTGTTATAATATAAAAATTATAAACAAATAAAGCAAGGAGAGAAAAGTTAGTATTGTATTTTGGTAGTAAATTAAGAAAAAATAAAAATATATGGACATTTTAATTCTACATTTCCCAAACTAATAATTAGTTCCTTTACGGCAACATTGTTACGAATGAAAGCAAGGTTGGAAACCATAACAAATAACGGTATCGGTATGCATACCGGTACAACTATTTTTTAAATTTCGGTATCGGTAACGGTATCGGTATTTTTTTATTTCGGTATCGGTATTACCGGTACATACCGTTTCCGAGTTTATAATACCGGTATACCGATATAACTGCTAAATTTGTTAATTCAGACAGTGGACATAGCAAAAAATCTTTTTTTTTTGTTAAATTACTTCGAAAAGGGAGTATTTTTACATTAACATAAAAAGTATTTAAACTTATATGTTTCTATATACGTTTTTAGTAATAGTAATATCAATACAATGTAAGCCTTCATGGCCAATATAAAATGTATTGTAAGGAGAAAATATAACTATGTAAGTATTTACAAGGATGAATAAGCATCATATAAACAAGTTTAGTATATGAAGATAAATTATTTGATATAAATTTATTATGATTAGGTTTGGCTCCCCAGCCATATGAGTATTGAAGGAAAAGTATGGATAAAAAAGGGTTGTTACAAAAACAGAGATTACCTATAGCCATATTATATTTTTATTAAAAAAGTAAAATAAGAAAACTGCAGTTGAAACTTTGAATATATAAAGTACTCATTTTGGTTAATTAAACAAAATAATAAAAATAAATACATACAGTGTATGTATTATTTATATTACACATGAAGTACATGTAGAATTGTATGCACTTAGTAAAATTCGAAAATTCGTATTCGAATTCTCGAATATTCGTCCGTTTTTAGATATATTCGTAGTCGCCAAATTCAGACGAAACGAATATTTCAATATTTCAATTCAAATTTTTTGTAATTTTTTTGGAATTGCCGGGAACTCAAAAGCAAATTCCATTTGTTATTACTTTCTACCTAAGAAAGACTTTTCAGCCGAAAATATTTATTGGCAAATGTTACGTTTAATGTTACAAATTATATCCCTTATTCATAATAAGTTTCATTTTCTAAATCTAACAACGTTTGCCTTCTCCAGTGGAAAAAGGTTGGTAAAAATGTAAATTTTTTTACACTTTTTCTCGAATATTTCCTAAACTGTAAGCGAAAACCCATAAATGTTGCACACTTTTTTTTAGCTTTTGGATAGAAAAAAATCCACTTTCAAAAATGTTTTTTATCTGATCAAAAAACATGAGCTTGGCATCGATTTTAATTTTTCATTAACTAAAAGTTTACCCAATTTGGTGCTTTGTGACTCCGTACCTTTTAAGGATATATAGCCTAAACTCCAGACTTGAGATCTGTAACACCTCCTCAAATTCTGTATAAAGTTTCATAAAAAATCGGACCGCTAGTTTAAAAACTGCAGAATTATTTCAAATTAAAAAAGAATGCGTCGGATCGAGCTAAAAAATTAAGACCGCATTTATGGCAGCAAACCTCATATTTTAGACAGCGCACATACATATGTAGTATATCAATTAAAGAAAAAAATCTTTAATGTGCATACATAAAAAAGCACTCTTCAAAACTTTAAATCTCCGCATTACCTTGTGTATCTGGAACAACCAATATACTAATTTTCACGATTTCATATAAATAAGTTATTTATTTAAAAAGTTATTATTTAAAATAACTGTCTTTGTAAGGGCTTTGCTCTTTTGACCAATTTAGAACATTTATATGTCTAGAGATACGTTTTTCGTTATTAAAGGCATTAAGCACCTCATGAAGTTCGTTAGTATTTCGCACTGGTGATGATTATGATATGATTGCACTTTCCGGTTGGTTAAAAAAAAATAGTGCTGCATAAGAATGTGTAAAGGCGAAAAAAACGTGTTTATATAAGAAAGTTAATTGGAATATATTTTTGAAATTTTATTTTTGGTGGGAATCGGTATACCGGTACATACCGGTATAGACGTAAACGGTATTCCTGATACCGGTATTTTCTAACCGAAATGTGTTTCGGTATCGGTATCGATACCGGTATCTAATTATAGCGGTATTTGAATCGGTATCGGTATTTTTACGATACCGTTTGCCAACCTTGAATGAAAGAATAAAAAGCATTGATCAAATTAATATCAAAAAGTCACCTGACTATTGCGACAAAAAAATCTTCGTGTAAGAGGCCGTTTAGATGAAGGGTGGCCTCGCTGCGACACGTCGCCTACGAGTCGAGTTTGTTGCCGAGACGTGAGGAAAGACTTGCGGGGTAGCAAAAGTCGCACGTACTGCAAATTGAAGCGATGAGAAAAATAGTTATAATATATGAATTGTAAGCAAATAAAGGAAGGCTGAGTTTACATCTGGCATTTCTTGTGTGTCATTTGCCCAAAAAAAACGTAACCAACTAATTACTAATGAAAAACTGTTTGATTCAGACATGTAATTATTGATTTAAACATTTGCAATCATTTTGGATTCTGTAAAATTGTCTATTAATTATGTATGAAACTGTTTAACTTAATAAATACATGTCTGAATCAAATATTTTTTCTTTAGTAATTAGTTGGTTACGCTTTTTACGCTTGTGTGGCATTTGGCACACAGATGTAAACCCGACCTATGGAGAGAAAAGGAATTATTGTATTTTGGTAATAAATAACAAAATAAATAAAAATATATGGATATATTAATTCTACATTTCCCAAACTAACAAGTAGTTCCTTTACGGCAACACTGCTACGAATGAAAGAATAAAAAGCATTGATCAAATTAATATCAAAAAGTCGCCTGACTATTGCGACAAAAAAGTCTTCATGTAAACGCGCGAGGATTTAAGAAGGGACTCCAAAAGGGAACGTAAGCGTTGTCGGAGCTAGGCCACCCTTCATCTAAATGGGCTCTAAACGCGCGTGGATTTAAGAAGGGATTCCAAAAGAGAACGTAAGTGTTGTCGCATCTAGGCCACCCTAAATGGGCTTTAAGTAAACGAATGCGTGTGTATGTACATATGTAAGTATGTATGTACTTGTGCGTTAGCTTTTGGTACATTTTTTGGTTTTTCGTGTTTCAGTAAAAAAATCAACTAAATTTTCTGATCTTCAATACGATACCAAAAATATTTCGTGCGTGTTGTGCAGTATCGTGTTGACGACACACATCCATGTCTAGTCTAAACGCAGACAATGATTTTGATTTATGTATTAATATCTTTGCAAAACAAAGTTATTCTTTGCATATAATAAAATAACTTTACTTTTAATTTTAGCAAAGAGAACAATTGGAGCGTTTGAAGAACGACCAAATCCATCAATCCGAATTCCATCATCAACAAATTAAGGAGCACGAAGAAGCCATCCAACGTCATAAGAATTTCTTGGAAAATTTGGGAAAAAAGTAGACTAAATATGTGAAGAAGAGAAACCAATTATTTGATAATTTAACCTCCAAATATGTACTTCAATATGCGAAAATGCATCACTGTCGAATGCAATTCTTTATTTCCAAAATAGCCTTAACAATATATTTTTTGTAACTATTTGAAGAACAAAATAATGCTTAGCTTTTGATAAGTACATACATATGTACGTACATATGTATGTATGTATATTTAATAAAGATACATCATATAACTAGCGATACTTTTATTTTTAGCTTTTTTTGAATGTTGTTTTTCAAATACATATGTAATCTGCAAACATACATACATATACATACAGTTAGCCAAGAAAATGTTTTGACATAGTTAAATTTTTTAAATTTTGACTTAAGGCCCAACTATGATATGAATAAGCTGGCTTAAGCTAATGCCAGAATTGAACGATAAGTCTGTCAAATACTTCAGCAATTCAGATGTGACTTTTACGTGGCCACAATGTACTTAAGTATTCTTTAGCCACAGCTGCACATATACGTATTGTTCACAATTTTTTAGTAATTTTGTTTCTTCTTAAAACTAAAAAATAAATGCAATTCAATCAAATTAACTTGTTGGAATGTCCTTATCTATTAAAAATTAACGTATAATTATATCCACCACTTTATTACTTGTTTTATTTGTTTTGACTAGTAAAAAGTACAACAATGATCATACATACATATGTATGTGTGTATAGGTGTATTGTAAAACAGAGAATGAAACTAAAAGTTTTGCTTTCTTTTCTGAGTTTAAAATAAGAAACAATAAAAAATATTTGAAATCAATGAATATTTTCTGATGCTGTTTGCTTGAGTTTAAAAAAAATGCACAAACAGTGTTTTCCGTACGGAATGTGCGTTCAGTTTGGCACTTAACTTAAGCAAATGACATTTGACGAAACTTGACGAAAAGTTCCATAAGTACATTATAGTTTGTCACATACGTTTTATATGTAACCGCACAGTTGCTTAAGTTCGCTTATTCATATTATAGTTGGGCCTTTATCGTAAATATTTTTTCCCATTTTTTTCATTATGAAGTTTTTTTTCAGTTCTCGTTGTACATTCATAGTGAACACTCGATTTAGCGGAGTTTTTATTTCATACTAAACAAAAAAAAATTGTACGAAAAAATATTCGGAATACATATTGTTATTGTTAGCTTTATTTGCATTGCTAATATTTTTTCTACATAGTCATAATTAACAAAAACAAAAAAACCGTAATAAAAAAAACAAACAAACAAACAAAAGTGCCCTTGAGGAATACTCTATATGAGTACCTCAAAAACAAATAACTGTGAAGTGAGTTCTAATGGCAGAAATGCCTATTTTACTGTGAGTTCTGAAGCTCTTAATGAAAATAATAAAAAATCTGATGATAGACTTACTGAGAGCTCTGAAACTCTTAATGATAACAAAATAAATAAGAAATCTGATAGTAGACTTTTTTTTAACGGCGAGGCCACTTTTTCCTCAGCGATCAACTTCGCTTTGTTCAATGCCAACTAGTGATTCGTTAACATTACCGTTGCCTAGTACTTCTACATTTAACTCAGCGGTATCATCCGCTTCGGGCTCGTGGTCATCACTTAACCAAGTTTTTACTGAAGTTAAGAGCAGCCCAAAACCCAAGGTCCAAGTGGGAATGGACAGATATATAACAGTGGTAAAGCGCGGACGAAGCCCAAAGTCTTCGAAAATTTCATCTGCTCCAAAAATGTCTAGGGATAACAGCGCATCCTCTATTAACCGTCAAAATCGTTTTCAAATATTACAAGTTGACAACAACGAACCCGATGTATCTACGAACAAAACATCCAAGCCGCCTCCAATCTATTTGAGAGAAAAAAATTCAAACGCTCTTATAAAATATTTAATTTCAGTCATTGGTGAGAATAAATTTCACATCGTTCCAATAAAACGTGGTAACATTGATGAAACCAAAATTCAAATTTATGAAGAAAAAGATTTTCGCAAACTGATTACTGAATTTGAAAAAAGTAAGAAAAGTTTCTACACATATCAGCTTAAAAGTGCTAAAGGCCTGCAGATCGTATTGAAGGGCATCGATTCCTATGTTGCTCCCGAAGAAATAAAAGATGCACTCGTCCTCCAGGGATTTAAGGTAAAAAATGTATCTAACATAATAAATAGGGAGAAGATTCCTCAACCTCTATTTCGCGTCGAACTTGAGCCAAACGATATAAAATTGAAAAAAAGCGAGACTCATCCAATTTATAATTTGAAATATCTCTTATATCGAAAAATAACAGTTGAAGAACCACACAAGCGTTCTGGACCCGTACAGTGCCATAATTGTCAAGAATATGGTCACACAAAAACATACTGCAAGTTACCTTCAGTTTGTGTTATCAGCGGTGAATTGCACGGTACTGCTGGTTGTACTAAGCCTAAAGAGCTAGCAGAAAAAATGTAGTAATTGTGGAGGTAATCACACCGCTAACTACAGAGGATGTCCTGTCTACTCTTTCGTTAAACAGACTATGGGGCAAAAACCTAAATTAGCTCCAGCACAAACAGCAAACGCTTACTCCGCCACTTTTGCTCAAATGAGCCAACCTATCACTTCACGTGTATCGTATGCCGACGCAGCTAAGGCTAGTTATATTCCCACACAGAATATTCCGCATCAAAATAATTCAAAGAATGCAAACTCAAGCTTTAATTTTAGTCGCTTTGAAGCTACTATTGAGAATCTAGTGCTGACTATAAATAATTTTACAACAAATATGACTAGCATGATGCAAGAAATGCTACGAATGCAGTCTACACTGCTTCAAGCATTAGTTAACAAGCCATGAACACGTTAAAGATAAGTTTCTGGAACGCAAACGGCATTCGCCAACATAAAAATGAACTTGAACACTTCCTCACGGAAAAAAATATTGATATAATGTTGGTTTCTGAGACTCATTTGACTTCAAGAAGCCTATTCAAAATTATTGGCTACATTTTATATGATTCAAAGGACCCAAGAGGAACATCTTGCGGGGGATCAGCAATTTTAATAAAGTCAAGACTCAAGCATTATATTCTTGACAACATTTGTGAAGAACATCTACAAGCAACGAATATTTGTATCGAAAATTTTTGCACAAATTTTGTCATATCATCAATTTACTCCCCCAATACGAGAATTTCTACAAATCTCTTGGCCCTTGTTTCGTAGCAGCAGGAGACTATAATGCAAAACATAATTTCTGGGGTTCGCGTCTTATCACACCTAGAGGACGAGCGTTGTTCAACACAATTTCAAAAATGGGCTTGGACGTCATTTCGAGTGGGGAGCCCACTTACTGGCCTACTGACATATGTACATAAAATTCCGGATATTATAGGTTTTGGCGTAATGAAAAATATTTCTAGGGAATTAATTCACGTCGAAGCTTCCCTAGATCTATCGTCCGATCACTCTCCCACGATCGTTACAATCTGTAGCCCACTGAGAAGTGCTCTACCTCACCCATATGTGAAAATGGTCAGTCGTGTTAATTGGCTGCGATTCAAAAAATATCTTAGTAGTCATTGCACTGAAAACATTAAGCTAAGAACTCATGACGATATTGAATCTAATATTGCTAATCTTAACAAAAATATTAAGCAGGCAGCTGAACATGCCACTTCCTCCCATCCGCAGACTGGGTTTAACAGAATATATTCTACAGATATTGAACTTCTCGTATGTGCAAAAAGAAGAGCTAGAAGAGAATGGCAACAGCACAGATCACCCCAAAATAAAATTAGATTAAAAGAGTGCACCAAAAGACTCCAAGAACTGCTTGCATATGAAAAAACTGCTTCTCTTAAAACTATCTGGAGAATCTCGATGTCACACCAGCATCTACATAATTATTCTTTGTGGCGCGCTGCGAAAATAATTAAAACACCCGTTGAGTTTAAACCACCTCTGCGCACTTCTACCGGAGTTTGGGCTAGGAGTGATATTGAAAAAGGTAACTTGTTTGCAAAGCATTTAAAATCCGTATTTACCCCAAACACATGTACTGGTGTTGTTGATTTCCCGAGTGTAGTTGTGCTACCCCCTCGACCCATAAAATTTAAAATGTGTGATGTACAAAATCTAATTGCTGAACTCAACCCGAAGAAAGCACCGGGTATTGATGGAATTAGTAACCAAATGCTAATAAAATTGCCTCGTATTGCATTTAGAATCATGTTATTCATTTTTAATGCCATTTTACGACTAGAGTATTATCCCCACAGCTGGAAGCTTGCCAAAGTTAAAATGATTCCAAAGCCGGGCAAAGATCTGACCAAGGCAGAATCATACAGGCCAATAAGCCTGCTATCAACAATGTCAAAATTTTTCGAAAAACTGCTTATGTCAAAATTGTCCCCAATTCTAATTGGTAGTAAGTGCATCCCAGACCATCAGTTTGGTTTTAGAAGTCAGCATAGCACCATTGAACAAACGCATAGATTGGTTCAGTGTTGCCAAAACGGCGGTTTTCCCGCTATATATGACTGTATTTTGTTGTCATTAGCGGCAAGTCTATTTAAAAAACCACCAGCGGGAATTTTAGCGGAAGAATTTCTTAGTTGACGGATTTTCAGCGTTTTTCTGAAACTTATAAAGAAAGGTATTGAATCAAAATAAAGTATTTTTAACGCAGCTCTGCGACACGTACCATGGTATTTATGTAGAGTTTTTTTTCGATATAAGCACGCACAGAGAAAAGAAACTGACGTTACTTTTTTGCAAATAAAAAATTAACATATTGTGGTAGTATACCACATATTGTGTAGTATAATGTGAAACGTTAAGAGGTTAAAAATAAAAACATGTATATACATACGAGTATAAAAGTGAAAAAAATTAATTTTTAGTGAATAAAATTTAATTATAGATTAAAATTATATCATTATTTTCGTATTAAAAATAATAGTAAACAAATCTTTAAACAAACGGAAAACAAACCGAAAACTGGGTGATTGGACCAGTGAGTATGAGAAAAATATAATATCAACCAAAATGTCTCAAACATAACTTTTTCTGAATAATTTGTTTTTGATTAGACTTTTTTAATTAAATATTCCTTCGAAATTAAACTTCAAGCCAGTTTGAATTGAGCCACAGAGTTTATTTTATTAACACTATTTTTTAATTTCAGATAGTCAGAAAGTCGGAAAATTTTAACAATATTTTACAAATACTTCAAGCAAAACGGCAAGATATTATACTACACGTGTAGAATAATTGGGGTCTATCGCAGAAAATATTGAAAAGATACTGATTCAGCTTAAACATTAATATTATAAGATGGAAAAGTCCCTTGGATTCTACTTTTTCCTGGTTCGATGTTCGTGTATGGAAACTCTGCAGGAAATAAAATACCTACTTAAAGAGTAGGCTGAGTTTTGCTTACAAATATTGGGGAAATATGAAATTCCAACATACATACGTACATATGTATGTATATCTATGAATATGTGTACATATTTTATAAAATTTATCTTATTCTCTTTTTTATCAATAAACCATAAAAAGGTATAAAAAATTCAGCGGTTATATTAGCGTTTATTTTTATTCAGCTAGCGGTTTTTAGTGGGTTTTCAGGGGCTATGTGGTGGGAAATGCCTACAACATTTTGGCAACACTGGATTGGTTCAACGTATGAGAAGAACATTTGAAGAAGAGAAGTACTGTTCTGCACTGTTTATTGACGTTTCGCAGGCATTTGATAAAGTGTGGCATGAAGGTCTAATTTTAAAATTAAAATCATATCTACCAATAAATTTGGTAAATTTATTGGAAAGTTACATTACTACCCGGAAGTTCACGGTTGTGGAAGGAGAATTCATGAGTGTGCCCGAATCTATATCATCCGGTGTGCCACAGTGGAGCATACTGGGGCCAGTTTTGTATTTGATTTATACTTGTGGTATGCCTTTGAGCAGTAATATCCATACATCTACGTTTGCCGATGATACAGCCTGCTTAAGTATGCACGAAAATCCTCATGAGGCTTCGCGATATCTACCAGAACATATTACACAACTGGAACTATGGTTAAAATTATGGAGGATTAAGGTAAACGAGCAAAAGTGTGTTCAGGTAACATTTACCCTGCGAAGAGATAATTGTTCCCCAATTCGAATCAACAATCAAGTTGTTCCTCAGCATTCACATGTAAAATACCTTGGTATACACCTTGATCGACGACTTACATGGAAACACCATATTGACTCAAAGCTAATACAAATGAAACTTAAACTAACTCAGATATATTGGCTGATTGGTAGAAATTCAACACTCAGCCTAGACTGCAAACTTTTATTATACAAGTCTCTTTTGAAGCCAATATGGTGCTACGGAATTCAGTTATGGGGCACTGCTTCAGCTTCTAACGTCGAGAGAATCCAACGAAGGCAAAACAAAATTTTACGTTTGATAACATCGGCTCCATGGTACATTAAAAACTCAAATATACATCGTGATTTGAATATGCCACTAGTGATTGAAGAAATAGCAAAATACGCAGGCAAATATTTAACAAAACTCGAGTCACATCCTAATCCGCTTGCTCGTAACATCTTGAATTTTACTGGCCACATTCACTTGAAAAAGAAGGACACAAGGGCTCTTTTACTCAACACTCCAGATGGGATTGCTTGAAAATATTTTTTTTCTCTTTTTGATTATCACTACTTATGTATTATTTATAACTATCACTAAGTTTATGTCCGACAGTGGTCGGGCCTAATACTTATATTTTAGATTTGAATACTTATTGTTAGTTCATAATTGAAGATACAATAAATAAATAAATGTATTAAAAAAAAATTAAGTTTTTTTGTTATAGATTTCATCTTATTTAAATTTAAGTGAACACATAGTCGTAAGTTATAAGCAAAATTAAAAACGAGAGCATAAAAATTTCATGAAAACAAAAAAAACTCAAAAATTTCTTTGTCAAGAAAATGTTATAACATCCTTGTATTATTATGTTAAGAAAATAGGAAAGCTCTTAAGCACAGAATACACAGAAGTGAATAAAGTGACAGGTAAAAACAGCTGCAATCATGTTTTTGTTAAAACTGTGGAAAAAAGAGAAAAGTATAGTGTATTTGATATTTTAGTATATTACTATAGTCATAACGTTATAAAAGGAATCAGAGTAAGCAGCAGAGATATATACATAAGTATTACATAGTCGGGTGGAATGTACAAAAGAGTTTCGGTTAGATTTTACATATTGCTCTTAATAAACTAATAGAAACTTTAACAAAGATACCAGTTAGCACAACCGGTTAAATGACCGGTCATTTAACTGGTAGTGTTCTTGTAGGGTACTTACCTATTAACACAGCTAATAAAAATATATTACACTAGAAAGATGTAGCAAAACAAAAACGACGACAAAATTTGAGGGAAAACGAGACAAACAGAAAAATACCCTTATCTTCCGTCTCGTGACACTTCTGTATGTTTTGTGTCTTAAGGTGTACAAAAATAAATATTTTTTTGGCCGCCATTGGCATCAAATCGGCTTGTAAGACGACTTCTCATGAACAAATTTTTTTCCCCTCGTATTACTTGTTCGTAGCTCCATTTAGTTCTTGAAATACCACTTGAAACACTATTTTTCAAATACACTAATTTTGACTTAGCTGCACAAACAACTTTGTACGACTTTTTGTGCAGATAAGTCAAAAATTATGTTATCTTGAATGCACTTCCCTGCCTAAATGTGCAGGTATACAATTTTTTACTTCAGTTTTATAAACATACATTTTTGCATATTTATGTAGCCACATTTTTTTAATATGTGCAGCTAACTTTAATTTTTTATGTGAGAAACATATAAAACTGCCTAAAAATATTCTAAATGCGCAGGTATACAAAGTGCACTTAAAAAAGGATTTTGAACAATAATTACAGAAAAAATATATTTTAACAATTAACATTTTTATTAACATTGATTTTTTGTGCAAATATAGAAAGTGCACTTAAAAACGTATTTGTATAGGATTTTAAAGAATAGTGACAGAAATTTATCATTTTAGGCAGTTAAGTCCAAAGTGCACTTAAGCAAAAGGCAGCTAAATCAAAACTTCTGTAAGCCATAAATTTTGAGATGGAGTATCCACATATAGGCCGACTTGCTAAACGCAAGTTGCACTGCAGTATGAGTATGTCTTAAGTGCAACTTTGGGTTGCAGAGACAGTTTTTGCATTTTATCGGCATTTAGGAACGTCGGTATGCAACTCATACATATGTTTGCACTCAAAATAAAAATGATGCGGGATTTTGAATTGTATGGATTTTAATTATGCATTGCAACTTGCGTTTAGGAAGTCGGCCATAGAAGTTTTAAAATTTTATTAATGTATTGACCTCAAACATGAGGCATGGTCTATTTTTAGTTGCGGTAAAGTTGTGGATACTCCATCTCAATGTCCAGATCTATGCCCTATTCAAAATTTATGGGTTTATTTGAAAAATAGTATTTCCAAATGATATTTCAAGAACTAAATGGAGTTAAGAACAGTGATACGATGGGAATGTGAGAAATTTCAGCGGGGTATTGGGAAATTAAAATTTTTTTCCATCAAAAGTCGTCTTACACTTAAATTACATTAAAATGAAATCTATGTATAACAAAAAAATTTCATATTGCAAAAAAGGAAAAAATATTTTGAAAGTAAAACTAATTATTAATGCTATAAACACAATTGGGACGAACGACGAACTTCTCATAGATCGACGAACTTGCCTTCAAGAATTCGTTACGTAAATTCGTCTTTTGAAACACAATTAAACTTGATGACGTAAACGACGACTCAATTATCTGACTATGGATATTTTGGTATCCCATGGATGCCAAAAAAAAACTAAGAAATGCTAAAAATTCGGTAAAAGTCGCAAAAATAGAGTTTACATCTAACATAATATGTAAGACGAAAGCGTAAAATTCAATCGCAGAGGGAGTTATGTTACGCCTAGACTTCATATTAGTGTTATCTCAATCTTATAAGATTTTTTATGAGAGCGTTGTTATAAGGAATCCTATAACAACAATCTTATTAAAATAAATGAAAAACTAAGTTTAGGAGAAATTTTCTGTGATTTTATATGTTTAACATGCCTATTCACAGAAAAAGTCTTAAGTCAGTCATAACTTTTGCTATGACTGAGTCATGGTGTAATTATACAGTTGACTGCGTAAGGATTTGTTATACAATAATATGGCAATCAAAGCTGTCTAAAAAACCGAAGAATGTCAAAAGCACAAAAATGGTTGTACCAAAACCAAAACAAAACGTAGTTTTTGACATTCTTTATGCTATGTTCACACTTATGTTTTTAATTTTAAACGTGTTTAAGAGCTTAAACACTACGATTTTGAGATGTTTTACCATACATTGACTTGTTTTGTTAAACATTTCAAATGAAGTGAAGATTTAAACACTTCCTTAAACACGCAAATGGAGTATGTTCAGTAGAGATATGCACGTGAGCGTTTTTTGACTCACGACACACACGCTCACGCGGAAAAATATTTCACTCACGCACAATTGATATTAAAAATATTCACGATCACGCACGCTCATGAATAAAATATTCTTAATCACGCACGAGTGGTTTACAACTTATCGCGATCACGCACGCTCACGAAAAAGTAAATAATGAAATTTGTATGATTTTTGGTTTGTAAAATAGGTTTTTACACAGCCATATGTATGTATGTATGTACACATGTATGCATGTGCATATGTAAAATTTACATTGCACAGTGGGGACTTTTACTTTAAATGGTAATATATCTGGAACTTCTAAACTACTGATTAGATTTATATGAAACTTATAACATCCGAAGAGAATGACTTAGGCTTAATAACATATGTCATTACAGCCTCCTGGCTTCAGCTGGAGAGGAGTTACAGTAGGCCAAAGTTGACCACCTGGACCTCAAAAAACTCCTAAGGCTTGTAAATGTTTTAAAAATTATCCGTTTTTGCCGGATAAAACATATTTAGCTAAACTTAAAAGAAATATTTTGGTAATATGTGTTTCCGTATTTCTTAAGGCTGTTTCAAGCTATAATACAAGTTTTAATACTTTTGACGCAAATGCATCCCTGGTCTTACGTTTGCTTGAAAAATTTCAAAAAAACAATAACAACTCAACATGTCAGAGCTACATTTTCCACAAAAGTATTAAAACTTGTATTACAGTCTGAAGCGCCCTTTAGAAGATATTTTACTTAAGACAAACAAATTTTTTTTCCTTGAATTTTTTAGTATTTCGTCTTTAACTTTTTATGGTCCTTATTTCAGCTTTAATCTGTACATTACTTATGAAACAGATTTTGATTTATTAAGCTCTAATAAAAATTTGTATTCATAACTGATTAATATCAGTGAATTAACTATTAAACGATTTTGTTCTTTTGTAATTTTATGTTGGCAACATCATGCTACTTTCGCTCTCAAAATCGAATCGATTACCTAGGTAGTCTGTTTGAGTCGAAAAAAAGTAAATCATTACGCATAATGTTATTAAAAAATAACTTAAAAAGTAGGCGTTTCACTTTTTATTAATAAATAAACCAAAAAAATTATATGTTACAAAAAATTGTTTTTAATTAAACACATTTATATTCGGCTGAGTGCAGAGGTAGGCAAATACCCATTTTATAGCGGTCGATTATGCATCATTTTTTGTTTTAATTTTAAAATGATATTGTACATACAGTCGTTAAGCAGCTCTGGGTCGGGGGATATCTCTCGCGTCATCGTAATTATTTCTTAAGTGCTGTCAGGCTTGTGTGTGTTGTTTGGCCTTCGAGAGTTTTTCGTCTCGCTCGCACTGGTTGACTGATCTGCCACGGATAACCGTATAATCTTGGGGTTTTTGTGGAATTTCTTTGACAACCACGTTGCCTACTTCCTACTTCCTACTGTGTACAGTCAGTCACAAAACCTTATAAAATACTGTTAATACCATCTTGGGCATATGGTCTACGTTACTCCGCCCATATATGTGCAACACCATTTTATGCATATTTACTTTGCATTAATATGTTTAATAAATAAATAAATATTGTACATACAATACATACATACTATGTAAACATGCAGTACCATTCAAACATACATACGTATGCTTCTACTTACATATGCCCTTATGTTTATAATTATATTTTTCTTTTTGCCAATGAATGGGATTTCTTTAATTTTCAACAATTTTTATATATATGTATTTTTCTTTTTGTACAAGTATGCATACATACATACATGTGCCAACTTACATAAATTAATACATTTGCCCAAGAACATTATTCAGGAGACATGCATAAGAATAAAAACGAAACATAAAAGTGTAAAACCACAGAAAATCTCACATAAGGGATAAAAAAAAATCAAGAAAATATTATTTATAATTGTTTATCTAACGCTTAAAGTAGCATGGAGGCTACATTAAAAATCTCTGAGTTCTCAAACGTTTATTAAACGTCTAATAGGCTATTAATAATTTATGAATAGACATTTAGCGATTTTTGACTATTAATGTTTTATTGAACTGTTAATAATCATTTATGAATATACATTTAGCGATTTTTGACTATTAATGTGTTATTGAACTGTTAATAATCATTTATGAATTAGACCGTTAGTTTATTGCTGGATTTTAAATTAAAAGATAGCATTAAATTTTTGACAAAACTCGCGAATGTCAATTTTTGATATTCGCGAATACGAATACGAATATTATATGCAATATGAAATATTAAAAAATTTTTATGAAAAAGGACTTCACACTCTTGTTTTCGTACTTTAAACTTAATAAAAAGTACCCAAAATTTAAATGATCGTTATTAAGTAATATTTAAAACTGATACAAAGCACAAACTTCTATAAAAAATTAATGTATTTGTACAAACTACAATTTTTAGTCATTTATTTAAATTTCGTTTAGGACTTATGCATTTATTTATTTAATTTCTTTGGAAAAATATTCGTATTCGTCTGAAAATTACCGAATATTCGACAACTCGAATACGAATATTCGTGCATCACTAGTATGTATGTACATATCTTCATTAATTTTGTAAAAACTTTGTTTAATACATTAATTTTCTGACCACATAACGCTAAATACAAAGCATTAAGATTGTGCTCAGAGCCAGTTGGTATTTTTGAATTAGTATTTTTGGATTTTGATATGAATCTATTTACTACTCCGGAAAAAGTTATAACTGTTGTGATTTCTAAAATAGAAAACAAAAACTAAATTTGGAATATTATACAATAAGTTTATGTACACTTTTCGCAATAAAAAATATTTCTCGTAATTATACGATATGTTATTCCATGTACTCGTAACTGTAGTTAATGATAATAACAGATATCATTTAACGAAGAATAAAACAAATTTCTTAAAAAAGTTTTGGCGCATTACCTTACAGCGGCATCGGGAGGTGATACCTGGGGGCAAATCACGGCATCCGATACGACTCGTAATTTAAAACTGTTTCCATATAAACTCTATCGAAATATTTTGAAATTACGAGTCGTATTGAATGACGATTTGTTAAACCAACAATGAAATGCATATAGACAATACTTAACCACTAGCAAACAAATTTAAAATTAAAACATAAATATTTATTATTATAAAATAGTTTATTTCAAAAGATTCAATACAGTTACATATGTATGTATGTATGTATGTACCTTTGCACGAATGATATCTCAAGAGAGCGTGAGAATTCGTGCATGATTCTTAAAAATAGTTCACACACAATCAAGCACGAGAAATTTTTTTTAAAGTCTCGCTCACGCACTCACGCGATTCAAATTCCCGTGGTGCTATTTTTGTAAAAAAAAAATAAAACACCAATTATTTCGGTTATTGAAAAATGACTTTATTTAACTGTTGGTAATCTTAAACTAAAATTAAAAAATAACTTTTGTTAACTTGTCACCTCAATTGTTGCACTTCCATCATTTTGATTGGTTTATTTAGTTAAAATTTAATTATTGCAAAAGTGCTGCTTTTGCTATTTTTTATTCTTCCGGAAATTCTTATTGGTGGGAACCATAAAATTATTTAGCTTTAATAAATTTTATTTCCAACAACAGTTTAATATGTTTTTGTGTTAACAAAAAATTCAATTCAATACTTTTAATGAACTAATTTTATAAAGTTTATTGACTTTAAGATTTGCAAATGCATCACTTTCACACGAGTTTTATTTATTAATTGAATTTAGGAATGTTTCTATTTTATCGAGTTTATGAGGGTTTGTATATATAACTTCTCCCCATTTAGATTACAATTCTCCTGAATTCTGTTATTTAATTTTATTTTAATATATTTATGTTTTATGATTACAACAATTAAAGTGATAAATACAATTATTGCTAGGAAGATGTTACATCCATGCGATATATTACTATGATATCTGAATTTTAATACATTGATTTTGTTTTTTTCTATTATGTCATTAAAGGTTAATTTCTTTCTAAAGTTTTTTACATTTTCATGTCTAATTGTTAGGACTTTTGTTTCATCTTTTTCTTTCAGATTGGAAAAATAATAATCCTTAATTTTTATTGAACAATTATTGAATTGTATTATAAAATTTCCATTTACAACAGTTTTGTTCTTATCACATGTATGTGTAATTAATTTATTTAATGCATTCTTAACTACTATGGTTTCTATGTCTATTGATATTACTTCAAAATCTGTACTTTTAATCAATTTACAATTTTCTTTTAGTACACAATGTAAACTAGGACTTAGTTGATTTAAGTGTTTGTTTTCCTCGAATTTATAAGTTTCATTCTCATAAGTAAACAGTTTTTCTATTTTATCGTCAATCTTATTATGTTCTTTATTAGGTATTGGTATAATATTTCTTATATTTACATGTACAAAGTATTTAGGTATTTTAATGCCAAATATTAAATATGTATTATTGAGAATGGCTGTACCAAGTTGAATATATTTAAGCTTATTATCAGGGAAACCAGAAATGTGCTCCAAAAAAAGTGTTTTATGCGCATTCAATATGCACTAAAAACTTCGAAATATGCACTAAAAACTCAAAAAATATGCTCTTAAAAATAACATAAAATGGATTATTTGGAAATGAAAAACTAATTTTAATTCAGCAATTCAACAAAATTTACAAAACAAGACAAAAATAAAATAAACAGAAAAAGGAAACTGTTTATAATTAACATAGTTTTTTATTTATAAATTTATTATTTTGGTTTTATTCTTTTGTCTTTATAATTCTGATTAACTCTTGCTTATTATGCATTTTTAGTTTCGTTGCACTCTTAAGTATTTTATTACAATTATATAGTCTGTTTGTAAGTCACTCTTGTCTATTATGGATTTTTTGTTAATTTGTTTGTTTTGTGTAGTACGATCACCTTTTAGACATTAAATTGCATGCTAAGTATTTTGTTCGCCTCATGTTCATGGTCACACAGCCAATGAACTTAAAATATGATACATAATACCATAAATGCTAAGTATGTAAAATTAACAGTAAATAACATTTTATATTAAATTAATAGTAATCAATATTTCTGTATAAAATGAAGAAAAATTTAAATAAAGAGAACCTTTTTGTTATTAAACATTAAAGAGTCTACATCAAATCATTTCTTCAAACAACTCGGTTCAAGTACTGTTTGTTGTTGAATAAACCTTAACACTTTAACACTTTAATCCAGTTTATGTGCTGAGATTAAAACAAGCATCTAATTAACAAACGAGTTAATTAACAGAAAAATAAAAAAATTAACTAAGAGCGAAAATTTAACTTTACTTCAAAAGCGATCATGAACTGTATTTTGAAGAATAAGATAAGGTTTTTTTATAATTGTTATTTTAATAAACAAAAACTCTTCACTTAGCTTTTTAAATTAAAATCGCAGCCGGTCACATCTAAATAAACTTTTATACATTGAAAATTTTATTTTTCAACCTCAACTGATGTAATCGGGGCAGCGTTCGTCACAATTACCAAACCAAGGTTTTATTGAAATTATCGTCCAGTGAGGATGTTAAAACACATGTTACACCTGTTTAAGTTGAAATTTGTAATATGCAAATCAATAGTATTTGTTCCAGCATTAAAATTTAGCAGAAAAAAATTGGATATTTAAGATTTAAATTTTTTTAATTTTCTAGTTTCGTTTTTCTTTCACAAGACTGCTTACAAGTGAGTGAAAATTAAAAAAAATTTATTTCTTTTGTTCTAAATTTAGTTGTCAGAACACATAACAATAATTATTCTAAATTTCAACTTAAACACGTGTAGCATGTGATTTAACATCAGAACTCACAAGAAAACGTGTGAAATCGATTCGGAAGCCAAAACATGCACAATGCTCTTTTTTAAAGTCTAATTTCATAATGGTAGCAAAATATTGTTTCTTTCACTACAAAATAAAATTTTGACGGAAAAAAGTAGAAAATTTGACCAAAAAAAAATTTTTTTAAATATTAAAATAAAATTTTTTTAAAAAGTACCAAAATATGCCCTAAAAACGCCAAATATGCTCTAAAAATTCGAAAAATGCTCAAAATATGCGCGTTAGACTGAAGTATGCAAAAACATGCTCTAAAGGGTAAAATATGCAAAAATATGCACTAACAAATCGATGCCAGAATGCATTAAAAGTTTTGAATCGGATAAATATCTTAATTCCGGATTGATATATCAGACAAGAAAAAACATGCAATTGCATATTTGTGGTTTACCTGCTTATTATAGTCTATTTCATACTTTAATATTTCATTACTTGTCAAAATATTTGGGTGAATTATTCCATACTTAATTGAAACTATATTGTCCTGAATGTGTTAAATTTTAGTCTTTAACAACTGTATTTTGATTAGTTGCTGTAAATATATATTTTGTTCATATTCTTTATCAATATATTTATTTAGTGAATTAACGCTTTTCTCTATTTCTTGCCTATCATTTTTTACAATTTGTTCAGTTTCTAACGTCTAGTGGTTCTTGCTGAAGTATATCCTTATTTATAGTTTTCATTAGTATGATATTATCTGTCATTTCATTAACTATATTTTCCAAGTCTTCTACATTAATTATATGGAATATTATGTCGGTTTCTTTAACAATTTCCTGGCATCCTAGTTGCATGACTGTAAATCCTGTCTGTTCTGTTAGTTCGTTCATGGTCAGTTCTCCGTTAGTCCTCGATATCCACATCGTTATTAGTAGGATGATGGTTATTATCTGTAAATGTATATGGTCTTTTAATATTACATGGATGTATTTTTTCTAACTTAGATTTTTATATTGTCTATCTCCATAGGTTCTCCCTGGTTGTTTCTTATTTGTCCAGATCTATTATATTGAAAACCTCTATTAGAATTTTGTTGGTTTCTTCTAAATTGATTTGAAAAATTTTCTACATTTCGACCCTGGTATTGTAGATTGTTAAAGTTTTGTTGGGTTTGCCTAAACTGACCTGAATTATTTCCTCTGTATTCTCTATGTTGCATATGATTTGGAAAATGTGCATTGTTAAAATTTTGTTGGTTTTGCCCATAATTAGGCTGATTATAACCTTAGTAATTTTTATAATACACTTGCGATTAGCGTTATTGATATTTTTGTCTGGAACCCTTTTCTGTTTAAATAATATGTCCTCTCTAAATTTAGATTTTCTACATTCTGGTCTTATGCAACTATCCTCAAATCTTCTCCTAGTCATTATGAATAAAATGTCTTTTCATTGACTTTGTTCGTTGATGGTGTTGACTAAAAGGCTGTCTATGTTCGTTAGGTGCTATGGTTGCCGTATTATTGTATAACAAATCCTTACGCAGTCACCAGTATAATTACACCATGGTTTGCAATATTATTTTTTTATTAATAAAACTTTGTAATTCTTGATTTTGAATTTCTTTGAGTCGGACGGGCGTGTTTTAATCAGGGATCGCAAATAACGATTATTTTCCAAATTTAAACTGAAAAAATCACACTAATAGAGAAGTCCTACGTGCAAAAGGAATATATCAAGGTACTCCATGTTACATGGACTACCTATAGATGGAATGATTTTTATTTTTTTGATTTTTATTTATTCCTCACAAAATAACAGTTATTTTCTCACTTTTATTTATTCCTCACAAAATAACTCTTATTTTGTGACTTTTATTTATTCCTCACAAAATAACAGTTACTTTCTGATTTTTATTTTTTTGCTCAAAAAATTTTAATTTTTAAAACGAATAAACTATAAAAAAGTAAATTTAATTTAACATATAATAATCTTTTTTTTACAGACTCTGGCGATAAATTTAATTTTAAAACGGGTAATATTAATTTTAACGCAAAAATTACACTTTCTAAATTTTAAAAATTAAGCAAAAAAATAAAAATCAAAAGGTAACTGTTATTTTGTGAGGAATAAATAAAAATCAAGAAATAACGATTAAAAAGTAATTTTTAAAATAAAAATTAGAACCGTTACGGTCCCTGGTTTTAATTATTATTTTATTTGTGGAAACAAACACACTCAGCAAAAATCATTCGGTTATGTCGGTTTCAAAAAAAAACTTGATTCAAATTCATATAAATTTATGAATTTATTTTTGATATCTCAAAAATTATAGTAAGGGATAATTTTGCAATTTGAATTTTTTTAAATTATGAGAATATTATTTATTATTTTGTAGAAAAAGCATTCTTAATTTTCTTGTAATATTTAAAAAATTATTAAGTATTTGACAAAAACTTTGATTGTTTCTAAGGCCGGGATCCCAATGAAACTCTAGATATCATACAGATAAATGTAGGCAAGAGAGGAGATTTTCTAAATAGGTTAGAATTTGTCCAATAAAGAAAACTTTTATAAAATTATATGTTAGAAAACATTTGAATTTAATTCAAAGGTGTATAATAGATACAATATACCTCTTCCAATCTTAAAATGTATACATAAATATAACACCTCAGGTAAAAATTTACGTGTATTATCTGATATTCAAACAAAACCAAATTTTTTATGACCTCTTGAAGCTGTTATTGAATATTTTTTTTATTAAATACTTTTATTTGGCTCAAACATATAAAAATTAATATACATACACACAGTATATATACCCACAAGGACAAAGGCACCGAGTACTCGGTCGGACAAGGTTGATCTAATGTTGTGCATAATAAATATTACATATGGTTTATCTGTAAATACCGATTAAAAAGAGTGTTTGTAGTGCTTGTATGTGTTTCTGTGTGTCTGTACGATTCCACGTACATACAAAACGGTTGGGCCCATTTTGATTTATTTTTATACCCTTTACCAAAAAATGGTAAAAGGGTATATATAGGTTTGTCATTCCGTTTGTAATTTCTACAATATTAATAAGCTACACATAAAGTATATATATTCTGGATGCTTATGCATAGGGAAGACGAACAAGCGAGTTTTCCCAAGCTCCCAGAAGAGCAAGAGACTTCGTTCTTGAACTGGTGTGTCAGAAATTTTCCGAAAATTTTTGCTATTGAAAATCAGCAAAATCGAGCAGACGGTTTCAGAGCTGGAAAACTCAAACTCTATTTTCCCATAGAAAATAACTACCGAAAACAAGTTTTTATTACTTTTTTATTAAATTAACTTATTTAATGCTTCGTTCGGTATGAATAAAATTGGTATTTATAATTAAAAAAAAAATTTTAAATTTAACAAATTAAAAAAACGTATCCAGGGTTGGACAACTTTAACCTTTTTTCTAATAATTAAACATATTTCATGTTTTAGGAAGAAGGCTATTTTCTCAGGAACGGTAAAAGCTACGGGTCTGCAATTTGGACAGGGTATAGTGTGTAACTTTGGTCGCTACAACAACAAATATATAAAAGCTTAAAATTAAAGGCTGTTCCAAAATGAGCGACGAAAACTTTTAAAATCCCATGTAATATACATACAATTGTATGTATGTATGTGTGTACATATGTAAAATTAGTGTATTTTTATATAGACTACAACAATTAACATTAAAATATTAAAAAATTTAATATAAAGGGTGGTCCATCAGTTAATGCAATTTTGACTATGTAATTTTGACAACTTGCTAAATCTTGGAGACCGTAAGAGGTAAACTCTTAAAATTTTCAAAAACGTTAAAACTAAAAAATCCAAAAATTATAAAATCGCCAAAAATTTTAAAAAATCGCCAAAACGAAAAAAATCGCCAAAATAAAAAAAATCGCTAAAATTAAAAAAAAAACGCCAAAAACCGCAAAAATTGCCAAAACAAAAAAAATTGCTTTAAAAATATGAAGACAACACATCAAAAATTTGCCCAACTTTCAACACAAATGTATCACGGAAATTGAAGATTTTTCAGAAGAAGATCAGGAGTGCAGAAATAAAGACTAAAAAATTTATGGCATGACCCACGATGTCGACAAGAAATTATCTTTCGCTTATTTATATTGAAAACAAATACAAATTTTCTTATTTTGTTTTTGTTTCCAATATAACTAAGCCAGGTTAGATCACAGGAGGATTTGGAAAATAAAACTTTGGTGTTAAATATAAATACTAAATTTATTATATTTTGTAAAAAAACTAACCAGTAAAAAGCTTTTATATTGAAAACATTTTACCAACATTAAAAATCCGAAAAAAACAACAAAATATTTATAGCTAAGTATTTAATATTAAAAATAATATCAATAATATAAATCTTTGATACAAATAAAAATTAAACATGCATATACAATTTCCACCAAATATATAATTTTTAAATTTGATTACGAATTTCGGAGCCCCACATTTGATATGCGGATTAAAAGCAGAAGATGTTCTCTTTTAAACATCCTTTTGAATTGTTAAAATATCTTCATTACTTCAAAAGTAATGATTTTTTCAAAGGAAAAAATCAAAACGAGTCACTGTGTGTGACAGCAAAAAAGAAGTAACTGTAAACAACTCTGGATTGCCGCACAGCCAAAAAGCTGGCTATTTATTACTCTTTTTATACCAAAAAATTTTATACCAAAAAATTGTAAAAAAATGGCCAAAATGATCTCTTAAAAAATCGCTTAAATTAAAAAAAACAAATCGGCAAAATCATAAAAAATTGCCAAAACGAAAAAAAATCGCCAAAATTAAAAAAACCGAAAAAAATCGCCAAAACGAGAAAAACGTGTCAAAAAAAATTCTCACAATGAAAAAAAAGCAAAAATCGCCAAAACAAAAATAAATTGCTTGTATGAAAAAAGTACGCCAAAAATTAAAAAAATCGCCTAAATGAAAAAAAATCTCCAAAATCAAAAAAATCGCCAAACGAAAATAAATCGTTAAAATTAATAAAAACGCAAAAAACCGAAAAAAATCGCCAAAACAAACAAAAATTGCCTATATGAAAAAAAATCTTCAAAAATTAAATGAAAAAAAATCGCCAAAACAAAAAAAAACACCCCAAAATTAAAAATAAAGCCAAAAACCGAAAAAATCGCCAAAACGAGAAAAAATCGTCAAATTAAAAAAAATCACCACAAAGAAATAAAAACGCCAAAAAAATCACCGAAACAAAAAAAAAATTGTCTTGATGAAAAAAATCGTCAAAAAAATAAAAAAATCGCCTAAATGAAAAAAATGGTTAAAATCAAAAAAATCGCCAGAACGAAAAAAAATCGCCAAAATTTAAAAAACGCCAAAAACCGAAAAACATCGCCAAAACGAGAAAAAAATTTCGAAACTAAAAAGAGTGCCACAAAGAAATAAAACGCCAAAAACCGAAAAAAACGCCAAAACAAAAAAAAAATAGCCTATGTGAAAAAAATCGCCAAAATTAAAAAAATCACCAAAATAAAATAAATCGCCAAAATGTAAAAAGCACCAAATTTAAAAATAATGCCAAAAACCTAAAAATCGCTAAAACGAGAAAAATTTATAATTAAAGTTACTACTAAGATATATAGATGTAATCAATTTCTTAATAATTGCATATGAACTTTTATCCAAACACCGAAGTATAAAGGGATGAACCGTTTCTTTTTTGCTCTCCTGCAAATTTTTATTTTTTTTAGAAAGTGAGGCATCGATATTCGACTTATTGCTAATATTAAAAAAAAATCATATTTAAACGAAAAATACCGAGAGGTCACTTATTAAAAATTGCCACAAGAGCAAAAATTATGAATTTTTTCACAAAATTAATATCTATATACATATCTCTGTGCTTATGTATGTATCTCTATACTACATAAACGCACATTGGTAAAGGGTATATAAGATTCGGCACAGCCGAATATAGCACTCCTACTTATTTTTTTGTTTGTTTGTAAGGTGACTTGATCTTAGCTATGTTTATAGAAAATTGGTGCAATAGTTTAAAAGATATCACGCCTTTTCTGGATATATATTTTGTTGAATCTGTGTATCTTTGACACCGTACCTCCCAAACGGATAGACCAATTTTAATTAGTTTTTTTTTTATTTTAAGGGTGACTGATCTAATATATTTTTGTCTACACTGGAAGAAAAACAAACCCCTATTTGAGTTTGGAAAATTATCATAGATTTTCTGGTTGATGAATCCATAATATCATTTGTGAGGTGACGATATGTACGAGTAGTAAATATATCTATATAATACAACTTCATGTTCCTATACAAATTTATTTTCATGTGATTTTTGAATGTATGATAATTATTCGCATTCGCTTATGCAAAAATTAAAATTTTTTGTTCGCTTTCGCATTCGCATTTGTTAAACTGACATTCGGTACATCCCTACTATAAGCATATAAATTTTTTAGCTTATTTCAAAAATTTTGATTTGACTTCTAGTTATGAGTTTCATAAGCAGGAACGAAATGCATACAAAAACCAACAAAACAAGCGAAAGTTCCTTATATGTATGTATGTGAGTGACGTTCTATTAAGCTCTATGCTTTTAGACGGGAACGAAAGTAAACCGTTTTGCTTGTGGTCAATTTCAATTCTTATTTATTTTCAATCCAAAAATTCTTAAACTAGTTATGCACAATACAATAATTATTTGAAAGCACATAAATAACAAAAGATAAATCAAATTACAATTCAAATATTTGTTCTCAAAGTATATTACAAACATTAAGTTCATTATGCTGCAACAGCAATAAGGTGTCTTGTTGCGTCTGGAAAATTAGTTTTGACAGGAAACAACAAGTGTTCGTTTTATTATTAACCCAGCTGAAAAAAATATGTATGGAGCATATATGATATCCCATATATGGTTTGGATCCGAAAAATGAGGGTATATGGGCATATATGATTATATATATTCATACATTTTCATGCATGTATGTGTAAATTCCCTCCACAATATGCAAAGTTCATATTCATACACTCTTGATTCACAAAAGCGCACTGCTGTGCAATAAATTAAATTACTAAAATTAAATTTCTTTAGACTTGAAAGAGAGGTTGTATTTAATGAAACATTTGTTTAGACAAATAATTCAAAACGAACTAAAAGTCATTTCATTCATCAAAAGGTGAATCAATTATTTATAAAACACATAAATCATATTCGTACATAACATTTAGCTTAAGAAATCAGATTAAAAACTAATGCAATTAATTATAAAAGAAAAAATAATCCGTCTAACAATAGTTTTCAATACAGTAATATGAACTTTGTTTCTTATCTAGAGAATTTTGTTGTTTTCTATAAAATTAATGACAGGACTATCCTTTTGATTATTTGATATATTATTTGATATATTAATGGTTTTTTGTAACAAAAAGTTCTTCTTTTTGAAACGTTGGGGGTACGCATATAAACTTTGCATACCGTATGTATTTTCTATTGGATTTCCAATTCAGCAGTGATAAAATTCCAAGCTTTTTTGATTGCAAAAACGATCTTATGTGAGATATCATTTATGCATACATTCTTATATGGCTCCATATATAAAATCTTATATTTTATATATGGATCCACATATGAAGAGCTTCATAATTAAATTTTCATATATGAGCTCATATGTTATAATACATTTCATATATTAGTCCATATATTAGTTCATATATAATAGTTTTTCCATGTATAATCCCATATATTTCTATACATGAATTCATACACATTCATATATAGTTATATACATTCATATATTAAAAATATATGGACCATATATAATTTTTTTAGCTGGGAATTTAAAATTTTTTTTGGAAATCAGAAAATTTGGTTAATATAATATGTTTAAGTTTAAATAAGGTAAGAAAAGAACTATGGGACATAGTTCTACAAGGACGCGAATGCCTTGACCGTTTACATTATATTTCTTAATATAATTGTTATAATCATTAATATTACGTAAGTAATGCTGCTTCCAGTTTTAAATCGCGTAAATTAGTACTAGGTAATTATGTCATTGACATATGGTATATATAAAACATTGTTATAATCATTGAGAGATTCAAATATAATTTCATTAATGGTAATTTTGCAGTTTGAGAAGAAAATTAAATTATAATTTTTTTACTTTGAGTTCTAGATTGTTACAAGTTTGTTTAATAATTGTTTCATCAATATTTTTTGTTACAATAAAACTAGGTTCAATAAAATTTATTTTCTTTTTAGTATTTGTTATAAATTCGCATTCAGTTTCGTTCTTATTAAGTAGATCTCTGATACACTTGTTTTCCAAGTATTTAATTTTTGAGCCTTTTTTCTTACAACAAATCATCAACATTTGTAAGTTGTTAAGTCATGTCAAAATTTAGTTCAGTATGATTAACCATCATCGGAAAGGGAACTACTTTTAAAATGGGATA
Organism: Tachina fera; assembly: GCA_905220375.1. Taxonomy (NCBI): domain Eukaryota; kingdom Metazoa; phylum Arthropoda; class Insecta; order Diptera; family Tachinidae; genus Tachina; species Tachina fera. Next base: position 67,433,456 of record LR999967.1, read on the forward strand.
AGTATTCATTGCGGTTGGAATTTGTATTATGAAATACAATACATCTTCCTGTTGCCACAGAGAAGTTTTAATGAATTCAAATTGATTTGAGTTTAATTCTGAAATTTTACCTGGGTCTATTAATTTTGGATGCAGGATAGCCTGTTTACTCAGCTCTAGTCCCAGCTGAATGTCTTTCAAATATTCGTAATAACTTTTTAGGTTATCTAAAAAACTGTCTAATACTACCTTTCTTACAATTTGATTTTGTAGTATGTACATTGGTGGCATTCTTCAGGCTTTGAACAAAGTGCCCAATGCTTTGGCAGTGGAAAAGTCCACGTTTGTGTCTTATATTGAATAATTTCCTTTCTGCGTCAGATATTTTCAAGTACATTCTAATCATGGTTGTTTGTAAAAATTGGGTTATCAAGATATTCCTTTTCCAATAACTCGTATGCGAATTGAATTTCTGTTTTGTTTATTTCTAATATAAGTTCATTATACTTATAAGGTAAATCTATTGTTCCCCTCTGAAGCGTTACATATCGTCGGTCATTGTTTATCTCCTCAATCTGTATCTGAATCTGAGTCGTTACTGTCACCGTTAGTAAGAGCCATATCAAGGATGTTAATATCATCTTGGATATTTTGATTCCTGGAATAGTACTCATTATGAGAATATTTTTTCCTTTTGAAATGTGTTTTATATTTTTTATATTTCAATTTTTGAGTTTAACAATATAATGGTCATCACTTTCCCTACGTAATACCTGTGCTTTCTTAAATGGATTTGCTTTTTTATCTAATCTTTTCCTCGAATTTTCCGGATTCAAAAACCGTGTATCTAATTCATAATCCTTTCTATTGGCTTGAACATATTTTTTTACGAGCTTTCTTGTTGAAGAACATTTAATATGAAATTTCACCAGTGGCCGCTAATTGCTTTAGTTCCTGATCATTGCCTGTATTAATAATTCTTAATCTTTAATTCAAACTTTTATGAAATCTTTCATTGTCTACTATTCCTGTTTTCCCTGTTGTGATTTCAAGTTCTATGTTTAAATTTTTGTACCATTCTTGCAAATTTATATTAACTAATCCCGCATCTTGATCCGTTTTTATTGCCCTCGGAGGACCCATGGTATGAAATATTTTTAGCAATGCTCTTTTTGCTTCAACCCAATTGGTGTGACTTAGATTCTCTACCATAGAATATTTAGATAAAATGTCTATACAGGTGAGGTACGATGAATTTTCCCACTTCCAAATATCAATAATATATTTATCGCCAATATAGTATATATGAGATGTGACTTTTAAATGCATTTTTGTGATTCTATGATAAAATTTACACTCATTGCATAAATTGCAATTATTTATTATATTCGATATTTCTGTGCCATAGTTGGGATAGTAGTATTTATTTCTAAGCTCCGCTTGTATCTTCTCTATTCCTTGGTGTAATCCTTTTAAATGTATTGTTAAAATAATTTCTGTAAATTTGTCATAAGATGTTATATCCTCCAACAACTTTGTAGTTCTCAAAATACGATTTTTCCTTGTTTGGTGTACAAGATTTGCATAAACAGACTGAAATAGTATGAAATCATTATCGTTTTCAAAATATATTGCTGATGTAATACCAGCAAGTTTGTTCAAAATAAAATCTTTTGCAAACTCGTTCGTCATTTCGATGTAGTCCACAAAGGTTCTAGTATTTTTAAATATAATTTTTACGGTTTCCTTTTGCATGGGGGCTCGCCTAAATAAAAATTGTCTCCGGAAAACGTTATAGTAATAAATCCTGAATTATCTTCGTCAGCTGAGTGTATTGTTGCTACATTAGAGGCTACATCGTTCATATAACATTCACTATTATTTATTCGTGATAAGGCATCGGCCACACGATTTTGCTTCCCCGGAATGTATTTCACATTAAATTATTATATTCATCTAGATCATCATTAAAAAATTTATAGATTCTTTCATTAAGTTTTTCAGTTTGTTTTCCTAAATCAATTATCGCATTCAACCCCTCTAAAATATCGTAGCCCATCAACCCATCATAATTATTTCAAAAATCTTGGACATAGAATTCTAATTGCTTTTCATATTTCTCATCAAATACAGGGTGTTTTTTAGAGGTATAGAACTTCGAATTGAAATAAAACACAAGAAAATCGTTTTAATGTCCATCAATTTGGCTTTATTGGAAGGATAATTTTATGCCATTAATGTTTAAATCTGATTTCGGGCATGTGGCCGCCGCGGCTGGCTCGAATAAAGCCAATTCTACAGGTCCAATTTTCAACCACTTTTTCGAGCATATGGGGCCGTATGTTGGCAATAACGCCACGAATGTTGGCTTCCAAGTCCCCTAACGTTTCTGGTTTGTTGGCGTAGACGAGCGACTTCACATATCCCCAAAGAAAATAATACAATGGTGTCAAATCACACGATCTTGGTGGCCAATTGACAGGTCCATTCCGCGAAATTATGCGCTCATCGAATGTTTCCTTCAATAAATCGATTGTGACGTGCGCTGTGTTGCATGTAGCGCCGTCTTGTTGGAACCACAACTCATCCACATTCATGCCATCCAATTCGGGAACAAAATAGTCGGTTATCATGGCTCTATACCGGTCTCCGGTGGCGAATCGATTCATTCGGGTCCTCTTCAACACTTTGCTCTACAGCGGCAATTGTTTCTTCGGTGCGCACTGTTCGACGTCTCTGCGGATGCGTATTATCACATAGACTAAACGTAGTGCGAAAACGATCCATGGTTAACCGAATTAATTGCTCTGATGGACGATTATGTCGACCATAAAATGGACGGAACTTGCGGTAAACTTCGCATTATTATATATATATATATATATACAAACCATTATTTTCGAAATAAATTTGCACGATTTGCAAGCGTTGTTCTTTTGTCGACCTGTTCATGATGAAATGGCAAACCAAACTAAATATTAATCACTTGACAGCTGACAAAATGGCCGCCAGTTAAAAAAGTGATGCCAACTTAAAGTTCTATACCTCAATAAAAAACACCCAATCTATCTTGTTTAATATTTAATACTATCTTTCCTGCAACAGTGGTTACAGTTACTGGTGTAACTATTCTAATTTCATTTTTCAATATTCCAGGTATAATCAAGCTTAGGGAAGAACCTGCATCTATCAAAAAATTATAAAATGTATTATCAATTTTTAATTGTATTTTTGGTAATTTCCCGAGGCCCTTGCATGAAAATTTTCGGTGTCAACTTCCATAGGCAACGGAGCCCTGTTGTCTAATTCTCGATTGATTTGAGTCATATTCTCTTTGACTTTTTGTGATTCGACAGTCATGGTTATATTGAGAATAATTTAAATTAGAGCAGTTTGGATTATTTTGTGGATGGTTAACTGATCGAACGTTTGAATTGTAGTTGTATGTTCCTGTGGAATAAAGTTATGTCGGTAATTTGCAGGGTGGTTGTTTCCCAACAATTTGATCGGCATAAGAATTTGCTTGAAAGTGTCTTGTTTGTCGAAAATTGGAATTATATTGTGAGTAATTTTTTGGATGAAAGGTATTGTTACTATAATTTTTATTCCTACTGTATTCTATTTGTGGTAAAGGTTCCAGTTCCCCGTTTTCTGCTAAAATCTTAATTGCAGTTTTTAAGTCATTAGCCAATTAGCGTTTATCAATGCTGTTAGATGGTTTGGTAGTTCCCTTTTCAAAAAATTCCTACTGGAGATATCCTCGGCTTCTAATTTTATTGCGTCTTCAATTCGACACATTTCATGGTTCAATTTATTGCAAAATTCTTTTATATAATTTTTTTTAATTTAATATTACTTATTACTTTTTTTCGATAAAAAGTTTCTTCAGGGAATTCCAATCCGATGGTTGTTCTCTTCTTAAAATGTTAAACGCTGCTCCTCTTAGTTTTGTTGTAACGGCGTTAAAATAAAATCTGCGCTCATCTATTGACGTAGATGGTTATGTTGGGATCATTGTCGAAAGACTGTCCACAAAGAGCGACAGGTAGTTTCGGTCTCCATCGAACTGTTGTAACAGTTTTATGTTTTGCAGGAATAAGTCCCTTCTGTCCTTTGCTGCCTCCATTGCTGGTAGTGATGTTCTATTGGTTTATTCTATCTCTAGTCTAATGTTTTTTATTTTGTTAGCCAAGTCTTCTACTTTAGCCATAAATGTTTATTGCTTGATCATATGTATGCATATATTTTTTGTGGTTTTTATTATTATTTTTCTGTATTGATTATGAAAAACTATATTTTTAATTAAATTAGATAGAAAAAGTCGTTTCAAATTATTAAAAATTGTTCATTTGGTACTATTGAATAAAAATTTCATATAGCAATATATTTGCGCTTCTAAATATTTTTTTTTTGTTTTAAATGTTTTAGCACTCAAAATTCATTTATTTATAATTCGTTTGTTTTTAAAAAAATTTATATTTGTTTGTTTTTTTTTTATATATATACATATATATTCCAGGACTATATGCTGCAACAGCAATAAGGTGTCTTGTTGCGTCTGGGAAATTAGTTTTGACAGGAAACAACAAGTGTTCGTTTTATTATTAATTTAAATTTTTTTTTGGAAATCAGCAAATTTGGTTAATATAATATATTTAAGTTTTAATAAGGTAAGAAAAGAACTATGGGAATAAACTTTCCACGTTACTTGTATATTACAACGATAATTTAAACGACTATTCAGAATCTGTTGACGAGTAGTTGTTTGACGATATATTTAGTATGTAATAGTTAATGATTACATACTTACAAATTTATGTATGTAGTCGTACGTATGTATATATTTATTTTAAATCTATTTTATTTTTTATATTAATTAAGTAACAATGTACAAAGTACATACATAATTTTACGTAAATACGTGTATGCATGTATTCACAAGTATAGACGTAGATACATGTAATATTTAATTCAACGTGTTCTTCAAAATAACAAATAAACAGCCTCAAAACGTTTGAGATATGACATGTTTGAAGAACGCAAGCAAGGACTGAAAGCCTGTTTTTCGAAAATGAAAAAATTTATACGATATTAAAAGCAACAAACGAAAACATTTTTACGTTATTGTAACATGTGTCAAAATGGGATAGGAAAGCTTGCAATTTTTTATAAACAGTAATTTTTGAACGTTTTTGTTTATAAACGGCACAAATGCCATTTGTTTTCGAAGAACCATCTGTGACTTCATACTTTTTTTGCCTTTAATACTTTTTTTGCTCAATAAATAAATAAAAATAAATAAATTTGAGCAGTATATTTAGCACTTTAATAATTTTTATACTTAACCCTAACCCTATTTTTATATAACCCTAGAAAGTCATACTTATTTGAAGATCATACTTCGTCGATTTTTTTATTAAAATTGGCAGCAAAAGTTATGCATTTAAAAAAATTTGTAGAGATGTATTTTTTATACACTTCACCAAATATGGTAAAGGGTATATGTATATAGGTTTGTTATTCCGTGTGTAATTCCCACAATATTCATATGCGACCCATAAAGTACGAATGTATATTCCGGGTCCTTAAGAATAGGGAAGACGAACAAGCGAAGTCCGTCAGTCTGTACGTGAAATCGGTTTTCCGAAGCTCCCAGAAGAGCTACAGACTTCGGTCTTGGACTGGTGTGTCACAAATTGTCCGAAATAAACTGAAAAAGATGATTCCAGGGTTGGAACATTTTAATATTTTTTCATATAAAAGTAGCCAACTAAAAATAATTTTATCTTTTTTCTATACAAATTAAGCACAGTTTATACTTAAAAAAAATAAATTGCTATATAAAATTAGAAAAATCTAAAAGGTGATCTCAGGGTTGGCAAATTCACATTTTTTGCGGAGTATAAAATTAACAATGTCTATATAATTTTTTTTCTCTAAAAATTATATGTATTTGAAGGAATTGGTAATAAAAATCAGAAAAAAACACAGCCTTAGAGCTGGAACATTTAAACTTTTTTGATAATAAAAGGGAATAAATAAAACTATTAATTTTTTCTGTGTTAATTAAGTATATTTTATATTCTAGAATAAAATAAATTAGTATTAAAAATCCTAAGTATTAAAAATATTATTGCTTTTTGATATATAAAAGTATTTTTTTTACTTTTTAATAAAATATTATATTTTTATTCATAATTTTTTATATCTGTTGAAATTTGATATGAAATCGAATTTAACCATAAGTATGGGTAATGATTCGCCCCACAAAGCTTTGTGATATGTTGCTTATTGTGCTCTCAGCACAATTATATTTAAAATCACAAGTTGACAGCTTGTAAAGAGTTCTTATTAATTTTTAGTAAATGGAAATAACATAAAATATATCACTAAAGAACAGTCATAACTATAAAATAAATAAAGGGACATATGTATTATATTTCATTTCACTGAAACTGTTCTTTTGTGCCAGCAAAGTCTAAAAATTCCTTCAGAATAAGGGCCTAATTTTTTTTAAAACGTAACGCCAATCATTGACAAATTTTATATGGAAAAAATTTAAATTACAAAAAAAAATTACATACAAAGTTGTCAACGCCAAGTGTTGCGTTTTAAAAATTAGGCCCAAAATAGTTAACATAATACCTCGATATAAGTGAACTACACGTTTTGGCAAAAATATGTTTTGTTGTACCAAGTTTTGTTAAAAACAAATTGTGGGAAACCAATCTTTTGGTAGGAAAATTTTCTAGGACGAAGTATATTTCCGTTTAACATTAATTAACGCACTGAGTATATTTCTTTTTTCTTAATTGATATTTTATGTAATTTTGTATCCACACCTGATAAATTTATATCATAAAGAATGAACAAGTTCATATAAAAACAGTATTTGTTTATACCTTTTTTTATACGAAGAACCTTACCTATCTATAAACCGAATGAAAAATATTTGTATCAACCGTAATGACATTTTTGGAATATTACGGCATTTTTGAAATAAAATTGGCAGAATATAATAAAATAAAATAATATAAAATTTAATAATTGCTTATTTTGGATTTTATTTATCATTTTCCTTATACTCGTAACACTTTTATTGTATAAAGACGAAGCCCAGCTAAAAAAATATGTATGGAGCATATATGATATGCCATATATGGTTCGGATCCGAAAAATGAGGGTATATGAGCATATATGATTATATATATTCATACATTTTCATACATGTATGTATGTGTAAATTCCCTCTACAGTATGCAAAGTTCATATTCATACACTCTTGATTCACAAAAGCGCACTGCTGTGCAATAAATTAAATTACTAAAATTAATTTTTTTTAAGAGAGGTTGTATTTAATGAAGCATTTGTTTGGACATATAATTCAAAACGAACTACATGTCATTTCATTCATCAAAAGGTGAATCAATTATTTAAAAAAACACATAAATCATATTCGTATATAACATTTATCTTAAGAAATCAGATTAAAAAGTAATGCAATTAATTATAAAAGAAAAAATAATCCGTGTAACAATAGTTTTCAATACAGTAATATGAACTTTGTTTCTTATCTAGAGAATTTGGTTATTTTCTATAAAATTAATGACTGGATTATCCTTTTGATTATTTGATATATTAAATAGGGCCGCAATGAATAAAATCATACAAGAAAAAGTTTGTCTTTTATAATATAAGTTGTCTTTTATATATAAAAATTCGAAGCTTTTTTGATTGCAAAAACGATCTTAGGTGAGATATCATGTATGTATACATTCTTATATGGCTCCATATATAAAATCTTATATTTATATATGGATCCACATATGAAGAGCTTCATAATTAAATTTTCATATATGAGCTCATATATTATAATACATTTCATATATTAGTCCATATATTAGTTCATATATAATAGTTTTGCCATGTATAATCCCATATATTTCCATACATGAACTCATACACATTCATATATAGTTATATACATTCATATATTAAAAATATATGGACCATATATAATTTTTTTAGCTGGGAGGAAAATAAATATATCCAAATTTAATACAAATTGTTTCTTGTGTTTTGAATAAGATTCTGAGCATTTTCGCTTATTATATTGCAATTTCCAAAAACCTTGTGTAAATTCTCAAATAATTTTTGAAAGTATATGCATAAGATAAGAGGTTTAAAACTTTTCATAAGTATGGTTGAAGTCTACTGATGATTTGTTAAAGCGCCAATTAAATGCATATATGTACATACATATAGACATGTTTATTCCAAATGTATATATTTTGTATTAAAAATTTTAATTTAAAATGAATTGAATTTGCCCTGTATGCAAATTTTGCATAAATTCTTTTATTAAAAAAGGAAACATGTTTTAGTCGTAATGGAGCAATTAATAAGATCTATTACGATTATGATTAAAAGATTAATCGTGATTTTGATTGCAATTATAATCCCTCTGTAAACCCTTATTTATACGCTTTCTGTGTATTTAAGCTTCCAGGATAATGAAAGTGCAATCAAAAAAGGTTGCATTTTATTACCTCTTTTAACCATTGGTGAATTGGAAATGTATTAGAAAATACATACAGTATGCAAAGTTTATACACGCATACGTCAACGTTTAAAAAAAGAAGATCTTGTAAATAAAATATTTCTATTCTTATTGTACGATTTTATATATTGTGGCCCTATTTAATAAATCAAATAATCAAAAGGATCAGTCATTAATTTTATAGAAAATAACGAAATTCTATAGATATTTTAAGAAACAAAGTTCATATTACTGCAAAAAATTATATTGAAAACTAGTGCTAATATAAAAACGTATTATTTTTTCTTTTATAATTGCATTAGTTTTTAATCTGATTTCTTAATTAAATTCTAAGTACGAGTGTGAATTTTGGGCTCTAATCGACCTTTTTTCTTTAATAAAACAGCAGTGCGCTTTTTTGAATCAATATGAACTTTGCCTACTATATATAGGGAATATTTACAGATGTATGAAAATGTATGAATATATATTATCATATCGAGCCTTGAGCGCAACATTATCGTAAGCGACAATGAACAAACTCTACAGGAGAGCGTTTTTTTCGATTATTTCCAAATGTATGGATAAAATTGAAAATGTTTTAATGCAGTTTGTGATAATTTTGTTTTGGCCAGTGATTGGGAGCAAAAAGAATTTTGTATTTTCATATTTGGCACTAGTTATGGCGCTTACGATAATTTTTTTTTCATATTAATGGAGGAATTTAAAAATTTTTGTCGCTTACGATATTTTTCTTTTTGTGTTTTTTTATCTAATAGAAAAAGAAATTGGTACATTTTGTTTTTTTTAAATCTGATTGCAACTAGGTTACCAAAAGCAAAAACAACAATATTATTTTGATAATAAATATTTACTCGTATTATTATAAATATTAGATATTATTTAAATATTAGGTCTGTCTGCGTTCTTTTCCAGTAGCAAATACTCAGTCAACTTTTTTGGGAGAGTAAAACCAATTTCACTCTGCCGACTGAAAATATCTTAAAAAGTACGCAGACAGTATCCAGTGAAATCTTGCAAGAAAACAGCTGATCAGTGTGTAAACTATTGAAATAACAAAGCAAAAGAATTTTAGCCAGAAAAATAGCATTATTGGAATCAATGGTTCTACTTTTACGACACGGTCGCACTGTATATTTGGACGTTTCTAGCATGAAATAAAGTGTTTTGTTCATTATAATTTATTATAAACGTTAAAAATCAACACAATTGTAACTATTTACCTCTGCCATTGTTAAATTTCAATTTCTATTTTCATTTCACAAAAGTTATTTCATTCAAAAAGTAATAAAAACAGCTGTTCAAACTAGTTGCAAAATCTTGCAAGAAGAAATTTCTCCAGTAACATTTTGCAAGTTCTCTAACTTCCAACTGTCAAAAGTTTCTCTTTTTGGCTCTCTCGCTGCAAGAGATTTGGAGTACGCAGACAACATTTTGTAAGATTTTGCAACATTTTGCACAAAATGATGCAAAATATGTGTACGCAGACAGACCTATTATAAAGTATTTTATTAATAATTATGTTAGGTATTTAGTGGTTTTTGTAAATATCGGAATCTTTTAATTTGTTATGTGATTCCGTATTTATATTTTTATATTTTTCTCAAATATTGCATTTGTCTTTTTTTGTTTTTAAATATATTGCGCAAAATAAATAATGACACGGTTAATGTTTCTTGGTGAGAAGACTTAAAAGCATCCACGTAAATTTTGTACCAATTTGCCACATTATGTAGTTCCTCCGGTAAATACAGTTTATTGCTTTTGTTTCGACACTAATAGGGTGGAACCGCTGGTAGTTTTTTAATAAAGTCACACACTAATGGTTTTACCTCTTTTGCCAAGATACAGAATGGTATACTTTTCCGACATATTTTTCATCCTTTTACGCAAAAAAACCCCTGCAATTAAATGATCTCCAGTGTAAGAATCATCAGTGTCACTATATTTTACTAACTTTGGAATTGTTTCCAAGGTCTGAGGTAGGCTTTTATTATAAAGTTCACAATTAATAGACACATTAAGTACACAATGAAATAAGTATTTTATTCAAGTATGACCTTAGATAATTTGGGATCCATACTTGAAGATATATAATTTGTTATATATCGATATTTCACTTTAAGTATCCGTTAACAGAAACAGTATTATTTATTTTCTCTGTTTCTTATTTTGAAATATTTCATATATGATACCTTCTCAAAACACGGGGACGGGGAAAACATTATAATTTTATTTTTTAAATGTGTTTTTCTCAAAACTTCATTTTCACACCCCAGGTCTGTTTTTTCGGAAAAGGTCACATAAGGAAAACGGTTATAAAAAACTGGTGTGGACTAAATTTTTAAAACAAATATTTTCGCTGGATGACTCCCATTGCCACATGCATGTAGTTACTTGAAATTATTGTATATGTATTACTACCAAAAATCAGGAGAAATTTAAAAAAATCACCATATTTTTTGAGTGCCTAAACTACACAGTGCAAGTTCATTTTTATTTAAATTCTTATTCACTAACAAAATCGTTAACACTTCTGCTTTAGGTGAATATATTCATATACATTTCTCTAATAAATAAAATATTCCAATAAATGTGTGTCGCTTACGATAATTTTTATTATTTTTTAAATGTAAAGAAGTACTTACGATAAAATCTCAGCACCCGTATTTTTGAAACTATAAGCAATTTTAATATTTTGACAATTTCAAATTTTGATTTCTTAATTTCTCAAATAAAAAAATTTGACCGGATGTCGCTTAATATAATGTTGAGCTCAAGGCTCGATATATGTACAATAATTAATAGAATTAAAAAATAATGCCATTTTGGCTTATTACTTATAACTTTATTGCAGTGAGCCGACGAAGATTGGTACATTTTTGCCAATCGTGTGATCCAGGCTTAATGCGACCGACACTCAATATAAAAACTAAAATACAACTGATAAATAGCAGTTGTCTCATAGTGAAAAATTTGTAATCCATACACAGAAAAAAGTATTCACCAATTAATATTTACAATTAAGAATTTAATTATATTAATTAAATTTTTAATTGCATTAATTAATTTGACTGGAAAAACTTAATTGATATTATCAAATTGTTTATAGGTGAACATTTAATTAATTTTTTAATTGATACTACAAATATTTTAATTAATATTAATCATATTACTTTTTAGTGTGTAGGGGCCTAAGATACATTGGCTGTTTGGTAGAAATTCGCTTTTGAAAACCATATGGTGCTATGAAATTCAGCCATGGGGCACTGCTTCAGCTTCCAATGTAGAGAGAATCCAACGAAGGCAAAACAAAATTTTAAGGATAATAAAATCGGCGCAGTGCTACATCAATAATTTAAATTTACATCGAGATCCAAATATGCCACTTGTGAATGCTGAAATTGAAAAATACGCAGGCACATATTTAACAACCATCGAGTCCTATCATAATCGGCTTGTTCGTAATATTTTGAGTTTTACTGGACACATCCGCTTAAAAAAGAGGGAGACTAGGGCTCCAATACGCAAAACTCCAGATGAAGCTTCTTGAACATATTTTAATGCTTTATACGACATTTATGTAATATTAATTACTATCACTAAGTTTATGTTCGTCGCTGCTTGGGCCTAATAATTATATCTAAATTTAAGATTTGAATACTTATTGTTAGTTAGTTATTGTTAGTTTTAAAAATATTGTGCCACTTATTGCATAACATAGAACAAGATGCAAATAATATGACGAATAACATATACATTGTGTATTACACAATAATATTGTGTAATGGATGGGCCACTTTAGGTATTGGTTAGTTCCAGTTACTGAAAATATACTCGTATTAAACTACTCCCAACGGCATCGTTGTAATATATTAGCTCATTTTTCTTCTTCTCTTATCTAATTTAAAAATTCTCTGTAAATAATAGAAACCGAATAGAATCTCATCGAACTGCTTGTTTTAGTATAAAAAGCGAATTAATTTTTTATTGTATTTTTTTCAACGTTGACCTGTTTTAATTCAACGATAGCTGTTTTGTTATTTGTTTGAAATGGAAGAAGTCGGATCGATAGAACGGTTACAAAAAGATGAAAAAAATTCATTTGAAATTTTACCCACCGGATATAAAGTCAATATTGAATTTAATAATTTGATTTATGAAGTACCAGATCGCAAAAAAGGTATTAATTGATTAGATAAATTCCTAATGCAAACAAGTATTATAATATTAAAATAAGATAACAAAAATAAATGTGATTTGTAAGATTTTTGTGTACTAGTTTGTGTAAAAAAAAATTATAAAAAATTTAACTCAATAATATAACGAAAACGATATGAAAGCATTTTTTTTATTATATCAATACGTACATACATATATGTATATACATATGTGCAAGTTAACTAATATGCAGATGTGCACATGTATGAAATAAATAATAATTTTTTTTAAATTGAAAAAGTGCATTCAAACTCCAAAATCCAAGCGACATATGTATGTACATATTAATGACCTGTTGGTCCTTATAAAAAAATATTTTGTGAAGTACTCGTATATATCATATAAAAAATTAATTAAATTTATTTGTATAAGTTTCCAAGCATACTACGCTTATTTTTCTTTTGTGATTATCAAAAATATTATTATTTGTGAATTCTCAAATAGCTTTTGAAAGTCTGTGCATAAGATAATAGGTTTGGGACTGTTCAAAATAAGTATTTGATGTTTACTCTATGAACTAGGTAAATCCCTAAAAAAATTTGTGCATAGATCTATTTAATTCAAAAATCTTTAATTTGCATCCAAAATGCGATGTACTTAAGAAACTCAAGTCTTATTTGGAATTCTCTTTTTTCGATGAACTTTAGTAAAACAGGCTAATTAATTTAATATATATAATTAATTTTTTTTTAAATTTTTTTGATTTGAAAACAAGATAAACATTTGTGGTGTAATAATTGAAAATAGAATAACCCCCACTTCTTTTGAAGTATTGGAATCTTCCAATACTAACTATAAAGTTTTCAAAAAATTTATTTTTTTTTCAAGAAATTCAACAGGAGAGTTTTCCTATAAAAACCCTGTGGTGAATCCCCGAAACGAATCGAGATAGATGGGACCTTCGTAATTTTTTTTAAATGCTTCGCCATGTTTTCCAAACATCATATCTGAGGTTTATTTAGAATAAAAAATAGGGATGTGCAAATATACTGGCTAATTACGCTTGAGTACATGCGCGACTCAAAACAAAATGCGCGTCTGTGATTCGTATACTGATCACGTTTCAACTCTTAATAAACAATAATTAAAAGCATGTTAAAGTTTGTGTATAGATCTCCAGGATCCACAAGTGGTATTGTTATATGAGATAACTAGGGAAAGGATTTTCATGTAAATACCTGTTTTCTGTCGTTGGTCGTACATCAACGTAAATAAAATATAAATATTTGCGAATCAACAAATTTGCGACAAAATGGCATCGATTTGTTAATGCATATTTTTGCATATTTTATAATACATACATATTTTTGCATATTTCATCATAAATGTATATTTTTAATAAATTTTTTAGTTTTTTTAATGCTATAAATCTAATTTTGGTTTTTTTACTAGTTGTAAAGCATATAAGAGCTGCAGTTTTTACGACTATGTAAGAACAAATAAAGGAGAAAACGAGAGAAATGTACGATCCTCTTATTGTGATATGAATGGATATTCAAAAACACCGTAGGACTCAAAGTTCAATACCTTGGCTTAAGTCAAGAATATCAATACCATTGAAAATTAAAGAAAAAACAAGAGCATGGTACATATGTATAATAGCCCTTTTAAACCGCATTAATTTCATGTGGATATAAAGTGTTTTTGAAAGCTCCTTGGCGTGTTTCAGCCTTTAATGAAAAATATCCAGTGATACGATACGGATACATTCTACGTTAACTAGATGGGGGACGTGGCAGAAGACTGCCGAATGGTATATTTCTATTAATAACATTAAAGTAATTTTACTTATTATTTTTCGAACCTAATTTGTTTCTATATTTATGATTTATTTGAACGGGCTAAGGTTCGTATCGCTTTTTAAGCCAAATTACATGTGCTAATTATTAATGGACACCTAAAATCGAAGTTAGTTGTAAATATTCTGACACCACATAAGTTGAACGGAACAGCCAGCCGTTTTCGAAAGCCACTAAACCTTCATAATCAGCGTTCTTCTATGTTGGTCCACTGTGTGTGGTGTCAGTTGCTGTAGATTTCTGCCTTATATACGAAACTTTCTTGCAAATGGAATACGTGAATTGTTTTGATTCATCGTATTTCAATTTGCTGAAAACGTGTTTTGTAATGAAAGTCCAAATGTACCATCTCTAATTTACAACAGACTTACCATTGTCGTTTATTCTTTACTAATTATGCACATGTTAGTTAATTTGCTTATTTTTTGTTCTACTTAAGAAACTTTTTTGGTTTGTTATTATTAAGTATATTTATTTAATTTTTGCCACAGGCCCATGGCTATTAATTTAAGTTAATTTTTAATTATTATTTTTCGAACTTAATTTGTTTCTATATTTATGATTTATTTGAACGGGCTAATGTTCGTATCGCTTTTTAAGCCAAATTAATTTTAGTCAAAAAACTTTCCCTCATTTGCAACAAAAAAATAATAAAGTGTAATAATAATAACAAAATATTTTTTTGCATATGGGGCAAGTTTTTTTACTTTAAAATTTCTTTAATTTTATGAATAGAAATATAGTATCCGACAGCCTTCTACCTAAATTGATATTTGTGCACACATAGTATTGCTTTCTTGTTCACACTATATCTCAATTAGAGGCTTTCGTTACTTTAACATCTCAAGTTGAATTAATTGAAGATGCGGTAAAAAATAAATTAAAATATATGCAAAAATTGTATCAATATAGTTATAGCAACGAAAACTTAGAAACTGATTGAAAATACTTTCCCTAGATATAACTTACATCGCAGGATTTTATATATTTTTAGAAATTTTTTGAAATAATCGTTAAGTAATTTTTCTACAGAAAAAGATTTTTGAAATTCATATACAGTCGAATCTTCATGAAAAATCACGAATGTGACCAATATTGGCATTATTTTAAAGCTTTTAAGAACATCTTTCATGAAATTTTAAAATGCAGGCTGGGTCGGCAATAGAGAAAAGCTTTATTAGACAAAAAACTTTATGAGGCAGAAAATTTTTATTAGGCTGCGCCATGTCAGGAAGAATTTCTCGCGGAATTTTATTCATGATTGTCCTCTATAAATATGTACTTTATTTGTCTAACAACAAGAACAGAGAAGATGCAAAATTAGTCTGGCATCATTTTATTTTAGCTGCGAAACAACATGAGCACTGCTTTTTCCACACGGAATTTTAATACTTTTAAGCAATAAAAGCGAGAAATTTATAAAAAAACCACGAGTTGGGCTACATTAAGTACATGCCAAAATTTTCACGCGGAATAATCAAGATTTTTCACAATTTCTAACAGAGTACCAGGCTTAAGACTAGTCTGTTCAAACTTTTGCAAAATGTTGAGCACCATGCATTACTTCGTACAAGTACCACTCATATTATGACAACTTAAAATGTTGAAGATACATACATATATTTCATATGTTTATTTATTTTTAATTGTTATCTATACTAATTTTAATATAATTTCATATATCTTTCTGTTTTATAAATTCGTATTTTTAATAAATTAATATATGTATATTAGCTCAACTCAAGACTAAATTTAAATAAAATACTACATAACATCTATGTATTTTCATGTGATTTTTGAACGTATTGTAATTTTTGCATTCGCTTTCGCAAAAATTAAAATATTTTATTCGCATTGACTAAACTTCCCTTCCCTATATATTTTTGTCGAATAAATTCATGGCAAAACCAACGAATTTATGAATTGTTAGGAAATGCGAATGGTTTCATTCTGTTCTCTGATTCATATGAGAATACATTTCTGTCGGTGGCCAGCACTAGTTCCCAGTATTCCGCGAGTCATTACAGATTGAAACCCATCCGAATGTAATCTATTATGTCAATATGAATAACAAAAAAGAAATAGTTAAGCGCATACAACTAACATCCGATCCAGATATGTATGTCCTTCTACTATAATATTGTAGAATTATATGTTAATTAGAAGCAAAGAACAAACCAGACTTTAATAAAATTTAGCCATTGCACCAGCATCCAATTTGAATGGGTTATTAATTTAGTATCATATTGCTTATTAGTTTCAATTACGCTCTCCGAATCACTATAACAGTTGCAGTCAACCAAACTTCGCTTACAATGTATACAATGTTGGACACATCTTATGGCCTAGGCCAACGCTGTGTAAATGTAAGTAGAAATTGTATACAGGCTTTGGATGGGTCGCGCTTACATTGTCAATGGTCTCAGATCGGAGAGGTACATATGTGACAAAATTTTCACTGGGTCTATATTTGCTTCTTTAATAAATCCTTTAGAGTATTGTCCAATACATTTAGTGGGTAAATCTAGAAAAGGCACAAAAATGCAAGACTTCCAAAATTAAAATGTAATAGCGTATCCAATGTTAGCATATGGTTCCGCAATAATTACATATAATATACCAGATAGTCATAAGGCCACAATTATTTCTCAATGACAAGCGCATGATAAAAATACATACATATATAAATATGTATATACATACATACATACCAACATACATAAGTACATATGCACAGAAAAAAGTTAAAACAAGATTCAATTAAGAAAAACGAAAATTCAATTAAAAAATTAATTATTATTAACTCAACCATTTTATTTTATTTTTTTTAATTAAACAATATTACATTCAAAAAATTAAATTTATTTTTTTTTTAAAGATTCGACTAGTTTACGTTATGTTATGTAGAGTACACATTTGACATTTGTTTTGTTGTCATTTTCAAAATGTGTGCAATGCCGTTCACCTTATGTTTCTTGTTTGGAACGAACTGCCACACAACGAAATATATCGGAAATGTCAAACGTTGCTACTATCGTACACTATTATTGCGATATCACAAAATGCCATAATCAGTGTGCACACTTAATTTTTTTTTAATTCGGTAGATTCGACAAAAAAAATTGGTAGATTTGAATGAAATTCGGTAGAAAATTTTTTTATTCATAGAAACATAAAAAATAACAATTCAAAGAAACTAAACAGGTTCCAAAACAGCATTTAAAACTTCACATGTGATTGGAAATTAACGGCCCTATGTATAACCAAAAATTGGTATGAAGTTAACATAAGTGACGAAATTGAATTAGGTTTAACACCGAGTTCCTTTATGCAATTTGACATTAAAAGTGATCGCATTACATAATTTTAATCTACCTTTAAGTCCTAGTATAATTTGCAATATGAAGTTTCATGGCAAAAATCTTTAAGATCATGTTAAATTTTGCCATTTATGCTAACTTCATGCCAATTTTTGCTTATACATAGGGCCGTAAACTGCCATAAACAATGAAGCATTTCCAATAAAAAAAGTAGGTTTTATAAAGCTACTAAAATAACTTTTATTTGACAAACATTTGTAACTACAAAGATTATATGTGAGATCCATTTATAATTCATACTTTTGTGCAAAAATTATTAAATCATTGGTAGGAATAAATATTTCATTTCCAAGGCACAATTTTTTGGCAAATATCAGGTTGCTTATAGTTTCAGTTTTTAACCGATTTCTTAGTTCTGTTTTAATGATTTGCATGACAGAAAATGACCGCTCTGCGGCCGCACTTCTATATGGCAAAATAGGCAATTTACACATATATCGACTTAAATTACTAAATAAAAATATTCGGTAGACTTCAGGCCTTGTTCGGTAGAATTGGGAGATTGTTAAATTCACAAACATATTCGGTAGAATCTACCGATCTACAATCAATGTTGGCCTAATCCATTACGGATTACACTTATGCTCTTGTAGCATCTTGTGAACTTTCTGCAAAAAAAACTGTGTATATGTCTTGCTATTTAATTTTTTATAGCCATTTGAAGTTTGAAAACGATAAAATATAATTTAATGACGGTCATTAAAATTTAGAATAGTTTTTATTAACTTTATTGTTTGCGAACAGGAGCATGAAATTAACTTTCAAGCAAAATTTGCATATATCATTTTGCAGACGTTAACGACCACTTTAGTTTTAGATCCCAGCAATTTTGCATTTATGGAATTTTTGTGGCTAGTGGAATTAATTATATAATTATTACCATTTAATTAAGATCAAGATAATTATGGTAGATACGGCTATAAAACAATATTTACAATTTCAGGAATTATTATTAACATAAAGCAAGCTTTAATTAATTGCCAAATGAAGCAGGTGCAGAAATTTGGAGATAAAAAAAATTCATCTGCAAATTTAATTCGCCCTTTTGAGTAGTCTAATGTACAATATTTAAGTATGTATGTATGTAAGTATGTCTGCGTTTTTTTTAATGCAAAATAAACAAAGTACGTAGTTGTCAAGAATCGATTATTTTATTCTCACGCCTTCATTAAGTTGGTAATCCAGTAAGGAAGAGCTGAAAAATGCTGAATTCCAAACCCGATTAAATTTTTTGAAAATTTCTGCTGGGAAATACAACACATACATAGTTTCATATGATGGAATACATATATGTATATGTAAATAAAAAAGTGCATTCTGATGCTCTTTTTGTTTCATAAAATGTGTTGTTTTCTATTTTACTTTTCTACATATTGATAAATTAACTTAAGGCTCAGTTAGCCGACTGTAGTGTAATGTAACTGCAACGTAGGAAGCAGCTGATTGATATTTTTATATGAATAGTATGTTACGTTGCATTACATCTCTGTGACCATTATGATTACTTTTCACATAACAATATCGATCAGCTGTTCCCTACTGTTGCAGTTACTTTACATTACAGTCGGTTAACCGAGCCTTTACTCATTTATATTGAACAGCTGTTTATGGAAAGCTTTCCATAATATTTGGAAATCTTGTAGTGCTACCGTACTTTCAACGTAATTTCACAATAACTTTAATTAAGCATTGGACAAATTACAGTGTATTTAAATACATTTAAATTTTTTGTTAAAAATAACTTAAACTATATTTATATATACACTGATTTATTAGCCATAAGTATAAGCTTTGGTGTAAATTAGGTTTAATAACTTGGAATTTTTATTGATATGCCCTCTTTTATATCATATATTATTTAAAATTTATCAATTAAGCGTAAGGTTCGGTTCACATGTTTTAAATAAAAACAATTATTGATAATACTTAGGACCTTATTTTGTAAAACGCAACGCTTAGCGTTAATAAATTTTTTAGGAATTTCGTTTTTGTAATTTAAATTTATCCATATAAAATTTATCAACGCTTGGCGTTGGGTTTTATATAATAATTAAATATCTTGCTGCAAGCTTGTGTGTGTAGCTTCTTCAGGAAACAAGTATTGTACTAGTAGTACATATGTATGTATGTAAATAAGTATATGTTTACATTTTTGACCTGTGTGCTTTCGTATTACTTTGCTTAAATAAATAAATAACATTAAATAAAATTTGTGAGTGTAATAAAAAATAATTTGAAAAATTCCAAAGAAATTCAAATAAATAATTGGTATAAATGAAATTTTTGTTGATAAATTCAAAACTTGTAATTTGATTTTGAAAATATAAACCAGTTTCCAGAAATAAAAAAATCATTTTTCGCGAACCAGCTATAAATCAACTTTAGAAAAAATCCTATATATTAAAGCTAATGATTCCAAATATTCATTTAAATAAATAAAATTTATTTTTTAAATTAAATAAAGTTCAATGTATTTTAAACTTGATATAATCTGATTTAAAACGAGTTTACATAAGTGTAATAAAAATAATAATAAAAAATAAGATTTCATTAAAAATTTTTTATTATTTATTTATGTAAAGCGAAAACTTTATTCTTTTTATTTATGTTTATTATGTCGTTTTAAATTAACAAATATATATTTATTGTTTATATGAAAATTACGCAATTTTTTAAAATGATTTCTAAAAACTTTTTTAGACAAGTTGATTGTTTGTAATGTGAAAACAAAGTCTTGATTATAAAATTTTGAAGATCGAGTCATAACCACAAAATAAACAAAACCAACAACTAAATTATATAGGAGAATGCGTTTTTCTTAATTGTATTTGTTACGCATAGTAGAAACTGACGCACATATGTATATCTGTGACAAAAAGGAAAACAGTGCTTATGGCGAGATACGCTGGTTTTGAGTTAACGGTTATAGCACTATGACTTGCGACTTTTTTTAAGAATTCTACTCTCATTTCGAATAACATCTTAATTTAGGTTATATGTACTTCGTATATTTCCACTTGCATGTATTATTTACAGTGTGTAAAAAATAAAGGTTGACGTAGAATTTCCCAATGTAAAATAAATAAATTTCTGAAAATCTATTTGAAAGCTTAAAAATGTTCTCCTGCAAAACAGTAAAATATGACTTAAGCACTTTTTCCTTATTGCCACAGACACAATGCATTTTAATACTAGTATAAACTCACGGCACACGGAGGAGTATTTGTGCCGTGGAGTAAAGTACACAGATCCATCCATACGCAACAAAATTTTACATCACATTATAAAGTTTGAAGATTTTAAGTTGTAATTTGTAGCTCCGAGATACTGCTAAAGTCATGTATGTTTTTTTTTTGTTGTTAAACGAATGAAGGTATTACGTTGATTTCTTTTTTAGATGAAAGATTTGATCAAAAGCTATTCTTAGTATTAAAACAAACAAAAAACTATCAGGAATATTGACTTATACACTTATTAGAAAGCAAAAAATAAAGAAAAAGGTTTTTAAAAGTGAATTATGTTTTACACCACAATAAAATGTAAAATCTCGAATTTTAGTCACAACAGAAAAGGTTTGTGCAATTATGCGGATTTTGTTTTGCAATTTGTTGAAATTTTCACTTTTTTCTGTTTCTGTTCATCTTGCATAGGTGAATATGAGTAAGAAACCTTTTTTAGACATTAAATGGTTTGCAAAAAGCTCAAATGTTTAACTTAAATTAATGTTTTTAATATTTACATTATTTTTTCAAATAATGTTTCTGTCACCGCCCATAAAATAAAAGCGTAGACAAAAAAATTTAATTTTTCAGAGGTAATATTATTATTTCCGATTTTCCTTATTTTCAAGGTTTAACAGCCTAGGACTATTAGAAATATATGTACCTGCTAAGTCTCATTTATCTAAGGGTACTCAATATCTTTTCGAAAGCAATATAAATTTAAAAAATTGTAATCAATAGTTAACTTTTTGGCTGTGCGGCAATCCAGAGTTGTTTACAGTTACTTCTTTTTTGTTGCCACACACAGTGACTCGTTTTGATTTTTTCCTTTGAAAAAATCATTACGTTTGAAGTAATGAAGATATTTTAACAATTCAAAAAGATGTTTAAATGAGAACATCTTCTGCTTTTAATCCGCATATCAAATGTAAGGCTCCGAAATTCGTAATCAAATTTAAAAATTATATATTTGGTGTAAATTGTATATGCATGTTTAATTTTTATTTGCATCAAAGATTCATATTATTTTTAATATTAAATACTTAGCTATAAATATTTTGCTGTTTTTTCGGATTTTTAATGTTGGTAAAATATTTTCAATATAAAAACTTTTTACTGGTTAGTTTTTTTTACAAAATATTATAATAAATTTAATATTTATATTTAACACCAAAGTTTTATTTTCCAAATCCTTCCAAGTTAGATCACAACTTGTCTTCGTGACAAAACACTAAATTTTTTTTAGTCTTTATTTCTCCACTACTGAGCTTCTTCTGAAAAATCTTCAATTTCCGTGATACATTTGTGTTAAAAGTTGGGCAAATTTTTGATGTGTTGTCTTCATATTTTATTCCATTGATCTTTTCTTTACAGTTTAACTGCAAACCTTTTTATATATTCATATCCACACCAGTATTTTCAGCAGTCATCATTTGCATTTTCATACATACTTTGCTTAGTCTATAGACCAAGTTTTTAAAAAAAATTTCTTGTACGACTTTTCTTGTTAGATTCTGTTTTCACTTTGGTGTTGTATTATCGTCATAGTTCTTTTACCCCTGAAATTGTATATGTCAGGGCGATTCCATATTCGTAGTTGTTCTCACCACTGGTTGAATTGTTCAAATTTTTAAAGCCTTTCTGTTCCCTTTTTACAAATAGCACATTTTAGACTTGACGAGGTGTTCATAATTAGTAATTACAATCATGACTTTACCATCAATCGTTGTAAGAAAATATGCCTGACTAAAAGTAAAAATTTTCTCATTCCTTATTTCAAATAAAGAAGGATTAAGTCTATCAAATTGGTGTTTGATATTGCTCACTGAAGACTTGATTACTTCTAAAGACTCCTTTGAATACTTAAATAATAATGGGGCGTTATTTTCGCAGTATTTTAAGGTTTCACCTCTAAGTCTTAAAGGAACTACAGAAGCCATAAACACATTTGCAACTGTAGCTGTCATGTCACATGCATTTGCTCTTTGGCCGGATGATCCATCACAACCACATTTATTGAGTAATGTGAGTTTATCAGGACGTCTTGCAGTATGATCCATTAAATATTGAAGTTTTACCTCTGTTAATTATCTTAGGGATTGCCATTCGATTTTAACTGAAACCGAAACCGCGATTTTTAACCCATAAAACCCGAAACCTAAACCGACAAATAAAATCGTCTGTTTTTAAGTTTTACTTTAACATTATTATCTTGTTTAAAAATACAGCGAATTTACTTTACATTGAAGGGTTTTATGCATTACTAAGCATTCTGTAATAACGAAAAATAATAAAATTGTAAAATTTTAAGAAAATTGCTCGTATTATTTTGCAGAAAAATTGTAATCTGCTATCAAAAAACCTGTAGCAGATGTAAAGCAAAAATACGATAATTTTAGCGTTCTTAGACAAGAATTTGTACTTTATAAAAAACGAAAAATATTACAATAAAGCCCTCTTCAACTGAAAGCGAAATAATGTTTTATGTCGCTTTTAACTTCTGCACAAAAATAAGATTTCGTTTAACCGATTCTTCATTGAATGCTTTAACATTTCTGAAATTCTAATAATTGGATAATTAAATATACGGCCTGTCCCACGATGTCACGAGAAATCGTTCGATCGACAACTTGTATTGCAAACAACAATCAAATGAGAAAATTTGTTTTCGTTTTCAATATAAGTTTTCGATCGAACGATTTCTGGTGACATCGTGGGACAGGCCGATAAAGTTCTTATTCTTAAGCTTTTTATACACATACTCATTACTAAATGTTCCTTTTCTAATATAAATGCCTGAATTGAATACAATCCAGAGAAACCCCTATAGTAAGATTTTTTCCCTCGGGAATAATTTTGATATATTTCTTTGAATTATAAATTAAAAGTTATAAACTACACATGTCAACAAAATGAAACTTATTGTGTAAGGTCAAAGGTTTCGTAGTCAATTTGTATACACTAAGTACTGTGTATCAATCCCTTTAAATCAGTTTTTTTAATTGGATCTGTATCTCGAGATTTTCCGTTATTAAGAAAAAAGAGGATGCTGCATCAGCTAATTTGCATTTACTTGAAAACCAGTTTTTTAATCAAATAAAAAATACACAGAAGGCTAGAAAACAAATCGACCTTTAAATTAAATAAATATTAATTTTTTAACAGTCTTATAGTTTCGGAGATATTCGGAAAGTTTTATACAAAAAAATAAATTAAAAAAAAAAAATTAAGAAAATCGTTTCTTAAAAGACTATAGACAATTTTAAACTGAAGAAAATTTTATATTTTATTATTAACTGTGGTACATTCATATGTTATAAATAAAATGAGCCATTACACGTATTAGAGCTTTTTTTAATTATTATTTATTTTAAATTGAAAAAAAAAATATTATTTATTTTAAATTGAAAAAACCAAATTAAAAAAAGCTGTAATACGAGTATATAGTATATATATATGATATAATAAGTAGGGAATTTAAAAAATAATCACTGGCATCACTGAGTGGGGGACCTGGTGGGTAAACCTATCTCGAGTACGCTGAATCCAATGGTGCTAACCATCTTTTTAGTTTAGCGCTCGTTTAAAAAATAATTCAGATTGGAAATAGGGTTAAAATCACCTAAAACCCATACTTTTCCCCAGTTTTCTACTATTCATTCATTTCTATGTCAATTAAAAGAACATACTAGGGATGAACATGCGTCCTAAAAACATTTTTGAAAAAGAATTTGCAAAAAATTGAAAAAATAGCCCCAAAAAAATTGACGCGAAAAATCAAAATATCAAATTATATTTTTTTTCCCAAAAAGTTTTCTTAGGATGCATCTTCATCAATACATGTCTTTTCAGGCGATATATATTGACATAAAGGTTAATAAATGGTAGAAAGCTAGGAAAAGTTGTGATTTTTAGATAATTTTAACCGTATTTCCAATCTGAATTATTTTTGAAACACGTGCTAACCTAAAAAAAATTGTTAGCACCATTGGATTCAGCGTACTCGAATTAGGTTTACCCACCAGTCCCTAGCTTGTTACAAAAAAATTTCCGAATTCCAGAACAGTGTTATTAATAAACAAATAACATCAAAGTTAATCCGAAATAATTTTTAGTCAGGCTTCAGTTCAGTAATTTCAATTCTTTTTGAATGAAATATTTTTATTAATTAATGTGAGTTTCTAAAGAAGAGAAGAAAAATTAAACTTAGACTTTAAGCTAGGGGAAATACCGATACTTTTCTGTGCAGCCACGCACTTCATCAGCACCCTAGTCTATCTACTTGGGTAGAGATTCTTATTAACATCAGCTATTTAACTTAAATCTTCAATGAAACGGAATATGAGAAACGATTGTTGTGTATACAATTGATTTACCTTTGGTAAACACATTTATAAGTATCACTATTAATTTTCTGTTTTTCCATTTTTTTTCATTTTTCTATTTAGGTTAGCACGAAATTATATTACTCTACCTAAGTATGTTTAATTATTTTTGCTTTTCTTTTACGATCATCACATTAATTATTTTTACTTACTTAGTAGCTTTATGTTACTTTGTTGTTGCATTCTAAAGTTTTTATTTGGCTTTCCAGCATTCTGAAACTGTGATTGCCAAGTGAACAGTGATTGCCAAGTGAACATACTTTTTCACGTGCTCATGATTAGTTAAGTGAGACATTTGTAAATTTTAATTGAACTTTACTGATTTTTAATCAGAAATAATTTTTAGTCAGGCTTAAATTCAGTAATTTCAATTCTTATTGAAAGTTAGTTAGTAGTAAATATTTTGACAAAACATAGTTGAACGGAACAGCTAGCCACTAAACCTTCATCATCAGCGTTCTTCTGTGTTTCGTCCACTGTGTGTGATGTAGGGATGCCAATCGGGATCGATTTTAGGAAATTTTTAAAAATCCCGATCCCGGGATGTCGGGATTCTCGGGATTTTTGGGAGTTTTCGGGATCAACAATTTTTTGGTAAAATAAATAATTTTTTTTTTTAATAAATATTACTTAAATAAAAAATTTTATGCATTTTATAAGGTTTTATGTTGATAATATATCATTACACAATTGTCCTTAAAGTTAAAAATTTTCTAATACGAGTATGAAATAAAAATCAAAAGAATTTTTCTCATCTATTTTTAAGTTGATTAATCACATTTGATGTTAGAGAATTTATACTGAAAACCATAACTAAATATTAAAATTTGTTTTTGTTTTCAATATATGCACATTTTTCTATAATCATAACCAAAACAAACATACATACATATCTATGGACTTTTGAAAAACGGAACGCATTATTCGGTAAATATTTCTTACGTTTACGCCAACCCGACGACAAAAAGTTTGCACTTGCCATGCGTTGTATTCTACTTCAATTGTAAGTAGTAGTCAATAGTACTCAATTGTTACCGACAAGTAGATAATTGCTAATTTTTTTGTATAGCGTTGAGGAGTCAACATATAGATAGTTATAGACTGCAATTATGAATAAATTTCCGCAGGAAATTTCTCCATTTTCCAATTAGTTTGTTTATTTTTCCTTTTATTATTTCATATTATTTGCTACTGTTTGAGATTATTCATCGGGAAAAAATTCTTATGGAATTTTATTCATAATTGCTCTCATAATATAGAATAAGATGGCATAAATTTGTCAAACTTATGAAGTTTCCATATGTTATTTCCCTTCCAAAGCTCATATGCTTCTATTTGTTTTCAAAATAATTTTTAGGTGTATATTTTAGCACCTTTGATGAAAATAACCGTGAGAAATTAGTTAATTTATTTTGCTCTTGTTGTTATTTTGTAAGAAATGTGTCACGAATACTCATTAAATTTTTAAAACTACACGTATAAAATTGTATGGGACTCTTAAATATTTAAAAAAAAATAACATAAAATCAACGAAAATTTAAATTTATAAATTGTTTTTTATATAAAAATTGCTATGAAATCCCGAAAAAGAAATCCCGGGATTGAATGTTACAAATCCCGAAAATCCCGGGATTCGGGATTTCCCGTTTGGCATCCCTAGTGTGATGTCAGTTGATGGAATAAAATATATGAATTGTTTTGATTCATCTTAGTTCAATTTGGTAAAAGGTTTTTTGTTATGAAAGCTCAAATTTACCATCTCTAAATTTACAACAGTCTTACCATTGTCGTTTGTTCTTTACTAATGTTAGTAAATTTGCTTATTTTCTGTTCTACTTAAGACAAACTTGTTTGGTTTGTTACTATTAAGTATATTTTATTTTAGTTTTTGCCACAGGGCCATGACTACTAATTTTAGTTAATTTAATAATTATTGTTCGAGCTTCATTTTTTTCTATATTTTATGAATTGAACTGACTAAAGTTCGTATCGGCTTGTAAGCCAAATTACACGTGATAATTATTAATGAACAAATAACATCAAAGTTAGTTGTAAATATTCTGAAAACACCTAGTTGAACAGAACAACTAGCCGTTTTCGAACGCCACTAAACCTTCATCACCAGCAGTGTTGCCAAAATGTTGTAGGCATTTCCCACCATATAGCCCCTGAAAACCCACTAAAAACCGCTAGCTGAATAAAAATAAACGCTAATATAACCGCTGAATTTTTTATAACCAACATATGTCTTTTTTATGGTTTATTGATAAAAAAGAGAATAAGATAAATTTTATAAAATATGTATACATATTCATAGATATACATACATATGTATGTATGTATGTTGGAATTTCATATTTCCCCAATATTTGTAAGCAAAACTCAGCCTACTCTTTAAGTAGGTATTTTATTTCCTGCAGAGTTTCCATACACGAACATCGAACCAGGAAAAAGTAGAATCCAAGGGACTTTTCCATCTTATAATATTAATGTTTAATCTGAATCAGTATCTTTTCAATATTTTCTGCGATAGACCCCAATTATTCTACACGTGTAGTATAATATCTTGCCGTTTTGCTTGAAGTATTTGTAAAATATTGTTAAAATTTCCTGACTTTCTGACTATCTGAAATTAAAAAATAGTGTTAATAAAATAAACTCTGTGGCTCAATTCAAATTGGCTTGAAATTTAATTTCGAAGGAATATTTAATTAAAAAAGTCTAATCAAAAACAAATCAGAAAAAGTTATGTTTGAGACATTTTGGTTGATATTATATTTTTCTCATACTCACTGGTCCAATGACCCAGTTTTCGGTTTGTTTTCCGTTTGTTTAAAGATTTGTTTACTATTATTTTTAATACGAAAATAATGATATAATTTTAATCTATAATTAAATTTTATTCACTAAAAATAAATTTTTTTCACTTTTATACTCGTATATATATACATGTTTTTATTTTTAACCTCTTAACGTTTCACATTATACTACACTATACTATTTTTTATTTGCAAAAAAGTGACATTAGTTTCTTTTCTCTGTGCGTGCTTATATCAAAAAAAACTCTCCATAAATACCATGGTACGTGTCGCAGAGCTGCGTTAAAAATACTTTATTTTGATTCAATACCTTTATTTATAAGTTTCAGAAAAACGCTGAAAATCCGTCAACTAAGAAATTCTTCCGCTAAAATTCCCCGCTGGTGATTTTTTAAATAGACTTGCCGCTAATGACAACAAAATACAGTCATATATAGCGGGAATACCGCCGTTTTGGCAACACTGATCACCAGCGTTTTTCTGTGTTTGATCCACTGTGCGTGGTGTTAGTTATGTAGATATCTGCCTTATAAACGCAACTTTTTTGCAAATGCTATTTTTTAATTTCCACGGATTTTGGCAAACCCTTATATTATTGAATTAGTTGTTGTACACATTATTTAGGTTTTGACCTATACTATGCAATTAATTGCCACAATATTTTCAAAGAAAATATTGCCCAATTTTTCTGAAAGTGAAAAAGTAAACACCACTGAAATATGTTGCCACAAAACTCTCTTGATTCTCTCAAAAGCCTTTTGATATTATATACAATATAAAAAATTTCACAATTATATTGCAAGCGGGTGGGCCGCTTCAAGCAATATATTTTTTATATTTTACGATAGACGTTACTTACTGAATTAAAATTTTAACGATATTTGTAAAGTACATAATTACAAAATAAAAATATTTTTTGTAACTAAAATTTTATGTTTTATTATATTGGCAATATTTGGCGATATTCGACAAGTCATTTGGCGGGGAAGCTGAAAATAAATCTGACAAATCTGTGTAGTGCACAGTCCTCAAAACATTTTGTCGGTTCGCCTTTTGTTTGGTCAGTAGAAGTATGACGGTGTTAAACTTACTTAATTGTTGTAAATTCATCTAACCAAGCAAAGTTTTTGCTCATTAAACTTTCTTTTGTGCGAGTAGATGTGTAGAGAAAACTGATTCTTTGTGATAAACGAATTTGTAGCTAATTGAATTGCTGCGAAAATGCGAAAAATGCTTGCGAACGAAAATAAGTAACATCCTGGAACAGGCAGAAATGTTTCTTTTTTTTTAATGTATTGTAAACTTCACATACATATGTCGAATTGCATGACATGGCCACATTTGCCACACCATGCCTTGTCGTTCAAACATGTTCGGCATGACATTGGAACAGAATAGGTGTGTTTCATAACTCTATATTAGGATCCCGCGGGATCGTAATTTGTTCGGAAAGAGTTCCGTTACTGGAAAGATGGGTAAATGAGACATATCTTGTGAGCGTAACGTTCTTCTTCTTCTTGTAAGAAACAGCCCGCACTTTTTCTTTGTGATAATTTGGGCACACAGAAAGTAGATCTGCTGTTTGAAAAATAAACAACTAAGAAAAATTACATTTCCCTAAGAACTAAAAAAATTAATTAAAAAAATTTTTTTTTAAATAAATAAAAAATTTTTAAAATTTTTTTTATTGCTTAATAAACTAAGGGCCTTTTATATAACTTTCCTCTAGCTAAAGGCAGAATTTTGTATGCCCAATAAATGGTTTTATGTTATAAGACCTTAAATTATTATATTTTTATATATTTTAATTTTATAATTATTGATAATGGCTAAGAAAATATTATTGATAATAGTAAGAATAAAAAATTTAAGTTGTAATAATACAAGCAGAAAAAATCCTTCCTTTATCGGGCAGACAAAATCCTACCTTGCCTAACTAAGGGCAAGTTGTGAAATAGCCCTAAAGAGAACTTTCAAATAATCTTTTAAAAATAGTATTTCGTTTAAGTGTTTAGGATTTAGACTATTTTTTAGTTTTAATAAAACTTTACGTAGAAAACTCAACATATGTACTTCTTTTTTGTAGATTTGAATCGAACTTGTTCACTACTTAATTTTTGACACAAGCCTATGATTAAACTCATGCAATTTAAATCGGTTTGATCATTCATTGGGTTGTAGCAAAAATTAACTTGTGAACGAGCTCGACCCAAGTCTACTTTTTTGTATGAAATTCATTCTAACAACGCAAACCTTTTGTAAATGAGAACGATTATTTGTTTAATCGGTTAGTCGGTTATTTTACCGAAATTAACCTTTAACTTAATAGGTGAAATTTTTTGACATATGTACTTTGAGACGTGGTAGTAAATTTTACCCCTTAAAATTTAAAGTTTTTAATAAAAAACCATTTTATTTAGATATTTTTTTTTTAATATAAGAGGCAGCGCTCTTCTTTCATAAACAAATAACCATTAAATAAAAAATGTTTTATAAAGTGCAAGCAAATTTAATTTTTTTTAATCCAAAAATAGCACTTCCTGAATTGAATGAAATGACATGAATTTAAAATTTTTCCAAAACTTAAATGCACTTTTTTCATAGCCAAAGGTTTAGTAAAAGTTTAGTAAAATAATAAAGGCTACAGTAGGAAAATATAGTTGTAAGAACTGCGGGACAAACTGTTACTGGATGCGTAGTTTTTCGTTTTAGCCTTTATATATACATTTTCAGGACATATGCGACAGCGCATAGAGAAAGGGACCTAAGGGTAAAAAAATCAATATTCACTTTTTTTGATGTGGACAACATCTGAGCATCGAATGAGACCGATCCCATGCCCCAAAAGTGTTCCCTCTCAGAGATATCCGCGTTTTTTCAGTGATGGTATACCAAAGATACACGTATTTAAATCTTTAAAATGGCTCTCCTGAACAAAACCGGTTTTTACCCTTAGGTCCCTTTCTATTTTGTGCGTCACATATATTTTTATTTTAGGGCGAATCTTTCGATTTAGCTGACTTCGATATAACATTAACCCTTAACTGTGGACATGGTTACTTAAACTTTTTTTAAAAGAATTGTGTTATTGCTCAACCACTGAGTTTTTTTTATTTCGATATTATTTACGTAGCCTATAGAAACAGATTTTCTTTAAAATATTTCTTAAAAATAGAAAAATATTTTTTTTTCAAAAATTACGTAAATACATATATAAGTGTGGTAATTTTTACCACATGGAATATATATTTCGGCTTAGGGTCTAACAACAACCGCCAAAATGCATCTGAGTGTGAAGGACAACGATATAGGAAGATACTAAAAGGGCTAAGCTACTAGAGCTCAATTGATAAAGTAGTTTAGAAAATAATGAAGTCAAGGTAAAACTTGCCACCACCTAAGCAATTAAAGTTTAACAGAAAGTTGCAAATAATCGATTCACCGATTCACAGTGTGTACACACATAGAGTCTGAATGTTTGCAGTGCTGTGCGATTTCTCGTTGCGGGAGAGAAAAATAAACATAATACAACCTAAGACGGCGACGGCAATTATTGTCATTGTTTGTTTGCATTTTTGTTAATTTTTTTGTGCATACATTTTTATAAAATTTTCCACAAAATTTACTGCTTGTAACTAAAAACAAAAAATTATTAACATTTTATACATTCGCAGATATATTTGATTGATTACACAGTTTAACACGATTTTTAAGGTCGGTACTTTGATAAAAAAATTTCGTGCATATGATACTGAGCTCCAATGCCTATAGATTCCTTTTTTTTGAATTGGCTCTGTATCTCGAGATTTTCCGTTATTAAGAAAAGAGAGGATGCTGCATCACATAATTTGCATTTACTTGAGAACCAGTTCTTTGAACAAATAAAACAATACACAGAAGGCTAGAAAACAAATTGACCTTTAAATTACGTCGGTATTAATTTTTCAACAGTCTTATAGTTTTGGAGATATTCCGAAAATTTTATACAAAAAAAAATACATTTTTGGAAAAATATTGAGAAAATCATTTTTTAAGAAACTCATTAAAATTAAAAAATTAAAAAGCGATTTTCTTAATTTTTTTAAAAAAATTTATTTTTTTGTATAAAACTTTCCGAATATCTCCGAAACTATTAGACTGTTAAAAAATTAATACGGATGTTATTTAAAGGTCAATCTGTTTTCTAGCCTTCTGTGTATTTTTTATTTAATCAAAGAACAGGTTCTCAAGTAAATGCAAATTATGTGATGCAGCATCCTCTTTTTTCTTAATAACGGAAAATCTCGAGATACAGAGCCAATTCAAAAAAACTGATTTAGAGGGATTAATAGACAGTACTTAGTGTATACAAATTGACTACGAAACCTTTGACGTTACACAATAAATTTCATTTTGTCGACCTGTGTTATTATTAAACTTTTAACCTACCGTCTACACCTGATATATTTTTATCATGACAAATGTCAAACTCCATATAAAAAATAGCTAACATAAAAAATTTTTTTTTCAATATAAAGTTTGACTTTTGTTGTGATAGAAAAATGTATGTATATCAGGTGTAGACTCAGGGTTATATTTTATGACAAACATTTTTGAACTTCAAAATCATGTTTTTGTTTACAATAATGTTGTGCACATCACCAGTTATTCAAAAACTATGGCAACATCAGAGAGAGAGAAAGAGTGCCAAAAATTTAGAGATTAAGAAAGTCCGCAGTAAAAATAAAATTGATTTTAATATGATATCGTTCCGAACTTCAGGTTTTGTACTTCAAAATCGTATGAACTATAAATTATCGTTACATTGTGTTCAGACTCATAAAAATTTGACTTAATATATGCATAGATTCTAATATATAACAGAATTTTAATTTATATAATTTTTAATTAATTTTTTCTTGTTTATCCTAGGCTTTCGATCTCTTTTAAAGAACGTGAATGGGGAATTTCGTGCAAATGAATTAACTGTGCTTATGGGTACCTCAGGAAGTGGTAAAACAACACTCATCAATGTACTGGCGGGATATCGGTATGCAAATAAATATAACGAATAAGAATGCTACATATGTGTGTCACTGTTGGGATTTGTGGTACAATTGTACCAAATTTGGTACAATTACATTTGCATTGGTACGCTGGTACACTTTATACTTCGGTGGTACAATTTGAAAAAATTTGTGCTTTACATTACAGTAATAATAATTTGCCTAAAGCCGAGATTCCACTATCGGCACAATGTACCGATTTTAATATAGACTTATTTCACAATTAATTGAGAAATAAAGCTGTTTTGGTTTATTACTTACGACTTTCTTGCGGTAAGCCGACGAAAATCGGTACATTGAGCCGATAGTGGTATCCCGGCTTAACAATGATCATAAGTACCGAAATTTGCAACATGATAGTTAATGCTAATATTTTTCATTTGTTTTGGTGGCAATTGTCCCAGTTCTTTATGGTAGGTACAGACGGTCGCACAATGTGTAGTCTTGTTTATAGTTGAGTTCGAAATTGCATTCGAAGTTTCTCAAAATGATTTTATGTTTATAGGTCGCATTGTATGTTGCAGTGGCTGTGTAAAAGAATGCAGCATATAACATAAACGTGTTGCGGAAACACTTTGCAAAGTGTGTACCTACTAATAGTTAATTTCTTTATTTTTTTGTCATGAATTCTTATTTTGTGTATGCTTAGTTAGCTACATTTTGGTACAATTGCAGTTAATTTGGTACAATTTTACAATTTTAATGGTACAATTTAAGAATAGCAATATCCCAACACTGATGTGTATATGTATATTCGGCTATGCCGAATCTTGTATACAACATAGATATGTACATATAGCTTCTTTATTGTAACATAGTTTTATCTCACAAAATTAATTTTTTTATTTAATAGCCCACCCTGCTAAAAAAAATTATATATGGTCCATATATTTTTAATATATGAATGTATATAACTATATATGAATATGTATGAATTCATGTATGGAAATACATATATGGGATTATACATGGCAAAACTATTATAAATGAACTAATATATGGACTAATATATGAAATGTATTATAACATATGAGCTCATATATGAAAATTTAATTATGAAGCTCTTCATATGTGGATCCATATATAAATATAAGATTTTATATATGGAGCCATATAAGAATGTATGCATACATGATATCTCACATCAGATTGTTTTTGCAATCAAAAAAGCTTGGAATTTTATCACTGCTGAATTGGAAATCCATTAGAAAATACATACGATATGCAAAGTTTATATGCGTATGTACCCTCAACGTTTAAAAAAGAAAAATTTTTTGTTACAAAAAAACCATTCTTGTATGATTTTATACATTGTGGACCCATTTAATATATCAAATAATCAAAAGGATAATCCAGTCATTAATTTCATACAAAATAACAAAATTCTCTAGATAAGAAACAAAGTTCATATTACTGTATTGAAAACTACTGTTAGACGGATTATTTTTTCTTTTATAATTAATTGCATTAGTATTCAATCTGATTTCTTAAGCTAAATGTTATGTACGAATATTATTTATGTGTTTTTTAAATAATTTATTCACCTTTTGATGAATGAAATGACTTTTAGTTCGTTTTGAATTATTTGCAAAACAAATGTTTCATTAAATACAACCTCTCTCTCAAGTCTAAACAAATTTAATTTATTGCACAGCAGTGGGCTTTTGTGAATCAAGAGTGTATGAATATGAACTTTGCATACTATGGAGGGAATTTACACATACATGTATGAAACTGTGTGAATATATATAATCATATATGCCCATATACCCTCATTTTTCATATTTTTGTAGCTGGGCAGCTAAAAAAAATATGTATGGTGCATATATTTTTAATATATGAATGTATATAAATATTTATGAATAAATGTATGTATGTACATATATGAATTCATGTATGGAAATGTATAGGATTATGAATGAATGAATGAAATAAGTCTAGCGGGAAGCACAGGACACTGCGACCAAAGTAGATCTATTGTATACCCTGCCAGGTGCTATGGTTTGTATATAGAGTTGTGTAAAGTATTTTTACCGCTGCTAAGCCGCAGCCAGTATTTCAACGCCAACGCCACCGGTAATATTCTCACAAGAAGCAAGCGTCCGGTTTTTGTATAAATTTTATAAACCCAGCTAAAAAAATATGTATGGAGCATATATGATATCCCATATATGGTTTGGATCCGAAAAATGAGGGTATATGGGCATATATGATAATATATATTCATACATTTTCATGCATGTATGTGTAAATTCCCTCCACAGTATGCAAAGTTCATATTTATACACTCTTGATTCACAAAAGCGCACTGCTGTGCAATAAATTAAATTACTAAAATTAAATTTTTTTAGACTTGAAAGAGAGGTATTTAATGAAACATTTGCTTGGACAAATAATTCAAAACGAACTAAAAGTCATTTCATTCATCAAAAGGTGAATCAATTATTTAAAAAACACATAAATCATATTCGTACATAACATTTAGCTTAAGAAATCAGATTAAAAACTAATGCAGTTAATTATAAAAGAAAAAATAATCCGCCTCACAATAGTTTTCAATACAGTAATATGAACTTTGTTTCTTATCTAGAGAATTTTGTTATTTTCTATAAAATTAATGACTGGATTATCCTTTTGATTATTTGATATATTAAATGGGGCCACAATGTATAAAATCATACAAGAATGGTTTTTTGTAACAAAAAGTTCTTCTTTTTGAAACGTTGGGGGTACATACGCATATAAACTTTGCATATCGTATGTATTTTCTAATGGATTTCCAATTCAGCAGTGATAGAATTCCAAGCTTTTTTGATTGCAAAAACGATCTTATGTGAGATATCATGTATGCATACATTCTTATATGGCTCCATATATAAAATCTTATATTTATATATGGATCCACATATGAAGAACTTCATAATTACATTTTCATATATGAGCTCATATGTTATAATACATTTCATATATTAGTCCATATATTAGTTCATATATAATAGTTTTGCCATGTATAATCCCATATATTTCCATACATGAATTCATACATATTCATATATAGTTATATACATTCATATATTAAAAATATATGGACCATATATAATTTTTTTAGCTGGGAAACTTTATAAAAGCTTTATGTGAATTGAATTTTTACTATATTAGAAATAATTTTTGACCAACTTTAGCAAAATTTTAATTTCAGCACAGGCAGTTTTTGTGGCGGCTCTGCAGATTATTTAAAAAACACAAAACACACATTCGTACACAACATATAATTTATGAAATGAGATTAAAAACTAATGCAATTATAAAATAAAATATAAACCGTTTTTATACCAACACTAGTTGTAGATATTTTTTTTTGGCAGTTATATAAATTTTGTTTCTTAAATATATCTGAGAATTACGTTATTTTTTATAAAATTAATGACTGAATTATCTTTTTGATTATTTGATTTATAAATTATAATGGCGGCACAATATATAAAATCATTCAATAATAATAGTTTTTTATTACAAGAGTTTTTTTTAATGTTGAGGCTATAAGAACACTTATATATACACTTTGTATATACATTATATACATATATCTATTATATATATAATACATCTTGTTTCTATATATGAACACACATATGAAGAGATTCATAATTATATTTCCATATATGATCTCATATATTATAATACATTTAAAATATTCGTCCATATATCAATTCATATATGTATAATACTCTTCTCAAAATATAATCTTATACATTTCCATACATGAATTCGTATAGATTCTTATATATTTATATACATTCATACATTAAAAATATATGGACCATAAATAATTTTTTTAGCTGGGCCATGTATAAACCTTTCTTGTTCGATTTTATATATGGTGGTCCTGTTTAATAAATCAAATATTCAAACGAATGATTTAATTAATTTTATAGAAAATAACGGAATCCTCCAGATATTTTTAAGAAAAAAAGTTTATATTACTGCAAAAATTACATTGAAAAATAGTGTTGGGGTAAAAACGTGTTAATTTTTTCTTTTAAAATTGCATTAGTTTTTATTCTGATTTATTAACTGCCTGTTCCAGGATGTCACTCACTTTCGTTCGCAAGCATTTTAAACAAAAAAACAGCTGTTTTGCGTTCCACTAAAAGCCTTTAGCACGACAAGTCGAAAGAAAATGAATGCGAACGATAACGTAAGCATTTCAATACAAATTTGTGCCCCAATAAAATTTTTTCCAGTCATTTGTACGAAATCAAATGCCAAAAGCAGGCACTTGTATTTTTATTGTCGACTGAGACAAAATTAATTAAATTATTATTTTTACAGATGTAAATAAAATATTTTGCTTTGCTAATGAGCAAATATAATACCGGCTTCGATGGCAAACTATAGGTCTTATGTATAAAAAAACGGTCATCGGCATAAATTACGCTGGGCCTTAATAGTGGGTTAAAACATTATGCGCCGATTAATATCAAATTGTATGGAGGAACTCGTTAGCACCTAGAGCAATGTCGTCACTTATTTTGCGCCAGTTTTTTCTTATACATCGGGCCGTATTTATTTATCTAAGCAGTTGTTCCACATACATAGAGGTGAAAGTTCTTAAGCCATCCGGCTATGCAGAAAACTATTCTAAGCGGAGCTGGTATTCGGTATATTATTCATACATAAATGCAAAAAAAATTTATGTATATATGTATGTACATATGTATGTGTATTTACATATGTCCATACCTAGAGAAGAGAGTCCTTAGGATCGGACGAAGGCCAGCTATATAAAAGATAAACTTCTACTCTACGAAGTCGGCGTTGCGCATACATAGATACATATGTACATAGAGACATATGTACATACATATTTATGTATGCACAGAAGAAAATTATTGCACCTGTCCAAAGGCCGGCAAAAACACTTTTCCTGGGTCTGTTGGTATTTTTAGAAGACCTAAAGATAATGACAATCACCCAAATGACAATGATTTAAATAAATGGGCCGTTGGTCATTTTTCCATTTGGGTGATTGATTCTTCACAAAATTTTACATAGCTTGTGGTTTTTTCTGTCTTTATTTTGCTTAAATAAAAACCCTTGAGTAGTTCTGAAAATTTTTTATCATTAACAAAAATTGTTTTGTTAAGTTTCTTTATTTTAATTTATTTTTGAGTGCCACTTGTTGCAGGTTAAATTAAAACAGAGTTTTATTTTTTAAAGCACAATTTACACATTTGAACGATTTTTTATTCCCATTTGACGATGAATGTGTTAAATTGTTGATGTGGCAATATGGATATTTGACAACGGGTACACGGCTTACGTTAGAAACGTAAAGCCAATCGAACGATAAGTCGAAAGATAGTGGAACACTTTTATAGAACAAAATGAGTGACTTACTTTCGTTCTCTTAAGTTTTCTTTCAACATCGTGGGGCAGGCAGTAAATTAAATTCTGTGTACGAATATGAGTTTTGTGTTCATCGATAATGATTCATCGTTTCGTCACGATTACGACAACTATGATAAGGCTGAACATGTCGAAAAATTAAAACAAATATACACACAAATCTAATCAAACTTAATTAGTTCCGTCTCATTATCAAATTTTTACATGTACGTACCGATGGTTTAATTTTCGATTTCGAAAAAATTGAGATACGCCCTCTTTACCCGTCTGCCAAGAAGTGTTATGTTTTTCGCGCGTTTATTGTATACATATATGTTTGTAAATTTCTTTATTATCACTTTTCGTGCTGAATTTACGTATAGGCCGTGAAGCCCAGGCCTAGGATGGCATGGTTATAGGTGTGACAAAGTTTTAACCCCCTTTCCCCTCCCCGCAAAAATAAACATTTTAAATTGTTTGAAATTGATAATTTGACAAGAACTTCGCTGTACGTTTATTGTTGTTATCGCAAGGCAATTTTCCGTTTTTTTAATAGCTTTTCGTATTACTTGTTGATTAACACCGATATTCGGAAGCAGGTCACTCAGGAGTACAGGAAGTGGACGCAGTACATAGCGTAATTGATCGTCATTTAAAGCACATTTAATATTATAGTCCTCTGTCATTATTAAACAATTTGAAAAATATGAATTACCCCAAAGTGAAATTGAAACTTAAGGTATGGTCACACTTGTCAAACATTTGCCCAAAAAAGCGTAACCAACAAACTCTAATGAAAAAAGTTTTTATCCAGACACTTGTTCATCAAAGTAAACAGATTCGAACACAACTAATAGTAAAAGTCATAGAATCCAACATTATTGTCTACTCTTTAACTTGACAAACTTTACGCTTTTTTGGGCAAATGTTTTACAAAGTGTAACCGTAGCTTTAGGCTGAGTTTACATCTGGTATTTCTTTCGTGACATGTGCAAATGAAAGCGTAACCACTAACTGCTAATGAAAAACTGTTTGATTCAGACACGTATTTATTGATTTAAACTGTTTCCAATCATATTGTATTCTATAAAATTGTCTATTAGTTATTTATGAAACTTAATAAATACATGTCTGAATCAAACAGTTTGTCATTAGTAATTAGTGGTAACACTTTTTTTACGCTTGTGTTCCACATGTCACATAGATGTAAACCCGGCCTTATTCAATTAACTGGAGATGATATATACAACTTCAACGCAGAAAGCTTGGGATTAAATCTTACGAGTGTTAAGTACAAATCCGTGAAAGGAATTAAGTACACTCATGATAAAAAAAATATCCAGTACAAAACAGAGCATGGCACGTTGGCAGAAACAATATTTGTGCCAGTCTTCAAACCTTTTTCTGTTAATGATAATAGTAAATGATATTAAATCTATGGTGGATTTCATGCCTGCTGAAGACGTTGAATTTTATAAGGCTTTATTAATAACAAAAATT
This sequence comes from Tachina fera, assembly GCA_905220375.1. NCBI lineage: Eukaryota > Metazoa > Arthropoda > Insecta > Diptera > Tachinidae > Tachina > Tachina fera. The sequence continues at coordinate 67,473,753 of LR999967.1, forward strand.
AAAAATGTTAAAAACCCCCGATATATCGAGAAAAGATATGATCCTCACAAAAACATAAATGTGAAAAAAGGCCAAGCTCCTTTGAAAAAATTTCGGTCATCAAAAGTAGTGAGATAAAAATTTTGTCAAAGTTCGTGTTTGGTACAATACCTATCACTGCAACATGGTATAAATTATATCAATTTGTAATCGTAAGGGTGTCAGATAATTTCTAGGTAATTTGCTTACTTGACAACATTTTTCCCGATATAAAGGAATGAAAAAATATACATTATTTTCTCCTTTTTTAAAAGAGTAAAAATATTGCCAGGTTAGCAAATTATCTAGAAACTATATAACACCCTTACGATTATAAATTTATGTAATGTATACCAAATTGCAGTGATAGGTACTGTACCAAGCACGAACTTGGTCAAAATTTTTATCTCACTACTTTTGATGACCGAAATTTTGGAAAGGAACTTGGCCTTTTTTCACATTTATGTTTTTGTGAGGATCTGACTACTTTTTGGAAGGTTTTCTTAATAAAGCTTTTTAAACTTTAAATTTCTAGTCTGTTATAGTTCTATTCATAATGTCTGCGCCAGTTCAAAAGGGCAGAGTTACATAAAATAATGGGCTAAAGGGTAATATTTGCACCATTGTGTCATAATAAGGACCGAGTAATTTGATTAATTTTTCAAGAGTCATCTGAGTAGAAATATGTAAAATATAGTGCAAATTTTAGTGTAGTAAAGACGAGGTACTTTAGAAAACGCAAAATTAAATGCTAGCATGAGTGAAATCTGCATGCAAAGTTTCAATACAGTAGCTTGAGTTTTAAATTTATCTAGTTGGTCACTTACCTAAGCCTATTTTTTTTGCATAATTTCAGTTCTCTATCGTATAGTATTTCGATAAAAATTCTGTAAACGAGGCCCTACTTCCCTAATTTAACAATCGGTGCTTTCAAATTTTTCCTGTTTGTAAATCCCTTAACTTTAATTCTTAATTTTGAGCTTAAAGTACGTGTCCATTTCCCCAATTGAAACTTCCAGGATTTTAAATCTTTCTTGGTGATCTCTAATTTAGATTTATTTAAGTATTGAATTTAAGCACTCTACACTCAAAAAAAAAATTAACTAAAACTTTGGAAAATTTTCTAAATTTGAATAAAAAAAGTTGTCGTATGGCGCCAAAGCTGTTTTTTACTTGAAACCAGTAAAATATTTATTAAATTTCTAGTTCATTAATGAACTAGTTTATAGTAATTATATTTTCATATTTAAGTAAAATTTTCCTAAAATTAAGTAAAATTTTCCAATAAAATTCGGAGATTTGCAAAAAAATTTTTTCGTCTGTGATTTAAAATTTAGTAAGTTTTCCATTTTTAGGGTTCCGTACACCAAAAGTGAAAAGGACCCTATTGTTTTCGCTACGTTGTCCGTCTGTCCATTAGTCCTTAACACGCTATTTCCTCAGGAACTGTAAGAGCTACGGAGCTGAAATTTGGACAGAGGATGTACAACCTTGGCCGCTACAACAACAAGTACATGAGAATTTAAAATTTAAGGGTGCTCTAAAACGAGCGACGAAAAATGTTAAAGTCCCATGTAATATTCCTTCAATTGTATGTACATATGTATATTGACACTTGAAATTTGTAAAATTTGTGTATTTTTATATAAAACACAACAATTAACACTAAAATTTAAAAAAATTTAAATTAAAGGGTGGTCCATCAGTTAATGCAATTTTGACTATGTAATTTTGACAACTTGCTATATCTTGGAAATTGTAAGAGGTAAGCTCTTGGAATTTTCAAAAACGGAAAAAAATCGCTAAAAATTTAAAAAAACGCCAAAACAAAAAACATCGCCAAAATTAAAAAAAAAGTTTCTTACACTAAAATAAGTCGCAAAATTCGAAAAAATCGTATAAATAAAAAAAATCGCCAAAATTAAAAAAACGCCAAAAACCGAAAAAGTCGCTAAAACGCGTAATAAAATGAAAAAAATCGCCAAATTGAAAAAACGCCAAAATGAGAAAAAAGTGTCAAAACTAAAAAATCACCGAAATGAAAAGAGTCCCCAAAATGAAGAAACACCAAAAACGGAAAGTCGCCAAAATTAAAAAAAATCGCCCCAACGAAAAAAATCGCCAAGAAATAAAAAATCGTCAAAAACCGAAAAAAATCGCCAATTCGAGAAAAAAATGTCAAAACTAAAAATATTGCCAAAATGGAAAAAAATTCAAAAAAGTCGCCTATATGAAAAAAATCGCCAAAATAGAAAAAACGGCAAAATAAATATAATCGCCAAAATTAAAATAAACTAAAACGATAAAAGATGCTAAACCTATATTTTATATAGGCTAAAGTTCGTATTGAATTACATATCTCGTGTCCGTACGGAACCCTTCGTGCGCGGGTCAAAGTCGCACTGCTCTGAATATTTTTATTCATACATTACGTTCTTTTATAGCGTTGCTTCGGGCTTCAAAGTTCATAAGATTCCATTACAAAAATGCTTAATTTAAATTAAATAAAACTCTAATAGTTTTTTATATATTTAAATATTTCTCACTTTAATACGTTGCGCTTGAATTGTAAAGATCTGTCAATAGTACACAATTGTTATCGACAACAAGTATAGAAGTGCCAATTTTATTGTATAGGGTTGAGGAAAGTCGACATATAGATAGTTATAATACAGAATAAGAACCAATGAATTTCTCAATAGTATGAATTTTCCAAATGTTGTTTTTCTTCCACAGATCATATACTTTCTTTTTTTTCAAAATAATTCTAAGTTGTATATTGTAGCACCTTTGATGAAAATAACCGTAATAAGTACTACTTTATTTAATTTATTTTGCTCATGTAGTAAATTGTTAAAAGTATGATTATAAAATTGTATGGGACTCTTAAATATTATGCAGGTTTTTTATATGAAAATTACTAAAAAATTCCGAAAAAGAAATTAATTTTAGAAGTCCCGGGATTTCGGAATCCGAGATTTCCCGTTATGTACAGACGATTGTCAGATCTTCAATATTGTCAGATCTGGCAATCGAAAATTGCCAGCAGAGGGAATAGTGCCAGTTCACATGGTTGCCAGAAAATGTTACAATTTATAGCCAGACGCTTGTATGACAATAAATCCATCTACAAAATCGTCAGCCGAAAAATTGTCAGTTCGCACGGGTTTCATATGCAACAATGGTCAAATATGCTACTATGCGTTACCAGACTCAAGGCATTTGTTAGAAATTGTTAAATTTGTTGTGTTATGTGAAAAAAGTGAAATTATAAATTATTATTGACCATAAAAAGCAATGATTTTGTCTGATGATGATTTTTGATTTATATTTTATATATATATATGTATATATATATATATATATATACATATATATATATATATATATATATATATTTTTTTTTTTTTGTAATCAAGCATTGCGCACATTGCGCAGTGTTGCCCATAGAAAGAATCCTCTTACTATAACGCGATTGTTAGATGCATGAACCCCGCACATCTGACAATATTTAAATGTCTAACAAATATCTGGTAATAATTTTACAATGTGTTCACACGTTTGTAAGATGTCTGACAGTTTGTTGGCAGCTGCTAGTCTTGCAATGGACTGACAATGCTTTTTCTGCCAACGACGTCTGACAAAAATTGCTAGTTCACACAGTTGTAAAAAATTTTGAGCACATTTTATTGGCAATATTATAAGATCTGACACTCGTCTATACATAGCTTAAGATGTACATATCGCTCATACAAATATCTTGTTTACTCAGCTTCTTCATTAGGTTGTGTAAATTGAAAACTTTCAACTCGTTTTCTAGCTAACGATTTTTTTGAGTTATGACGTTCTTTGAGTAAATGAATGATATATATATCTAGGACTCGTTACTAGAGATACAGATGATGCGCAAAAAATAACCGCGTTGTTTAATAATCGAACTTTTTATTATATATTTTGAAATTAAAAAGAAACGTCGTAGAAGCTTATGATTAAAAATTGTAATATTTTTTTAATACTCGTACGTGCTAAGTTACTGGTAAACATTTTATCACTATACTGTATATGTATGTACATGTATGTATACGTATACTTGTTTACAAAATTATTCGTAAACAAAATAATTTAATGACAGATTATGTTACACAAAACGATTCATATTTGTATGCAAAAGTGGTTCCCTCCTTTTTCCTCATGCATTAAACCCATTCACCGCAGCAAGCTACCGACTACAAAGTGTCTAGATGTTTATATGAGAATGATTCTTTTGAAGACTGCAAGGCAACAGGGCGACTGGTTGTTGTCTATGCTGATTTTGTCGTCGTAGTAGAATCAAACTATTTTTGAGGGCTACGAAAGGAAAACTGTGTTGACAATATAGCAAAATATGTAAATAAAAACTCATGGTTAAAAACATTTTTTATTGCAAAATAAAAAATAAAGTACAAACATTTCATGCGAATTATAAAATTAATTATACTTACGATAAAGCGAAAAGTTGCAAAATTAAATAAAATCCATAATATTGATTAAGGATTCCTAACACTGTAAATAATGCAAAAAATTCGCGCAAATGACGAAAATTCGTAAAACGTTACTATCAGCGGATGATAACAAAGTTTAATATTGTTAAAATATCTTCAAATCAGTTAAGAACTTAAAAGAAATCACGCAAAAAACTGCTTTTATTACAAACTTTGCAAAAAATCGCAAAAATTTACAAATGGTTTTAAGCAAACCATAATATTGATTAAAAGTCAGTAAAACTTTAAGGAATGCAAAAAAAAAATTCAGCCAAAAACGCGAAAATTAAAAAAATTTGCAAAAACTTATTAACAGCGGGATGATAACAAAGTCTAATATTGTTTAAAAATATACAAAAGTGCCAGAAGGCTGAAAATATTCGAAGGACGCTTTTAACGCGAAGTTAGTAAAAATTTGCGAAAAGTTGCGAAATCGGAAGCAAGCCCTAAAATTTATCAGAAATCGCGAAAGCCATTATAAAAAGTTTGGAAAAAACGCGGAAAAATTGCTAAATGTATTGAAGAAATTACTAAACCTGTAAATAGTAAAATTCGCAAAAAAAAACACTTACAAAATATACTGATTTGTTTTAATATTTTCGAATAAACTATTTTATTTTTATAAATTATTTATTTGAAAGCGGTACCACTGGAATATACCAATATGTAGCTAGCTACGAGGCGACAAATGCTGCCAGCAGAATTTGAAGTCGTGTGTTCGTGTAGCCTGCTGCGGTGAAGGGGTTTAATGCTTAAAAGTTAAAAATTAATATTTTTGTAGGAAATGGTCAAAATTTGGAAAATAATTTTTATCACTTTTATAATTCCAGTAATAATTTACACATTGTATATTTTAGTTAAACAATATAAAATCTTTCATTTAATTTTGTAAAAATGTTCAATTGTTCATTTCATTAAATATAATAATATTATATATATAGCATAATGCTTCATACCCTACAGGAAGGCTACCAGTCATTTTACTAGTAGCGACGACCACAACTTCGGTTACAGTCCCCAGTTAGTTTATTAGGGGCTTGGTGAAAAAATGACCAAAAAAATTTGTTTACGTGTGATTTTTTCTCTCTCTAACTTATTAATTTCACTTAATTAAAACACATATATATGAACTGCTTACTCTGCTACTTTTTTGCCAGTCACAGATTACATAAGCATTGGTAAACTATTACTAGTAAATGGTTACAAGACAACTGGTCAATTTTTACTTAGAAACTGGTAAAATGTAACTTTTAAATAAATAAACATAATGTTTATGTTAATTTGTTTTTTATTATAAGAATATATAAAATAAGTAATATGTATACATATATATAAAATATAAAATATCGTAGGAGGCACCACTCCAGCCTTCTTCACTCTTTTCTCCAGCTCCAACACACCTTGCTTTTTGTAAATAACCAAATTTTTAAAAAGAAATACATAAATGTATAAATTAAATTAAACTTTTCAATACTGTTTATTGTTGTCACTTAACTTTTTTAGCACTTCTATAAATTTTATTTCACAGACCGAACGAATTGTATATTTTACAATAAAACGCGATGTCTTAAAAGTTTTTGCATATGTACAATGTACATTAGATTTTTCACTCTAACATACAAGTTAGAGAGGAGCAACTATAATTAATGAATGTGTCGGTCATCTCTACCAGTCAAATGACCAATCAATTGACTGGCACTCTTAAATTCAATGGAAAATTATTGCAAATGTGTTAGTGAACAAATTTCATTTGTGTTAGTTTCGGTCATTCATTTCTTGTAGGGTAATTACTTCAATAAATATTTAAATGAAATATTCCATAAAAAGTTTCTGTCATGATACTAATGCAGAAGGCTACATGGCCGCACGACTACAAAGTGGGGCTGGCAGCAAATGTTGCCTGGTAGATAGCTACTTAATTATTTTGGAAACAGCAGCAGCACCATAAATATACATATATTTCAGTGGTGCCGCTTTCAAATATTTTACATTTATTAAAATAAAATAGTTTATCCAAAAATATAAAAATAAATCATTTTATAGGCCCTATTATGAATTACAACTAAATTGATAGTTAAGTTGTAGTTGTAAAATTTGTATTATGGATTAAAACTTTTTCACCATGAGACAACTCCTTTTTATCAGTTGTATTTTTGTCTTTATTTCGAGTGTTGTAATAGCTTTGTTTCATTAATCCAGACTCCAGCCAATCCCATTTGTCAACCAATATTGTTGCCACCTGCATAAAACATGAAATCTAAAAAAAATACAAGGCCAAAACTATAACTATTTAAAATGTGTTGTGATGGCAACTATGGTTTCCAAAAACATGGCATATATGAAAACCTTTTTTTTTCGAGCATTGTTTCGAATACAACTAAAATTTAGTTGTAATTCATAATGCCAAAAACAGTTAAGTTGTCTTAAGGTTAACTTGTTGCAATTTCAACTAAACTCAGTTGAGTTGTAAACCGTAATAAGGGCATTTTTTTGCGAATTTTATTATTTATGTGCTTAGAAATTAATTCAATACGCTTAGCAAGTTTTCGCTCACTTTTAAATTTTTCGCTTTTTATCCAAACTATTTATATTTTAATGGCTTTCGCGATTTTCTCGGTTTTTTGCAAAGTTCGCAATAAAAACGACCTTTTGCATATTTTCAGTTTCTTAAGAGTTTTGCCAATTTTTAAACAATATTAGACCTTGTTCTCATCCCGCTGTTAATAAGTTTTTGCGAGTTTCCGCCATTTTCGTAATTTCTAGCAACTGTTTTGCATTCCTTACAGTTTTTTTTTGGCAATTTTTAATCAATATTATGACTTGTTTGGAATATTGCAACTTCTCGCGGTTTTTTGCAAAGTTCGCGATAAAAGCGACTTCTTGCGTGTCTTTTAGCTTCCTTAAAGTTTTTAAAACATTATTAAACTTTGTTATCATACCGCTGTTAGAAATTTTTTTCCAAATTTTTGCAATTTTCCTGAAGTTTTTGAATTCTTAACAGTTTTATCGATTCTTAATCAATATTATTGCTGTTTTAAAATTTTTAAATTTTTCGCTTTGCAAAAATATAATTACTTTTGCAAAGAACATTAAAATTTTGTAACTTAATTTTTTATTTTGCAATAAAAAATATTTCTTGGCAATAATTTGCTTAACTTATTTTGCTATGTTGTCAACACTGTTTTTGGCTTGCAGCCATACAAAATAGAAATTAGTCTAATTTGACTACAACGACAAATGTAGCACGGACAACAACCTGTAGCCTGTTGCCTCGTTTCTTTGCCAATTTCTGGCCGGTAGTTTGCTGTGGTAAATGTGGTGAATGCTTAACACTCGTATTGATTAAAAAAACTTTTTATGCCTAAACTCAAAATCCTTGTGACATCCATGAATTTCCATTCAAATATCGTATACGTCAATAATTCAACTTATACATACATATGTACGTACATTCGGATTGGTCGATTTTGCAACCGATATTGCGCCATAGATTTTCTGATAGTTTTTGGCATGAGGGAAAAAAGTTCCACTACGGCATATCAAAAAAATCATTTTCGACGAGCCAGAATTAAAATTTTTTTATTTTGTGACGGACAATGTAGCGAAAATAATAGATTTCCTCCGTTTCAACTTTGGTGTACGGAACTCTAAAAATAAAATAAATAAGAAATCCTTAATCATTCCCAGGTCACGAAGAAATTATTAAAAATCTTAAGGTAGGATCACACGATTGTCGCAAATACACCAATCTGACCCAATTTTTATTGTGCTGAATTGATGTATAATAACCAGGGAAACCACAAATATGCAATTGCATGTTTTTTCTTGTCTGATATATCAATCCGGAATTAAGATATTTATCCGTTTCAGAACTTTTAATGAATTCTGGCATCGATTTGTTAGTGCATATTTTTGCATATTTTACCATTTAAAGCATGTTTTTGCATACTTTAGTCTAGCGCGCATATTTTGAGCATTTTTCGAATTTTTATAGCATATTTGGCGTTTTTAGGGCATATTTTGGTACTTTTTAAAAAAAAATATTTTAATATTTAAAAAAAAGTTTTTTTGTTAAAAATTTCTACTTTTTTCCGTCAAAATCTCATTTTGTAGTGAAAGAAATAGTAGTATGGGGAAGTTAGACTTCATATGAAGTTAGACTTCATAGAAAAAAGGGCATTGTGCATGTTCTGGGGGCAAATTACGGCACTCGATACCGTTCGAAATTTTTAAATATTTCCATATAAACTCTATTGAAATACTTCATAATTTCGATCGTTAACGACTGCCGTAATTTGCCCCCTGGCTTCCGAATCGATTTCATACGTTTTCTTGTGAGTTCTGATGTTAAATCACATGCTACACGTGTTTAAGTTGAATTTTAGAATGTACTAATTATTAGTATGTGTTCTAACATCCAAATTTAGAACAAAAAATAAAATTTTTTAATTTTCACTCACTCGTAAACAGTCTTGTGAAAGAAAAACGAAACAAGAAAATTAAAAAAACTTAAATCTTAAATATCCAATTTTTTTTGCTAAATTTTAATGCTGGAGCAAATACTATTGATTTGTATACTCCAAATTTCAACTAAAACAGGTGTAACATGTGTTTTAACATCCTCACTGGACGCTAATTTCAATAAAAGCTTGGTTTGGTAATTGTGACGCAAAAGAACATTTTCAATGTATAAAAGTTTATTTAGATGCGACCGGCGGCGATTTTTATTTAAAAAGCTAAGTGAAGATTTTTTGTTTATTGCAATAACAATTATAAAAAAAGGTTATCTTATTCTTCAAGTTACAGTTCGTGATCGCTTTTGAAGTAAAGTTAAATTTTCGCTCTTAATTAATTTTTTTTATTGTTTCCTTCTACTGTTTATTTTATTTTTGTCTTGTTTTATATGTAAATTTTATTGAATTGCTGAATTAAAATTAGTTCTTCATTTCCAAATAATCCAATTTTTATTATTTTTAAGAGCATATTTTTTGAGTTTTTAGTGCATATTTTGAAGTTTTTAGTGCATATTGAATGCGCATAAAACACTTTTTTTGGAGCATATTTCTGGTTTCCCTGATAATAACCCAATCAAATACGTCGCAGTCACATGATTGCCCCATTTCATAAAAATTTTATTGACGCAGATTGGTGAAGAATGAATTTGTGACAATAATTGCCGCAGCCCAGTCATCCGATTGTTTTAACTTGCGCAATATAAAAAAGCAGCTAGCTGTTGTGTTAGTATGCTTTCTTTTACGTGCAAATATTTTTTTAAAGAAATAATTTTTTTCTGTTTTATTTTATACGTAAAAATGGTTTGTTCTCTTAAAAGAAATAAAATTGTCTCGGCTTTCTATATTTTGTCTTATTAAATATACAAGGCAAAGACAATTTTCGTTCTTTTAAATGAATAAAAACTAAATATATGGATTAAAGATTAGCTCGCAGTTTCATGTTAACGTTTCAAATAAGTTATATCTACATACCTATAAAGTAAGTTTAAGTTTACTACTGTACTTACGAAAATACTTTGTTTTCTGTTCGAGAACACAATAAATATTGACGCTTTTATCGTTTATTGGGGCATGGTTGCCTGTCAACCTTTCATACGATTGCCACATTTTTGCATTTGATTGACACGATGGGAATATAAAATGGCATTGCGGCAATCGTGTGATCCTTTAGAGAATTCTTGCTTAAATTTTTTAAAAACAATACTCGAATTTTTTACGTTTTAACTGTATAAAACAACAGACTTAAGATACGAACGTTCTTGGTAGAAGTTTTGTCGGTATCTCAAATAACATGCAGATTTCTTCTCTAGCGCAAATAAATTTGAAATAATTATTTTGCATATTATTATAAAAAAATGATTTACATGATTATTTATAAAAATTAGATCAGACGAGTTTTTTTATTACCTAATAAAAACTTCAAAAAAATCACAAAATTTAAATTCTGGCGCGTCGAAAATGATTTTTTGTTTTTGATATGTTGTTGTAGAACTTTTTTTTGTCATGCCAAAGGCTATCGAAAAATCGATGACACAATATCGATAAAGGTTTGTCCATACAAATCGACGCGCTCTGATGTACATACATACACATGTATACATAATTTTAATTGCTAAGGAATGCTGACGTAATCGTTGACCTTTACTACTCAGAATAATTTTAAAATATGTAGTTCATAATACGATTCTATACATACAAATATTCATACATATACTTATGCAAATTCGAATTAAAACATGTTTATACTTATAATGCCCGTAAATATATGTAAATATAATCTTTACATTACAAACTATACAATTAGTATGTAAAATTATCGATTGATAAACATAATTTAATCCAATATTTTGATTGAAGAAATATTCGCTGAATTCTACATTTTTAAAGGTTATACAAATTGATAATGATTTTTGCATGAAAATGCATGAGTACTTCAAAAGTAATTTGACACACAATTTATTATATCGTCAAATAAAATCAAGAAAAAAATTTTGCTTTTAAAATATCCCTGCTAGTCACGTGATCGGTTCCCAAGTGATCAGTGCGAGTTCAAACACCTCCTATGAAGCGGACCAGTCACTTTTAAATGGAGATGGCATAGGATGGGGTTAATTGATACTTTTTATGCACCTTGTGACTTCTCTCTTACCATATTTGGTGTAGAATAAAATAAATCATATTATATAAATGTCATTCCTACATTTAACTGTAACAATGAACACTTGAGGCTTCATTAGTCTTTACTTTCTGTTGCTGTTCTGTACCGTGCCATTCTGCTTCTAAATTTAAGTGCTTACTTTTTCTGTAGTAACTTATCAGTTCTTTCTAATCAGAAGGGTCGCAGTTTTCCACTAAAGCGATGAGTTTAGCATCAGCCATTGTTAAGTTTTAATATAATTTTATTTTTTCTTTTAAAAATAAATTTTTTTAAATTCTAAAAACACAATCACAATTTATTTCTAAATATTTTTATTTAATTTATGATGTCACTCAGAATTACTTACCAATTTTTTTAATTTTCGTAGGTTGAACCAAAACAGAATAGAACGAAACAGAAAAACTAACGACTTGTATTATTGTAACAGAACAGAAAGTAAAAACTAATTCTGGCTTTAGAGTAATTTCACACTATGCCTTTTTAGGCCTGGTGCCTCGAATTTTCATTTCGGGCACCAATTTGTAACAACACTATAGATAACATATGTAAAAATATTTTATTTAACTAGATCTATATTATTTTTAATTTATTTATTTTTGGTTTTATTGTTACCTTTTTATTGCATACTTTTGAATCCAGTCTATGCTCCAAAAACTACTTTTTTTATTTACTGTACATCACGAAGAAAAAGTACACATAATATAATAAAGTCTGGTCGATTCCGACCCTTAAATGTAGGTAAATTTGTATTCAACGCAAAAGGGTGGTTAGTAAATGTTAACGGGCGTTGCTACGGCCACTTTTTTAAATACAAAACCGTATAAATTTCAATGCTCGAGGTATGTGCTATTATGTCGTTCTAGGGCCCTAAATAGCTTACCAAGTTTCATAGGAATCGGATAAGCACATGTTGATATAATTTAATAGTAAACTTACACGGGCGTATCCTCACCTACTTTTTTCACTTGCTTGAGTATTTTTTAAAGCTCAAGATGGGTGCAAAATTTCGTAAAGATAATTTAAGTACAACCACGTAAAATATAGTATTAAATTTCATGGAGCATGCCTAACCTGACCAGACATCCCGCTTTAGGCGAGATTATCCCGGTTTTCACAAGTTGATCTCTACTCAAATTCCTATCCCGCTTTATCCCGCTTTTTAGAGTTTTCAATATTTCAATCTCTTATTACTTTTTTAATAGAATTTAACTGATAAAAATTCATTCCAAATAGTTAATGCTTAACTAGTCAAAAAACCTGTGTGCATCGATTATTTTTAGAATTCTCATTATAACATAAATAGTCATGAAGAGTTTCAAACTTCTCACTGTATTAGTTTCCAAGATGTTTTTTAAGGTAACATTTTCTCTATTTAAGAGGAGCCAAGCTCTCCTGTCCAATCCCGATTATTTTCTCTCATGAGCAAAATCAGCGGAATTTTAAGTTTTTGTTTTAGCAGATACCAAGATATTAATGAATTAATATATAATTTATTTAGGAGCTGACACACTTTTTGCTCCATTATTGGTTCCTTTCTATAATAATTTTCTCCTTATTGGCCTTACTGCTTACAAAAAAATTTAAAAATGTCTACTGTTTTGGCTTAAAAAATATTTTGAAATAAATGAAGCATTAATAGCCTCTTGCTCTTCTAGACCATCAGTAATACAATGTAGGCCAATTAGCTAGATCAGTACATTGATATTATTTTTGAAGACAAACATAAGTTTGCGATTTATAAAAGACATAGCGCCATTTCTGAAATTGTTCCCAGACTCAATCAATATTATCGACAGAGTTTAAATCTCCAAAATTTCAACGTTCTCCTTATGTTAGTTTTCTAGATATCTCAAACTAAATATTTTCTAAGTGCCACACCATTATGCTTAACGCATGTTATAAAATCTTTAATTACTCAAAATTTCACGATTCTTGCTGCATAAGATGCAAAGATATTCTAAATTTAAATATATTCGTGGACGTGGCACTCTTTTTTAATTTTATTTCGACTTTGGAGGTACCATGCCCAATTGTCAACTTCTTAATACTATTTCTTTAATTACTACGAATATTAAACAAAATTGTACAAATTGGTACAGTCGTTCTCAGATTTAGAAGTGGACTTCACAAATTTTTTTTTTGTTAAAACCTAAGTTAAGCAAATATAAAAAAATAGCTGTTCTTAATTGATGAGTTTACCAACAAACGATATTTGATTTTTATTTATGTATGTAGAAAAATATTCGTGTTTATAAATATTTTGTTTATTTAAAGGCGTTACTTTTGAGTTGAAAATTGTGTTTTCTACATCCCGCTTTCTAAAAGATATTTGTGTTGAAATCCCGCTTTTTGGCGGTATTTTTATCTTCAAACTCCAGCTATTTTATTAATCATGTCCCGATTTTGGAAAAAACCATCTGGTCACTTTAAGCATTCCCCACCCACTTTTTTTAATGCAAGATTATGCCTTTATTTAAGCTTGGGGTGTGTGCCAAGTCTCGTAAAAAATCGGTGAAATAGAAGCTTGTGAAATATAATATCAAATTTTAATGGGTGTGACTCTGTCCTCTTTTTCTAAAGAGTATTGTGCCTATTTGAGAGCTCAAGGTGTGTGGGAAGTTTCGTAAAAGTTGGTTAAGTAGAACCATGGGAAATATTATAATACACTTTAATGGGCGTAGCCCTGCCAATTTTTTTTAATTTTAAAATTGTGAATTACAAGAACCAAAAGGTTTCGCAGCAATAAAATAATCATTTTTAAAATAAAACCAATGGGAAGCTATACCCTCTCAGGCAACAAAAAATGTTTACAATCGATCTAAAATGTACCGAGCTATGATGCTCCACACCTAAAGAAAAAACTCAGACGAATTGTTAACCTCCTCCTTTTTTTTGAACTCGGTTAAAAAATATAGTTAGGTCCAAAGTAGTCTGAAAAGTAAAGCGTTTTACTATCGATATAATTTTCAACAAAAGTGTTTTAGAGTGTAGTGATACAAGACAGTAGTAGTGTAGTGTACTGATATAAGACAAAAAATTATTATCATTTTACAACAATCCGTACGATGGCGTAATAACTGGAATTTTTGGATATTTTACAGGAAAAAGATGAATGAATAAAAACTAAAGCATTTGTCTGCAAGAATAATTTGTTTAAAATTAATTAAATCTTTTATATTTAATAGTTACTTACTTCGTTTTTTAAGGACGATTTAATTATACGATGGCTACCAGGAAACGTTAAAATTGCGATTTCGAAAAAAAAATCGAAATACGCCCTTTTTATATTAAGCCATCGATATGTACATGTGTATAAACTTTAAGCTTTTATTTTGTCTGAAGAAATCTGAATTATGTTTGTTTATTTCAGAATCCAGGAAACATCAGGCACTGTTAATGTCAACAAGAGACAGCGAAATATGAAATTTTTTCGCAAACTGTCGCGATATATATTGCAAGATGATCACATAAGTCCTTATTTTACGGTTATGGAATCAATGCTTTTTGCTGCTAAATTAAAATTGGATAGCCGTTTCAGTGAAAAGCAGCATATGCATGAAATAAATAAAGTATTGGAAATGATGTATTTAACAAAACAAGCAAACACGAAAGTCTCAAATTTATCGGGTGGCGAAAGGAAGCGACTTTGTATAGGACTGGAACTTTTAAATATTCCCACCGTTTTATTTTTGGATGAACCAACAACGTAAGTTCGATGCCACTTATATTTGCATATTGTGATTTACATGTACATTGTACATATTTAGTACTAGTGTTGTTATTCGAACAAAAATTATTCGAATATTCGAACAACTTTACAATTTTCTATTTAATTAATTTTTATTTCAAGAGGATGTTAGGTAATCAAATTAATCCAAAATATAAGTACTTTTGTAAGCTTGTTTGAATACTCATACACTAAAATATAATTTTCAGTTACAATAAGAAATATGCCTGTATTCAACAACTTTGTTTCTAAATTTCCTGTGAAAAATTTATTTCCATGATTGATAATTAAATTACAATTAATTATGTTTAATCAAAAACTAGCATGAAGTTAGCATAAGTGACAAAATTTAACCACGTGTTGAGGAGTTCCTCTATGCAATTTGACATTAAAAATCGACGCATAATGTAGTTTTAACACACGATTACAACCTTGCATGATTTTTAATGTAAAATTGTATGGCCAAACACGTTAAAACCATGTTCAATTTTGCCAGTTTTTGATTATACATAAGGCCGTAGATATTTAGTTAAAAAAATTAGTTACTAAACTACTACTTTGTTTACAACAAACACAGGAAAAAAATTTGTGTCAAAAAAATTACATTTTTCCATTTTTCCAACGAGAAAAACCTTAAATGAATACCTTTTTTGAAACAAAGAGAATTTTTTTCAAAAAGAAAAGAAATTTTCAAATGGTTTTTTTTTTAGAATTTGATAAGTTTTATTGTGTTTGTTGAATATGTTGTTGTCAAATCCGTATTTATTTTTTTAAATCTATGGATATATTTGATAACTTATTTATCAAAGAGTTTTTTTGAGTTGTACTGTGAAAACTCGTTGTATTGATAAACATTATTATTGAATTAAAGGATAAATTTGTCAAAATTGATCTCCGTTGCCAACGACACATAGCTTTTGAATTTAAATTATGTATATTTTTTCAGTGAAACTGTACTAATATAAAAATTTTCAACAATATTTAGGTTGATTTAAACTATTTGGAAACATCAAAGAAGTGATTACAAAAACTGTGTATGTTTTTTAATGATATTTTAATTATATCATCAGCATTAACATTGTGCGAAAAAAAGTTTTATACTTATTCTTCTATTAAAAGTAAAAAAAAAATCGTCTGCAAACTAAAAAAGGGGGATTATCTACTGTTTTCAAATGACTATATTAAAAGAAAATAAATTCAGTGAAGTGCGACTTTGACCCGCGCACGAAGGGTTCCGTACAGGCACGAGATATGTAATTCAATACGAACAATATAAACTATAGTTTTGGCATTTTTTTCGTTTTTTCGGTTTTAAGCGTTTTTTTTAGTTTGGGGGTTTTTTGAATTTATTGGCGCTTTCTGAGTTCTGACACTTTTTTCACGTTTTGGCGATTTTTTTTGAAGTTTTTTTTAATTTTGGCAATTTTTATTATTTTGGCGCTTTTTTTATTTTGGCGATTTTTTTTAATTTTGGGGATTTTTTTAGTTTTGGCACTTTTTTTCGTTTTGAGGATTTTTTCGCCAAATATTTTAAATTTTGGCGGTTTTTTTTAAATTGGCGATTTTTTTTAATTTTGGCGATTTTTTTTTCATTTTGACGATTTTTTTTCACATAAACAATTATTTTGGTTTTGGCGCATTTTTCGCGTTTTGGCGATTTTTTTCGGTTTTTGGCGTTTTTTTCATAATTTCGATCTTTTTTCATTTAAACGATTTTTTCGAATTTGGCGATTTATTATAGTGCTAGATTTTTTTTTTTAATTTTGTCGATTTTTTTCGATTTGGCGATTTTTTTTAAATTTTTGGCGATTATTTTCAGGTTTTGGCGATTTTTTTAGGTTTGGCGATTTTATAATTTTCGGATTTTTTAGTTTTACGGTTTTTGAAAATTTCAAGAGTTTACCTCTAACGGTCTCCAAGATATAGCAATTTGTCAAAATTGCATAGTCAAAATTGCATTAACTGATGGACCACCCTTTAATTAAAATTTTTTAATATTTTAATGTTAATTGTTGTAGTCTATATAAAAATACACTTATTTTACAAATTTCAAGTGTCAATATGTACATACAATTTTATGTATATTACATGAGATTTTAACGTTTTGGAGCACCCTTTAATTTCTAATTCTCATGTATTTGTTGTTGTAGTGCCCAAGGTTCTACATTAGGGCGTCTCGAAAAAAAAAAGTTCGCCGTACACCACAGAATATAAAGTATTGTTGCAAGGCAGTTTTGAAAAAAAAATTTTTAATTTTTTTTGCCGAAAGTAGGGGTCGCCAAACCACATTTTTCGTTATATCTTCGACATTTATAGTCCTATCTCAAAGTGTGATATATCGATGTTTTCGTCTTGAGGAGGCCAATATTTTGATTTAATAGTCATTAACCTCAAATATCTCATTCTAGTATTTACCTACCAGATCTCAGTTTCTACCACCCTAATGTACCACCCTATTGTCAGAAAATTAAAGCCCGCAAAAAATCATTAAACTTTTGTTAAAGAAGTTTTTCGATAGTTCCAACAGAAGTGTTAAAAAATGCAATTTATGTTTTTTGCCGAATGTAGGGGTTACCTTTTTGAGTATTTTTGTCAGATTTTCTGTATTTACTGTCGGATCTCACAGTGCGATATATCGATGTTTTTGTCTCGAGGAGGCCAATGGTCATCTTTAATATTCATTGACCTCAATATAACCGTTCTAATAGTTAAGGCTGTTCTTATGAAATATTTCCATAATTCCGGTAGATCTATAAGAAAAAAATTCATGTTTTTTGTCGAGCCTAGGAAATGTGATTTTAAATTGATTTGAAATTGATTTTAAATTTTTCGTACAAAATTTTATACCCGGCAATCCATCTTTCGGTTAGACGTTAACGGGAGATTAAGTAAATTCGAGTTAGTTTAAATCCTCTAATAATGGAAGTAGTACCGTTATTACTCTCATAGTTTATTTATTTTTGTATTATCCATGAAATATCTGTTGGAATTATCAATATTTAATCGTGTCGTGTCAAGAATTAATTTAAATAAACTAAAAAATGTCTTTTACTATCAGTGAATTAAACAACACTAAATTACCAACTAAGGGTGATGTTATTAATTTCTTTTTACATCTTCGGCATAACGCTGGTAGAATTCGAAAGCTGGGTGCTTTTAAACAAGAAGTTTTGAGAGGTATCATCATTTTGTGGCAGCGCGCAGGCATTCCAGTAATGTCGGTAAGTGGTGTTCGTAAAAGTTTGGATAAGCTTCTGAATGATTACTACAAAATGGTAAAATATAAATTCGAATACAATGTAAATGAGTGGAATAGATTGTTCTTAATTTCGCGTTGTAAGTGCGGTATTGAAAGAAATATTGCATGCAATTGCACAGCCTCTGATAAAATTCCAGACCACGCAAAAGAGTTTTTCATCGATCAGTGCGGTCCACGATTGTTGACTATAGATTATGTTGCTGATATGATGTCGACGAGTAGCAACGGTGAAGAAATGTCGAAGACTGTTGAATCATCTTATGGGTTGCGTGACGAATTTGTCAGCGTTGGGTATAATGTAGACAGTGAAGAAGAGCAGGAGTTTGAGGAAAATGTTAACGATGTATCACAGACTTTAAAAAAATTTGTAGTGGCTGACATTTCATTGCATAATTTTAGTTCAGCTTTGGATCGCAGCGACACATCAGTTCGATACGGTGCCTTACTTGCGACCATGTTAATTAAAGATTTAAAGTTGTCGATTACCGCAAAAGCAAATGAAGAGTTATCACAAGAAACTGCCGAAAGCATATGCCAGTTTTTTGATGGACTTGTCATCGACAAAAACAAAATATTTAGGGAACGTGTAAAATTCCGTAAGCAAGCAACAGTCGCAGCAAAATGTAAC
The DNA here is from genome assembly GCA_905220375.1 of Tachina fera. Taxonomy (NCBI): domain Eukaryota; kingdom Metazoa; phylum Arthropoda; class Insecta; order Diptera; family Tachinidae; genus Tachina; species Tachina fera. The sequence continues at coordinate 67,492,577 of LR999967.1, forward strand.
GATTTAATAACGTGCATTTCTTTCGATGGTAAAAAAGAGCCTACTTTGAAAAGAATAACGGAGGCAAATGTGACTCGGAATGTTGTTGTCAATGAAGAGCATATCACTATATTGAAAGAGCCACACTCCAAATTCATTGGCTATGCTACGCCCACTGACAGCACCGCTATGGAAATACAAAAAAGTATAGTAGATTTCTTAAGGAATGGAAACTTCAGTACGGATAACTTAGTAGCTATTAGCTGCGATGGAACTCCTACCAACACTGGTTACAAAAATGGAATCATTCCAAGAATGGAACGCCAGTTACAGAGGCCGTTGCAATGGTTCGTGTGCCTATTCCACTTCAATGAACTACCATTCAGTGCTTTATTGAGATCATTGCTTGGCAAACAGAAAGGACCTGGACTCTGGCCAGGAAGTATTGGAGAAGGAATTCAGAATTGTACGCAGTATTCTGTAAGTTTCGCATACTTTTCTTCAATGAAATTTTAATCATGCCATTAACAATTCGGATCTCTATTGTTTACTCCATTCTGTTAGGTCAATAAAAATTTCGAGCGAATTGAAATGGGAGAAATGCCAGCAAACATAGAAGGATGGAGTATTCGAGGCGATCAGTCGTACTTGTATCGTATGGTTCGAACTGTCCATACCGGAGAATGCGATGACAGATTAGCCAGCGAGAAACCCGGAGCTATTAGCACAGCGCGCTGGTTGACAACTGCCTCTAGAATTCTCCGGTTTTATGTAACGTGCGCTAAACCCCCAGTTATATTGAAAAAACTGGCTGAGTTTGTTATGAAAGTTTACGCGCCATTTTGGTTTCTTGTGAAAAGCCAACCACTTGCAATTCACGGAAGTCGCCACGTTTTTAAATATATATCTTGGATTCGTCAACTGCCACAAGATGTTCAACAGATACTTCGTCCGTCGATAGAAAATAACGCGTACTTTTTCCACCCCGAGAATGTATTGTTATCGATGATAACGGACCAAGATCCGCTAGTACGTTCAGACGGCTATAACAAGATTTTGTCTGCGCGAAATGAAGCAGCAGTAGGCATTCGTCAAATGTACGGTGCACAAGTTAAAAATTTCATAGACTTCGAAAGTGACTCATATTACCATATGATCAATTGGACCAAATTTGAATTGACTGAGCCGCCGTGCTTGCAGTTCTATATGCAAGACCAGCTGGAAGCATTACAGTTTTCAAAAGAAATAATCGAGATACCAGGTAGCACAAGAAAAACAACTTTGTTTGATAGTTTTGTTGACTAACCTTAATTAATTTCACAGAATATCCGTGCCATTCTCAAAACACCGAGCGTTTTGTTCATGTAGTACATGAGTCTGCCATGGCTGTTACCGATGAGCAACGCCTAGGCCACATTTTTTCCAAGCTCGAAAGCCGTGAAAAATATAGCCAACTTGGGTCATTTCAAAATATGATTAAATAAAATTGTTTTAATATACACAGATCTTTGAATTTTTATTGTATTGGTACAGATATTATGGTAAGTTCGAAAAGAGTGTATCACAATTTAAAAAAGAAGATACTAGGCAAAAACATCGATATATAATACTATAAAATCCGACTGTGAATACCGAATATATGATAACTGTTTAAAAAGTCAACCCCTACATTCGGCAAAAAACATAAATTATATTTTTTTAACACTTCTGTTGGAACTATCGAAAAACTTCTTTAACAAAAGTTTAATGATTTTTTGCGGGCTTTAATTTTCTGCTATTAGGGTGGTACATTAGGGTGGTAGAAAATGAGATCTGGTGGGTAAATACTAGAACGGGATACAAACTACCATTGACTATTAAAGCAAAACATTGGTCTCTTTGAGACAAAAACATCGATATATCACACTTTGAGATCCGACTGTAAATGCCGAAGATATAACGAAAAATGTATTTTGGCGACCCCTACTTTCGGCAAAAAAAATTAAAAAAAATTTTTTTGAAAATGTCTTACAACATTACTTCGTATTCGGTGGTGTACGGCGAACTTTTTTTTTCTTGCCTATATGGCGAGACGCTCTATTCTACATACTTTGTCCAAATTTCAGGTCCGTAGCTCTTACGTTTCCTGAGAAAATACCGTGTGACGGACAGATGGACAGCGCAGCGAAAACAATAGGGTTCCTTTTTTCACCTTTGGTGTACGGAACCCTAACAACGACATAAAACAATTTTTGAAAATGGGTATAAATATGTATACCTTTTAACTAATTTCCTTTCGGCTTTTAATAATATTTTAATAAACTGTTTAGTTTTAATAGCCAAGGGCTTATGACAAAAATTAAATAAATATACTTAATAGTAAGAAACAAAAAATTTTGTCTCAAGAAGGACAAAAATAAGCAAATTAACTAACATGTGACTGCTATAAATTTAGAAATGTTAAAATTGAGTGTTAATTTTAAGAAAGCTTCCAGCAAATTGTAATACGATGAATCAGAACAATTCACATATTCCATTTCCAATAACGGCTGAGTACATAAAGCATAAATCTACATCAACTGTTACCACACAGAGTGGACCAAACACAAAAAAAAAAACTGATGATGATGGTGTAGTGTCGAAAACAGCTAGATGTTCCGTTCTACTAAGTGGTTGTGAGAATATTTTACAACTAACTTTGGTGTTATTCGGCTTACAGAGCGATACAAACTTTAGCCTAACTAAACTTAAGCCTAATAAAACAAAAATTAACTAATTCACATATGTGTCGTTTATTGCAAACTTTTTTAAAATTATGCGAATACGTTTTTTTATTATTTGTTTGTTTAAATATTCGAAAAAAATTAGAAATTTTTAGATTCTTTAATTGAACTGTAGTAAATTTTAATCAGAAATAATTCATAGTTAGGCTCAAGTTCAGTAATTACAATTCTTATTGAATGAAATATTTTTATTAAATAATGTGAGTTTCTAAAGAAGAGAAGAAAAATTAAACTTAGACTTTAAGCTGGGGGAAATACCGATACTTTTCTGTGCAGCCACGCACTTCATCAGCACCCTAGTGAAAAAATGGAAAAAACAGAAAATTAATAGTGATACTTATAAATGTGTTTACCAAAGGTAAATCAATTGTATACACAGCAATCGTTTCTCATATTCCGTTTCATTGTAAATTTAAGTTAAATAGCTGATGTTAATAAGAATCTCTACCCAAGTAGATAGACTAGGGTGCTGATGAAGTGCGTGGCTGCACAGAAAAGTATCGGTATTTCCCCCAGCTTAAAGTCTAAGTTTAATTTTTCTTCTCTTCTTTAGATACTCACATTAATTAATAAAAATATTTCATTCAATAAGAATTGTAATTACTGAACTTGAGCCTAATTGAGAACTGAACTTGAGCCTATTGAGACGACGAAAATCGGTACATTGTGCCGATAGTGGGATCCCGGCTTTAGTGTCCTGCACAAGACTATTTTTATAAGACTTTTCAAGTCATGAGAGATTTTTCAAATGCTTTACTACAGCGAAATATTCTAAAACAAACGCTAAAAACACTTCTGGCAAGTGTTGTTTAGCGTTTGTTTTAGAATATTTCGCTGTAGTAAAGCATTTTAATAATCTCTCATGTCTTCAAAAGTCTTATAAATGGTCTTGTGCAGGATTTTAATGAGCATGAGCAGTATGTGTGTATGGGCCCCTTAACAACAATTGACATATTTACAGTAGACAAAAGAACTAATCAAAAAATTTTTTACTGTCTTATTTTACAAAAAGAACTTAGAAAGCAATTTGATGAACTTTGTATTCAATAAAAACTGAGATAATTAAAGTAATTAATATAAAAATTTCATTCAATAAAAAATTAGTTAAGAAATGCAACATTAAAAAGTTTTCGACATTGTTAATTTTCTTATCACATAAAGTATCATGTAAAGTTGTTTAAGAGGCAAGTTGCTTTTCCTTGGAGACGAATGAATTCTTCTAAACGATTTGGTATAGATTTGTTCAAAATTTAAGTATATTTCGGACCGATTTTTTGTCTCTTCTCTACGATGACTTTTTGATGTGTAAACATCTATACGCTAGGGGGTAAAAATCTTTTTCACAATACAATCACAAATTTTGAATAAGATGATCACACCGCGTTATCAAATCGGTGTGAGCTATGTATGTATAAGTGTAATCATACGAACAAGAAGCAGCGTTACCGTTGGTGCTACTAAAGTAGTAATGAGCCACATTTTCGACTGCTTGGATACTATTGTGCTACTCTAACAAAATGCACCCAAATTTTATACTTTTTCTAATTTTAGCCTCTTTTGATATTTTTTACTGAATGAAGATGTACTTTTTCCTACTATCGGTTTTATTAATATATGTTATGCTGTTTTAATATATTGGCTTGTAAGCAAGCTTATAAGTCATTGTTTTTCTTGTAATGCATGTTTAGCTTATGCATATCTTTCGAATAATTAACATGCCCAGGCTTGATTATGTTCGTATGAGTATGTTAAAATAATTTCATACATTTTTACATATGTATGTAGGTATATACAATGTACATATCTTAAACAAATTTCGTTGAAATATAGTAAATTTTAATCTAGAATAATTTGTTAATCGGGAAAATAGAAAATTAATAGTGATACTTACAATTGTATTTAACGAAGGTAAATCAATAATTGTATACACTATCCTTTCTCATATTCCATTTCACTAAAAATACAACTTAAATAGCTGATATTAATAACAATCTCTGCCCAAGTAGATAAAAATGTTTTATTTTTTTTTTGATGCATGTTGTTTATTTATCGTATCTTCATATATGAACTAACAATAATTATTCAAATCTTAAATCTAAAATATAATTAGTAGGTCCAACCACTGTCGGACATAACTTAGTGATAGTTATTAACAGGGAAACCACAAATATGCAATTGCATGTTTTTCCTTGTCTGATATATCAATCCGGAATTAAGATATTTATCCGTTTCAGAACTTTTAATGAATTCTGGCATCGATTTGTTAGTGCATATTTTTGCATATTTTACCCTTTAAAGCATGTTTTTGCATACTTCAGTCTAACGCGCATATTTTGAGCATATTTCGAATTTTTAGAGCATATTTGCCGTTTTTAGGGCATATTTTGGTACTTTTTAAAAAAATTTTATTTTAATATTTAAAAAAATTTTTTTTGGTAAAATTTTCTACTTTTTTCTGTAAAATTTTATTTTGCAGTGAAAGAAACAGTAGTATGGGGAAGCAATATTTTTGTGCATGTTCTGGCTTCCGAATCGATTTCACGTGTTTTCTTGTGAGTTCTGATGTTAAATCACATGCTACACGTGTTTAAGTTGAAATTTAGAATGTACTAATTATTAGTATGTGTTCTGACAACCAAACTTAGAACAAAATAAATAAAAATTTTTAATTTTCACTCACTTGTAAGCAGTCTTGTGAAAGAAAAACGAAACAAGAAATTTAAAAAAATTTACAGCCTGTTTTTGTAACATAAGTTTTTTTATATTGTACGTCAAATAACGAACGAATTGAACTTTTGGTTTTTGTTCATTTTATTTTGAGTAAAACAAATAAGCTTTTAGGTTTCGTTTGAAAAATTGGTTCACGTATGTACGACACACACAAAATCAACTGTCAAATTAAACAATCAGGAAAAATTGAACGTGTTGGTGAATTTTTTGAATTTTTACAATTAAAATTTAAAATAATGGATGTTTTTACCAAGAAAAACAAAACTGGTAACATCCAGTTGCGAGAAATTTTAGGAATGTTGTCACTTTAATTATAGCGAGCTAGTGATTCTACTGTTTTGCTTCATTGCAGATTCCATTTTCTCCAGCAGTATTCGAAAAACTTCCTTGTTGAAAGTGGTATATAATCATTTTATTTATTGAACTTACTGCTCGTGTGGAAACTGTAGCAAATTTGCTGTGTCTCGCAATCTTCTGCGTTATCTCGGTCACTATAAAAAAATCCAAGTGCAACGGATCAAATCATTGTTTTTTTCAATAAACGCGTATTTTTTGTACACTTTAAACAAACAATTTTTGAAAACTTTACTTTTTATTTATTTTTACAATTGATTGAATTGATTGATTGCTTCCTTTTCATTTTTAAAGAAACTTTTAATTTTCTATGAAAAAAGCTCTAAGAATTACAACTAAATGAGTAGTGGAAACATTGTTCTTAGACGTTTAATTACAAACAAAAAGAGCTTTTATTTTCAAACGAAAAAAGCAAATGAACTCAATTTCCAACTCGATCCTTTGCCTAATAATCGCTCGCCTTCTAACGTAAGGCAGTTCGATGAACAGGCTGTTAAATCTTAAATATCCAATTTTTTTCTGCTAAATTTTAATGCTGGAAAAAATACTATTGATTTGCATATTTCAAATTTCAACTTTAACAGGTGCAACATGTTTTTTAACATCCTCACTGGACGCTAATTTCAATAAAAACTTGGTTTGGTAATTGTGACGCACGCTGTTCCGATTACATCAGTTGAGGTTGAAAAAGAAAATTTTCAACGTATAAAAGTTTATTTAAATGTGACCGGCTGCGATTTTTATTTAAAAAGCTAAGTGAAGAGTTTTTGTTTATTGCAATAACAATTCTAAAAAACCTTATCTTATTCTTCAAAATACAGTTCATGATCGCTTTTGAAGTAAAGTTAAATTTTCGCTCTTAGTTAATTTTTTTATTGTTTCCTTTTTCTGTTTATTTTATTTTTGTCTTGTTTTGTAAATTTTGTTGAATTGCTGAATTAAAAATAATTTTTCATTTCCAAATAATCCAATTTATGTTATTTTTAAGAGCATATTTTTTGAGTTTTTAGTGCATATTTCGAAGTTTTTAGTGCATATTGAATGCGCATAAAACACTTTTTTTTGGAGCATATTTCTGGTTTCCCTGGTTATTAATAATACATAAGTAGTGATAAGCAAGAAAAGTATTTTCAAGCAGCTTCATCTGGAGTGTTTAGTATTAGAGCCCTTGTATCTCTCTTTTTTAAGCGGATGTATCCAGTAAAGTTCAAAATATTACGAGCAAGCGGATTAGGATGTGACACAAGTTTTGTAAGATATTTGCCTGCGTATTTTGCAATTTCTTCAGTCAGTTCTTTGATGAACGACGGAGCCGATGTTATCAAACGTAAAGTTTAAAATTAAAAGTTTGCAGTCTAGGCTGAGTGTTGAATTTCTACCAATCAGCCAATGTACCTGAGTTAATTTTAGTTTCATTTGAGTTAACTTATAGACAATGTGATGTTTCCTTGTAAGCCGTCGATCAAGGTGTATACCAAGATATTTTACATGTGAATGTTGAGGAACAACTTGATTATTAATCCGAATGGTGGAACAAGTATCTCTTCGTAAGTTAAATGTTACTGGAACACACTTTTGTTCATTTACCTTAATTCTCCATAAGTTTAACCATAGTTCCATCTGGCTAATGTGTTCCTGGAGTTTCCGGGATGCCTCAACAGGGTTTTCGTGTATACTAAGGCAGGCTGTATCGTCGGCAAATGTAGAAGTGTGGATACTACTGCTCACAGGCATATCACAAGTATAAATCAAATATAAAAATGGATCCAGTATACTCCCCTGTGGCACATCTGATGAGATAGTTTCAGGCATACTCATAAAGTGTCCTTCCACCACTGTAAATTTTCGTGCAAGAATGTAACTTTTCAAAAGATTTAGAATGTTTATTGGTAAGTATGTCTTCAATTTCAAAATCAGGCCTTCATGCCACACTTTATCAAATGCCTGAGAAACATCAATAAACAGGGCAGAACAATACTTCTTTTCCTCAAATGTTTTTCTGATAAATTGAACCAAACTATGCGTTTGCTCAATGGTGCTATGCTGGCTTCTAAAACCAAATTGATGGTCCGGGATGCACCCATTATCAGTTAAAATTGAAGACAATTTTGTCATGAGTAGTTTTTCAAAAAGCTTTGACATAGTTGACAATAAACTTATTGGCCTATATGACTCAGCTTTGGTAAGATCTTTACCTTGCTTTGGAATCATTTTAACCTTGGCAAGCTTCCAGTAGTGTGGATAATACTCCAGTCGTAAAATGGCATTAAAAATGAATAACAGGATTCTAATTGCAGTACGAGGTAACTTAATCAGCATCTGGTTACTAATTCCATCCATACCGGGAGCTTTTTTTGGGTTGAGTTCGGCAATTAGTTTTTGTACATCACACATCGTAAATTTTAAGGGGCGTGGTGGTAGAGCAACTACACTCGGCAAATCAGCAACACCGGTACATGTATTTGGTGTAAATACGTACTTTAAATGTTCAGCAAATATGTTACCTTTTTCAGTATCGCTTCTTGCCCAACCTCCGGTAGATGTGCGCAGAGGTGGCTTAAACTCAACGGGTGTTTTAAACTTTTTAGCAGCGCGCCACAAAGAGTAATTAGATGCTGGTGTGACTTCAAGGCCTTCCAGATAATTTTTGAAAGATGCAGTTTTTTCAGATGCAAGCAACTCTTGGAGTCGTTTAGTGCACTCTTTAAATCTGATTTTGTATTGAGGTGATCTGTGCTGTTGCCATTCCCTTCTAGCTCTTCTTTTTTCACGTACAAGACGTTCAACATCTGTAGAATAAATTTTATTGAACCCAGTATGCGGATGGGAGGTAGTGGCATGTTCAGAATCTTGATTAATATTATCGTTAAGATTGACAATGTTAAATTCAATATCATCGGGTATTCTTAGCGTAATATTTTCCGTGCAATGAATCCCAGCAAATTAACACGATTTATTATCTTGACATATGGGTGAGGTAAAGCGCTTCTCAGTGGGCTACAGATTGTAACGATCGTGGGAGAGTGACCGGACGAGAGATCTAGGGAAGCTTCAACGTGAATTAATTCGCAAGAAATACTTTTTATGACGCCGAAATCTATAACTTCTCGAATTTTTCGTACGTCAGTAGGCCTGTAAGTAGGCTCCCGACTCGAAATAACATCCAAGCCCATTTTTGAAATTGTGTTGAACAACGCCCTACCTCTAGGTGTAATAAGACGCGAGCCCCAGAACGTATGCTTAGCATTGTGGTCTCCAGCTGCTACGAAACAAGGTCAAAGAGATTTGTAGAATTTCTCGTATTGATCCTCACTGATTAAAAATCTGGGAGGGGAGCAAATTGAAGATATCACGAAATTTGTACAAAAATTTTCAATTCAGATATTTTTTGCTTGTGGATGTTCTTCACAAATGTTGTCAATAATATAGCGCTTGAGTCTTGACTTTATTAAAATTGCTGATCCATAACATGCTCTCCCTCTAGGGTCCTTTGTATAATATAAAGTGTTGCCATTCATTTTAAAGAGGCTTCTAGAAGTCAAATGAGTCTCAGAGACCAACATTATATCAATATTTTTTTCCGTAAGGAAGAGCTCAAGTTCATTTTTATGTTGGCGAATGCCGTTTGCGTTCCGGAAACATATCTTTAACGTGTTCATGGCTTGTTAACTAATGCTCGAAGCAGTGTAGACTGCATTCGCAGCATTTCTTGCAGCATGCTAGTCATATTTGTAGTAAAGTTGTTGATAGTTTGCACCAGACTTTCAATAGTGGCTTCAAAGCGACTGCAATTAAACCTTGATTTAGCATTTGTTGAATTACTTGGTGGGGACACTTTCTGCGCGGGAGTAGAATTTGTCTTGGCAGCTTGATCTTTTTGTTTAGTACAACTAGCAGTACCGTGCAATTCACCGCAGATAACACACACTGTAGGTAAATTGCAGTAAGCTTTTGTATGGCCATATTCTTGGCAATTATGATACTGTACGGGACCTGAACGCTTAAGTGGCTCTTCTGTATTTTAGGCTATAAATAAGATGACTCTCGTTGTTTTCAACTGTATATCATTCGGCTCCAGTTCAACACGAAGTAGGGGTTGGGGTACCTTTTCTTTGTTCATTATGTTAGATACATTCTTTACCTTAAATCCCTGGAGGACGAGTGCATCTTTTATTTCTTCAGGGACAACATAAGAATCTATGCCCTTCAATATGATCGGCAGGCCTTTAGCGCTGTTAAGCTGGTATGTGTAGAAGCTTCTTTTATTTGTTTCAAATTCAGAAACCATTTTGCGGAAATCCTTTTCGTCATAAATTTGAATTTTCGTTTCATCGATGTTGCCACGTTTTATTGGGGCAATGTGGAATTTATTCTCACCAATGACCGAAATTAATTTTTTAATAAGGGCATTTGAATTTTTTCTCTGTCAAGTAGATTGGTGGCGGCTTGGATGTTTATTCGAGGATACATCGGGTTTGTCGTTCTCATCTTGCAAAATTTTAAAACGGTTTTAGCGATTAGTTGAGGATGCGCTGTTATCCCTAATCCCTGGAGCGGATGAAATTCTTGAAGAATTCGGGCTTCGCCCACGCTTTACCACGGTTATATATCTGTCCATACCGACTTGTACCTTGGGTTTTGAGCTACTGTTATCTGTAGTGATAACTTTCTTAAGTGATGAAAACGAGCCTGAAGGGGATGATATTACTGACTTATATGAAGAAGTACTAGGCAACTGTAATATTAGTGAATCACTCCTGTTTGGCATTGGAAAAAGCGACGTTGATCGCTGACGAAAAATTGGCTTTGCCGTTAAAAAAAGACTTTCATTAGATTTATTGTTTCTATTGTTTTCATTAAGAGCTTCAGAAGTCACAGTAAAATAGACATTTCTGCCGTTAGAACTCACTTCATAGTTTTTTGTATATGAGGCACTCATATAGAGTATTCCTCAAAAGCACTTTTTGTGTTTTTTTTTGTTTACGGTTTTTTTGTTTTTGTAATTTATGATTGTTTGTCTGTTTTTGAGGTACTCGTATAGAGTATTCCTCAATGTCACTGTTTATGTTTTTTTTGTTTGCGGTTTTTTTGTATTTGTTATTTCCACTATCAAAGCAATAAAGCTTATTTATTAAAGTCAGTATGTACCTATTATGAATAATATGTACTACGAATATTTTTTTCCATAATTTTTTTTATGTTTTGTATGTAAGAAATTCCGCTAATCGACTGTTCGCTATGAAGGTACCACGAGAACTAAGATCCATAACATTGACCACATTACATAAAATTATCACAATGTTTCAATATAGACGACTTATATCGTTACTGGCTGATATTTGATAAGATCCTTCCGATAAAAGCCGCAACGAAGCCATTTGTTTCACAACCGAAATATTTTAGACTATCGGTTCCATAGCAAATGCTTCCTTGTTTAAACGATAATTAGCTTCAAATCTGCAAAGCAGCTTTTACCATACATAAGCGAAAAATAAAATAAACTTACACTTTCTTGGGCAGCTCAGGTGGATTGATGCAATTCATATGTAGCTGGCCAGTGCCACTAGAGTGCCGAAGTGGAATCGGTTTCTTATATAAATAAATGAATATACTTACATACATGATTACATTTCTCTCGGTGTCCAGCAGTGATACAATCCCTCAGACTTTTTCTAAGCACTCTTCTTCTAATAACAAAAATGCTACAACTGCTGATGTCACTTTAATTTATTTATGACCACTTATTCTTTATTTTTTATTATGTAATGAAATATAATTAATTTTATTGATATTTTAATGAAAACCAAATTTTTTTTCTAGTTTTTGCAAAACAAGTAAAATTAAAATTTGTAAACAAATAAGCAAATGTGAGCAACAGCTGATTCGATCATTGGTTTTAGTTACATTCGAAATTAACAAAACCAACTTGGTTTCATGACACCAACATTGGTTTGCAAAAATTACAATCAGCAAAACCGACATGGTTTCTGTGACACCCCTGAATATATAAACTTATTCAAGTTATACGTAATTAATTCAAGCATTTTTAAAATTTAAAAAAAAAATACTACATATCGTTAAACTATTAGTGATTCAATTACTCAGAGCGTGTCCAAATAATTAAGAACGAAAGATGTTGATGTTGCTCTCCTAAATAAGGTCCATGAAAGTTCTTGGTGATTGTTTATTTTTTCATGTGCTTAAGGTAAATTTGCTTGTTTTTGTGTCTACTGACGATTTCCATAAGCGGGGACGAAATGCATATATGTACACAATGCTTAACCACAAAAATAACCAAAATTTTCCAATTAAAATGTAACGGATAAAAATTAGTTTCAACTATTTTTTAGTGTAGTTATTGCTCAACTACCCAAAACCCTGTGTGTTTCGCTACACTCCATATACGGTATGATATGAAAAAAATAAATAAATTTATATTAGAAGTACCACGCTTGCTGTCCGTCCAACCTTCACTATTTTATTGAATACAATTCTAATTATTAACATAGGAGGTGACACACTATTTGCTCCATTATCGACTCCCTTTTATCTAGGCTGAAAGTAGTGCACCAGACCAAGTTCCGACCTGTGCACGCAGTGTGTATATTTACACTAAGCCATTCGTCGTGTTTTTCTAACCTCATAATTTTGTTCTTGCAACTAGTGGATATTTTAAGACATACTCACTGACCACTGACACAATCATCAAATTGATGAAGCACTACCGCTATAGCTGGATTTCTGCAATTTGGTACACAAGTAGACCTATGCGACCAACAAACTAGAAAAATCTCAAAACTTAGAAAATTTACCCAGGGGGAGAGGCTACGCCCATAAAAATTAAAATTTGTGCTAGTGAGCTGAAACTTGATACTCAAACAGGACTAGGTGAGCAGCTAACTAGAAAGATCTGAAAGCTCAGAAATGTTGGCCGGGGGCGGGGCTACGCCGTTAAGGCTCAGAGTTAAAATTGCAAGCTTAAAGCGCTTAACTGAAGCGATTTATTGAACTTTGGCATACATATTGCGATAATTAAAAGCTATAAATTTTCGTTTAAAAAAGTGGGGGAGTTCGCCCATAAAAGTTAAGCCTCCTGTATCATGTACTTTGGCTCAGAATATTTAAATATACAATGTACTTATATTACTATATTTTTCAACGAAACTCGACACGGATGATAGACCCTGGTAAAAAAAATCTTGAGATTAAAAAGTGGGCGGGATTACGCGTACCAAAATCAAAAATAAAAATTTGTGCTAATTTGATAACCAAACAGTGTTTGAAAAACTGCCAGCAAAACAGCACCACTAAAAAATCTGCTTTTGCTGTGCTGCGAAAAGTTTATTTATTTTTTTAAACTTTTGTTGCTGTTTTGTTGCGCATTGCTGATAACTGTTCTGTTGCTTTATCTTCAAAACTTTAAAAGCACAGTTTCAAAAGTTCGTTGTCCTTTTTATGCTATAACTGCCCAAACTATGAAACATCGTTTGTTTGATGTTGTTGTACTTAATTATTTAACACGTTTGCTGCCATATGACCCACCTGTGGTTCTCACGAATTATTTCCGTGAGGCCATGTGCACCATCGGTGGATAACACGCTACATAATATTATAAGGGCCATTATTATGACTTAACGGTAAAGTTTCGGATGGTTATTCCTAACTTTAGCAAAACTGAACTATAAAGTGACCTTTAAAATTTTCCATTATTACAACTGTCCGATGAAATAAATAATAAAATGTTTGGTTGGTGGCAACATTTCTGTGGATATTGTGGATTTTGTTTGTTAAAAATTATTAGTGGCAACTTGCTTTTGTTTATTTGCCAAATTACAAACATAATGAAAATATTTTTGTCAATTCTTTTGTTTCTTTATTATTCTTATGTGTTTTGTGTTGTATTGTTTTTGTTTTATGCCATATTTTGACCAAATAAATTTGACTTTGTTTTATAAAGTAGAAAGTGTGGCAAGTGGCGAAAATGTGGCAAGTTCAAATGACTATACCTCGCAATAAAAGTTACAGGTAGGATGAACTTGCCTTTAGCTTATCGCTTACTTTTTGTTAAAATGAAGTTGTAATAATGAAAAAATGTTTATCCATCCAATAAAATCCTACCTTTAGCTAACGACAAGTTATAATAATGGGCCTAAGACTGTTTTCTCTGTGACCAGCGGTGGTTTACATGGTAGCATGTACTCTTCTGTAACACTTAACACCGCTTGACTCACCGGTGGTCACATTCTAAATTTTAGAATGTAAAAACACAAAAAACAACACGAACCTGAAACTAAAGCATTGAGTCAGTTTTATAGCACAATTGTGCAAAATAAAATCACACATATTCTTATTCCGTTTCATTTAGTCGTCAATGAGACAGCAACGATAATATATGCGAAGCAGGTGTATTAAATTCCTTATGGATACAGTGAAAGAAAAAAAGTGGTATGCGAAAAATATTCTACGATCAGTAATGCTTTTCGCGACATTAAATGTGTTTTATGTTACAAAACCTTTAAGGAAAAAAATTAATGTGTGTTTAAAAGACATTTTGATATATGTTTTTGGAGCAGCGTCACTAAACTGCATTTAATATCAAAACTTAAAAGACCAATAGCTCGGGTAATATAGGTCCCCCCCCCAACTTTTTTATTTAATTTTTATACCCTTTACTAAAAAATGGTAAAAGGGTATATGTATGTTTGTCATTCCGTTTGTAATTTCAACAATATTAATAATGCGACACATAAAGTATATATATTCTGGATCCTTATGCATAGGTAAGACGAACAAGCGATGTCCGTCTGTCTGTACGTGAAATCGGTTTCCGAAGCTCCCAGAAAAGCAAGAGACTTCGTTCTTGGACTGGTGTGTCAGAAATGGTCCGCAAAATTTTGGTATTGAAAATCAGCAAAATCAAGCAGATGGTTTCAGAGCTGGAAAACTTAAGCTTAATATTCCCATACAAAATAACTATCGAAATTAGTTTTAATTATTTTTTTATTCAATAAACTTATTATATACTTCAGTATGAATAAAATTGGTATTTTTAATTTTAAAAAAATTAAAAATAAATTAAAAAAAGATAAAAAGACGTTTCCACTTTTTTCTTTTACAAAAGTAACTTACTAAAACAAATCTTTCCTTTTTTCTATAAATTTCACATATCCTATATTCATAAAAGAAAGAGAATGGTGTAAGAAATTAGAAAAATAAAAAAGAATGAATCCAGGGTTGGGAAACTTAAACTATTTGTGATATAAAAAATTAACTACCGAAAAATAATTTTTTTTAATAAACTTATTTTATACTTCAGTACGAAAAGTATTGGTATTTCAAATTAAAAAAGAGATTAAAAATTAAAAAGATGTTTCCAGGGTGGGAAAGCTTTAACTTATTTTCTTGTACAAAAGAAACTTACTTAAACAATTTTTTTCTTTTTTTCTATAAATTAAACATATCTTATGTTTTTAAATTAAGAAAATATTAGTGTAAGAAATCAGAAAAATAAAAAAGGATGATTCCAGCTTTGGGAAACTTACACTTTTTGTGATCTATAAAAATGACTAGGTACTATTAATTTTTCCTTTTTCATTATATATATATATATATAAATATATATATATATATATATATATATATATATATATATATGTATTACGTTTTGAAAAGAAAATGTTGGTGTAGAAAATTATGAAAATAAAAACCACAGCTCCAGGGCTGGAAAGTTTAAACTTTTTTTCTGGATATTAAAGTAACTAAATTAATTTAAAATTTTTTTAATTTCTTTTTGTCTTTGTTCACTTAACATACCTTATATATATTTTTTAAGAACTACTAGATGGGTATAAGGAATCAAAAAAAACTTAAAAGGATTATTCCAGGGTTGGAAAATTAAATTTTGTGTATAAAAGTAAGAAGGTCTAATTATTTTTATCTTCTTGCTTACAAATTATTTATACTTTATTGTTTAGAAAGAAATAGTTTCCAAACCTGGAAAACTTCAACTTTTTCAGGTATATAAAACTATTTATTTCTTTGTTATTTAAAAACATATATTGCATATTTTAGAAAGAAATTAGTATTAAAAATCAGAAAAATCAATATTATAGTTCCAGGGTTGGAATTTAAAAAAAGGAATAGTTGGTAAAAATATAACCAAAAACAATTTTTTTCAATTAAAACAAAAAAATTACAAAATTATAAAATTGCCAAACCGAAAAAAATCGCCAAAGCCCGAAAAAATCGCTAAAACGAGAAAAAAGCACAAAATTGGAAAAAAAATCTAGCAGTAAAATAAATCTTAAAAATTAAAAAAACTAAAATAAAAAAATCGCCAAAATGAAAAAAATTTGTCAAAATAAAAAAACGCCAAGAACTTAAGAAAATCGCTAAAATGAGAGAAAAAGCACCAAAACTAAAAAAACGCCAAATTAAAATAAAATGCTAAAAACTTAAAAAAGACGCTAAAACGAGAAAAAATTACCAATACTAAAGAAAGCACAAAAAACGAAAAAAAAACAATCAAAAATCGCTAAGACAAGAAAAAAAATAAAAATTGCATTAAATAAAAAACAACGCCAAAACTCGAAAAAATCCCAAAAATTAAAAAAAAGACAAAATTTTAAAAAAAATCTAGCACTATAATAAACCGTCAAAATGAAAAAAATCGATAAAATTAAAAAAGTCAATTTGAAAAAATCCCTGTAATAAAAGAAACCGCCAAAAACTTAAAAAATCGCTAAAACGAAAACAAAGCAGCAAATCTAAAAAAAACGCCAATACGAGAAAAAAGCAGCAAAACTAATAAAGCACCAAATTAAAAAAAGGTCAAAAACGCCAAAACTAAAAGTACCCTATTAAAACCGCTCAAAGCCTAAAAACCCCAAAAACGAAAAAATAATTCCAAAAATATATTACATATATATAATAAATTTCATAAAGTATTTCATATCTAGTGTCCGTACGGAACCCTTCGTACGCAAGTCAGAGTCGTACTTTACTGAATTTTATTTTTAGTAAATGGAGATAGAAATAAAATTTATCACTAAAAAACAGTCATAACTATAAAATAAATTAATGGAAATGTTTCGTTTCATTAACCTCAAACCGTTCCTTTGTGCTAAACAAATTCGAAAACATTCTTTAGGAATAAACGTTAACATAATACCGCGATATATACCTTTTGCAATGGGATCTTTAAATTGAGAGACTTAACAATTTTGTAAAATCAAAGATTAGTTTACTTGATATGGAGGTACAATTCTAAAACTATTTTATAGGTTTATTAAAAAAGAAGAGAGAAGCTTGAAGTTTGAAGCTTTAGCGAACATTATATTTTTTTAGATTAGCGATCAAATATTGAACAATTTTGTTTCGAAATTTCTTCGCTTTAGTGAGCATTCGTTTTTATCGAATCTCAGGTCAAGTGGGATATTAAATATTGTTTTCATTGGATAGTTTTGATATAACGGCGTTATTTGTTTCTTTAGCTATGATTAGTATATTATTACTACTAATATACATAGATGTAATCAATTCCTTAATAATTGCATATGAACTTTTATCCAAACACCGATGAACCGTTTCTTTTTTATCTCTGGAAAACTTGTATTTTTTAAGATACGAGGTTGAGAAAGTAACACATCGATATTCAACTTATTGCTAATATCAAACCAAAATATTTAATCGAAAACTACCGATAGCTCACTTACTAAAAATTGCACTAGAGCAAAACTAATTTAATAACAAAATAAATATATACCTGCATATCTATGTGCTCTGTAACTTATTCATAAACGCACTTTGGTAAACGGTGTATAAGATTCGGCATAGCCGAATATAGCACTCTTACTTGTTATTCCTTATTTTTTAATAGAGTCCTCTTTATATATTTTGAGCTGCTTCACTAAACTGAATCTGTTGCAAATATTGATTTTTTAGGGTTCCGTACACCAAAGGTGAAAAAAGGAACCCTATTGTTTTCGCTACGCTGTCCGTCTGTCCGTCACACGGTATTTTCGCAGGAACCGTAAGAGCTACGGATTTGAAATTTGGACAGATTATGTAGAACCTTGGCCACTACAACAATAAATACATGAGAATTAGAAATTAAAGGGTGCTCCAAAACGAGCGTCGAAAAATGTTAAAATCTCATGTAATATACATACAATTGTATGTACATATGTACATTGACACTTGAAATTTGTAAAATTAGTGTATTTTTATATAGACTACAACAATAAACATTAAAATATTAAAAAAATTTAATTAAAGGGTGGTCCATCAGTTAATGCAATTTTGCCTATGTAATTTTGACAACTTGCTATACCTTGGAGACCGTAAGAGGTAAACTCTTGGAATTTTCAAAAACGGTAAAATTATATATATATATATATATATATATATGAAAAAAAAGATTTCCTCTATCTCTTCCTTCATCATCTGTCTTCTCTATCACTATCCCTTTTCTAAAGAAGGTTATATCTAGTAATAGTAGTAGGCATTCATTGCCTGAGTGTTACTTAAAAAAAATTAATAACATCATTTTTGTAATAAATATAATAATATAATAAAAATTTAACGAGTACTCACTCAGTTCTGCGAATTTGTAGTTTACAGCACAATAAATTTTTTTCCTATGAGCACTTTAATTACGAAAAAACTCCAGGTAATTTGAACTCAATATAAGAAATTTATTGGAAATTTAAATAAAAATGACAGCAAATAGTAGCAAGATGTGAGGTACTAAAATAAAGTTTTTGTTTAAATTAATGAACTCTTGATTAGGATTTAGATTATTCAAGCTTACCAATGGAATACATATAATCGAGCCATTACCGCCAAAATAATGTATCACTCACCATAATCGATTTTTGTTTTTTTATCGAAATCGGTAGTTCAACATCATTTGCATCATCTGTCAAAATTTCATGGCTGTAGATTAAACCGTTACGATTTTATAACAAAAACAATTTTAATGTAAATGCATATGGTGAGTTGCTTACATTTTCTTTGAACGCTTGTGTGGGATACAATTAAATTCTCTTTTAAAATAAATGAAACACAGTGGAAAAAAAATAAAAAAACACAATTTTTTGAGACAATATGTCGAAGGTATCCCATGATTTTTTTTTTTTTTTGCAAAATATGTTTTTGTTTTCAATTATTGGATATTTTTACAGCTCTCCCTGGTACCGTATAGCGATTCAGATGAATCTTTCGTTGATTTAAATGGTTTGGAAAGTTTAAAAGAAGTCGAGGAGGAAACGTGTGTTGGGTAAAGGGGCTACAGAAAGCAAAAGAGAATATCTAAAAGGCTGCAAAAAGTTAAGAAAATAAATACGAGTGTTTTGCCCAACCCGTGCTTAAATAAAAAATGTCCATATTCGTGTCATGATAAAATTTGTGAATAGGCAACAAAATTAGACAGAAAGATTGGTTGTCTTCTTGTTTTAAACAAGTCGATATTAAAAGGCGATATGGAGAAAGTGACAGAAAAAAGTGCAGCTATAATTATTTTATCAATATCAATAATACAATTTTTAAAGTTTGTCAAAAAATTTTATTGAAAACGTTGAACATTTCACAAACGATTTTAATATCCGTAATAAAAAATACAACTTCATATAAAACTAAAAATATAAAAAAGCCAACTGCGCACAAAAAATCTGATGAAGCAAGCATATCGCTAGTAAAATCCTTTATAGAACAATTACCAGCGGTTCCTTCACATTATTACCGGAATAAAAGTTAAAAATTATATCTACCTCAAGAATTTCGAAACATAAAAACTCTATATCAGCATTATGTAGAACATTTGAAAACTATTAATAAAGTAAATAGTATTATTTTTAGAAACAGTTTCAGTTTAGGCTTCCATTTACCTGAAAAAGATAAATGTATCTTATGCGAGAATTTTAATAATTTAGACACAGAATCCAAAAAGCAATTGGATTCATCAGAAGAGTATCAAATGCATCTAAAGGACAAAGAGAAATCTAAGCAAATATTTTTGGAGGACCAAAAGCTATGCAAAAAGAATCCGGCTTATTTATGTACAAGTTTCGACTTGCAAAAGGTCTCAAATACTCCCTATGCAAAAAGTGTAACTTTGTTCTATTCTAGAAAATATTCATTCTACAATGAAAGTTTTTATGATGGTAAACGAGGGTGTAATGAAATTTGCACAACTGTTTTGCAATACCTTAAATTAGTCGATGAAAGAAAAACCCAGTCTATAGTTCATCTTTATTGTGATAGCTGCGCAGGACAGACAAAAATCAGAGCTATGCTTGCGACATTGTTGAAAATTCTAATTTTGTGACTAATATAAAAATCACACTTGTTGCCTGGACACACCATGATGCCTGTTGATTCGATACAGAGTACAATTGAATCATTTATTCGGAATAGAACTATTTAGGCTCCAAGTGAGTGGTACACCATAATATCAAATGCAAGAACTAACCCAAGAAAATATAATTGTATTGAATTAACTAACAGTGATTTTAAAGACTGGAAGACATTTTCACAGGCGTTATTTCCAAATTCATTGAAAATTCAATTTACAAAATTACGCTCTGTTATATTGGACAAAAATATTCCAAATATTACTCTTAAATATGGCTACTTTGATGAATCTGAAACCATAAATTATGATCTAAATTCAATTCCACGATCCAGACGACACTCCGAAATAGTTTCTAAGGGACCTACTCAATTATATGATGATATATTAAACATTTCTTCCGCTAAATATAAGGATTTGAAAACGCTTTGCGATAGAAAAACTATACCCGTAGAATTCCAACACAAGTATTTAAATTTAAAATGGGATGGATCTGTTAAAGATTTGCTACCTGAAACCGACCAGGAAGATAGTATTTAGCGTTCTTTATATATTTTTATCTATCGTTATTCAAGTTCACAAGATTTTAATATGAATAACATGACTTTGTTAATACAAAACTTTAAATATATGAATTACATTACTTTATTTCTGTTTTATCCAATATACTATGAAATGTATACATTTATTTTTTTTTAATGAAATTTAATTTAATTTTTTAATAATAGGTTGCCAGAAAGAAAGCAAAAAAAATGTATCCCACAGAAACAACCGTTGTGATGCAAATATCTATTTAAAATTATTAAAATTAAATGTATTACACAAAACAATATTTACATTATAAATTTTAAAATAATGGCTTTATTCAAACTGATTTCATTTAAAAAAATCTTCCTCTGTAAAATTTCGAGTTTGTGGGATACATTTTTTCGGCGGTTATGGCTCGTAATGATTTTTTAAGTTTTATGTATAGTTTCCACAATGCAAGCAAGCGACTTAACTCGAACATTTGTATAGGAATCACTCAAAAATTTTAGTGCTTTTTTTATATATTTTTTAGGCAAGTCACTTGCCTGCACTGTGGAAACTACACATTAATTTATGATGAATTAATGCCCCGATTATGGTTTACAACACATAAATGTTGTGATGACTGGGCTAAAACACAACAGCGATCGTTTTGGCGATTATGGTTTACAACATCTAGGTGTTGTGTACGTCACATGGTTGTATTTTAATTGTAGTACACAGAGAAAACAGTGCCCACTAAATACCTCATAAAATAGAACAAAATTAATAACAAATCTCTATGATTTGTTTTCAATAAGGAAATCTTATTCATTTCATAGAGAAAACGTTTTTGAAAAAATCAAGAAGAAATCATGTAGTTTTTATGAGGTTATCTTATTGATTTTTTTATAAGGTTTTCTTCTCGATTTTATGAGGCAACCTCATAAAAAAAGTATGTCTTTATTCTTTGTGCTTTGCTTATGTATGTTCATTTAAATTCTATGCCTTATACTTGTGTATGTATGTAAGTAAATGTAGATGTTATTTATTTATAAATACGTACATACATACATACATACATATTATATTGTATTCTTAATTAACTAACTCACCATACATACATATTATTACTTGAAAGGAGACAAGTATTGAACCAGCAACTGATAGACAAACACTCTAACCAATATGCTAACAACCAGTCTGAATAACCATTGAAATAATTGTGCAAACATGCTTATACAAAAACGAAAAAGATCATGAAAAAAATTGTCTGTATGTCTACTTATAGATATGAAATAACAAGACACCTCATAAAATCAAGAAGATTTCCTTATTAAAAAAATCAATAAGATGCTTTACACATAATTATATAGGAACCTAAAAAAATCAAGAAGAAAATCTTATTGAAAAAATCAATAAGATAGCCTAATAAAATCAAGAAGACAACCCTTTTAAAAAAATCAATAAGGCAACCTAATAAAATCAATAAGAAATCCCTATAGTTTACAATTTATAAGAAACCCTAATAGAATCAAGGAAATTTTCTCTATGTATTGTTTTTTGGTGACATAACGGAAAATAACGGAAATTGAGTAAAAAAAATTATGAATAATAAGATTTCTTCTTGATTTTATGTGGTTTTCTTCTTGATCAAATTAAATCCACATAAAAACAATAAGGAATCTCTATGAAAAAATCTTCGCTTCTTTCTGCTGGGATACCCTTTAGCCTAAAAACTTTTCATAGAGAAAATCTTCTTGATTCTATGAGGCAGTTTTTTCTCTGTATACATACTTATTTACATAAAAATTCAAAGTTGCCTGCCAAAAATACTGAATTTGAAAAAAAACATATACACATGCTAGAAGAAGAAAAAATCATGAATGTCAAAGTCGATACATTTTCTTAGTGCTGACATTTTTAAAGATATAAATATTCTGTGATGTTTTAATTATATTGATTGCTTTTAATTCGCGCAAATATGTAACAAAAGAAAGGGGAAAATTTAAGAAGTTGAAATTCTTAATACTTTTGACCAAATATATTAAAAAGATACGTACATGCTCGTCACATCTCCTATATTCCATTTTTGTCAATCCGAGTTGAGAGATCAAGTTTTTATTTTTCAATTTATGAGATTTATGTATTTATTTCCACCAGCATTTCTATCTGCTTTTTATTTTTCTAAAAAATATTTTAAATCCCACTTATAAACACTATGCCAAAACATTTATGTTCATATGTATACTTGCAAGTTTTCCTTCAATGACAATAAGACAACACCTAATGAGCAGTTGTAAGTTTTTTACAGTTTTAACAACACATAAGAACACATGTTGTAAGCCATAGTCGCAAGAACTTCGACAACATAGAGAACATAGACAACTAAAATGAAATAACACTCAAATAAGTGTTGTAAACCTTAATCGCAATTTGAAACTTATAACATTAGGGCACTGCTACACGTTCAATATATATTGTGATATTTGGATCGCGATCCATTTAAATGGAATGATGGGTCACGAGCGCATGCTACACGTTCAATGTTTATCGCGTCAGTATTTACGTTATTTTTGTGCTGTTCGGATCGTTTATTAAAAAAATGTCGCGAGAAAACCAAAAAAAAAACTTTATCCGACGACTCCCACAACTCCGGCAAGGCCTTCAAATTAAAAATAGTCTTTTAAAATAATTTTTTCGGTCGTTAATTCCGATTCCACCGGCAGAACCCACTCGCTTTCACTATCTTCTGCATCATTATCATTACCCTTTATTAAAACAAACTTTACACAAATGTAATAAACTTTTTTACTTTTTAAGTTTAAAACTTTTTACTCTTTATTTGTTAAATTTGTAACTGCGTCTTTTATTTTATTTGTTTTATTTCTTTTTTTATTAACGTATCGCGATCTAATATTGTAGTGAAACAAATTTACTTTAAATTTATGTACTTGATAAGTACATATATATAAAAATGATTACATTTTCATTTTTATAATTGTCACTTAAAAAAATTTCATTATTCTTTTGTTAAACTTTGTAAAAAACATTTAATTTTTAAAATATGTATATTTAAAAATATAAATAAATTTAGTTGCGTTTTATAAACTTTTTTCTAAAAAATAAAACTACTATAATTGGTGACCTTGACAAAGAACAAAACCATGGCTTTATTCCACTCACCGTCACATGGAGCTGAAACCTCGCACAATTCAGATACTTTAAATGCAAATTTATTGGAATCTGCAATACCTCAGATAGACAGAGATATTCCAAATAAAAGTAATCATCTATCATCAAATATACAAATTGATGCAGCCTCAACTATAAAATTTCCTACTTTTTGGCAAAAAAAAACCCCAAAGTGTGGTTTTTTCAAGTAGAAACTATATTCAGTTTGCAACGAATTACGTCAGATGAAACTAAATTTCGTCATTTAGTAGCAAATATAGATCCAGGTACACTTGATCTTGTAAGTGATCTGCTGTATAGTAATCAATCCGGAAATAGATATGAGACACTTAAGTCAAGAATTATTAAATTATTCTCTGAATCCGATGAACGTAAACTCAAACGACTTTTGAGTGGTCAAGTTTTAGGTGATCAAAAGCCTTCACAATTTTTGCGCACTATCCAAAACTTAGGGCAAGGTCAAGTTGGAGAAAAGGTAATACGATCTATTTTCCTCGAACAATTGCCTGAAAATGTACGAGCAATTCTTGCAATAAGTGAACAACAAGATGTTAACAAATTAGCAACTCAAGCCGATAAAATTATGGATATGACACAGCCAACAACAATTTCAAATATTGATGTTAGCAACGAATCAAGAATTTTTTCTAGAATTGATGCTTTGGAAAGGTGTTTTAAAAATTTTAATCAAAATCGTAGTCGAAGCAAAACGCCACATAGACGTAAATCAAGATCAAAGTCAAGAGAAGTCAATTCAAATTATTGCTGGTATCACAACAAGTTTGGAGATAAAGCAACAAAATGTACCAATACGTGCTCTTATCCAAAAAACTAATTTTGACATCGGAAAGTGAGTCAACCGATGATAGTATTACAAACTCAAGCCGCCTCTTTATTCAAGATCCACTTTAAAAAAAAAACGGTCATTGGAGACCTTGCGGTGACTACAGATTTTTAAATAAAATAACAGTTCCTGATAGGTATCCTATTCCATTCATCACAAATTATACTACTGCACTTCATGGCTGTAAATTTTACACAAAGCTCGATTTGGTGCGTGCATATCACCAAATATTGATGCACCCTGATGATATTTGTAAAACAGCCATAACAACACTTTTTGGTCTTTACGAATTCTTACGAATGCCGTTCGGACTTAGGAATTCGGCGCAGAGCTTTCAACGTTTGATGGATGATATACTTCGAGGACTAGATTTTGTATTTGTGTACATTGACGATGTTTTAATTGCTTCAAAAACTGAAAAGAACATTTAGAACATCTAAGAACAGTATTATCACGTTTTCAAGAATACGGTATAGTTATTAACCCTGCCAAATGTGAATTTGGTTCTAATGAAATCGATTTTCTGGGATTCCATATAAATGAATTTGGCAGTACACCAGTATCTTCAAAAGTTCAAACAATTTTAGACTACAAAAAACCACGAACTATCATGGAATTAAGAAGATTTATTTGCATGATTAACTTCTATCGACGATTTATTCCAAATGCTGCAAAGTTTCAAGCTCCCTTAAACAACTATATGAAAGGCGCTAAAAAAAAGGACAAACTCCTAGTTAATTGGACGAATGAAGCTGAAGATGCTGAACTTGCTTTAAAAGTAGACGCATCCGATTTCGCAATTGGTGCGGTAATTGAACAAAAAATTGGCATAAAATGGCAACCTCTAGCTTTTTATTCAAAGAAGTTAAGTCCGACTGAAGTTAAGTATAGTACTTACGATCGAGAACTTTTAGGAGCCTATGTTTCTATTAAGCATTTCCGGTATATGCTTGAAGGTTGAGATTTTACACTTTACACAGACCATAAACCTTTAACGTATGCTTTCAATCAAAATCCAAATAAAGCTTCACCACGTCAATATCGTCACTTTGATTTTATCGGACAATTTACAACTAAAATAATGCATATATCTGGTGAAGAGAATATCGTCGCAGATGCCCTATCTAGAATAAATGAAATCAATGCTATTGATTATGTTAAACTTGCAGATGCTCCGAATTCTGATGAAGAACTGCAAAAACTTCTAACTTCCGTATGTGGTCTTAAGTTACAACAAGCAATAATTCCTGGTTCTAATATTGCAATATACTGTGATACTTCGCTAGGTAAAGCTAGGCCATATCTTCCAAAAGCTTTTAGAAAATCAGCATTTGATTTATTACATAATCTCTCTCACCCTGGTAGCCGAGCTACAAGAAAACTTATCGGAGATCGTTTTGTTTGGCCAGGTATGAATAAAGACTGTAATAAATGGTCAAAGCTTTGTCAAATGTGCCAAAAATGTAAAATTACAAGGCACACTAACTCTCCATTGGAGCAATATAAAATAAGTTCAAATCGTTTTTCTGAAGTACATATCGATATCGTTGGTCCCCTACCACCTTCAGAAGGATATAGATATATTTTCACAATAATAGATCGATTTTCAAGATGGCCTGAAGCTATACCACTGCAAGATATTACGTCTGAAACAATATGCATATCTTTTTATGAAAACTGGTGTGCAAGATATGGATGTCCTAATAAAATTATTTGTGACAGAGGCCGACAATTCACATCAAAACAATTTCACGACTTTTGCAAATTTATCGGAGCAAAATGCCAACATATCAACATCATTTCATCCCCAAACCAATGGTATGATTGAACGTTTGCACAGAACTCTTAAAAGTGCTCTCGCTTGTCAAAATAATATTCAATGGACAAAAGTATTATCTTCTGTTTTACTTGGTATTAGAACTGCATTTAAAGAAGACATTAAAGCTTCAGCTGCAGAAATGCTATATGGCGAATCAATACATCTTCCAGGAGAATTTTTTGAACAATCATCTGAAACTAACAATTGTAGTGATTTTCTATATAAATTAAAACAAGTTGTTGACAATTTCCAACCTCAAAAAGCTTCAAACCATAATACAGAAAACAAATTTACTTTAAATTTATGTACTTGATAAGTATATGTATATAAAAATGATTACATTTTCATTTTTATAATTGTCACTTAAAAAATTTTCATTATTCTTTTGTTAAACTTTGTAAAAAACATTTAATTTTTAAAATATGTATATTTAAAAATATAAATAAATTTAGTTGCGTTTTATAAACTTTTTTCTAAAAAATAAAACTACTATAATATCATGAAAATGCTACACGTTCAATATTTATCACTCGATCCGCGATCAACCGATCTGGATTCCATAATTTAGGCGTTTATATTTATCGCGTCAGTATTTACGTTATTTTTGTGCTGTGCGGATTGTTTATTAAAAAAATATTGCGAGAAAATCACAAAAAGCTTTAGTCGACGAGTCCCACAACTCCGGCAATGCCTCCAAATTAAAAATAAAGTCATTCAAAATAATTTGTCGGTCGTTAATTCCGATTGCACCGGCAGAACCCACTCGCTTTCACTATCTTCTGCAATTACCCTTTATTAAAACAAACTTTACGCAAGTGTATTAAATTTTTTACTTTCTATTTGCTAAATTCTTGGCTGCTTTTTTATTTGTCTTATTTCACTTTTTGTTAAAGTATCACGATCTAATATCATGAAAATGCTACACGTTCAATATTTATCACACAATCCGTGATCCGTCATCTGGATTCCATAATTTAGCCCTTTCTGCGATAAGGATCGCGATACATCTATACTGCATGCTACACGTTCAATAAATATCGCGTTCAATATATATTGAACGTGTAGCAATGCCCTTAAAACAACAACTGTTCTAAACCATAATCGGGCCGTAAAAATATGTGACAGTTTTTGTTTAAAAATAAACAACTTTTTTTTTATTAATTCAATGAAGTTTCTCGTTATGACGACATTGAATTGTTCGTCAAGCCATTAAAAAACTGCACCCACAAATATATTGAGAAGCTAAATTTTTAAATATTTAAAAATTTTTCAGGGGTTTGGACGAATTTTCTGCCATGCAATGTATTACAATGCTGAAATATTTAGCGGCCTCTGGACGCACTATCATCTGTTCGATACACGGACCTTCAGCAAAAATGTTTCAAATGTTCGATAATGTTTATGTGTTGGCTGACGGTGAATGCGTTTATCAGGGATCAACTACTAATATACTGCCATATGTAACACATATAGGATTAGATTGCCCCATTACTTATGATCCAGCGGATTTTAGTAAGTTTTGTAATTTTAAAATAGTAAATGATATTAATGACTTCCATTTGAATAGTTATTGAAGTTGCGGCCCGTGAGTATGGTAATTATCATGAAGCCATGGTTACTGCAGTACAAAATGGCAAGACTTACAAGTGGTCGGCCACTTCTGAAGATGATAGAACTAAAAACGGATATTCAAGTTGTAAGACAATAAAAGGGTTTGAAATGGAATTGGATATTAATTCATGTGCAGACATCACCACACCTTGGTTACTGGAATATAAAATTTTATATATGCAAATGCTGAAACAAATGTGGCGAGATAAGGTAGGTGGAAAAGGCAAACAAATAAGAATTTATAATTTAAAAAAAGCTGCAAAATCTTTAATGATTTCAAACTTCACTTACGCCCGAAAAGATTATGTCCTTGGTGGAAAAATCAATTTGTTAATAATGTTTCATTGTGCAATACATACAGTAGATTCCGCTTAATTGCTCCCCGCTTAATTGATTTACCCGGTTTATTGCTCTAAAAAGTATTGAATGAAAATTTTCTATATAAAACACATGGAAAAATACACGTTTTAAATGAGTTCCTTTTGGCTGCGTTACCCTTTTCCTTGACTCCCAAACAAAAGAGCGGGTTAATTGATGCGCAAAAATTTTCTCAAATCGTCGGCTGTTTATTGGTTTGCAGCAGACATAATGTATTTTGAATATACTGTGCGGCAAACCAATAACCAACCGACGAAATGGTTGTCGGTAAAACTACATAAAAATATGGGTCAAATCTTAAAATCATATATTTTTATTTACTTTTTTCATTGCATATGGACATGTGAACATACATACATAATCATTGCAGTGTGTTGTAACATGTTTCGTATTATTGATCTCAATGCTTAATTCTTAATTGCGTTACTTACCAAAGCATCGGTTAAATTATTTTTCCGTTTAATAGCACCAAAAACCGCTCATATTTAAAAAATCAATTACTCAAAAATTACTGTATTTGCTAGTATTGTCATGCCAATGTTTAGTGCGTTCGAGAACTCAAAAGTGTTTATAAATTTTTACTCTTTTTAACTTGATTGCTTTCGCTTATACAAAATTCAGTAGATGAGAGGGCCATGGAAAAATTGTACTAGGTACATGCACAAATACAACAAAATTGCAACACCAAAAAACAAATGCTTTTACAAATAAAAATTACAGGGTAATTAAACAACTGCAGACGCGGCGTTCGTAATTAGCCGCATGGAACAAATATTCGTTTTCGGGAAAATTTGTAAATAATGTTTTTTTGTTTCATTTATTTTATTAAAATAGTCTCTAAAGTATTTTGTTTAGTAATAAAAGTAATATATACATTTTCCTTTATTTAAACCTACCTGCCTGGCCCCCGTTGTCGACAAGAAACTTTCTATAGTTTACTTAAGTATACATATGTATATATACATATGTATGTATATAAGTAAGCAATAGGAACTTCTTTGTCGACACCGTGCGCCAGGCCGTTAAAGTTGCTTAACTTTTTACTATCAACGGGAAAAGTTATTAGGATTTATAGAAAAAGATAAAAATCTTTGTTGCGCATATGTATAGTAACCATAACAACATTGATCACTTAGAGGGGAAAATAACTTTAAATATCCTAATATATACACGATATCGAAAAATTGAGAACGAATTTCGGAAAAGTACACATTAATCATATACATACAGTAACCGTCCGACGATTTGTATAAACATAAAATTTCTGCATTCGACTTGATTTTAATACTTCCAACAATTCTGTGAAAATTCGGCACGCTTTAATTTCACGTGGAATACATAACATTCCGAATATTTTTCTGGCACCAAACTTAAATAAATTTTATAATGTGTACAATTTGATACATTAATTTTTTGTTTAAATTTTAAATTTATTTGCTGGTGGTTCAGCTTTGTCTATATGCATTTCATTGTTGCTGTAACAAATCATCAGTAGACTTCAACCACATATTTTGAATAGTCACAAACCTCTTATCTTATTCACAGACTTTCAAGAACTATTTGTGAATTCACAAATAATATTTTTGAAAATCACAAAAGAAAAATAAACGTAGTAGGCTTAGAAACTTATACAAAACCCAGCAAATAATTCTTATTTGATATGAATCTATTTTATTTTTCTAAACCCTTATACAATTAGAAATTTATCGGATAACAATAAAAGTAATTATAAGGCAAAATGAAAAATTAAATCTAAGTTTAACCTTTAAGAAATTTATTATTCGACATATTTGCGTAATTTTCGAACATACCCGCCCTACAGGAAGGCTACCAGTCAATTGACTAGTGTTTTGACTAGTAGCGACGACCACAAGTTCGGTCACTGGCCCCAGTTAGTTTATTAGGGGCTTGGTGAAAAAATGACCAAAAAAATTTGTTTACGTGTGATTTTTTCTCTCTCTCTAACTTATTAATTTCACTTAATTAAAACACATATCCATATATGAACTGCTTACTCTGCTACGTTTTGCCAGTCACAGATTACATAAGCATTGGTGAACTATGACTAGTCAATGGTTACAAGGCAACTAGTCACCTATTCAGGGTGACCGATGACATTTTTCAAAAAGTGGCACCAAAAAGGGGATTTATCAAAAAAAAAAATTAAATAAAACGAGAAAGCTACACTAAACTTTTTATTTTTAATGTATTTTTATATAATTCACTCTAAAAAAATGGAGACAAAAAGTGGCAAATGCACTCGAAAAAGTGGCAAGGCAGTCGAAAAAGTGGCAATTTGCCACTTTAGTCGGTCAAACGTTCAAGCTGCACCTATTACTAGCAATATTTACGTAGAAACTGGTAAAATGTAACTTGTAAATAAAAAACATAATTTATAATACTTTTTTTTTAATTTTATTTGCTTTTTTATTACAAAAATAACTCTAAAATACATAAGTAAATATACAAAATCACCAAATAACTTAAGCGGTATATAGCCCTCATATCTTTTCATCTCCAACGCACCTTGCTCTCTACAAATATATAAAATTTAGAAAATAAATATACATATTAAATTAAACTTTGTGAATATCTTTTATGCACTATTTTACTTATCTTTTTCAATACTTTTATAAACTTTCACAGACTGCATGAATTGCGCCTTCTTCACAACGCATTTTCCCCTTTTCAAATATCTAAAAATTCGAAAAGAAACGAATACATAAATACATACATATGTATGTATATTTTTAATTAAACTGTATAAAATTTCCTTTATTCATTATTGTTTTTATCTTAATTTTTCACAAACACCATAATTTTTTTTAACACTTTTATGCATTTTAATTTTAAAAACCAAACGAACTATAAATTATTTTCAGTAAAATTCAATATTTTAAAAATTTTGAAATATGTACATTAGATGTTCCACTCTAGCATATGTATATGTTAGAGTAGAGCAACTATAATAAATGTTGAATTGAATGAAAAATTTTTGTAAATGTATTAGTAAAGAATTGTTGTTTGTGTTAGTTTCAGTCATTCATTTCTTGTAGGGCGTAGTTCTAGAGAGTCCGTATACATACAGTGGTACCGAAAACATCCCAAAAAAATACATTTTTGCAAGATTTTAAATTTTTTATGCACATATCATTCCTTGTAAATAATAAAACTATTTTAAAACAAATAATGTTTGAAAAAAGAAACTATTTATGGAAAAATTAAAAATTATTGTTCTGGTTCGGATAAAATATTAATATTTTAATATTTTGTTGTACATCCTTTGCACTCTAATAGGACATTTAATTGATTTTTCATAGAATATACCAGTTTACCGCTGCACAGTGGCGTGAAATAAGAAAGTGTGGTAAAAAGTCCGCAACTCTTGAAGTAGTGAACCGATTTCGATGAAAATTTATTTTTAGCCATTTATTTAAATTTCGTTTAGAATTTATACATTTATTTATTTAATTTTTTTTTGAAAAATATTCGTTTTCGTATTCGCCTGAATTTGGCGAATTATTATGTACAACATTTGGTCAACTTTGTCCGACCGAGTAGTCCCATCAGTGAGTTTTTCCCATATCAATTTGCAGAGCGATTTATTTCTAATTGTTGTGAAATAATAACATTAAACGCATATCAACTTAAATGCATAGGTATTTATTTTAAAACCAACGGATACTGTTGCGCCATACTAATAATTATAACAATAACAATAATAATAATAATATCTAATTAATATCTAATAATACAAATAATTATATTAATAATATTCTAACCAAAATAATATGAATTCCCTAATAATAACATATACATACATATATATACATATATATAATACCATGTAATATTACATAGAATTTTAACTGTTTTACATTGAAATAATTATGAACACATCTATAAGAAAAGAACTGCTAAATACATAGATAACTACTGCATTTGCAAAGTATGAATCGATCAAGTTGTTTCTTTTTGAAGTGTTCGCTCGTTTTTCAACTCAAATATTATTTCACCGTGCCCTATTTCTTTTTGTATTTGAATTATAATTTGTTTAATTTAAATTCGTTTACATCCTAAAAAATATAAGGAGAAAACAGATACAAAAGCGAAACAAATATTAGGTAAAAAGGTACCCATAATAGGGGTGTGCGCGCAGGTGCCTTTACCCTTGTGGGTATATACATATGTATACTATCTGTGTATATTAATTTTTATATATTTGATCCAAATAAAAGTAACTAATTACAAAAAAATATTTAATACACCTTCAAGAGGTCATAAAAAATGTGCGTTTGTTTGAATAGCCAAAAAAAACGTAAATTTCCCCTGACTAAGACTGATATAATGGCAAAGGTATACATATTATTCAAAATTATTCCTTTTTACAATTTTTGAGGTATCCACAAAATTTCTTTTATATAAATTGTAATGAAGTTTTCTTTCAAAAACAACAAAACCAACTAATTTTTGCTAAGTAACAAAGAAGTTATGTACTAACGATTAAAAAAAAGTCAGGCCAAAAAATTAAAAAAAAAAAATTTCAAGTCAAATAACTTGGAAACTGTAAGAGATAAAATGGTGCTCTAACCATGTTTTATTTTTGATTCCTAACTTTGATTGTACCGCTATTAAGATCGGTCGATATTTACAAAATTGCAAGCTCTCCGAAAGAATTTTGATATCCGCAGTTTTCCAATTTGAGGCTACCCTGTCTTACAACAGGGTGCCTCCAAATATACATTCTCAAAATTTCAACTTCTTCTTTCCAAGTTTCATCGAAATCGGCTTACTACTTCAAAAGTTGCTGAATTTTTGCCACTTTTCTTATTTCACGCCACTGTGCGCTGGTTTCCGAAGTACCATTCTTTGATAAAAGCATTTTTATGTCCTGTTGGTTTTTTATCGCCGTTTTTCTTATCCTTCGTTCCATAAATTTTCAACGGGGTTTAAGTAAGACGACTGAGGAGGAGAATGCAGCTGTCTTGGCACATTGTTCAACAGCAGTTTCTTTAAACTGACCGCTGTATGATATGGGTCGTTATCTTGTTGGAAGTACCAGCTTCCAGGTAGACCCGTTTTGGTTAGTGACCCCTCATATTATTCTTTAATAAGTTCAAATACAAATATATATGTATATCGATTGTTGTCTCAACAAAAACTAAATTTCTAATCCCAGCCGCCGACATACAACCAAAAACCATAATAGAGCCGCGTCAGTGTTTTATTGTGGGCATCAGGTTTTTATGTTTCAGCTCCGCATTCTTTTTGAGCCAAACGTTTTGTTTTCCATTGTATAACAATAAGTTAAATTTATTTTCTGTCCTAAACACAACATTTTTCAAGTTTTCATCTTCATTTAAATGCTTTTGAGCAAATTCCATTTGGCCGTATTAATATCGCTTATGAATGGTTTTTTCCAAGGTACTCGACTATAATAACAAACACTGCGTAGTGTTTCTGGAGTGACAATCAATATTTTTTCCATGTCTTTTGCCATATCAACAGCAGTTTTCCTGGAATTTTTGTAAATTTTTTGACGTTTTATACCTTGAGTCATTTTTGGCGGACGCACAGCACAGTTGCTCATTTTGCTAAAAGCTTTTACAAAAATAAAATATTCGGCTTTAAAATTTTGAGAAATAAGTTTAGCTTTATTACAGAGGATATTTTATAAAGTATAAAAATTATGTGAGTTGTGGCCGCTCAAAGTTAGTAATTTGTTGGACTGTAAAAAATAAGTAAATTTTTGACAAAAACTTCAAGCTTCAATTTTTTATGTAAATTTTTTTTATGCATGTTTTTTATTTATTGTATCTTGATATATGAACTAACAATAAGTATTCAAATCTTAAATCTAACATATAATTAATAGGCCCGACAAATGCCAGACATAACTAATTGATAGTTGTAAATAATACATAAGTAGTGATAAGCAAAAAAAATTTCAAGCAACTTCATTCGGAGTGTTTAGTATTAGAGCCCTTGTATCTTTCTTTTTTAAGCGGATGTGTCCAGTAAAGTTCAAAATATTACGAGCAAGCGGATTAGGATGTGACTCGAGTTTTGTTAGATATTTGCCTGCGTATTTTGCAATTTCTTCAGTCACTAGTGGCATATTTAAATCACCATGTATATTTGAATTCTTAATGTACCATGGAGCAGATGATATTAACCTTAAAATTTTGTTTTGTCTTTGTTGAATTCTCTCTACATTGGAAGCAGAAGCAGTGCCCCATAACTGGAAACAGTAACACCATATTGACTTTAAAAGCGACTTATATATTAAAAGTTTGCAGTCTAGGCTGAGTGTTGAATTTCTGCCAATCAGCCAATGTACCTGAGTTAATTTTAGTTTCATTTGAGTTAACTTATAGTCAATGTGATGTTTCCATGTAAGCCGTCGAAAGAGGTGTATGCCAAGATATTTCACATGTGAATGTTGAGGAACAACTTGATTATTAATCCGAATGGGGGAACAAGTATCTCTTCGTAAGGTAAATGTTATATGGACACACTTTTGTTCATTTACCTTAATTCTCCATAAGTTTAACCATAGTCCCATCTGGCTAATGTGTTCCTGGAGTTTTCGGGATGCCTCATCAGGGTTTTCGTGCATACTAAGGCAGGCGGTATCGTCGGCAAATGTAGAAGTGTGTATACTACTGCTCACAGGCATATCACAAGTATAAATCAAATATAAAAATGGCCCCAGTTATGTAAAATTGGCAAGCGATTATTATATTTGCTGATTTTAATAAAAAACCTCACTTGTTTTTTATTTAAATTCGACAAAAAAAATGTTCAGATTTTTTTAACTTTATTAGGCGGAGTTCTTCAAACGCCTTAATTTTAGATCGTTTTTGGGAACTAAATAGAGTAGAACTAACAAAGTCATTTGACGTTTCGTTAAATATTGGCATACACACTCATTCTGTTTCATACACTAACTATGCTAAGAAATTTGGATGCCCGATCCTGCCCGTTCACTTGAGAGAAGAAAAAACTATCCCAACCTCGTTATTAAAGTCAAAATACGTAGTGTAGTGTATATATACGACTTTTTTAATTAAAAGTGTTATAACTTTTATTTAAATGAAGATTTTGAAACGATTTAAAAAAACATTTAATAGCAAACTTCCGACACTATAAAATAAATGCTCATAAATATTGACAAACTCACAAGGGGCGTGAGGACTTTTCGTCAAATATGAATGCTACCCACAATGTTTTAAGTAATAAATAATATAAAATAACTAGAATTTTCCCGCGACTTCGTTCGCATGTAGAAAGAAACTGAGAAGGCTGTGGTCATTTTGTGTTTTTTCAATTTTTTTTTCAATTTTGCCGATCAATACCCAAGCGAGTCTTCAGAAGTAATCAAGTCTACAGTGAGCAATGTTAAAAATCAAATTGATTAATTTAATCCTTCTGTTTTTGAGATAAGGAATGGGGAAAATTGTTACAGTTAGTCATACATTTGGTCTCACAATGATTGATGGTAAAGTCTCGAATGTCATTACGAACACCTCCTCAACTTTGAAATGTGACATTTCTAAAAAGGCACAGAAAGAAAGACTTTCAAAATTTGAACGATTCAACTAGTCGTGAGAACAACTACGAATATGAAATTTCCCCCTTGCATTCTAGAATTAGGTGTATGGAGTTCATTTTGAAGCTGGCATATACAATTCCTCGGGCGGAAGAGCCTTTCGGCGAGAATACACCACCAAAAGAAAAAGAGAATATAAGAAAAAAAATTGTAAAAGAAGACTATTTTAAAAAACTTAGACTGAAAGTGGACTTTCCGAAGTAAAGATACGGAAATACGGCGAGATCATTTTTAGGGTTCCGTACACCAAAGGTGAAAAAAGGAACCCTATTGTTTTTGCTACGCTGTCCGTCACATGGTATTTCCTCAGGAACCGTAAGAGCTACGGACCTGAAATTTGGACAGAGTATGTAGAACTTTGGCCGCTACGACAACAAATACATGAGAATTAAAAATTAAAGGGTGTTCCAAAATGAGCAACGAAAAATGCTAAAATCCCATGTAATATACATACAATTGTATGTACATATGTATATTGACACTTGAAATTTGTAAAATTAGTGTATTTTTATATAGACTACAACAATTAATATTAAAATATAAAAAAATCTGAAATAATTCATAGTTAGGCTCAAGTTCAGTAATTTCAATTTCAGTATTTCCCCCAGCTTAAAGTCTAAGTTTAATTTTTCTTCTCTTCTTTAGAAACTCACATTAATTAATAAAAATATTTCATTCAATAAGAATTGAAATTACTGAACTTGAGCCTAACTATGAATTATTTCTGATTAAAATTCACTACAGTTCAATTAAAAAAAAATAACTAAAAATTTCTCAATATAAAAAAATTTAATTAAAGGGTGGTGCATCAGTTAATGTAATTTTGACTATGTAATTGTGACAACTTGCTGTATCTTGGAAACCGTAAGAGGTAAACTCCCGAAATTTTCAAAAATGATAAAACTAAAAAATCTAAAAATTATAAAATCGCCAAACCGAAAAAATCGCCAAAACCTGAAAAAAATCGCCAAAAACTAAAAAAAATTCGCCAAAACGAAAAAAATCGATAAAATGAAAAAAAATTCTAGCACTAAAATAAATCGCCAAATTCGAAAAAATCGCCCAATTGAAAAAAATCGCCAAAATGAAAAAAACGCCAAAAACCGAAAAAAAATTCCCAAAACGCGAAAAATGCGCCAAAACTAAAATAATTGTATATGTAAAAAAACCGCCAAAACAAAAAAAAATCGCCAAAATTAAAAAAAAATCGCCAAAAGGAAAAAAATCGCCAAAAATTAAAAAAAAGCCAAAAACCGAAAAAAATTCTCAAAACGACAAAGAAAGTGCCGAAACTAAAAAAATTGCCAAAGCGAAAGAAAAACGCCAAAAACCAAAAAAAAAATCACCTATATGAAAAAAACACCAAATTAAAAAAAAATCGCCAAAAATAAAAAAATCGCCAAAATAAAAAAAATGCCAAAATTAAAAAAACTTCAAACACCAAAAAAATCGCCCAAACGAGAAAGTGCCAAAACTCAGAATGCGCCAATAAATTCAAAGAACCCCAAAACTTAACAAACGCTTAAAACATATCTCATGTCCGTACGGAACCCTTCGTGCGCGGGTCAAAGTCGCACTTCGCTGAATTTATTTGATAATGATGAAGTAACTGATAAAATTACTGGTGTCGATATGAACATTATTAAAAGTTTTGCCCTTATTCTTTAGTATATCTAAACTGTAAAGAAAATATCAATGGATCAAAATTTGTAGAATGCGCATCAAAAACTACCCAACTTTTATCCCAAATGTATCTCGAAAAAAATCTTACTCCCACAGCACACCAAATTTTGGCCCATGGAAAAAATTTAATTGAATATCAGTGATTACCAATTGGATAACTTTCAGCAGAAGCCCAGGAGTAAAAATATAAAGATGACAAACAATTTAGATACACAAACACTTGCAAAAACTCACGCGTTAGGGAGAATGAAGATCTCTTCAACATAATGCTTTTCTCATCAGATCAACCTATTTCATCACGAAGCAGTGATGCCAGAATTCCTTCACCAAAACTGGCTAACTGTAGGCTAAAAAATAGCTAAAAACTGGCTAAAAATGACTAAGCACCATTGAATGAAAAATCATGAAGTTTATCAAAACCAAGAAGATATTTCATATACTTATTTTTTAAAGCAAATCGGGAACTTTTTTAAAGTAAATAAAAACAATAAATTGAAGAAATAAATAAAATATTTTTTCTTCAGGTAATCAAGCAACTGCGCATATAGTGCAAACTTGCAATACTTGCAGTACGCCTTCTATTAATTTGAACATTCTGCTATTTAGCCTTTAAATTTTTGGGTGACTAATCCATTTCTTGTGAAATTTTTGTTAATAATTTTCATTCATTTTCTATTTTTTAAACTTTCATTTAAACTTTAATTTATTTCTCATTTTCACTCATGTAAAACAAAAATTACCCTTGTTTGATTGATATCATAAAACACCTATTTGACTCGACAACTTACGACAAAATTGCAACGATTACAAAACAGAATAGCAAATCGTATTATTACCAATATAGTCATCTCTTTCATATAAGCACTTTTAGACTGCTGCAACAAAAATGGCAAGTTTGAACCGTGATTTATTGATATTAATGCGAAAAAAGTAACATATTATGTTCTCTGTTGTGTTTTACTACATAGAAAAAATATTTATTGCTTAGTCATAAGTATTAAAAATATTTCAATATTAGGAATCTTTGACGCAAATAAAAAATTAAATAAAAACTAAGCATAAAATTTAAAAAAAAACTTTAACTTGACTACGATGCTTGAAACATTTTAAGCACAGTTTTAAAGCAAAAGATATTTTCTTTTAAATTTTTAAAATATCTCCACTACTTCAAAAGTTATAATTTTTGCAACGGAAAAATTCAAAACGAGCCACTGTGGGATGGCCACTTCTGGGCCTACTATTAATACTGTTGTTCTTTTTATAACGGTTTGAATACTAACCGTTACTGCACAACAATTTCAAAAAATTTGCGCAACAACCGCGCATTTCTTCACGCCAACACAAGGCAAATGAAATTTGTTCGTCAATCAGATATGGAGACGATCAAATAATCAGCCGTCAAATAAAGATATCATAATAGTTTGCTTCTAACAACGAAAACGCGTACGTGTAGCCAAAGAAAAACATGACTGTACGCACATACAACTATTTATGTGATTGATAGTTTTATTTGATCGTCTTCTTGGCACTTAAAAAGTGAAAACAAAAGTAAATACTCTGAAGGAAATGTCGATGGTGAAAGTGTACTGAGTCGCTTTTGACTTTGTTACCAGTACTACTCTAATAATTTCCCATGCAATATGTTGTGTTACGAGTATATACATTTAAGGCTCAGTTAGCCGAATCTAATGTAAAGTAACTGCAACAGTAGGAAACAGCTGTTCGATATTGTTATGTGAAAAGCAATGACAACGGTTATAGAGATGTAATGTAACGTAACCCTACAAGAAATGAATGACTGAAACTAACCCAAACGTAATTTTTTCAGTAACAGATTTACAACAATTTTATATTGAAATCAACAGTAACAGTCGATTGCTCTAGTTGCTCTACCCTAACATACAATTAAGAGTGGAACATCTAATGTACATATGCCAAAAACTTTAAAATATCACGTGAAAGTAAAATTAATAGAAGTGTTAAAAACTTAAGTAAAAATCAAAGGTGTATTGTAAAGAAATTTTAAAGTTTAGTTAACATATTTGTCGTTATTTTGAACAATTGAACAAACAAAAGAAATTGTACTATAAAAACTTAAAAAGGTAGCATCTTACAACTTAAAAAATCTTATTTTTTATTCAGATTCTCAAATTTAATGACATTTTTATACATTTGACTACATAGTTAATATTTACAAAACAATCAAAATAATAATAATATTTGTAGAACAATAAAAAAACTTTTTTAATAAGCAAAATTCTTAAAAAAACCTTTTTTTAAAAAACCTTTTTTAATTTTTAAGACGGTTTAGCCGAATCACAATCGCGATAGTTTAGAATTATCAAAATGCCAAAATTGTTGAACGCTTTTAAGATACAGGCTAAGCAATTTTATCTTAAGCGACAATTTAAGTATAAAAAGAAACTTGAATATTTGAAAAAAAAAACTTCTCCTGAAAAATTAAATTTTTGTCGGTTACGATAAAATCTAAAATAAGGCTCGATATTGTTATTAATTTAAATGGAAATTAAACAATTATGTTATTATTTAAATGGAAATGTTTATTTATTTATTTAAGTATTTATTTATGTCGACCCATCTTGGTCGACCACACTTTTTATAATGAATTAAATAAAAACTAACAAATATAATGAAATAAAACTAACTTAAAACTTATCGTGAGAAAATGCTTGGTCGACATAAATACACGCCGACCAGGTGCATTGTATGTGTAGGCATAAAATATTCCAATAAGCCAGATGATCAAGTTACTTGCTGATGACAAATAACTGATGCAGTCAAACACATAAGTATGTGGACAAATATGAATTACTGGCACAGTCAAACACATAAGTATGCGGACAGATATATTCCATAGCCAAACACACTACACCTCCCTTTTTCAGAAAGAATGATCAATGCGAGGTAGTTGATCATTCTTTAGTTACAATGGGTTTTAAAAATGAAGGGGGCTTCTCACATAACATACTTGTGAATTTCAAGTAACAATAATTTTTTTTTTAAATAAGGTAATTTTTTTTTGTTTTGTACAATACATATTACAGATAGTATTTTTTTTATGTCTATAAGCTTGTTTAAGTTATGTTCCTCTTAGACCATTTTGTGGTGTTTTTTTTTCTTAAATAAAACTTTAAACTTTTTCTCTTTTAAATATGGGAACACAAATCGTTTGCTATTTTATGTATGCATTATGTATAAAATAATAAAAGTATGTTTTTGGATTTTTTTTTTTTTTGACATTTTGCTTAGAATTTTTAAGTTTAATTTAAAAATGAAATTGTTTGGACATACATACATATGAAGTTTATATGGTACATGTAGTAAATTTTTGGTTTTTTATGTTTTCTTTTACCATAGTGTTAGAAACTATCAGATTTATTTATAAAACTTATTAAGGTTTTATAAAGGGTTTTCATAAAAAAATTAACACAAAATGTTTCTTAAAAAGCCTTCATAAATATTAAAATAGTTTTAAAAATTATAAAAATTCTTAATTTTACCGCGCCATAAGCGCCAAAAGCAAAGTATAACCGACACATCTTTTGGAACGAAATCAGAAAATCAAAAATTAGAATAAAATGTGTCATTCCTCCCCTGTTCTTAGCAAGACCCTTTACCCCGTGAACTTCTTTACCCTATTTTTATGAACAGTGAATGACTTCCCATGTTCATCTTGGAGTTCTACATTATTATTGTTGTCCATATTGGATATTTTATGGGGGCCCTTATATACGGAATCCAGCTTATGACCCGATTCATTGCGGATCAAAACGAGTTCCCCGAGGGTTAATTCTATTGGATCTGCCCACTGGGTGGAAAGTTGTTGTCTTTCCCACTTAGCATTTTCTATGATATTGGCAGCTCTTCGCTGCGCCACTTGAAGTCTGAATTTAACCTCTTTTCCATATGAATCAATGTTGTACAATGGTTCTACAATGTTTTCTTTTGTACAATCAAGAGTTGGTGGTATCTTTCCGTAAACCAACTCGAATGGACAATAACCATGAGCCGTAGATGGGGTGGTATTGTAACAATATACGAAGTATTTTAACCACAAATCCCAATCTGTTTTATCGGATGAGATGTATGTTCGCAGATATTCGTTAAATGTTCTGTGAGATCTCTCAACAGTACCCAAAGTCTGATGATGATACGGAGTAGAATTGAGTTTCTCTATCTTCATCATTGAGCATAATTCCGACATAACTTGATTCATATATTCTGTTCCCATGTCCGTTAGTATTGTATTCATTGGACCGTAAGTCAAAACAAATCCTTCCATAATTGCTTTGGCAACCATTCTGGCTGACTTATTCTGAATGGGTATTGCAACTAAATATTTAGTTAAATCACATATCATAGTGACAGCGTATTCGTTTAATGACTCGGACCGTGGTAGTGGTCCTACGGTGTCAATTATTACTCTGTCAAATGCCTTTAACGGTGTAGGAGTTATGATGAATGGCTCTTTACCGTTGACAACTGTTTTATTTTCTTGACATGCTTTGCACCGTTTTACATATTGGGCTATGTCTCTAGTCATGCCTTTCCAATGGTATCGAAGTCTAATCTTCTTTATCATACGTGTTATCCCCGGATGTCCTCCTGAAATAGGATCATCATGATAGTTTTGCATGATTAGTAATTTATCTGTATCGGTGAAAATTATTGTTAATTTAGGCGTGAGCACAATTGTTAATTTACTTTCTTGCAGTATTTCATTGCCTTTATTCTTAAAGGTTTCAACATTGGTTCCTAGGAATTTAAGCAGACTATCATCGAAGTGTAGTCGCATGGTTGTTAAACACATATTATCAGCTTTTTTTTCAAGCTTTAGAAAGAGGTGACCTAAGTCTACATTTCCATCAATAACCGTGTCTTTCAACAAAAATTCGGAAAGAATTTTCTTTCCTTTTCTAATTATAACTTTATTTTTGGTAAAATGCAATTGTGGCATTTTACTGTGCTCTTGAGCATTAATTGCCTCATAAACCTTTAGTTCAACCGATTTTGTATTAGCCGTTATACCATTGTCATTACAGTGCCTACCTGCTTTTGCCTGAAGTCTCGTAGTTACCTTCAGTATTGTATTAGCGTCAATATTTTTTATATCATTAATATTTATACGTGACAGCGCGTCCGCGGCGTAATTTTCTCTACCCCTAATATACTCCACCACAAAGTCATATTCTTCTAAGTCCAGCCTCATACGGGTTAATTTTGATGACGGGTTTTTTAATGAAAATAAATAAGTTAGGGGTCTGTGATCGCTTTTAATTACAAACTTTCTGCCGTAAACATATGGTCGGAAATATTGTACTGCCCAATGAATTGCAGTTAATTCCTGCTCTATTGTTGATTTATTGCTTTCACCTTTTGTGAAAGATCTGGATGCGTAAGCAATTGGTAGCTGAATACCCTGCTTTTCTTGGCTCAAAACGGCACCACAGGCATGTTTACTTGCGTCTGTGGTTATGCAGAATTCTTTAGAAAATTCCGGATATTGGAGAATTTTTGGACTCAGCAATTGATTTTTAAGATATTGGAATGCTTTTTCACATTGTTGAGTCCATTCAAATTGCACATTTTTTCTAGATAATCTGGTAATATGTCGCGATGATTCAGCAAAATTTGGTATAAATCTTCTGTAATAATTACAGAATGCTACGAAGCGTTTAGCTTCATCGCCATTTGTAGGTGTTGGATAATTTTGTATAATTGAGTATTTGCTGTCGTCAGGTAAGATGCCTTTATCGGTGCATTTGTGACCTAAAAATGTTACTTCACGACAAAAAAATGTACATTTATCTGGATGAAGTTTGAGATTGTATTTTCTGCAAGTATTAAACACTTGTTTTAAGTTTTGTAGCATGTGTTCTGAAGAACAACCTATAACTACTAAGTCATCCATGTATACAAAGGCTTGGGTTGGAGATAATCCAGAAAAAGCCAATGACATCATTCTTTGGAATGAATTCGGGGCAATTTTAATACCATATGGCAGTCTTTTAAAGCGAAAAGAGCATTTTTCTGTGGAAAAAGATGTAATGTCTCTAGAGTCTTGTTCCAATTCTATTTGATGAAATCCCGACATTAAGTCCAGGCATGAAAAGAACTTGGCTCTTCCTAACTGATCAAGAATGTCATCTATACGAGGCAATGGGAATTTATCAGCTATCAGTTTTTTATTTATTCCTCTATAATCTACGACCAATCTCCACCTTTTTTGTGTTGAGCCGGGTAATGGCTTTTTTGGTACTATTAGAATAGGGCTATTATATTGCGAGATGGATGGTTCTATTATATCATCATTTATTAATTTATCTAATTGGGCATTAACTTCCTCTTTGTGAGCATGAGGGATTCTATAATTTTTGATGTACACTGGTTGTGTATCATGAAGTCTAAGTTTCTGCTTGTAAAAATTGTTAGTACTTATTTTTTCAGTCTCCAGAGCAAAAATATCTATGTAGTCTAAGCATAATTTTCTTAAATCTTTATGAGCGTATTCGGGAAAGTTTTTTGTTAATTTTTCAAGTTTTTCCTTATTTAGCTTGGCATTAGTATCAGAACTGCAATTGACAATTTTATAGTCGTTTAGACTTTCGGATTTTACCTGAATGTTATCAATTACTAGGCTTTTATCTGTGGTATTTATGATTTTTACCAATGGCCTTGCTTTAGTAGTTATTGTGTTGGCAATATATACGCCATCCTGCATAATTTGTTGAGGTATCAATACTTCTTCCTCATTGGATATGAAGTTTATCGGTCTTATAACTTCAGATCTTGCTGGCAGTGATATGGAATTGATGTTTGGACCGTTTCTTAAAGCGATTGCTATATCGTACGGAACGTCGTTAGTTCTCAAGGTGATCCAATCTTGATTATTTTCGTAATTTAAAATACATTTGTATTTTCGAATAAAGTCCATTCCTATTATTCCGTCTACTTGAATCGGAAAATCATCCTTTACGACATGAAAATCGTGAGCTATTAGCAGATCTTCTTGTTTTAAATCAGCTTTAACTTTGCCTATTGTAGT
Source organism: Tachina fera (assembly GCA_905220375.1). NCBI lineage: Eukaryota > Metazoa > Arthropoda > Insecta > Diptera > Tachinidae > Tachina > Tachina fera. The sequence goes on from LR999967.1 coordinate 67,537,467, forward strand.
TATTATACCTTGCCCAATGCCATTTATTCTGGTTTGACTAGTAATGTCTATTGGTTGGTATAAAACTTGATGGTGTTTTACGACTGATATGTCTGCACCTGTATCTACTAAGAATGTGGACCTATTGTCATTTAGAGTGGTTCTGGAGACTAGATAACTGTATAAATTTGTATTTATGTCGTGGATTTTCCTGTCTATTGAGTACTTAGGGGTGTTAGTTCGTTTCCCGAACTATTGTCATTCATGCAACGTATATTATTATTTCTATTCACGTTGCGGTTGTTACTGTTGTAACGGTTACTATTGTTGTTAAATTGATTCCTTACTCCGTTATTATTGAAGCTTCTAGGTGCATACCGGTCACTTGTATTTCTGTTATTGGGATTCCTGTTACCATTATTCTGATTATGGAAATCAGGGGGCCTATTAGAGTTATTGGGTCTGTTACCAATATTTCTAGAGTAACGATTTCTACTATTAGATAAATTATTGTTGTAATTGTTTTGGAAAGTTAATATAGCATTAGGTTGTCCGTATGCGTCCGTACAACTGCTTATAAATTTTGTTTTAACTTCATCCATGTTTAGGAACGTTCCTGATTCCATGATCAGTTTTACTCGTTCGTTGGATGCATTTTTTATTATTGCTGAAACTGCTGCACGTGTTGTGTACTTGTTTGCAGTTTCATTTGGGAGGCCGTCAGATATGTAAGCGGTCTCCAATTTTTTTGCAAGTTCATCGATTTCCTTAACATAGGCATTGGCATTTTTGCCCGTTTGTTTTATATTCATTAACTTTGCATTGATGACGTCAACGGATTCACCCTTAACAGTCGATTTGAGTTTTACTATTATCGCTGAAATGGTCGATTCCGTTGTTACTATATTCCTAGTAGTGCCTTTTAGTTTTGTTTTAATAAGGCTTGTGTACCTTTATGCTTTCCACAAGTGTCAAAGCATCAATGAAGCTTTGTAGGTTTTCTGGACTTCCGTCGAAGTCAGGTAGCAGTTTGGATGCTGTATTTAGGAATTCTATATTTGTTTGTGACATGTTGGGAGAGGCCCTACTTGTACTTGGTAGATTTGAAGTTGGGTCTAAAACTAGTTCTGGTAGATATTTAAAATTTGTTTCCTCATGTAAAGAGTTAGGTACATTTAGTACGATACCTTTCTTTAAGGATATCGTTATTAATTTATCTCTTATGTCAGCGAAGAAAGCTTCAGCTGCTGCTTTATGAGCATGTGTTAATCTGTTATAATTAACATTAAGGAGTGCTCTAATTTGTTCGAATCTGCGCACGAGATTATTTATGTGCTTATTAATTGTTTCTGGTTTTATCTCCCTATTGAGATTGAGACACTTATATGATTTGATGAATTCTTCCTTTATTGCTCTGGCCTTATTCACTATTATTTCCCATTCCATGAGGTTTAAATTGAGATTTTATGGAATTTTAAGAAATGTATTCTTTAGGTCTATTTAAAATGGCGTGTTAGTTAAAAAAAAATGGTGCTTATGTCACGGATGCCATGACCATTTTTTGATGGTCAATAGAGTACCATGGCATAAACCAGATATCGCCAATTTATATCTGAATTAGGCTCTTAATTCTTTAATGTTATACTACTGGAGGGACACTTATGTATCTCAGTAGTAAGTTATTTGTTAGTATATCTTTATGTTTTTTTTTTTTTTTATATGTAAAATATATGAATAGTAAAGAAATTAAAAAATTAATATATGCATTAATATAATAAAAATGTATTGAAAAAATTGCAACTCTATTTTTAGAGTGCTTGTAGAGACATTTAAAAATATATGAATATGTTTATAATAAAATATTGATATAATGTATTGATTAGTAATTATAAAATGTATTGAAAAAAATTTAATTTAATTTTTTTTGTTTTTATATGCGATACTACTCTGTTAATGCAGCATTGGAGAGACATTTCTGTATAAATATAATAATAATCTTCATGCTAATAGTTTTATATTATTTACATAAAACATCCTTTCGTTGTTGTTTGGCTAAACAACACTAAAAGATTCACGATTCTTTTAGGCAGCTATGTTATTTTTAAATGGTGCTGCTGTTTTTGAGCATGCTGATGTAAATGCTGCTGCTGTTGCTGCAGTTTGTGTGGATTATACTGTGTATGTTGTTGAGTATTACTTACTGCCGCGTTGTAATTTGTCAGGTCGGTGTTGTCATAAGAAATTGCTGATGTTGATTATGGTGATGCTAAATCTTCATCAAATTTATATTTATTATTATCAGTTTTAGGTGCTTCTATCAGTATAGACTATTATGGCTAGTTTGATGATGATTATGACGATGACGGTGAATTATAATTTTGTCGGAGACTGAAGTCAACAGTTAAGAAAGGGACCGAATCAGAGAAATCTGAGGAATTGTTTCCATTTTTTTTTTTGTGTACGATTTAAAAAAATGTTTATGACATTATATCGTCATTCTTAAGTGGCATATTATATCAAATTTTTTTTTTATTTTTTTTTTTTTGCCATCACTATGGTTTTCTGCTGTTCAAGTTACTTTACTCTTTCTTGGCTTTAATAATACTATATCTTTTATATTTGCGCAACACTTCTTTGTTATGTATAAGAAATTTTAAATTGATTTGTACTTTTGCACTACAATGTTCTAAAGTATTTTGTTTTATTTATCACCACTTCTTTAGTATATATTCAGATTATTGTATCCTCTTTTTAGCGCGTACTTTAAACGTCTGACTTTAGCAGCTATATATTTATTTGAAAATGGCAGGATCGCCATGTTATTAATTTAAATGGAAATTAAACAATTATGTTATTATTTAAATGGAAATGTTTATTTATTTATTTAAGTATTTATTTATGTCGACCCATCTTGGTCGACCACACTTTTTATAATGAATTAAATAAAAACTAACAAATATAATGAAATAAAACTAACTTAAAACTTATCGTGAGAAAATGCTTGGTCGACATAAATACACGCCGACCAGGTGCATTGTATGTGTAGGCATAAAATATTCAAATAAGCCAGATGATCAAGTTACTTGCTGATGACAAATAAGTGATGCAGTCAAACACATAAGTATGTTTACAAATATGAATTACTGGCACAGTCAAACACATAAGTATGCGGACAGATATATTCCATAGCCAAACACACTACAATATGTATCTTTAGGTTTTTTTTATTAAAAAAACAATTAAAACAATAGGAAAATCATATTTATTAATGTAATTATGCAGGTTTGAAAAGTATGCTATGACGGTTATATACATCAAGTGTGATCAGTCAGATATGACCAGCACATGCACCATTAATGACAAATAAAAATACGGCAGAGTAAGCAGGTCAGCTGTATTATTATGTTCCATAGTAGACAGTTTTAATTAGTTAGACAAAATTCATCATTACATCACATTTTCAACATTGCCCTTTACAAACTGGTAGAAATTTAGATAGATAAATCTGTTACCACTGTCGGTCAAATAATCGGTCATTTGACTTGGAGTGTTCTTGCAGGGTAACCTTCTTTGCATATAAAAATATCGATCAGCTGTTTCCTACGTTGCAGTTACATCACATTACAGTCGGCTAACCTTTATATTGACGAATAGAAAAGAAATTGTAGATAATGTAACTACTACTATAATTTTAGTGTTGACATAAAGACACTTGGTCCCAGTGTGACTGCAGGGTACACAAATCGGAATGACAAAAGTATCGTTTTAAGTACTTTTTGAGTGTTGACCGACAAACAACTACGAATGCATGCAGCTAAAAATGAAAAACACACAAAATACAAACACACGCATTAATTGTAAACTAAATACTTATAACTATAAATATCCAACAACTATGAGTATAAACATTTTTCAAATTACCCAGCACAAACGAAAACAAGTCAAATTTATGGACTGTGTGAATATAAAAATATTCTGAATATTAAACCCAATACACATGTGTAATACACACCCGCTGTCCGCAGATACATTCCATAAGTCATTATACCATTATGCACAAAGCACATTATGACCTATACTTGCTCGACAATACTTACGCAGTGCGTTTGAGTGACGAATTTAACATGGGGATGACATTGGAAGTATACAATCGCCACCCTCTCTCTTACATTCGGTTGACGAAAACAGTGACGAATATTCATCATAGTTTTCATTCACAAAAATACTATGATGAAAAGAACACTTAAGCCGGAGATAAATAATGAACGGTTTCGTTATCGTTGGATAATCAACTACTTCATAAATTTCCTTAATGGTTTATGGTTTTATATAATATTGTATTTTTTTAATTCACAGCGTTTACAGTCTTTTAGAGCTTATAAAACTCACATTAAAAATAGAACAAAAAATAAAAACAACAAAAAAAAACAATATAAATCTTAATATAAAAAACAAAAGAAAGCAAAAGAAAAGTTAAATTTACATATATGAAAATAAAAAAAATCAGATTAATTGACATAAGAAAAATATTGTACACATTATTCTTTCAACGTTAATACTAAAATATGACAGAAAAAGATTTATTATTTATTTATTTATTAAACATATTAATGCAAAGTAAATTTGCATAATATGGTGTTGCACAAATATGGGCGGAGTAACGTAGACCCTATGGCCAAGATGGTATTAACAGTATTTTATAAAGTTTTGTGACTGACTGTACACGACCTATGCCTTCACATAGGAAGTAGGCAACGTGGTTGTTAAAGAAATTCCACAAAAAACCGCAAGATTATACGGTTATCCGTGGCAGATCAGTCAACCAGTGCGAGCGAGACGGAAAACTCTCGAAGGCCAAACAACACACACAAGCCTGAGCGCACTTAAGAAATAATTACGATGACGCGAGAGATGTTCCCCGATGCAGAGCTGCTTAACGACTGACAGAAAAGAATTTTGGTCGCTTGCTTATATACGATCAACGAATTCATTTAATATATTGGTACACCAAGTAGGTACTGCCAATTGTGAGTGACGTATTTATTACAAAAAAAGTCAATAGCAGTTTTGCCGAACAAGCGGCCACCTATTTTATTTTCACATACACATAATGCATGTTTTCAAACAGCCACACATTTTCCACTTCATCCCTCTGGTCAGGCTGGAACCATATGTCTCTATGTCAACACTCTTTTTCTAGCGACAATTGCACTAGTTGAAATGTCGACAACTTTCCTATTATGCGCGAGTAGAGATACATTAGAAACAACACTTCTAAAGTAGTAGTATATTTCTGGTGACATTGTCAACGAACGCGTTAATAGTTTGTTTTTCTTTTTTATTATGTTGTGAAATAATTTAAAAAAATTACATATGTTTGTATGTGTTTAAGTTTTTTGCCCCAACCCTTATAAAATTGTAGACGAGGGTCACTAAAATGTATTAGTGAATCTTTGGTTCAAATGTCTCCATATGGCTGTAAAAGAATAGTGCTAAAGTACACTGGTAGATTTTCAATATAAATACGCGATTACATTGGCTGGGTACACCTAGTCAGAAGTACTATTGACACTGTCACTAATAAATCACCACTATTTTACTATTGACATCGATCGAGGGAATATCGATATTGTAGACTAGAGCCCCTAAAATTTATTAGTGAATCTTTGGTGCCAATGTCTCCATGTGGTCCCAAAATAACTACTTACTCAGCAGTGCTACAGTCTAGTGGTAGATTTTCAATGACAAGATAATGTTAAATGTCAATAAATGATTCCAATGGCTGCGGTACACCTGGTCAGTAGTACTACTGACAATGTCACTAGTAACTCGCTACAATTTCACTATTCGCATTTTCTGCAGGGATTTGATGTACACAAATGATTGTGTGCAGTGGCGAATGATCAATTAATATTCCGAGTATGACTGCATTAGTATTTTTTTACTGAATAAATATTAATACTCTGTGTGTAAAAATATTCAGAATGAAAGTATGACAGTTGACTCTCTCTCTCATATTTAGGGCAACTTTTTGAGTTGAAGATTAGAGATTAAATTAACCTTAATATTCTTTTGCAATTTTTGGGTAGTCGATTATATTGGTTTACTTGCTAGTTTAAGTGACCAATCGTGGTGGTTTAATCTTATTTTAGTATTGACAACAAGCACTTGTGAAATATATAACTTTTTGTAAAAATTATATGGTAAAATGATTTAAAAACACTTAAATAAATATATATATATTTCCTTTAACACGCACAATATTTTACTTGTAAATAATAAAATTTGACAGTTTCTTCTTCTTCCCACAAAACATCCAAGTGTGTTGATAACATGTACGACTTTTGCACAAAAAATGTTGCCACTATTTTGTTCCTCAGTATGGTAATACTACACATAACAAGAAGTTTAAACACATAACAAGAAGTTTAAACTACCACTCAAAAACATCAAACTCAATTATATGAGATTAAGTTAACTTTCAGATTAGCTAATTAGAGAAATATACTAATCTTAATCTCGAACCCAAAAAGTCGCCCTTAGTTATATAGTTAATTAGTTAGTTTAATACGCATATGCCTTTTTATTTGTAGTTGTAGCGTAGTTTCGTGTTTTGCATGAACAAAGTAGAGATGGTCTTGTATGTTGGAATCGGTTTTATGCTAGGAACACAACTGGGACGAACAACGAATTTTTCGGTGCGAACTTTGGTCTTAAACAATAAAACACATTTGTGCATATGAAAATGAACACAACACCACCGTACAACGAAATTCGTCGTGCGTGACGAACTCTGTGATAGATTTATTTCTATTTTGTACGCCGACGAACGACGAAAAATCAAAATTGAGAGAAAATTCTCCCTCTCTCTCTGTTTTTGTACACAAAACCACCAACTTTGAGTCTAAACACAATGTTTGCGGTGCGGTGCGATTTCTCATTGCGGGAGAGAAAAATAAACTTAATACAACGGAAGACGGCGCCGGCAATACTTGTCATTGTTTGATTAAATCTTCGTTAATTTTTTTGTGCATAAATTTTTATAACTAAAAACAAAAAATTATTAACATTTTATACATTCGTAGATATATTTGATATATTTTTTAAACTTTTATAATCTATGACAAAAATGTTTAAACTTCAAAATAATGTTTTTTTTTACAAAAATTTTGTGAACACAGCCAATAATTCAGAAACTACGGCAACGTCAGCAAGAGAAAAAGTATCAAAAATTGAGAGAATAAAAAACTCCGCAATGAAAATAAAATAGATTTTAACTTTATTCCCTCCCGCGCTGCGGTTTTTTACTTCAAAATCGTATGGAAACCCGCACCGCAATAAATAATGGTTACATTGTGTTCAGACTCTTTATCAAATATGAGAGAGGAATTCGGTGAGTAAATTCGTCTTTATTGTGTTTCACACGACGAATTTACGCAGCGAATGCTTATGGACGAACCGTTGACGTGGACGAAATTCGTCGTTCGACCCAGTTGTGTTCCTAGCATTTGTCAAATATGAGAGAAGAATTCTGTGAGTAAATTCGTCGTGTGAAGCACAATAACGACGAATTAACTCACCGAATTCCTCTCGCATATTTGATAAAGTTGGTTGTAGTGTGCAGTGTTGCCAGAATTTCTAAGGCTAAAATCTGCAAAATTTAAAAAAATTTCACGAAAAAATCTTCAAAATCTGCATTTTATTTTTAAAATCTTAAAAATTTTCAAAGCAATTTTTAAAATAACTTTTCTTATATTTTATTCAAAAAATTTACATAGATAGAGATGTACATGTGTAAAAAGAATACTTTTTCATTACCCCATATTTATAAGATTTAAACTCGGCTTAAAATGTATTTTATTTATATTTTTTAAAAAAAAAAATTCTTAAAATAACGTTCAATCACATTTTATTTTTTATGAATATAAGCCTTTAATGCTCGAAGAAAATGAATTTCGTTTCTGCTTAAGAAACTCATCAGCAGTCTTCAACCAGAATTTTTTTTATATATGGTAAAAAATTTCATGTTTATAGAACGACTATCAATATGTTATTAAGAATTACGTACATAATGGGTAATATTCATAAAATTTATTTTGGGTTACAAAATGGTTAACAAACAAATTTCCATACAAAGTTTGTTTTATAAACCTTTTGTAAAAAAATCAAGCAAAAATCTTTACAGGCTAACATCTTCGATTTTGAATCCACTATTATTTGCCAAATTAGTTGAAGTCTGCTGATGAGTTTAGTGGCTTTTCCACACGCAAAGTTTTCTTTGCAAAGTCTTGAGTTTGTTGAAGAAAAAATAATATAGAATAATATATATTTTTTCTTCTCTCCTACAAACTCAAGCCTTTGCAAAGTAGCCTTTGCGTGTGGAAAACCCGTCTTTCTTTAGGAGAAACGAAATGCATACAACCAAGAAACAAAGATAAATTATTTATAGTTATGTGCAAAAAATATGAAATTAATGAGAAAAGAAATCGAATATAAAAAATTATACAAAAAATTCATTTAATTTGTTGCATAAATTAAAAAACTATTTTTTTGAGCTTTAGGTCAGTTTATACTAAATTTATTGGTTCTATATTTCGTTAACCTTCGGTTAACTTCTTCTGAATTTATATTGTTTCTCGTTTTTTTGATATTTAGTTTTTTGATATTTAATTTTTTCTTTTTCCTCTTTTCAAAAAAAAACTAAATATCAAAAAAAAAAAAAACGAGAAACAATATAAATCCTGAAGAAGTTAACCGAATGTTAACGAAATATTGAACCAATAAATTTAGTATAAACTGAAGAAATAGAAACTCAAAAAATAGTTTTTTAATTTAACTTAAAAAAGGTCGAAAAATTAGATAAAAATATTTGTTGCATAAATATCAAAAAGGAGTTCGAAATTTTGTTTTATTCAAGTTTACTTGATTGAAAATCCTTTTCACATTCGCAAATGAATGTGATAAAGACATTGCATTTTGACCAAACTTAGGCTGCAAAATCGTAATCTGAATATTGTTTTATATCAGATATTCTATTCCAGAAGCTTGAAGTAACTTTAATTACTTCTTCTTTTTCTTTAATGATGTCTTCTAAGTTAAAAAATTTTATAAATAAAAGATAAAAGAAACAAAAAGTAGTAGCAGTAATAGGAAAATTTAAAAAAATGCAATATAATTGGAGTTGAAAAATATGCGTTTTTAGGCCAAAAATCTTCAAATCTGGATTTCGTATTTTTGGAAGGTAAAAATCTGCAAAATCCGGATAAATCTGCATTTCTGGCAACAGTGGTTGTGTGTACAAAAACAGATAGAGAGAGAATTTTCACTTAATGCTAGGAACACAATTGGGACGAACGACGAATTTCATCCACGTCGACGAATTCATCGATAACCATTCGCTGCATAAATTCGTCGTGTGAAGCACAATAACGAAGAATTTACTCACCAAATTCTTTTCTCATATTTGATAAAGTTGGTTGTTTTGTGTACAAAAAATTTGAGAGAGAGAGAGGGAATTTTCTCTCAATTGTGTTTTTTCGTCGTTCGTCAGCGTACAAAATAGAAATAAATCTATCTCAGAGTTCGTCACGCACGACGAATTTCGTTGTACGGCGGTGTTGTGTTCATTTTCATATGCACAAATTTGTTTTATTTTTTATGACGAAAGTTCGCACCGAAAAATTCGTCGTTCGTCCCAGTTGTGTTCCTAGCATTATGTTTATTGTTTTAGTACTTATTATGATTCTCTGATACACACAACACATACATTTTTACACATATGTATGCCTGTATGCACTATTGTCCTGCACAACACCATTTATAAGACCTTTAAAGACATGAGAGATTTTTCAAATGCTTTACTACAGCGAAATATTCTAAAATAAACGCTAAACAACACTGTTGGCAAGACAAATAACTGAAACAAATGCCTGCCAACAGTGTTGTTTAGCGTTTGTGTTAGAATATTTCGCTGTATTAAAGCATTTGAAAAATCTCTCATGTCTTTAAAGGTCTTATAAATGGTCTTGTGCAGGTCAGTAATATGCACTTAAGGTATGGTCACACTTGGCAAACATTTTCCAAAAAGACCGTAACCACTAAATAGGAATGAAAAACCTTTGATTTAGATACTTGTTTATTAATTTAAACAGTTTCATACATTGCTGATATATAATGTCATACGAGTAGAATCCATCCAGCATTATTGAAAATTATTTAACTTATTAAACAAGTGTCTGAATCAAAAGGATTTTCACTAGTGCTTAGGGGTTACGCTTTTTGGAGCAAATGTTTGCCAAGTGTGACCGTACTTTAACTTTGAAATATTTTCGTCGACAGAAGCAGTTTAGACGCGATGGTATTTCACATGTTTGTCTAAAATTTATTTTAATGTAAATTCTTTGTGTTAACGAAGTAATGCACACTTTTAAAAAATTCGTGCAGCTCTCTCTTTTTTATAAAGTATAACCACACACTTGATTTGGGGCGTCCGATTTTTTCGAACTTACTTTTATTTATATTCTAAATATAAATTAACATATAATACAAACCAATAACATTCTGTTAAATTGGAGTCATGTTTAACTTAGTTGTGGCCAATAATAACTTGGTTTCTAAAAAAAAGTATCGAGTTATGACTTTTATTTAATCGTATCGTTTCATCTCTAATCGTAAGGTTGCCATCTCATTTCTAGTCCAATTGCAATCTTAAGGTACGGTCACAACTTTCAAATATTTGCTCAAAGTAGCGTAACCACTAAATGCTAATGGAAAATCTTTCCCTTCAGACAAAATTTTGGCAAGTTAAAGAGTAGCCAATAATGTTGGATTCTATGACATTGTCTATTATTTGTATTTGATAAACAAGTGTCTGGATCAAAACTTTTTTCATTAATGTTTGCTTGTTTGTTTTTGAGCAAATGTTTGACAAATGAGACCGTACCTTTAGCAATATTTTTACCTTTTTAATATAGCAGAGAATCCAAGATTCTTTAATATGTTCTTCTTTTGTTTGGAAAAGTCATAATTAATAAAATCATTAATCATAAAATCTTAAACAAATTGTAATAATTCTATTTTATAATGTGTATGTTTTTCTGTATTTCAGACTTATTTAAAATTAAAAGTTTTCATTAAACTTTTTACGGTTTTCTGCATAAGCCTTGTGTACACGGAGGTCGGATCGAATGCCACATTGTTAATTTTTAATTATCATTTGGTGTCCCTAGCAGCAATTGCATTTACATTTTTATCCATGTGTCCTATGCTGTCCCATAGTAAGTTGCAAACACTAAAAATATTAACATACATGTCGTCGCTGCACAGTGGGAGATTTTGAAAAAAAAGTGGAAATAATTCTGCAGTTTCTAAACAAGCCGCCTGATTGCAATGAAATTTCATATAGCATTTAAGGAGGTGTTACCGAGCTTAAGTCAAGAATTTGGGTATACATATCCTTAAAGAAGGCGGAGCCACAAAGCCCCAAAATGGGCAACCTCTGGTTAATGAAAAATTCAAACCGATGCCAAGCTGACGTTTTTGATCTGATAAAAAAGATTTTTTGCAGGTGGATTTCTCTATCCAACATTTAAAAAAAGTTTGCTATATATATGCAGTTTCGCCTACAGTTTAGGAAATATTGGAGAAAAAAAATTAAAATTTTGAGTTTTTTACCAACGTTGGTCCACTGTTCTGCTAATGAAGAAATCAAATCTTGTTCGATTTTTAAAAAGAAACTTGGTATGAATTAAGACCGAAATTTTTAACATTTAGAAAAAAATTTAATATCAAATTCACTATTAAGTCAAAATTTATACGCAAATTAAATAAAACATTTAAAAAAGTAGAGTTTTTGTCGTTTTTTGCAGAAAAAAGTTGGTTAATTATTTCGCTATTATTTTAAAATCTTGCAGCGTTACCACCCCTATATTTTTATCTATTCAAAAGGTAATGCTATAAGAAATATTACAAAGAAACTTGCTGTTCAAAATGTTTTGTTATTAAAGGTGCCAGACCTTTTCTAAATTGACCTTTTTTTTCTCAAATTCTAAGGCTGGAAGCAAAAAGTTTGTGATTTTACCTTAAGACGTTATATGTTTTTAAATATTTTTCAAAATATTATCTGCGCCCGGCGAAAGATAAGAAAAATACAGCAAAAACATCAAAAAAATTCAATTTTTGGGATTTTATGAAATCTTTTTGGGATATGCCGGGAACTCAAGAGAAAGTTCTATGTGGTTTTACTTTTTGTGTATTTACTGCATAATTTTCCACCTAAGTGAGAATTTTAATCCGAAAATATTGATAAATGCGAATTTTATAGCACTCCTTTGTGTAAGACCTCTGTCTTCTCGGGAAACTCTTTATTTGTTCTAAGAAGATGCAGTTAATTAGAAAGAAAATAGTACAAGTTTATTTTTATAGGAAAATTAATGCTAATTTAATTTTTTATTTAATTTAATATATTGGTGTAATATTCATGTACATATGTAGTTATGCAGCTACGTCCAATTTTGAAAAATACCTGAGATAATACTAATAATTATACTTGTACACTACGGTGTCCAAAAAATTTTTTTAGGGCTTAAGCATAATCTGAAGCCTTATTAGGTCGAGTATTTTTGAGATTTTTTTTCAGATTTTTCCGAAGAGGTTTAGAGGTCGCACGAGTCGAATTTTTGCAAAAAATCGAGTTTGTCGGCAATTTTTTGTATTTTCTTTATAATTTTAATCATAAACATAATTTTTTTACTTTTCAGAAACATTTTTTTTGTATTTTCTTAATAACTTTAATCATAAACATAATTTTTTTTAACTTTTGAGTAACTAGTTTAAAAGAAAAATGTCCAAGCCTTATTTTTATGTGAAAAAATTATAGGTTTTTAATGAATTGCTTCTTTTAGGTAGCGTATATTACAATTTTTCGTACCAAAGTACCATTTTTTTAGTTCCAGCGTCATGAATCGTGGATTGCAAAAATATGACATCTATAATTGTGATGACCTTTTTGATTTTTATAGCAGTTGAAGCACTATTATAATACCTTTAAAACAAGGCATAAATAATTCGGCTACCCAAGATATTAAAAAAGTTATAACAGTTAAGAACAGTTTTAAGAACCTTTTTAAGAACATTTTTTATTTTTTCGTACATTGTATGCATCATAATTTGGGAACCACCTGCAATATTATTGAAATTTTTTCGTAAAAATTTTAGTTGTGCGAAACTTAACTACCATATCGAGTTTGGTTCGGGCGCAATCACTCATTGGTTTTATATGGAATAAGTCTAAATTCAATTAATACAGCTACAATCAACAATAAACAAATAAATGAAAGTATTAATTTTCCTATAAAAAAAATGTGTACTAATTTTTTTCTAATTACCTGCATGTGCTTACAACATATACAGAATTTTCCGAAAACACAAAGGAATGCTATAGAATTCGCATTTATCAATATTTGCGGCTGCAAGTTCTCACTTAGGTAGAAAATTATGCAATAAATACACAAAAAGTAAGACCACATAGAATTTTTTTACTTCGCAAATTCCAAAGTAGATTTCATAAAATCCCAAAACCAAAATTTTTGGTGCCAGCTTTGGAGTTTAAGAAAAGACGCCTTGCATTTGTTCTTCATAAGAAAATGTATATTTCAAAACGATTAATAACGAAAGTTTTGTACATAAAAATGCTGAGTAATGTTGTTTATAGTATTACTTTTTGAATAAATAAAAATGAGGGGTTAGTATTTTTGCAATATTTTTCAATAATAGCCAAACAATTAACACTTTTTTTGCAAAAAACGGCAAGTAATCTACTTTTATCATATATTTTACTTACTTGTGCTTTTGATATAAATTTTTTTTCTAAATGTTAAAAATTTTTTTTTAACTCATACCAGGTTTTTTTTTCAAATCGAACTAGACTTGATTTCTCCATTAGCAGAACAGTGGAACAAGATTGGTAAAAAAACGAAAATTTAAATTTTTTTCTCGAATATTTCCTAAAGTGCAAGTGAAACTGCATAAATGTAGGAACATTTTGTTTAGCTCTTGGATAAAGAAATCCACTTGCAAAAAAATCTTTTTTATTTGATCAAAAACATCAGCTTAGCATCGGTTTGAATTTTTCATTAACCCGAGGTTGCCCACTTTGGGGATTTGTGGCTCCGCCCCCTTTAAGGATTCATAATCCAAATTCCAGACTTCCTTAAATGCAGTATGAAATTTCATTACAATAAAAACTGCAGAATTGTTTCCACTTTTTTTCAAACTTCCCCACTGTTCAACGGTGGTGTCAGTTGATGAACATAAATTTCTGCTTTACATACATATGTACTCAATTTTCAGTGCAAATGGAATGTGTGAATTGTTTTGATTCATTGTATTACAATTTGCTTGCTGAAAGTTTTCTTTTTGTAATGAAACCAATTTTGAAATTGTAATGAAAGCTCAAGTGATATCAGCAAATTGTAAAAAAAAATAAAAACTTAACATTCGTTACACCATCAGTATATTCATACATATGTGAATAATTGTGTTTTTATTTCATATGTTTATAGTTCCTCTTGAAATAAACTATCTGCGAAGAGAATACTTCAATCAATGGTATCGTCTCAGCTCATATTTCATGGCACTAATCACCTCCCAGATGCCTGATATATTTCTATTGGGCCTAGTCTCTTCTGCCATGTTGTATTTTTCAACTGGCCAACCTTTGGAACTGAATCGATTTCTATTGTTTCTAATAGTAATCCTGCTAACATCGATGATAGCATCCAGTTACGGTCTTGCCGTGTCAACGAGATTAAACTTATTGGTATGTACAAATACATTTCCTTAACTTTTTTAATTCATATATACATACATATGTACATTAGACGTTTCAGAAAAAAAGTTTTCCGTACAACAGCGAATATAAAGTATTGTTTCAAGGACATTTCAAACAAAAAATTTTTTTTGCCGAACGTAGGGGTCATCTTTTAAGTTTTTTTTGTTATATCATCCATATTTACAGTCCGATCTTAAAGTTTGATGCAGCGAATTTGTTTGTCTGAGGGAGGCAAATATTTTTGCTCTCAGGTCCATTGTCCTCAACTGTATCGTTCTAGTACTTACCACCAAATCTCATTTCCTAACACCGTAATGTGACACCCTAATGATAGAAATTTATTGCTCGCGAAAGTATTTTGATTATTACAGCAAAACTATTTAAAAAATGCTTTTATAAATTCATTGTTGCCGACCGTAGGGGTTCTTGGAACAATATTTTATATTCGCTGGTGTACGGGGCACTTTTTTCTTGCCTGTTGGGCGAGACGCTCTAATGTATATATGTATGTACTATATATAATATTATTTGAATACATACTGTCTTTTTCATAAAAAATATTTCAGTTGTATAAGAGGTTCAAAAAACAAATTTTCTATGGAAATTTGATTAATAAACCTTTTATAAAATCAAAATATTTTTTTATGAATTAGGCCCATAGTGTATGTACCTATTATCCCTCTTTTTGCAGAACTCCTTATTTTTTGGACCAGTTATAGTGGCATGTTGGATACTTTTTTCCAACTATAGTGTTGGAAACCCGGACTTGTCAACATTTGAGAAAACCTTTATGTACAGTGGCCATCTGAGGCATTCTATTGAAGGATTAGTGTCGGCGTTACTGGAGTTCAATCGTGCTGACGCAATTTGCCCCCCAGATGTTGTATTTTGCGTATATAAAAAGCCAAAATATCTACTAAAACTATTGGGCTATGAAAACCTTAACTATGTGCACTCCCTTCTTTATCTTATTGGATTTTATATCTTTTTTAACCTCGTAGGTTATTTCAATTTTATATGTCGTCTGGATTCGATTAAGTTTTTTGAGCGAAATCGCTATTATCAAACATTAAAAAGGGTTTTTGTTTAATATTTGATTAAATAGTTAAGTACACACATGCTCGTACATATATTATAATTATAAAAAAAATTTGTGAGTAAGGATATAAGTGTGAATAAAACTTTTTTATTTTATTTCGTTAAAAAAATAATTTGCTGTTAAAACATTTTTCAATACTGGGACGTTTTTTTTTTGTTTCTGACAAACAAACGAATAACATCAACATGCCTAGATACATAACTGTTAAGTAATGATTAGTAATCGTACTGATTACTAATTTGACTATTTTTTTCTGCGATTATATTCATTTTCACACGGATACTAATTGATTACGATTACTAATAATGAAAAAGTCATCTGAATTGATTGAAATTACAAAAAATAATCAAAAAGAATCAAAAGTAATTAACCAATAACCCGATGGAAGATTACTTTTAAATATCTTTGATTATTTATTATAATCCAAAGTAATCTTAGAAAGCAATCTAATTATATTTTCATTAATTTTGATAACTTTATGATTATTTGTTGTAATTTCTAGTAGTTCAGATAACTTTTCTATTATTACTAATCGTATTCATTATTTGTCAGAAATTCTTTTAAAGGGAATTATATAATCAATACAATTCTTTTTAAAATGTAATCTAATTGATTAGTAATCGTAATCGAAATTTAACAGTTCTGTTTAGATACATGCAATAGTAAATAATTTACATACTTACAACACTGACACCAGCACCCGTATTCCGTATCTCGTTAAAACTAAATCCTCACAAAAACATAAATGTGAAAAAAGGCCAAGTTCCTTTCCAAAATTTCGGCCATCAAAAGTAGAGACATACAAATTTTAACCAAGTTCGTGTTTGGTACAATACCTATCACTGCAATAGGTATGCATTATCTAAATTTGTAATCGTAAAGGTGTTATATAATTTCTAGATAATCTGCTTACTTGACAACATTTTTCCGGATATAAAGAAACGAACAAATATACATTATTTTCTCCTTTCTTAGAAGAGTAAAAATATTGCCAAGTTAGCACATTATCTAGAAATTATATAACACCCTTACGATTACAAATTTATATAATACATACATACCTATTGCAGTGATAGGTATTGTACCAAGCACGAACTTGGTTAAAATTTTTATCTCAGTACTTTTGATGACTGAAATTTTGGAAAGGAACTTGGCCTTTTTCACATTTACGTTTTTGTGAGGATCTGACTACTTTTTTGAAGGTTTTCTTAATAAAGGTTTTTAAACTTTAAATTTCTAGTCTGTTATAGTTCTATTCATAATGTCTGCGCCAGTTCAAAAGGCAGAGTTACATAAAATATTAGGTTATAGGGTGATATGTGCATTGTGTCATAATAAGGACCGAGTAATTTGATTCTTTTTTTAAGAGTCATCTGAGTAGAAATATGTAAAATATAGTGTAAATTTTAGTGTAGTAAAGTCTGCTCAGACGAAGTCCTTCAGAAAACGCAAAATTAAATGCTAGCATGAGTGAAATGTGCATGCAAGGTTTCAGTACAGTAGCTTGTGTTTTAAATTTATTTAGTTGGTAACTTACCTAAGTTTTTTTTTGTTGTTGCAAAATTACAGTTCTGTTCCGTATAATATTTCAATACAAATTTCATAAACGTGGTCTTACTTCCCCAATTTAACAATCGGTGCTTTCAGATTTTTCCTGTTCGTAAATCCTTTAACTTAAATTCTTAATTTTGAGCTTAAAGTGCGTGTCCAGCCCCCAATTGAAACTTCCAGGATTTAAAATCTTTCTTGGTGATCTCTAATTTAGATTTATTTATCTCCGTCACTTTTTTAAACTCAAGATTTTGTTATGAGCAGCGCTCAATTATCATCGTACTTTTTTTAAGATAATATCTTTTAGTTAAAGCTTCAGTTAAAACCTTCAGTAAAAAATTATCGTGACCTCTGCCACTCCTAGTTAAAATATTTGGGTTTGTAGATTTTTCTATTTGGTTTCTCATATTGACCTACTTGCGTATAAAACTTCAGCTCTCTAGCGAAAATTTAATTATTTAAATAAATAATTTTTAAATAAATTTTTTGCCAGTGCCAATCATACGTGTCAAGTTTCATTGGAAACGGATATTAATATTTAAATAAATAGTATATTTAAATCTGCTGATCCGAAGTACATGAAATAGGCGGTTTAAATGGTATGGGCGTGTTAACTTCCACTTTTTTCAACGAAATCTTATAACTTTGCATTATTCCAACATTTGTTCCAAATTTCAATAAAATCGTCTGAGATAAACATTTTAGCTCTTTTAATTCTGTGCTCTATTGGAGTAGCTCCGCCCCCTGGCTAAAATCTCCGGGTTTTCAGATTTTTCTAGTTAGTTGCTAATCTAGACCGACCGTCCCATAAAAATTAAAATTTTGCGCTAGTGAGCTGACATTTGGTATACAAGTAGAACTAAGTGAGTATTCACCAAAAAAAAAATCTGAAAACCCGAAAATTTTAACCAAGGGTGCGGTGCTATGCCCATAAAGTTAAGAATTAAAAAAACATTTCTGAGGCGTTTAACTCAAGCGATTTTATTAAAATTTGGCACACCTTTTGCAATAATACAAGGCTCTAAATTTTTATTGAAAAAAGTGGACGTTAACACGCCCATACAATTTAAGCCTCCTATTTCATGTGTTTCGGGTCAGCACATTTAAATATACTATTTATGTATTTACTATTATCCGTTTCCAACGAAACTGAACAGGAAAGATAACTGTTAGCCAAGTAAAAATTTGGGGTTAAAAAAGTAGGCGGGAACACTCCCATAAGATTAAAAATTAAAATTTGCGCTAGTGAGCTGAAATCTGATAAACAAGTAGTTATAGATTAACAAATTACTAGAAAAATCTGAAAACCCAACAATTTTACCGAGGAGGGCGGGGCTGCGCCCATAAGGCTCAGAATTTAAAAAACAAATCTAAAGCGTTAAACTCAAGTGATTTTATTGAAATTTTGCATACATGTTGTAATAGTACAAGGCTATAAATTTTCGTTGAAAAAGTAGGCGTTAACATGCCCATACAATTTAAGCCTCCTTTTTTATGAACTTCGGGTCAGCACATTTGAATATACTACATATTTATATATTCATTACTATCTGTTTTCAACTAAACTCGACAGGAAAGATAACTAATGGCTACAGCAAGTATTGAGATTGAAAAAGTGGGCGTTATCACGGCCATAAGAACAAAATAAATAAAATATACGCTAGTTAGCTGAAATTTAATAAACAAGTAGGTCTAGATTAGCAATTAACTAGAAAAATCTGAAAACCCGGAGATTTTAACCAGATGTCTTACCTATTGGAGAGAAAAAAATTCAAACGATCTTATTAAAAATTTAATTTCAGTCATTGGTGAGAATAAATTTCACATCGTTCCAATAAAACGTGTTAACATTGATGAAACCAAAATTAAAATTTATGAAGAAAAAGATTTTCGCAAAATGATTACTGAATTTGAAAAAAGTAAAAAAGTTTCTACACATATCAGCTTAAGAGTGCTAAGGCCTGCAAATCGTATTGAAGGGCATAGATTCCTATGTTGCTCCCGAAAAAATTAAAGATGCACTCGTCCTCCAGGGATTTAAGGTAAAAATGTATCTAACATAATAAATAGGGAGAAGATTCCTCAACCTCTATTTCGCGTCTTACTTGAGCCAAACGATATAAAATTGAAAAAAAACGAGACTCATCCAATTTATAATTTAAAATATCTCTTATACCGAAAAATAACAGTTGAAGAACCACACAAGCGTGTGGCTACGAATGCAGTTTACACTGCTTCAAGCATTAGTTAACAAGCCATGAACACGTTAAAGATATGTTTCTGGAACGCAAAGGGCATTCGCCAACATAAAAATGAACATGAGCACTTCCTCACGGAAAAAAATTGTAATGTCTTTGCTGAAGGTCTAACAATGACAAAAACACCGAAAAAGAAACTTTATTGAGATTATTTAAGATACAAAACTACACTTATTGCTCAGCTAATATTACTGTTAACTTAAAAGAGAAATCTTTTATAATAAAGAAGGATAATATTACCAGATTGAGCAGAATAAGTACTTAATTAATATCTAACACGCTCTCCCTTAAGATGTTACTATAAATATTTTAATTGTCATTACATTGCGTTTAGATCAATAAGGTAGTTTCTTTTTCATTTTAGTTAACTATAATAATTCATTTTAATTGTAACTTACATTTATAAACTGTATTAGATTTTATAATTATAAATAAGCAAAAATTTTAAATTGGATTTTGAATTTTGAATTTGAAGAGAATTTGAATTTGAAGAGAATTAATAGGTAAATTTATTTTTGTACCAACTTATCTTTTAATACTCTTCACTCACGACGTGGCCGTAATGATCTCTTTGGAGTTTCATTTCGATTCAAGTTATTAAAAGTAAATTTATTACAGTCACCGAGTGTAACCGGCCGAGCTTCACCCCACTCCTCAGGAGCATTAACAGCTGTAGATGTGGACATATCCCCTTCTGTAACTGTTGTTTGTATTTTTTTTTTAAGCAATGTCACTGTTTGTCATATTACAGCTTCGGATTTGATCTAAGTGTCTTTTTATTTCTCTGTTGTTGTGAGTTATGATGCAGCGATGAGATAGTGAACCAATTTTTTTTTTTAATTTTAGCTGAAGTCCAGATTGGTTTGTTTGGGTTTGTATAATCGCGAATTAGTACTTCCTGCCCTTCTCTAAATTCTTCTTTGCGCTTGCCTGAATAATCTAAATCGCGTCTTCAGAGATCTACCAAAAAATCATTTTGCGGGTGATTCGCCAGTCACACAGTGCTTAGCATTTCTATAATCGAATAAAAATCTATTTATGATTGTGTCCATATTAACTCTATTATCAGCTCGTAAACTAGCATACAAAGATTTTTTCAAAGTTTTGACAAAGTTTTCTGCTTGACCATTTGTGGCTGGGTGTCCAGGTGCAGTTAACACATGTTTTATGTGATTATTGGTTAAAAAACTTTTAAATTCTTGCGAAGTGAGCTGCCGACCATTATCACTCTCAGACCATTATCATTGTCACTCAGAAGAACGCTGATGATGAAGGTTTAGTGGCCTTCGAAAACGGCTGGCTGTTCCGTTCAACTATGTTGAAAAACCGAGTTTTAACCGTAAATCCGGATTTTGGAGGTGTCCGGCATATTTCACTATTGGAATCTTGTTTTACTCGACAAGCCCTTCAAGAAAAATAATATCCAGTGCCAGGTTTTTTGGACTGTCGCACCGTGTTATGTATGTATTACTGATGTAACGAATGTCAGATTTTGATATGCGCGAATACGAATACGAATATTATACATATGTGAAATTTATAGGCGAAAAATTGGTGTTCTGCTTACGCCTGCAAAATGAAATATGAAAAAATTGTTATGAAAACAACTTCATACTTCCGGTGACCATTCGTCCTTTTTTTAAGGGGACAGTAATGTTTTAATACGATGTCCTTTTAAATTTTTTTTTCAAAAAAAGTGACCTCTTTTTTAATAAATTGCCCTCAATTGATTAGCAATTTTTTTAACCTCCAAAATTATAAATTTTATTTTCTCTAAGCCCGAAAATGTCAAAATGTCAATACAATAGAAATTAAAATCATCCAAAACTGGTATTACCTCCCAACACTGAAAAAAGTACATATCGCACACTAAATCATAAACAGGCACAATTCAAAAAATCCTAGATGTTGAGGAGCGGCAAAAACTGTTTATAATGTATAAATAATACAAGGATATAATATAAAAACAGGCATAACGGTATTATGAACATTAAAACTTCGTTTAGTGAACTGTTGTAAGAAAATTCAAACCATTTTGATAATTTTGAATTGTGACTTTTTATAAAGTGACTTTTTATATAAGTGTGATATAAGTCGAATTACTTGTCAACTCAGTGAATGTTATATTTCATAGCTAAATAAGGCATATCAATGAGATACCCGTAATTATAAAATAACACTAGCCAACAAGGTTTTGGACTGGAGCGACCAAATATCTAGGGTAATTTGAATTCGAACCTGAAATTGGGTTTTCTCTATCACGTCATATTTTTGAGATAATAAAATGTTCTTATTTGTTTTTACATAAAAAAATAGTTTATTTAAAAATCCATGAATTTTCAAAAGTGAATGGCGTTATTCAAACAACTTTTGTATTTTGTTGATTCGGTTTCACGTATTAGAGTTCAGCAATAGTCTCCCAGCATGCTGTAGTCCCAAAATCCTTGATAATTTCATTAAATTTTCATTAATCCCTTTCTTCGTCGATCTGGCAATGACTGGTCCACCGAATGGTCCATGAACTGCTTTAGAATCCGATGGGAGATTCGAAATTTTTTCCCAGCAACTTTTTTTAAACAGAAGTAACAATCAGTGTGTTGGCTGCTTGACTCTCTCCAAAATAATATTGCAAAATGTTATCGGTTTCCACGGTTTGTTCAAGTATGCGACAGCAAAAGCAAAATAATGTAACTAGGTATATTTTAATGATTCTGATATTGCATACCCAACCAAATATTCACCACACAAAAATAAAAAATAGCTTGAATCAGCAACACAAAACCTCCCTGACATGCTGAAACGCTAAAACCTAACAGGGACTTTAACGGCAAGTTTTATATGAATTTGCAGTTAAAGTTCACATTAACTCTTAATCATATTTTGTGAAAAGGGATGTTAGAATGAATGTGAGATTCAGTCTAATTAACAATTGGGAAATTGGAGTGTTTCTGCTGTACATTTTTCCAAATTTGTACACCAGTGTAATTATCACAGCAAAAATCACTTGAATGTGTTTGGATAAATTACAATCACTTTTCAATACAGGGTAAAATTATCAGAGTGTATGTATGTTTCTTGCAGTAAATGTCAAATACCATACAAAACTGAATATAACTCAAATTAAAAAATATTTTTGGGATTATTCCCAAAAAATTATGTCAAAATTGTCATTTGGCTTGGTTAACATACACCACTCTCCTGGCTAAGTGCAGTCACCTTATTTGTGCGCCTTGATTTCATTTTTATTACATTTCTTAATATCCTTTATTTTTTGCTGAAAAATATGGTCACCGTATTCATACTCGTGTTGGTGTACTTTAAAGTTAATAAAAACGACCGTGTATGATAGTGTATCACAGCCTTAAATAACATTTGAAAATGATACAAAATTGTTATAATAAATTAAATAAATTGTAGTCAAACTGGTTACATGGTTCTCAATTCCTAATCTTTATCCATTTACATTTTTAAATATTCTTAATATATATATGTAGTAGGGTATTCAATTAATCGGGATTTTGCTTTAATCGCTTAATCGATCGATTAATTTTAGACGAGGTTTTTGCTTAATCGGTTAATAATAGGTTAATTTTGTTATTAACCGGTTAACCGATTAATAAAGTTTTTCCATAAATCAAATGTTTTCAGCAAATAAAAGTTCATAAATAATTTATTAATTTGAGTTTGTCATTAAAACAAAAAAACACACATAATAATTCTTGAACTACCTAGGTTAATTTTGTTAGAACATTTCTTGTAGTACTACCGATTGTTCCTTCTGTTGGCGGGTCATCATCTGATTCATAATGGCAGAGGTCAGCGATGAATATTCTGTAAAAAAGTTTATTTCTGAATTTCTTAGCTTTAAATCTAATCCTTATTAAATCATTGGTATCAGTACTTGGCTTTTATTAAATTATTAAACAAAAACTTAATAATTCCCTCTAGTTAGAGTACCAGAGTCTTTAGTTAAATCTTTTTATAGCCATTTCCAAAGATTTTAAGCTTTTATTTAAGTCAGGATCACTGAACACACTTCTTTGTTTGTATGAAAAATAATTTCGAAACACTCACCTTTTGTAAATGACATGAAACAAATAATTATTCACACAAAAAATAAGTTGTAATACTACAAAATATGAAAAAATTTGTTACGCCGGTTAATGGCTTAATCGACTGAAACTAACCGGTTTAGCCGTTAATCGAAAAAAGCCAATTTTAAATTAACCGATCAGTTAATCGGGTAGTAATTAACCGGTTAACCGATTAACGGTTAACTGATTGAATACCCTAGTATGTACACATGCCCCTGTGGCTGAGTGGTAGCGATGCTAGCCTCTCAGTCCAGAGGTCGTCGGTTCGATTCCCACCATAGACTCTGGATGTTTTCTGCAGACAAGCTAATCGCTTTGCGGGTTGTGTTTGTTAAAAAAAAAAATAAAAAATCCACCAAATACATAGAAGGAAATGGTATTTACAGAAGCTTACGAAAACATATCTTGCAATTCTCATGAAAAAAAGTGTCCTTTCAAAATATATATTCTTTCGTATATGTGTATGACGATATCCAATTATCAAGTTTTAAAATTTTTTTGGTCAACTTGAGGCTACAATATTTAAGTCTGAGAGATGAGTTAATTGAAGCTTGCATATATAGAAGTATTTCCATTAGGATATTATTTAAATTTTTTGTACAACCGAACAAGAAAAAATATTTAAAAACAACAGTGTCTAGGAACTAAATTGTGTGCACCTCTAATTTTAAGGTATTTTATTATGTATATTTTTTTAAATGAGCTAATATTATCTAGTGAAAATTTAATGTTGCAGAAAGGACAAAAATTAAGAAAGGAAATATTACATATCTTTCGTAATGGACATCATTTTGAGTCATTTGATCTCCCAAACTACCCCAACAAATGTGTATGTTTAAAGCCCTCCCGCTAAGTAGACTGGTTAAAAAATGTTGTCTTTTGGATAATGAAATATTTTTCATCAGGGAAACCTTTATTGATCCAAGATATAATTTTTTTATAGTTTCACGTACATTTTAGATTTATATGAAGATGGCCAAACGGAGTATCTTCAAGGACTTTGAAATACGTGACGACTTCACTTATAGACACTAGTAAAAGCGAAGTGAGGCTAATGCCAATTCTCATCTTGGTGTTTCAAATACTGCTCAGTCATCAATAGCAAGCAGATTATTTGGCGGAAAAACGGATAGCAAAAATATAGAAATAAATTTATTTTTTTTTTATTATTACAAACTAATATTTGTGTGCCATTCATTTAAATTTCATTTTGGATTTATGAATTTCTTTTCACATTTATTTTTTTAAACGAATACGAGTACATATCTAGAAATGGCCGAATATTCATACACACAGTTTAGGAATAAGGTCTCCATAAAACGAAAAATTTTTGAAGTTTGAGGACACTTGGGAAGAAATTTAAAAAATATTTTTGCCAATATTTGAAGTATGTTCATCAGTAAGCTTATGCAATTTTTGTCTACGCTCTGTGCTAGTCTAACAAATGGCTTAAATACAATGAATTAAATTTAATTTTTTTAAATGAAAACTTTTTAAACTATTGCACAATTCACAACCTATTGTAAATGTACTAAGCAGGTCGTCAAGCTGTACAATTGTTGTAAAATTTTGTAGGTAATTTCCATAGAAAAGTTTGCTACGACACCTACAACATTTTTCCCTATGTTTGATGAATGTCGTAGAATGGCATCAGGAATACATAAGCTTATAAAAGTGCTAATGTTTTTTAATTACATTTACCTTAATTTTTCTTCATCAAATTAATAAAGATTAGTGCAATTTTATATGCAAATAAATAAAAAAATCGCGAAATGATCAAAATTGGCAAAAAGCTACTAACAACAGGATGACAATAAAGTCTAATAATGTTTTAAAACCTTAAAAAATTGTTACGACGCTAAAAACCCTCTTTTATTTCGAACATTGCAAAAAAAAACGCGAAAATTGGCAAAATTTTAAAAATTCCTATAACTTTAAGGAATGCAAAAAATTTGGCAAGAATCGCGAAAATTACGTAAATGTGCAAAACCTTAGTAACAGCGGGATGATAAAAAAGTCTAATATTTTATTTAAATCAGAAAAACTGCCAAGAAGATGAAGACATGTAAAAAGTCGCTTTCATCGCGGTTTTTGCACAAAATCGCAATAATTTGCAAAATTTTAAACAAGCCATAATATTGATTAAAAATCGCCAAAGGTTTAAGGAATGCAAAAAATTCAATGAAAATCGCGAAAATTCGCAAAAAGATACTAACAGCGGGATGATAACAAAGTCTAATATTTTTTAAAAATAAGCAGAACTGTTAGGAAACTGAAAGCATGCAAAACGTTGCTTTTGTCGCGAAGTGTGCAAAAATTTGCAAGCTGGAATAAGAGTGATTGTCTTCCTAAGAATCGCCTGAAACTTATTGATTTTTTATGAAATTGTAATTTTCCTTATTTTTTAAACACCCGAATCCACCATTAACATTTCTGCAGTATATTTTTCGCATAATGCCGAATATTTTTTTGCTTTTATTAATTTCAAACTATTTTAAAATTTAGTCGTACAAATGTCACGTAACACCAGAATCGAATCACCCGAATATACACTATGCAACAACAAAAATTAACCTCTAAAATAAGATATTTTCTTAGCTAATTTAGGGTCGCTGAATACGAATATAGCATTCAATTATTTTTCTTAAGAAACGTTTTCGAGATATTCGCGAAAAACATGTTTTTTTGCAGGTTACAAGGATATTTCCAAAAATCTTAGGAACTGTTTATTAAAATTTGGAATATATATATATTTTTAATGTGTTGATCGGATAAAAATTCATTGAGTTGCAGCCCTTTAGATTTAAAAAAATTTTAAGCTTTTGAGTTCTTTTCAGGGTTCCGTACACCAAAGGTGAAAAAAGGAACCCTATTGTTTTCGCTACACTGTCCGTCACACGGTATTTTCTCAGGAACCGTAAGAGAAACGGACCTGAAATTTGGACAGAGTATGTAGAACCTTGGCCACTACAACAACAAATACATGAGAATTAGAAATTAAAGAGTGCTCCAAAACGAGCGACGAAAAATGTTAAAATCTCATGTAATATACATACAATTGTATGTACATATGTATATTGACACTTGAAATTTGTAAAATTAGTGTATTTTTATATAGACTACAACAACAAACATTAAAATATTAAAAAATTTAAATTAAAGGGTGGCCCATCAGTTAATGCAATTTTGACTATGTAATTTTGACAACTTGCTATATCTTGGAGACCGTAAGAGGTAAACTCTTGAAATTTTCAAAAACGGTAAAACTAAAAAATCCGAAAATTATAAAATCGCCAAACCGAAAAAAATCGCCAAAACCTGAAAATAATCGTCACAAATTTAAAAAAAAATCGCCAAATCGAAAAAAATCGACAAAATTAAAAAAAAAATTCTAGCACTAAAATAAATCGCCAAATTCGAAAAAATCGTTTAAATGAAAAAAAATCGACAATATGAAAAAAACGCCAAAAACCGAAAAAAATCGCAAAAACGCGAAAAATGCGCCAAAATCAAACTAATTGTTTATGTGAAAAAAAACCGCCAAAACAAAAAAAATCGCCAAAATCAAAAAAAAAAATCGCCAAATTTAAAAAAATCGCCAAAATAAAAAAACCGCCAAAATTAAAAAAAATTCAAAAACCAAAAAAAAATCGCCAAAAAACTAAAAAAACGCTTAAAACCGAAAAAACCCAAAAACGAAAAAAATGCCAAAACTATAGTTTATATTGTTCGTTTTGAATTACATATCTCGTGCCCGTACGGAACCCTTCGTGCGCGGGTCAAATTCGCACTTCACTGAATTTATTTTAAATTCAATATTTTAAGTGCAACTTTGACCAAAAAAAATCTAAAATTTATCTAAACCTGTTTCTTAAAAATAAAATAAAATAATTTGTAGCCAACTTAGTAAGCGTATAATTGTTATCGTCGGACAAAAAATTAAAAAGTTACGACATATTTACTGAATATATCCGATTCTGAATTTCGGATGTTTTCACTAAAAAAACTATTTTAAAACTATTTATAAAGGGCCGTAACTCAGTAAATTATTATTCGAACAATACACTATAAATATGAGGTGATAAAATAAAAACATATCTTTTTAGCAGTGTAAAATTAACGTAATTTAAGTAAACACTTCTCAAGATTTTTCGAATTATCCTTGCAAATTGCAAAATAAACTCGTTTTTGCGAATATCTCGAAAAAGCTTTTCAAAAAAAATTAATAAGAACTTTGTTTATTTTCAGCAGCCCCAATTTAGTTAAAAAACATTTCATTTTAGAGGTTGATTTTCTTGTGGCATCCAGCTTTAAAGTCTTCTCACCAACAAACATTAACCGTGTCATTATTTATTTTTTGCAAGATATTTAAAAACAAACAAGTCAGAGTGCTATATTCGGCTGTGCCGAATCTTATATACCCTTTACCAAAATGCGTTTATGTAGTATAGAGATACAAACATAAGCACAGAGATATGTAGGTGCATATTCATTTCGTGAAAAAATTCATACTTTTTTTCTAGTGCAATTTTTAATTTTTTGGCATTATGTTTAATTTGGTGCTTTTTAAATTTTGGCGATTTGTTTCATATAGGCAATTTTTTTTTGGTTTTGGCGATTTTTTTCGGTCTTTGGCTTTTTTTTAATTTTGGCGATTTTTTTCGTGCTGGCGATTTTTTTGATTTTGACGATTTTTTCATTTAGGCGATTTTTTTATTTTTTATATATTTAATTTTTTTAGTTTTGACAGTTTTTTTCTCGTTTTGGCGATTTTTTTCGGTTTTTGGCGTTTTTTAATTTTGGCGATTTTTTTTCGTTTTGGCGATTTTTTTGATTTTGCCGATTTTTTTTCATTTAAGCGATTTTTTTAATTTTTGGCATATAGGCAATTTTTTTGTTTTGGCGATTTTTTCTGGTTTTGGCGTTTTATTTTTTAATTTTGGCGATTTATTTTCGTTTTGGCGATTTTTTTTGATTTTGGCGATTTTTTTTCATTTAGGCGATTTTTTTTAATTTTTGACGATTTTTGTTCATATAAAAATGTTTTTTTTTTGTTTTGGCGATTTTTGCGGATTTTTGTCATTGTGGGATTTTTTTTTGTTTTGACACTTTTTTCTCGTTTTGGCGATTTTTTTCGGTTTTTGGCGTTTTTTTTAATTTTGGCGATTTTTTTTCGTTTTGGCGATTTTTTTTCATTTAAGCGATTTTTTTTAATTTTTGGCGATTTTTTTCATATAGGAAATTTTTTTTTTTTTGATTTGGCGATTTTATTTCGGTTTATGGCGTTTTTTTAATTTTAGCGATTTATTTTCGTTTTGGCGATTTTTTTTTGATTTTTGCGATTCTTTTTCATTTAGGCGATTTTTTTTTAATTTTTGGCGATTTTTGTTCACATAATCATTTATTTTTGTTTCGGCGATTTTTTTCGGTTTTTGGCTTTTTTTTTAATTTTAGCGTTTTTTTTTAATTTTGGCGATTTTTTTTTTTGGCGATTTTTTTAAATTTTTGGCGATTTTATAATTTACGGATTTTTTAGTTTGACCGTTTTTGAAAATTTCAAGAGTTTAACTCTTACAGTTTCCAAGATATAGCAATTTGTCAAAATTACATAGTCAAAATTTCATTAACTGATGGGCCACCCTTTAATTTAAATTTTTTTAATTTTAGTGTTAATTGTTGTAGCCTATATAAAAATACACTAATTTTACAAATTTCAAGTGTCAATATACATATGTACACACCTACATACAATTGTATGTATATTATATGGGATTTTAAAAGTTTTCGTTACTCATTTTGGAACACCCTTTAATTTTTAGGTTTTATATGTTTGTTGTTGTAGCGATCAAAGTTCTACATACACTGTCCAAATTTCAGACCCGTAGCTTTTACCGTTCCTGAGAAAATAGCCTTCTTCCTAAAACATGAAATATGTTTAATTATTAGGAAAAAAGTTAAAGTTTTCCAACCCTGGAAACGTTTTTTAATCTGTTAAGTTTTTAAAATTTTTTTTTAATTATAAATACCAATTTTATTCATACCGAAGTATAAAATAAGTTAATTTAATAAAAAAGTAATAAAAACTTGTTTTCGGTAGTTATTTTCTATGGGTAAATTGAGTTTGAGTTTTCCAGCTCTGAAACCGTCTGCTCGATTTTGCTGAATTTCAATAGCAAAATTTTTCGGAAAATTTCTGACACACCAGTCCAAGAACGAAGTCGCTAGCTCTTCTGGGAGCTTGGGAAAACCGATTTCACGTACAGACAGACGGACAGACGGACATCGCTTGTTCGTCTTCCCTATGCATAAGGATCCAGAATATATATACTTTATGTGTCGCTTATTAATATTGTAGAAATTACAAACGGAATGACAAACCTATATATACCCTTTTACCATTTTTTGGTAAAGGGTACAAAAAGATAAATGAAATATTTGCGAAAAATATAAAAATATAAATACGAAATCACGTACCAAATCAAAAGATTCCGATATATACAAAAACCACTAAATACCTAACATATTTATTAAGAAAACACTTTATAATATTTAAATAATACTGTTTATTATAATACATATTTACATATGACCAAAATAATATTGTTGTTTTTGCTTTTGGCAACATAATCAGATATAAAACGTAATCAGATATAAAAAAAAACAAAATGTACCAATTTCTTTTTCTATTAGATAAAAGAACACAAAAGAAAAATATCGTAAGCGACAAAATTTTTTAAATTCCTCCATTAATATGAAAAAAATTATCGTAAGCGTTATAACTAGTGCCAAATATGAAAATACAAAATTTTTTTGGTCCCAATCACTGGCCAGGACAAAATTATCACAAACTGCATTAAAACATTTTCAATTTTATCCATACATTTGGAAATAATCGAAAAAAAAACGTTCTTCTTTAAAGTCTGGTTATTGTCGCTTACGATAATGTTGCGCTCAAGGCTCGATATGTGTAGTATGTAGTCAGTTTATCGTCATTACAGCAAAAAAGTATACTTTGGAGAATGATTGTGATTTAGAAGAAGTTCTTCAATTACTTTGCGATTTGTCGGATGTTGAAGAGGACAGTTCATCGGATGAGGATGAAATACCTGTTCACTCTCCACACTTTGACGATGATGACAGCTCGGGTACAGAATTAAGCGAACCAAGTAATGCTGAGACCAATAGTGACGTTGAGCAAATGAGGCAATTATTATGGAAAAGTGGAATTTTCAACCCAATGCTGCCAATTAAATACATTGAATGGTATTTTACTGATGACCATTTTCAGCAAGCGGCACAGTACACACATATGTACCACCTTAATAGCTAATAAATCACTGAATGTTTAAACATAGTTTAAGTTAATTTTCACAAAAAATTAAAATTGATTTAAATACACTTTAATTTTTTCAGTGGCTAATTAAAATTAATATCAAATTACGTTGAAAGTATGGTAGCACTACAATATTTCCAAATATTATGGAAAGCTTTCCAAAGAACAGCTGTTCAATATAAATAAGAAAGTTGATTTATCAATTTACAGAAAAATGAAATAACGAAAAACACATTTTATGATACAAAAAGAGCTTCAGAATACATTTTTCTATTTATATATTTCATTATATGAAAATATGTGTTACATTTGTTGCATATTTCCGAAAATTAAACGAAATTATTTTTATTATGACCTCATGATGTTTATGTACATGCATTCAAAAAACACACACATGCTCAAAACATATGGTATGTTTGTAAAACTTAAACAATGTTTAAATGCACGAGGTTGGCTATTTAAGATTCATTTAATTTTGTGGTGAAAAACAAAATTTTGTGTTTAAATCAGATTTAAAAATAAAATACATATAATAATTGACTGATTTATTTGCCCTAAAACATTTGGTGCTGAACTAAAGGCTGATGCATCCGAAATCAAATAATTATATGGTGCTCACTTATATTTTTGATGCGTTAAACTTGCACGCTTGCTAATGTACTGGGATCAAAAATTTGTCAAAAATATTGTGTCTGAAAAGATGGCAAGAAATCGATTGTATCTTTTGCGCAAATGTCTGCATTTTGTTGATACGGCTGAAACTTCAGAAGAAGGGCGATCAAATTATTTATGAAAGGTTCAGTCCAACATCAACTTTTGTTAGAGCTCGATGCCTTACCATTCGCAGGAATTTTGGTACCTTTTCCATTGATGAGAAGATGATACAATTTTTCCAGCGGGACAGTCACCGTTAAGAAACAAAAATAAAACATCATTAGAGTACCATTTTATCTCTTACAGTTTCCAAGTTATTTGACTTAAAATTTTTTTTTGTAATTTTTGGCCCTGACTTTTTTTAACCGTTAGTACATAACTTCTATATTACTTGGCAAAAATTAGTTCGTTTTGTTTTTTTTTTAAGAAAACTTCATTACGGTTCATAAGAAAAAAACTTTTTGGATATTGCAAAAATTGTAGCAAGGAATAATTTTGCAATTTGGATTTTTGAAAATTATGAGAAAATTTTTTATATTTTGTGAAAAAAGTATCCTAATTTTTTTTGCATATTTTGAAAAATTATTAAATATTTGGTAAAAATTTTTATTGTCTCTGAGAGAGGAGTCATTTAGAAATACTGTGAATAAGATCGTGGAGATTTTGGATGGTGCACCCTACATTCAGCATTGGTCGAAAATAAGCATCTAATTTTTGGATGTGACAAAAACATTTCACGCTCGGTTTTGTATTTTTTTTTGGTTTTTTATTATAAATAAACTTATTATAAGTAATCTGTAAGAAACTCTTGACATCCTACACATAAATGTAGGCAGGAGAGGAGATTTTTTGAAAATGCTAACATTTTTCTAACACAATTTTTCCCAATAAAAAAGGTTTTATAAAATTATATATTGGAAAACATTTTAATTCCCGATATAAAGAAACGAACATATATACATTATTTTCTCCTTTCTTAGAAGAGTAAAAATATTGCCAAGTTAGCACATT
The DNA here is from genome assembly GCA_905220375.1 of Tachina fera. Taxonomy (NCBI): domain Eukaryota; kingdom Metazoa; phylum Arthropoda; class Insecta; order Diptera; family Tachinidae; genus Tachina; species Tachina fera. Next base: position 67,570,276 of record LR999967.1, read on the forward strand.
ATCTAGAAATTATATAAAACCCTTACGATTACAAATTTATATAATGCATACCTATGCAGTGATAGGTATTGTACCAAACACGAACTTGGTCAAAATTTGTATCTCACTACTTTTTTCACATTTATGTTTTTGTGAGGATCTGACTACTTTTTGGAAGGTTATCTTAATAAAGCTTTTTAAACTTTAAATTTTTAGTCTGTTATAGTTCTATTCATAATGTTTGCGCCAGTTCAAAAGGCAGAGTTACATAAAATATTGGGTTATAGGGTGATATGTGCACCATTGTGTCATAATACGCACCGAGTAATTTGATTAATTTTTTAAGAGTCATCTGAGTAGAAATTTGTAAAATATATAAATATGTAAAGTCTGCTCAGACGAAGTGAAATATGCATGGAAAGATTCAATACAGTAGCTTAAGTTTTAAATTTATCTAGTTGGCAACTTACCTAAGCATATTTTTTTTTTTTTTGCAAAATTTCAATTCTCTACCGTATAATATTTCAATAAAAATTTTATAAACGTGACCCTACTTCCCTAATTTAACAATCGGTGCTTTCAAATTTTTCCTGTTCGTAAATTCCTTAACTTAAATTCTTAATTTTGAGCTTAAAGTGTGTGTCCATTCCTCTAGTGCAAATTCTAGCCGGAAATGTTACGGCCATTACCCCTATTCTCCGTCAGTTTTTTAAACTCAAGATTTTGTTATGAGCAGCGCTAAATTATCATTTTACCCTTTTTAAGATGATAGCTTTTAGTTAAAGCTTCAGTACAAAATTATCGCGACCCCTGCCACTCCTGGTTAAAATATTTGGGTTTTTAGATTTTTTTATTTGGTTTCATATCTTGACCTTCTTGCTTTCCAAATTTAAGCTCGCTTGCGCAAATTAAGTTATTTAATTTTTATGGGCGTATTCCCGCCTACTTTTTTTAAATAAATTTTTTTTGCCAGTGCCAATCATATGTGTCAAGTTTCGTTTGAAACGGATATTAATATTTAAATAAAGAGTATATTTAAATCTGCTGATCCGAAGTATATGAGACAGGAGGTTTAAATTGTATTGGCGTGTTAACACCCACTGTTTTCAACGAAATTTTATAACTTTGCATTATTCCAACATTTGTGCCAAATTTCAACAAAATCGCTTGAGATAAATATTTAAAATTTGCTCTTTTAATTGTGTGCTTTATTGGAAAAGCTCCGCCCCCCTGGCTAAAATCTCCGGGTTTTCAGCTTTTTCTAGTTAGTTTCTACTCTAGACCTACTTGTTTATTAAATTTCAGCTAACTAGCATATATTTTATTTATTTTGTTCTTATGGGCGTGGTAACGCCCACCTTTTTAATCTCAATACCTGCTGTAGCCATTAGTTATCTTTCCTGTCGAGTTAAGTTGAAAACGGATAATATATTCAAATGTGCTGACCCGAAGTTCATAAAAAAGGAGGCTTAAATTGTATGGGCATGTTAACGCAACATTTATGCCAAATTTCAATAAAATCACGTGAGATTAACGCCTTAGATTTTTTTTAAATTCTGAGCCTTATGGGCGCAGCCCCGCCCTCCTAGGTAAAATTGTTGGGTTTTCAGATTTTTCTAGTGATTTGCTAATCTATAACTACTCGTTTATCAAATTTCAGCTCACTAGCGCAAATTTTAATTTTTAATCTTATGGGCGTGTTCCCGCCTACTTGTTTAACCCAAAATTTTATTTGGCTAACAGTTATCTTTCCTGTTTATTTTCGTTTGGAAATGGATAATAGTAAATACATAAATAGTACATTTAAATGTGCTGATCCGAAACACATGAAATAGAAGGCTTAAACTGTATGGGCATGCTTACGCCCACTTTTTAAAAATAAAAATTTAGATCCTTGTATTATTGCAACATGTGTGCCAAATTTTAATAAAATCGCTTGAGTTAAACGCCTTAGAAATGATTTTTTAATTCTTAACATTATGAGCGTAGCCACGCACCCTTGGTTAAAATTTTCGGGTTTTCAGATTTTTTAGGTGAGTACTCACTTAGTTCTACTTGTGTACCAAATTTCAGCTCACTAGCGCACAATTTTAATTTTTTTGGGCGTAACCCCGCGGCCTGGTTAAAATTTTCAGGTTTTCAGATTTTTCTAGCTCATTGCTCACCTAGATCTACTCGTGTAACAAATTTCAGCTTTCTAGCTATAGCGGAAGTGCTTCATCAATTTGATCAGTGTGTCAGTGGTCAGCGCACTTTTTGCACCTCCATATCTCCGGAACCTTTCATTGTAAAACTTTCAAACTTTGAATATGAGGTAACATGACTAACATTGCGTAGTAAACATTTAAAGTCAACTTGACCGCAACATACATAACATCCAATTGCATTGAAAGTATTTTGGACATTTGACACTCATGCATTCGGTCAAATACCGCTGCATGAAGTGTTAGATAAATGCATTGACAGACTGTAATGTAAATATGTATTTTGTACAACGGCTATTTGACACTCACCAGTCTGCTCAAAGGCCGCAGCATAATGCACTTGAATAAATCATATTTAATATCCAATAATGTGTTTATATATATGTATATATATATATACACAATACAGAATCTATGTTTTCCGAATTTCTTATGAGACACACGCCGCACGCCTACCGTGGGAAACTAAAAGGAACAGTTTGCTTATTAAGCATATACATACCTTTTCTTTTCTCTCTTATGTTAAGATAGGTTAAGCATTATTCTCATAGTTAGTATATAAGCCAATACAATTTTGTATTTAAGACAACGAATAAATATCTTTCTTGGGAGCTCCTCGCTGACCTTTAGCTATAAAAGGAATAATTTATTTCATTCAATAAAAGCATTCATCTGCTTTCTAGACATACAGCTGCCTTATTCAATTAGAGCCAGTGGCCTTAATTAGCGCCGGCACAATCGGGAAGGTAGAACATTTATAAAACTTTTAATACCATTCCATGGCGATCCCGCTATGATTAATATACCATTACATAGCGATCCTGCCCAACCATTACATTATATTGAAAACAAAAAAAAAACGTTCTTATTTTGTTTTGGACATCTCGAGTGAGGCCGCTATGGTTTCTAAGCTTCTCACCCTCGACGTAAAGAGTTATTAGGATGTACAGAAAAGAACAAAAATCTGTGCTGTCGCATATGCCAATCATGACAACAATATTGTTCACTTCCTTTCAAGTAAGTCCAATGAGTGCATTTATAAAAAACAAATATAAAAGGGGAAAAGAACTTTATATATCCTAATATATTCAAGATATCGAAAAACTGAACACAAATTTAAGAAAAGTACACATTAATCATATATAATCTATCAATAACTAAATTTCTTTAAATGTTCCATTCGGGAAACCAGTAACCTCCCCACGATGTGCATAAACAAAAATTTAACTATAATATACTACGTTTATACGCAGGGATTATTTGCAAATAAAACTGTAAATTGTTGCCATATTATCGTTTTTATTGCGACTTACTAATTCAGAAAACTATTCACGTTTAACGCACTATTTGCAAATAAAATGCTTGAAGTTGCCACACTTACAAATTTTTGCTAATAAAAAACTATAAATTGATAAAATAATGCACAAAAAACATTGATAGAACAAAAAATTACCATAAAAACAAATTATAATTTTTTATTTTACACATTTGCACAATTTTTTTTGCAAACATAAGTAACATTTCCATGTAAGTGCTACCAAGTTTGTATACATTTAATATGCCGTATAAACAGTGAGTTAATTTATTTGCAAATATTTTTATTTGCAAATAGTGCGCGTATAAACGTAGTAATAATCTATTAATTTTATTCACGTTTAAAAACAATCGGCTATGTTCTGCATCCCCGTGAAATTACATAGTTTGGAAGTGGCATGGCATTGTTTTTGTAAATACATAATTCCAACAATTCTATGAAAAATCCACACGTTTTAATGTCGCGTGTAATAAATAGCACGCCCTAGTATTTTTCTGGCATCTAACTTAAATAAATGTGATATTTTTTTTACTTTTTACATGTTTTTTTTGTTATTTTCATCAAAAACAATAAATTTTTGTTTCCCTTTGATTTTTTTATTTATTTTTAAAAACAAATAGTTTCATTTTACTGGCAAAAATTTGTCCAGTAAAACACTTGCATTTAATCAGTATATTAACTGTCATTTTGCTCTCTCAATTCTCATTTACTGGATTTTGTGTACGCAAACGCAATCCAGTAAAAAATAGTACAAATTTGTACAAATTTTTGAGTTCTCGAACGCACTTAATGTTTTAACACCTTAAAAATTGTTATTGCGTTAAAAAATTATGCAAAAAGCCGTTTTTATCGCGAACTTTGCAAAAATGGCCAAAATTGGCAAAATTTTAAACAAGCCATAATATAGATAAAAAAAATCGCTAAAATTTTAAGGAATGCAAAAAATTCGGCAAGAATCGCGAAAATTACGTAAATTTGCAAAACCTTATCAACAGCGGGATGATATTTTTTTTAATCGGTAAAACTGCCAAGAATATGAAGACAAATAAAAAGTTTATCACGAACCTTGCAAAAAATTACGAGAATTTGCAAACGTTTAAACAAGCCTAATATTGATTAAAAATCGCCAAAAGCTTAAGAAATGCAAAAAATTCAATAAAAATCGCAAAAAGCTACTAACAGCGAGATGATAACAAAGTCTAATATTTTTTAAAAATCGACAGAACTGTTAGGAAACTGAAAGCAAGCAAAAAGTCTCTTTTATCGCGAAGTGTGCAAACATTCGCTAGAAGTTGCAAAATCAGAATCGTCTGAAATTCTTTGATTTTTTATGATATTGTAGTTTTCCTTCTTTTTAATCACTTAAATCCACCATTAACATTTCTGCTTTTATTAATTTTAAACTATTTTCATTATTTTTATTCTTTCTCTTATTCTTTTTAAATGTTCGAAATTTTTAAAAGTATAAAAACACTTACAACAGGCCGTTCACAAATACCATAGCTGTAGCTAATAGAATATACAATCTGCAGTAGGTTGTGAATTGGGTAATTATTTTATCACTTTATTATTTTTTTATTCACTCAACTTTAATTTATTTTTCATTTGTAGATAAGAGTCATAAGTAAAGTACACTGAACGAAAAAAGCATTATTAATAGAAGAATTTTGCGTTTTAGTTTTAAAAATGCTGCATTTTTAAAAATCATTTTTAAAATAAGAATATTTCTTATAGTATTAATATGTAACATTATTAATTTTATGACCAAGCAGTTTTAAAACAAAAATGTTCGCTTTAATTTTAAAAATGATATTGTGATGATAAACTATGTTTTCTTATTAAAGTAAAAACTATCATTTTTGAAATCCCAGTTAAAACACAAAAATATTTTATTATTATATCAAGAATTTACGTTTGCGTCGTTTTTAAAAAAGAGAATTAATATTGCCAAGTGTATTTTAATTTCTACATCATCATACAGGGTAACTGTATGGTTCTTGACCACAAAATTTTAAAATTGTTGCAAATTTTAAAAATCACAGTGAAAATCATAGCGAAATATTTTGTGGAATGCTCGTCATAACCCGAAAGAATATTCGATCGATCAGCGCTTTTGACTAATGGTAGAATTAGTTCATTCGTATCGTGTTACTTTTGAAGTGGTCGTTAAATTCTAGATGTTAGTTAGCAAAAACGTGAGGTTGCCAGCGAACGTGTCAGCTGTTATTGTATTTCCCTTTGCTTTATACATCTGTGTGTATGTATGTAAGAGAGAACTTGATGTAGAAATCTATTTTCTCTAGATTTGTACCTCACATACGTTACGATACATATTCAATAAACAGCAACATGTTTTATTAATGTTAGAGATTTTGTCAGCTGATCCGTCAACTCACGATACGAATCTACTAATTCTACCATAAGATTCTGGTTCTCCGCAATTTGTTGATTACTGTTACGTCTGCTGAATTTAGAATACAGAGACAACAAGGTTGCATTTCATAGGACCTTAAAAGTTACTTTTAAAAAATCAGTTTGTATGGTAAAACCAAGTTTGATTAGTTGTTTAAACGTTAAAAGATATTACTCCCAAGCATACGGCGGCACTAACCAATTGAATAATTTTACGATTATCCATTTGTATGAATATTAACAAACAATTTGAAACAAGCATCAAGCTATAAAGCAAAGCAAATTCATTTCCAGGTAATATCAGGATTACAAAAATAATGAAAAAATACAATAATGAAAAAAACAACATAGCTTTTAGTTCATCCAAAATGTCAAAAAAATAATTTGTTGTAACACAATAATAATAAAAATTATTCACATAAAGTTGAAAAAAATTCTCCACGGCAGCTACCTTTAACAAAATTTGCAACGTTTAGCACTTTTCATTATTTTTTTAATACCCAGCTAAAAAAAATTATATATGGTCCATATATTTTTAATATATGAATGTATATAACTATATATGAATATGTATGAATTCGTGTATGTAAATATATGGGATTATACATGGCAAAACTATTATATATGAACTAATATATGAAATGTATTATAACATATGAGCTCATATATGAAAATTTAATTATGAAGCTCTTCATATGTGGATCCATATATAAGCATAAGATTTTATATATGGAGCCATATAAGAATGTATGCATACATGATATCTCACATAAGATCGTTTTTGCAATCAAAAAAGCTTGGAATTTTATCACCGCTGAATTGGAAATCCAATAGAAAATACATACGCTATGCAAAGTTTATATGCGTAGCCTCAACGTTTAAAAAAGAAAAACTTTTTGTTACAAAAAACCATTCTTGTATGATTTTATACATTGTGGCCTCATTTAATATATCAAATAATCTAAAGGATAATCCAGTCATTAATTTTATAGAAAATAACAAAATTATCTAGATAATAAACAAAGTTCACATTACTGTATTGAAAACTATTGTTAGACGGATGCGTATTTTATTTTTAAATCTTATTTAAAAACAAAATTTTATTCTTCCCCTCAAAATTAAATGAATCAAATTAAAATGTATTTAAATACATCTTAATTTTTTATAAGAAGTAACTTAAACTATGTTTGTGGATTTCCCTTGAAAAAATCTAATTTTTTCAAATTAGTATTGAAAAAGTTTTTGTTTTTAAAAATAACAATTCGCGCAAATTGAAACATTCTCAAAAAGAGATAGATATTTCATTCTGAAAAGTGTGTGACATTCACAGAGATGAAAGATTGACACAAATGAAAGATTTTACCCAAGACTATTTGGCTCAAAACTACAACTTTTTTCAACACAAAATATTTTAGTTAATTATTTTTTTGAGTGTAGCCACAGGGTGACAGTTGCAGATAGCGGCACTTGAAGTCGTGTAGCCTGTGTGGTCAATGTGTTTAACGCAATACTTGGTTCAATTGTATGTACATACATATGTATGTACATAAGTATATTAACATGTGCTTGCACATGAAAATTAAATTTTTAATTTTAGTTGCCGGTGAGCATCAATTCGTTGAGAACTAATCGCTCGCTGAAACAAATCTGTTGGCAAGCTTCAGATTTTCTATCAAATCAACACAAAAATTTATTTTGTTACCTCACAATAATGAATTTGGTTGTAGTGGGAAGCGGTGTTGTGGGTTTAACCACCGCCCTTGAGTTACAACAAACATTTCGCGATGCTAAAGTGACCATTTTGGCTGACCGTTTCAACGAAGAGACCACCAGCTGTGTTGCAGCAGGTATTTTCCGCCCCAGCACAAATTTTATGGGACCAACTGAGGAAATCACGCAGTAAATAAATTTAATAACATGTTCTTATTAAGCTTTTATTAAGTTTAATCAATTTACTTCCAGGCAATGGATAAATGATGCATACAATTATTGGGATGATATAAGACGTTCCAGAGATGCTGCCTTGGCCGGTGTATGCCAACTGTCTGGTTACATTTTTTCCAGTATTTCGCCATCTATTGTTCGGGTAAGTTTTATGTTTAATAAATATAAATTTTTGATAAGATAAAAAATCAACAATCTTCTGATTACACTAGCTTACAAAATTAAATTTTTTCATATACATTTGATGAGACGTAATTTTTCTTATGTAGTTTCTTCCGCTGAGTTAAATTTTTTTTATTGAACAGTTTTCGAGATATTGTAATTTTTTAATTTTTTTTACCTTTTTTCACTTGACAGATCATATCTCAAACTAGAAATGTCAAATCGGGCCGTCTGGTTTATGTTCATATACGTAAAAATTATACTTTTACGTAGAAATTAAGAGCCTTCCAGAAGAAAATCGCCGAAAAATTTCAAGGTTATAAGCAGGGAAACCACAAATATGCAATTGCATGTTTTTTCTTGTCTGATATATCAATCCGGAATTAAGATATTTATCCGTTTCAGAACTTTTAATGAATTCTGACATCGATTTGTTAGTGCATATTTTGGCATATTTTACCCTTTAAAGCATGTTTTTGCATACTTCGGTCTAACACGCATATTTTGAGCATTTTTCGAATTTTTAGAGCATATTTGGCGTTTTTAGGGCATATTTTGGTACTTTTTATAAAAAAATTATTTTAATATTTAAAAAAAAAATTCTTTGGTAAAAATGTCTACTTTTTTCCGTCAAAATTTAATTTTGTAGTGAAAGAAACAGTAGTATGGGGAAGCAATATTTTAATTATGAAGTTAGACTTCATAGAAAAAGGGCATTGTGCATGTTCTGAGGGCAAATTACGGTACTCGACACCGTTCGAAATTTTTAAATATTTCCATATAAACTCTATTGAAATACTTCGTAATTTCGTTCGTTAACGACTGTCGTAATTTTCCCCCTGGCTTCCGAATCGATTTCATACGTTTTCTTATGAGTTGTGATGTAAAATCACATGCTACACGTGTTTAAGATGAAATTTAGAATGTACTAATTATTAGTATGTGTTCTAACATCCAAATTTAGAACAAAAAAATAAAAAATTTTAATTTTCACTCACTCGTAAACAGTCTTGTGAAAGAAAAACGAAACAAGAAAATTAAAAAAATTTAAATCTTAAATATCCAATTATTTTTCTGCTAAATTTTAATGCTGGAGCAAATACTATTGATTTGTATACTCCAAATTTCAACTAAAACAGGTGTAACATGTGTTTTAACATCCTCACTGGACGCTAATTTCAATGAAAGCTTGGTTTGGTAATTGTGACGCAAAAGAACATTTTCAATGTATAAAAGTTTATTTAGATGTGACCGGCGGCGATTTTTATTTAAAAAGCTAAGTGAACAGTTTTTGTTTATTGCAATAATAATTATAAAAAAAGGTTATCTTATTCTTCAAAATACAGTTCGTGATCGCTTTTGAATTAAAGTTAAATTTTCGCTCTTAATTAATTTTTTTATTGTTTCCTTCTACTGTTTATTTTATTTTTGTCTTGTTTTATACATATGTAAATTTTATTGAATTGCTGAATTAAAATTAGTTCTTCATAATAATTCATAATTCAATAATTAAATTTTTGTTATTTTTAAGAGCATATTTTTTGAGTTTTTAGTGCATATTTCGAAGTTTTTAGTGCATATTGAATGCGCATAAAACACTTTTTTTGGAGCATATTTCTGGTTCCCTGGTTATAAGCAATTGAGTGAATAAATCCAATCCCATATTTTCCGAATATTTAATTTTTTTTCCACAATTTATGAGTTCAGTTGCTCACACGCAAATATATTGAATTGATTAGTTTTTATGTATTTTGACTTAATTATTACTATTATTTATTCACTCAATTGCTAATAACTTTGTCATTTTTCGGTCGATTTTCTTCTAGTTGCTCTTAGTTCCTACGTAAAACTATCACCTTTACGTACATTAACAGAAACCAGGAGTTTTTTTAACGATATGTACTTCTCTGTCGCCATAGAATCACTGTAAAATATGATTTTTTTGAAAATGTGTCCTATTTTCATCGATATATTTTAAACCGCTTTAACAATTAATGATCCGATTATAGATATTTATTTGTCATCGCAATACCTTGCGTTTGAATACCAAGAACGACCAAATCGGAAATTCTACCTCAAGATATGACCTGTCAAATGAAAAAAGGTCGAAAGAATGAAAAAATTACAATATCTCGAAAACTGTTCCATGAAAAAAATTAACCCTGATTTTCGAATTCAGCGCCTCAATCACAAATCACCTCTCATCAAATGTGCATTTTTGGTGTACAGTAGTGTTATTTGAGGTTTTATAACATTTATGATACATACATATGTATGTATGTATATATTTTATGTGACCAACATACATACATATGTGGTAATGTTTCTTATTTCCGATATTTTTGGTTGTGTGGCATTACCACACAAAGTTCCGGTATACACACTTCAACTTTTGTTGATCAACTAGTAATTCAGCTGCAAGAAAGACGGAGAAGGAAATACGAATATCTTTTTTTCTTACAGCTGAATTACGAGTTGAGCAACAAAAGTTAAAGTGTGTGAACTAGGACTAACTGTTTATGCATGTGATGTAAACAGCTGTAAGAATAAGTTGGCAGCATTGCAGTCACAAACACAAAATGTCGTCTTGTTAGTACATTTTGACCAGGAGGCGGGGCTACGCTCACAAAACTCAGAATTAAAAAAGAAAATTTTTACCATTTAGCTCAACCGATTTATTTAAAATTTGGCGCACATGTTGCAATATTACAAGGTAATAAATGTTCGTTGAAAAAAGAAGTAGGTCTAGTTTAGCAAGTAGCTAGAAAAATCTGAAAACCCGGAAATTATAGCCAGGAGCGGGGCTACATCAATAAAGCTCAGAATTAAAAAAAAACAAATCTAAGGCGTTTAGCTCAAGCGATTTTATTGAAATTTGGGTTACATGTTGCAATAATACAAGGTTATAAATGTTCTTTAAAAAAATGGGCTTTAAAACACCCACAAAACTTACCTTCCTATTTCATGTATGTACTTCGGATCAGCACATTTATATGTACTATTTATGTATTTATTATTAAACGTGTCCAGCGTAACTCAACATGAAAGATAATCACTCGCCAAAGAAAATCTTAAGTTTAAAAAAATGGGCTGGATAATGCCCATAAGAATAAAAAATTTAAATTTCCGCTAATGAAATAAAATTTTATACACAAGTATGTCTAAGATAAAAACTAACTAGAAAAATCGGAAAACCTGTAAAATATAGCCATAGGGGCTGGCGTAGGCCAAATGAAAATTAAAGCGTTTTGCTAAACCAGTTTTATTGAAATTTGGCATACATGTTTGAATGACGTAAGGCTATAAATTTTACTTTAAAAAAGTTGACGTTAACATGCCAATAAAATTTAAGCCTCTTATTTCATGTATTATTATCCGTTTTCAACGAAACTTGACAAGTATGATTAGCACTGGCCAAAAAAAAATCTTTTAAAAAGTGGGCGGGAATATGCCCATAAAAATAAAATAATTAAATTTGCGCTAGGGAGCTGAAACTTAATACGCAAGTAGGTCAAGATGAGAAACCAACTTGAAAAAACTAAAAACCCAAATATTTTAACCAGGAGTGGTAGAGCCCACGCTAATAATGTACTGAAGCTTTTAAATGAAGCTTTAACTTAAACCTATCATCTCAAAAAGTAGACGTTGATAATTTAGCGCTGCTCACAAAAATATCTTGAGTTTAAAAAGTGGGGGAGAGTGGGGGTAACGGCCATAACATTTAAAGCTTGAATTTGCTACAATTCGATACGAAAATAAATCTAAAACAGAGATCGCCAAGAAAGATCTAAAATTCTGGAATTTTCAATCGGGGGGCATGGACACGCACTTTAAACTCGAAATTAGAATTTAATTTAAGAGGTGAGTTACGAACAGGAGAAATCCGAAAGCACTGATTGTTATACTAGGGATGAAGGGCCACTTTTATAAAGAGTTAGCGTAATATTATACGGTAGAGAACTGAAATGTTGCAAAAAAAATAGGTGTAGGTAAGTTACTAACTAAAAAAATTTAAAACAAGCTAATCTACTGAAACTTTGCATGCACATTTTAAGTTGAAAAATCTTTAATAAGATAACCTTTCAAAAAGTAGTCAGATCCTCACAAAATATGGTTGAGTGCCAACTTTTTGGGCCGGGCGCACCCCCTAAAACACAACTTATCGCTATAAATATTTTTTGTATTTTTTTACACAAACCTGAACCGATTTCGGGGGTGGGAGTAGAAGAAATAAAAAAAAAATAACGGCAACCCTAATGTACATATGTACATATATGCATATCCATATGGGTAATTCCAGAAAAAGGTCAACCAAAAAAAATTTTTAGTTAATTTTAATTATTATTTTTCGAACTTAATTTGTTTATAATTTATGATTAGAACGGGCTAAAGTTCGTATCGCTTTTTAAGCCAAATTACATGTGATAATTATTATGGAACAAATAACATCAAAGTTAGTTATTAATAGCCATGGGCCTGTGGCAAAAATTAAATAAATATACTTAATAGTAACAAACCAAAAAAGTTTGTCTTAAGTAGAACAAAAATAAGCAAATTAACTAACATGTGCATAATTAGTAAAGAATAAACGACAATGGTAAGTCTGTTGTAAATTTGGGCTTTCATTACAAAACACGTTTCAGCAAAATTGAAATACGATGAATCAAAACAATTCACGTATTCCATTTGCAAGAAAGTTTCGTATATAAGGCAGAAATTTATATCAACTGACACCACACACAGTGGACCAACACAGAAGAACGCTGATGATGAAGGTTTAGTAGCCTTCGAAAACGGCCGGCTGTTCCGTTCAACTATGTGTTGTCAGAATATTTACAACTAACTTTGATGTTATTTGTTCATTAATAATTATCACATGTAATTTGGCTTAAAAAGCGATACGAACTTTAGCCCGTTCAAATCATAAATTACAAAAAAAAAATTTTGTTTTGCTTAAAAATTTTGTTTTTGTTTTAAATAATAAAGCATAAAGCTCTATGCTTTACAAATGTAAAAGCGTTTTTAGTTATGAAATTTTTTGAGCAAAATATGGGACTTTTAAAAGAAATATTTTCTTTGCTGAATCTTTTTTTAGCGATTATGTAAAGTAATTTGTATTATTTTTCTTTTTTTGTAATATCCAAATTTCCTACTAACAACAACCTACGCATTAGCAAAAAAAAAAGAAACCTAGAGCTCTAATAAGGGAAGTTGTTTGAGGTTGCTTCCACCTATACCTTAATGTCGCATACGTCGCATAAAATCAATATTTATTAACTTTTTTCAGTAGTAAATAAGCGTTTGTTATCGTTTTATTACTTTTTAATTAAAGTTCAACCAATATTAGAAAGGCTCCTGCGTTTAATTCTCATGGGAAAAAATGTCGCGTCCATATTTGTACACTAACCATTTAAAAAAAATTTTCATGTTTCATAAATCTACACATAAAAGATCTTGTTTCACCTTCATTTCTAAATTTACAAAAAAAAATTTTCATAAAATTTCGCTGAATTATGTATATTTCTAAATATAAGTGCACAAAAATAACTTGTACTATGTTATTGATATCGCCCAGAATTTTTTCTTAAATATACTACTCCTTCATTGCTTTAAAACTCTAAGATATATATTGGATTTTTCCATTCCTTTGTTGTTTTTTGCTCAAATAAAAGTGCACAAATGTCGCGTCCATCTCCTGGGAATTGCCCATATGTAAATTGAAATAAAAACTTAACCGAAAACCGCACAGTTTTTTAAAAAGTCCAATAATCGATATGCCTAATGCAAATATTCATTACCTATGGTTTATTTTATTTCCAGAACCATTATATAGAAAACTTGTTACCCGTGTATCGCCAAGCCACAGAGGAAGAGTTAAACCTTTGTCATGGATATTGGAAATATGGTTCTTTTTTCACCACTTCTCTAACAGAAAGTCGCTTGTTTTTGCCCTATGCAACCAAAAAGTATGTACATATAATTTAAAAAATAAAACTTGATATTGAATGAGAACAATACCCGTAGGTTCAGTGATGCTGGTGGTGTTGTCAAATTTCATCGTGTAAACTCACTGGCGGAACTTTCTGATAATTTCGATGTTGTCGTAAATTGTTCTGGTTTGGGAGCGAAAACACTTTGCAATGACAAATTATTGGTACCCATACGAGGACAAGTCGTTAAAGTTCGCGCTCCTTGGATAAAAACGGCTTTTTATGGTGATTATGACACATACATTATACCTGGCTTTGAGACTGTAACACTCGGTGGCTGTCGGCAATATGAAAGCTATAACATGAACGTTTGTAAATATGATTCGATGGCCATAAAGGAGCGTTGTTATAAAATGTTGCCTAGCTTAAAAACTGCTGAAGTCGTTAAAGAACTGGTTGGATTAAGACCACATCGTAACGTTGTACGTGTGGAGTCGGAAGTAATGCACAGCGCAAACGGGCGTTCCATTAAAGTTGTACATAATTACGGTCATGGTGGCTATGGAGTCACAACTTGTCCTGGAACAGCAAAACATGCTGTTAAGTTGGTCAAAGATTTACTTATTGGAAATAGCAAGTTATAAATATTTTCGTTATGGGAATTAAATATACTTAGTATGTATTTGTAAAAACCATGTATATCTAAATTTGTATATATATATATATGTATATATATATATATATTGCCTCTTCCACTATGTCCCGGCGAGAGAAAACTGAGAGCCCGAAATCTAATAAATTTTAGGGCCAAACCCAAAGATGTCTACAACGTTCGACTTGTCGCACACTTGCATTCAAAATTAAAACAAATGTTAATATTTTGTTGTTGCTTCAAATGTAAGTGTGCGACAAGTCGAACGTTTTCGATATCGTGGGTCAGGCCTTTAATTTCACTAAAAGTGCGTGTTCTTGTTGCTTTGCCTTACAACTAAATACATTCGTTCAGTTAGAACTGTGCGAGTAGATTGTATAACAAATATAAAGCAATATGTAATCCAAACCAGGGACCGTAACGGTTATAATTTTTATTTTAAAAATTACTTTTTAATTATTATTTCTTGATTTTTATTTATTCCTCAGAAAATATTAGTTGTTTCTTGATAATTATTTATTCCTTAGAAAATAACAGTTATTTTTTGATTTTTATTAATTCCTCACAAAATAACTCTTATTTTTTTATATACTGTTCTTTCTCACAAAATAACAGTTACCTTTTGATATTTATTTTTTTTCGCATTATTTTAAAATTTAGAAAGCGTAATTTTTGCGTTAACATTAATATTACCCTTTTAAAAATTGAATTTATATTCAGAGTCTGTGAAAAAGCTGTCATCAGTTAAATTTTTTTACCAAATTTGGGAATAAAAAACTCCCCGGGATAAAAAGTAGGTATTATAAACCCCGTTGAACTTGTTTTTTCTTTTATTTGGAAAAACACGAATAATGCCTAAATAAATAATTTATAAACTTATTTTTACATATATTTTCAATTTGGTGAACTTAGTAATTTTGTTTATTCTCTCACTCAAAAAAAAAAGGGAGAAACAAAATGTCAACAAACAAGCAAAACAAAGAGCTTCGTAATGCGGTGATGCCACGTATTACTGTTTTTTGTTCCCAAAGAATTTATGATTGGAGAAATGTTTTCTCGAGAAAATTATTTTCCGTGAGAGAGAAATTCCGAGGGAATATTCATGATTGGGCTGATAAATTTGTAAATAATTAAGATAGAGTCCTAATTTTTTGCATTTTTATCTTAAATTCTTTTTTATTCAACTTAGTTATATACTTGGGGTATTCACAAACTATGTACTTTTAAATTATGTTGACACATATTTTACAATAATAAAAGTAAAAGAAATTACATAAATTGACAATAATATAAAAAATGTATTTACATATATATTTGGGGTATTCACAAAGTATGTATCTTAAACTTATGTATATGTTCACTCATATTTTACTATAATAAAAATAATAATAATGATTTTTTCGGAGTTGTTGCTCATATTATGAAAACAAAAATTAATGGGGCAGCTTGGCGCAGGAATTTTATATAAAGTCTATAACAGCAAGGTTGAAAGATTACAGAAACGTGTATGGATGTGGTAAAAAGGATGGAGATCAAAAGATTTCGTCTGGATAAAACTGACTTAGCTTAACACTTAATAAAAAACTTACCATTTATTAGAAAATTATGTGTTCTTGTGTGCTAGTTTAAAAGAAGTCAAAAGTTACAACTGAATAAAAAAAGTTAATATCGCATCTACAATGCCTTCTATTTACTTTTCAATTTGCATAAAATACGCATAGTAATTTTGTGTTTTTATTTTTTTCTTTTAACATGTCATTTAGAGTACATTTAAAGTATAAACATATAAAGTGAAAGATATATAAGAATCATATAGTTTTAAGCTAGTCTGGGTCTTCGCTAGCAAATAGTGTGGTCAGTTTAAATTTTTAATTAACATTATTTTTTTTATTTTTGTGGTCCTAATTTCTGAAATCGAACAGTGCGACGTTGCTACGATTGTCTGCGGGTAAAACTAATATCTTTTTCACACTTACTCACATCTTTCATCTTTTATCTATTCGCCAATATGATAACATCTTCCCATAAGAATTATACAGGGCTGAATGTTCAATATCATTCAAAATCCAAAAGGTGTTCCCATTAGGCTTTAACACAATTACGTATTACAAATACTACAATACACACTCTTTTTTTTGTCCATTTGCTTTATGCTACCTTCACTTAATAAATACAAAGGAATGTTATCTTATGAAAAACAAGTATAATAAATAAGGCTTGTGTTTGTACCAAATAAGACAAGCAAATTAGAGTGGTTTAGGAATGTTAACAAAGCAAATAAAGAATATTTGAATGATTTTGTATAATACTCGAGTATTTTGTGTTTTATTTATTTTATTTGTACGTTTATTAAAGTTAATATTTTTGCCCTATAACTTATTTTTTACTTTATATTATTAACATATTAAAGGTATTCATTTCAGGTTTTTCTCGTTGGAGAAATGTAATTTTTATAACAACAAACACAGGAAAAAAATAAAATAATTAAAAATTTAAGGATTAAACAATATAAATACTATATACATACACATATATACAAGTATTTGTTTTTCTCAACTATGTACAGTTGAGAAAAACAAATACTTGAAGTATATTCGATAACACTTACGCCCAGAAATTGACTTCTCAATTATGTGCCATTTATCTTTAACTGCCACTTAATTACCGAATTCATTTTTTCAGTACAAAGTTGAGAGACCTTTAAATGTCCAACCTTGTGGACTTAAATCACACTTAAGTTTTACGAGCACACCATATGTTATTGTGCTTGTGTGTGTTTATTGAAAATATGTACATGGACATCACGTGGTCGTATTAAAAAGAATTTCGTTTAATTTTCATATACAATATATAGTTTCATATCATGGAAAAATATATAGAAAAAAGAATTCTGATGCTCTTTTTGTTTCATAGAATATGTTCTTATTCAATTTTAGTTTTCTTCATTTTGATAACCTAACTTTTTTATTGATAATTATCAGCTGTTGTTTAAAAAGCCATCCATAACACTGGACAATTTTGTAGTGCTGCCGTACTTTCAACGTATTTTAATAAGAACTTTAATTAGCCACTGAAAAAATTAATCTACATTTAAGTGCCACTTAAATTTAAGTGGCTATTAGCTAAATGGCATATAATTGGGAAGACGATTATTGGGCCTTAAAGTATACCAGCAATATTTTGTTTTGCTTTATTTTCTTTATGTTTTACAAGTGCTAGTAATATAAATTCTTGGGACGTATAAAGAGAGTAAGATTTTGTATTTGTATTTTTTTAGTTTGCATTACCCAAAGCGAATTCAGTATCGGGTGACCTTATCCGCCCAGCTGATTATCAGCTGTTGATGCGAAATTGAGCAATTTGAACCAATACGTCCAAATTTCGTTAGAAATCTTTTGACAGATTGGTTTTCTAGCATAGCAAACTACATGTTGTTTTTTGTGTTGTTAAATTGCTGTACTGATAAGGTCACCTGATACTGAATTCGCCTTGAATTACGCTGAGAATGTTTAAAAAAGCAAATGTTCTTAATTTCAAATACACTCGATGCTATGGCCTACAGCGTTACCGTTGGTGCTACTAAAGCAGCAATTTGCCACTGTTGGAGCCTCTTAGCTTTATACCTATTTTTGCTTCAAATATTCAACATTCCAATTAATTTTTTTATATTTTGATTGTTATTATGCGCTGCACACATACTTTCGAAACTATATACTAAAATTTCACCAATTTTTAAAAAATTCAATCCTGATACATTTCTATGGTCAGATTCCACGGTAGTCTTAATGTGGCTCAAAAAACACTCATCTTCTCTTGTCACCTTTGTCAGTAATCGACTATCTGATATTCAAAAAAACACATCAAGTTGCACTTGGCGACATGTGCCAACGTCAAGCAATCCAGCAGATATTTTGTCCCGTGGCTGCTCATTATCTGAGTTGTCAACATCAAATTGGTACATGGGTCCAACATTTCATTTAGAGCCATCTGATAAATGGCCGCAAACGTCACTGCCTTTACACCATGATGTCGTCGACGCAGCTATACGCAAATCCTCGTTTAAATGTCAGACAACACAGAGTCAAATACTAAAATTTATAAATTGCACTAGTTCATTTACTAAAATACTGCGTGTCATATGTTGGCTATTTAAGTTAACATACAAAAGCCAAAGCGATACTTTGTCAGACGAACTCCGTCGCGCCTTACTTTGTGTTGTCTGGATAATTCAACAAAATAATTTTGCTAACGAAATCAACATGCTGAACATAAATCAACCAATAAAGATTTCTCTTAAAATGTTAGGCCTTTTTTGCAAAATGTGAATGGTTTTCAATTGATTCGAGTCGGAGGTCGATTACAACAAGCAAACATTCCCAATGACCGCAAACACCCGTTTTTGCTACCAAATAATTGCTACTTTGTAAATATTTTAGTACGTGATGTACACATTAAAAACTACCATGCAGGTCCTAAGGCTCTGTTAGTTTTTGTTCGTCAAAACTTCTGGATTGTTGGTGCTAGAAACATTATGCGGAAAACTGTTCGATCTTGTATCAGCTGTATACGCTATAGGCCAAAGCTATTGTAACAAGTAATGGGCGAGTTACCATTTGAACGCGTTACTCCTGCACGAGCCTTTAAAAGGTGTGGAGTTGATTTTTGTGGTCCTATATATACGTATCTAAAAATACGAGGAAAGCTTTGTTAGTAAGGCGGTCTACAAGGAGGCGGTATCCGACCTTTCATCTGATGCGTCTATAGCCGCTTTAAAACGATTGATTGTGCGGCGTGGTTTGCCATCGAACATACATATGTATATTACGATAACATCACTAATTTTATTGGAGTCAACGCTCAGTTGCTTGATCTTAAAAAAAATTTTATGGATCATTCGTTTAAAAATGATATACATAATTTTTGTTTTAAAAATTTTATTAATTTTAACTTTATTCCCCCCAGAGCCCCACATTTTAGAAGTATATGGGAAGCGGCGGTGAAGAGTGCTAAAGGTCATCTGTATCGTACGTTAGCCAGTATTCGAATTTTTTCACATTTATGTTTTTGTGAGGATCTGACTCCTTTTTGAAAAATGTTCCATAATAACACTTTTTAAACTTAAAATTTCTAGTATGTCTTATTTCTATTAATGTTTACTGTGCCAGTTGAAAATGGCATAGTTGCATAAAATAATGGGTTAGAGCGTGATGGGTGTTGGATTGTAGACCTTAAAAATGCACTATTGTGTAATTACAACGGGTCACTAGTATGTACGCAATCTGGTAAGAGTTACCTTGAAATAAACATGTAAAATACAGCGTAAATTTTAGTGGACGTGACGCTGTCTATTTTCCTAATGCGCATGCAAAGTTTCAATACGGTAGATGGTGTTTTAATTTTTGGAATTTCCGATTGAGTACATCAATTACTATTTGTGTAAAAATGTCAGCTCTCTATAGTATAATATTATGTAAACTATTGATGGGCCTGGCCCCGCCGACTTTTATATCTGCTAGTGCTCATGGTTCATGCAAAGTTTGGTATTAAAAAGTTAATGAGAAATATATGAGTAATAAATTAAAAACTTCTATACCGAAGTACATGAAAGAAAAAGCTACGATTTAAGGGTGAAGTCACGGCTACTTTTCAAAATAGGAAACTTTTATTTTGGATAAGTGCAATGTGTATGAAAAGTTTTAATAAGATTTATCTTAATTTTGAATTTGAAGTGCTTATTTCCACCACCTGATAGCAACTTCTGGTTATTCAGATTTTTCTTAGTGATCTCTGATCTAGATTTATTTGTGTATCAAATTTAAGCTCGCTAGTGCGAATTGGAGTTTTACCGTCATGACCCCGTATACCGGGTAAAACTTTTTTGTTTTAAGATTTTTCACATTGGCTTACGCAGCTACACTTATTTGTGTATAAAGTTTCAGCTCTCCAGCTCGAATTATACTTTTAAATTTTATCAGGCTAACTTTTTTGGAATGATCACGCCCACTTTTTAAGGTGATAGTTTAAAGTCTTGTCACGTTCAACGCGTATGCAAGATTTCACTAAATTGGCTTGAATTAAAAGCTGTATATTAAGTTTTTAGTTCAAAATAATATTCAGCTCATAAGCGCAAGTTTTTATTTTTAATTTTTATGGGCGCAGCCCCGCCCTCTATCTAAAATTTCCTGCTTTTCCGATTTTTGTAATTGGTTTCTCACCTAGACCTACCACTTTTTGCACCTCTATATCTCAGGAACCTTTCATTGTAAAACTTAGGTTATATGAATTTATTCTAATTATGGTTTATATATCAGAATTTTACGATTGCGGGGAACTAAGTTATGAGGGGGGTAAAAGCAGCTCCAATGGCTTCCTGTAAATATACACACTGCGGGCATTGGCCAGAACTTGGCCTGGCGCACTACCGTAAGCCTAGATCTCTGCCCAAGTAGATAAACATCGGTGTGGATGCAGCGCGTGAAAAATGCGCATTTTAAATTAGTTTAGTTTTTCTTCTCTTTAAAAAATCACATTAATTAATAAAAATATTTAATTTCATAATAATTGAAAATACTGAAAAGTTACTATTAAAACTTTTTTTACTAACGTCCACAATGTATGGATAAGAGTTAACGTGAACTTTAACTGACAGTTCTCCATACAAAACTTGCCGTTAAAGTCCCTGTTAGTTTTTAACCATACATTGTGAAAAGGTACGTAAATAAAATTAAATTTTTTTTGGTTAAAATTATGTTTTTTCTATGCATGTTTTTTATTTATTGTATCTTCATATATGAACTAACAATACGTATTCAAATCTTAAATCTAACATATAATAAATAGGCCCGACCAATGTCGGATATAACGAATTGATAGTTGTAAATAATACATAAGTAGTGATAAGCAAAAAAAATTTTCAAGCAACTTCATTCGGAGTGTTTAGTATTAGAGCCCTTGTATCTCTCTTTTTTAAGCGGATGTGTCCAGTAAAGTTCAAAATATTACGAGCAAGCGGATTAGGATGTGACTCGAGTTTTGTTAGATATTTGCCTGCGTATTTTGCAATTTCTTCTGTCACTAGTGGCATATTTAAATCACGATGTATATTTGAATTCTTAATGTACCATGGAGCAGATGTTATTAACCTTAAAATCTTGTTTTGTCTTCGTTGAATTCTCTCTACATTGGAAGCAGAAGCAGTGCCCCATAACTGGATACCGTAACACCATATTGGCTTTAAAAGCGACTTGTATATTAAAAGTTTACAGTCCAGGCTAAGTGTTGAATTTCTGCCAATCAACCAATGTATTTGAAATAACTTAAGTTTCATCTGAGTTAGCTTAAAGTCAATATGATGTTTCCATGTAAGCCTTCGATCAAGGTGTATACCAAGGTATTTCACTTGGGAATGTTGATGAACAACTTGATTATTAATCCGAATGGGAGAGCAAGTATCTCTTCGTAAGATAAATGTTACTTGAAAACACTTTTGTTCATTTACCTTAATTCTCAATAAGTTTGACCATAGTTCCATCTGGCTAATGTGTTCCTGGAGTTTTCGGGATGTCTCATCAGGGTTTTCGTGCATACTAAGGCAGGCGGTATCGTCGGCAAATGTAGAAGTATCATACATATACATATATACATATGCTCACAGGCATATCACAATTATAAATCAAATATAAAAATGGCCCCAGTATACTCCCCTGTGGCACACCGGATGAGATAGTGTCAAGCATACTCATAAAGTGTCCTTCCACAACTGTAAAATTTCGTGCAAGAATGTAACTTTCCAAAAGATTTAGAATGTTTATTGGTAAGTATGTCTTCAATTTCAAAATCAGGCCTTCATGCCACACTTTATCAAATGCCTGAGAAACATCAATAAACAGGGCAGAACAATACTTCTTTTCCTCAAATGTTTTTCTGATAAATTGAACCAATCTATGAGTTTGCTCAATGGTGCTATGCTGCCTTCTAAAACCAAGTTGATGGTCCGGGATGCACCCATTATCAGTTAAAATTGAAGACAATTTTGTCATGAGTAGCTTTTCAAAAAGCTTTGATATTGTTGACAGTAAACTTATTGGCCTATATGACTCAGGTTTGGTAAGATCTTTACCTGGCTTTGGAATCATTTTAACCTTGGCAAGCTTCCAGCAGTCTGGATAACACTCCAGTCATAAAATGGCATTAAAAATGAATAACAGGATTCTAATTGCAGTACGAGGTAACTTAATCAGCATCTGGTTACTAATTCCATCCATACCGGGAGCTTTTTTCGGGTTGAGTTCGGCAATTAGTTTTTGTACGTCACACATCGTAAATTTTAAGGGTCGAGGGGGTAGAGCAACTACACTCGGTAAATCAGCAACACCGGTGCATGTATTTGGTGTAAATACGGATTTTAAATGCTCAGCATATATATTACCTTTTTCAGTATCGCTTCTTGCCCAACCTCCGGTAGATGTGCGCAGAGGTGGCTTAAACTCAAACTCAACTTAAGCTTTTTAGCAGCGCGCCACAAAGAGTAATTATATGCTGGTGTGACATCAAGGCCTTCCAGATAATTTTTAAAAGATGTAGTTTTTTCAGATGCAAGCAACTCTTGGAGTCGTTTAGTGCACTCTTTAAATCTGATTTTGTGTTGAGGTGATCTGTGCTGTTGCCATTCCGTTCTAGCTCTTCTTTTTTCACGTACGAGATGTTCAACGTCTGTAGAATAAAATTGATTGAACCCAGTATGCGGATGGGAGGTAGTGTCATGTTCAGAAGCTTGTTTAATATTCTCGTTAAGATTGGAAATGTTAGATTCAATATCATTTCCGTGCAATGACTACTAAGATATTTTTTGAATCCCAGCCAATTAACACGATTTATCGTCTTGACATACGGGTGAGGTAAAGCGCTTCTCAGTGGGCTACAGATTGTAACGATCGTGGGAGAGTGATTGGACAAGAGTTATAGAGAAGCTTCAATAGGAATTAATTCCCTAGAAATACTTTTTATGACGTCGAAATCTATAACATCCGGAATTTTTCGTACGTCAGTAGGCCAGTAAGTAGGTTCCCCACTCGAAATAACATCCAAACCCATTTTTGAAATTGTGTTGAACAACGCCCTACCTCTAGGCATAATAAGACGCGAACCCCAGAACGTATGCTTAGCATTGTAGTCGCTAGCTGCTACGAAACAAGGTCCAAGAGATTTGTAGAATTTCTCGTATTGGTCCTCAGTGATTGAAAATCTGGGAAGGGAGTAAATTGAAGATATCACGAAATTTGTACAAAAATTTTCAATGCAGATATTTGTTGCTTGTAGATGTTCTTCACAAATGTTTTCAAGAATATAGTGCTTGAGTCTTGACTTTATTAGAATTGCTGATCCACCGCATGCTCTCCCTCTAGGGTCCTTTGTATCATATAAAGTGTAGCCATTCATTTTAAAGAGGCTTCTAGAAGTCAAATGAGTCTCAGAGAACAAAATTTTATCAATATTTTTTTTCCGTAAGGAAGTGCTCAAGTTCATTTTTATGTTGGCGAATGCCGTTTGCGTTCCAGAAACATATTTTTAACGTGTTCATGGCTTGTTAATTAATGCTTGAAGCAGAGTATTCTGCATTCTCAGCATTTCTTGCATCAGGTAGTCATATTTCTTGTAAATATGTTTATAGTTAGCACCACATTATCAATAGTAGCTAACTAAGTTAAAGCTTGAATTTGCATTCGTTGATTTATTTGGCGGTGAAACATTTTGTGTGGGAATAGAACTAGCCTTAGCAGCATCGGCATACGATACTCGTGAAGTAACTGGTTGGCTCACTTGAGCAAAAGTGGCGGAGTACGCGTTTAATGGTTGAGCTGGAGCTAATTTAGGTTTTCGCACCATAGCCTGCTTGACGAAAGAGTACACAGGACATCCTCTGTAGTTAGCGGTGTGATTACCTCCACAATTACTGCATTTTTTTCCGCTTGATCTTTTGGTTTGGTACAACTTGCAGTACCGTGCAATTCACCGCAGATAACACACACTGTAGGTAAATTGCAGTAAGCTTTTGTATGGCCATATTCTTGGCAATTATGACACTGCACGGGACCTGCACGCTTATGTGGCTCTCTAACTGTGATTTTTTTGTATAAAATGTATTTTAGGCTATAAATAGGATGAGTCTCGTTTTTTTCAACTGTATATCATTCGGCTCCAGTTCAACACGAAATAGGGGTTGGGGTACCTTTTCTCTATTTATTATGTTAGATACATTATTTACCTTAAATCCCTCGAGGACGAGTGCATCTTTTATTTCTTCAGGGCCAAGATAAGAATCTATGCCCTTCAATACGATCTGCAGGCCTTTAGCGCTCTTAAGCTGGTATGTGTAGAAGCTTGTTTTATTTGTTTCAAATTCAGAAAACATTTTGCGGAAATCCTTTTCGTCATAAATTTGAATTTTCGTTTCATCGATGTTGCCACCTTTTATTGGGACAATGTGGAATTTATTCTCACCAATGACCGAAATTAATTTTTAATAAGTGCATTTGAATTTTTCTCTCTCAAGTATATTGGTGGCGGCTTGGATGTTTTATTCGACGATACATCGGGTTTGTCGTTCTCATCTTGCAAAAACGGTTTTGGCGATTAGTTGAGGATGCGCTGCTATCCCTAGACATCTTTGGAGCGGATGAAATTTTTGAAGAATTTGGGCTTCGCCCACGCTTTACCACGGTTATATATCTGTCCATACCAACTTGCACCTTGGGTTTTGAGCTACTGTTATCTGTAGTGATAACTTTGTTAAGTGATGAATACGAGCCTGAAGGGGATGATATTACTGACTTATATGAAGAAGTACTAGGCAATTGTAATGTTAATGAATCACTATTATTTGGCATTGGACAAAGCAAAGTTGATCGCTGACGAAAAATTGGCTTTGCCGTTAAAAAAACACTTTCATTAGATTTATTATTACTATTTTTTTCATTAAGAGCTTCAGAACTCACAGTAAAATAGGCACTTTCTGCCGTTAGAACTGACTTCATAATTTTTTGTATTTGAGGCACTCATATAGAGTATTCCTCAAGGGCACTTTTTGTGTTTTTTTACGGTTTTTTTGTTTTTTTATTTATGATTGTTTGTCTGTTTTTGAGGTACTCGTATAGAGTATTCCTCAATGTCACTGTTTATTTTTTTGTTTGCGTTTTTTTTGTATTTGTTATTTCCACTATGTAAAAAATATTATCAAAGCAATAAAACTTATTTATTAAAGTCAGTATGTACATATTACGAATAATATGTACTACGAATATTTTTTTATAATTTATTGTTTGTTTGGTATGTAAGAAAAAATTCCGCTAATCGACTGTTCGTTATGAAGGTACCACGAGAATGGAAACCACTTGTTACAAAAATAATATTCAGTCCAGTGCCTAGTTTCTGTAAGGAATGTGAGAACTTTTCGAATCGAAAAAATTGTTATCATCCTGTTAAACACAGGGTGAGTATGGAAAAAACTGTATTTTTGATATTTTTTGTAAGTTTATATAAATATGTATGTCAGTAACCCTGTCTCATATAGGACGAACAATATAATTAGAAATGGGGCACTGGAGCATAACCCAAAGTACACCCTTAAAATACTGAAGCATGGTGGTGGCAATGTCATGGTGTGGGCAGCATTTTCCTGGCATGGTCCCATTTACAAGGTTATCAATAAAATGGACCAGCACATTTCTTTGTAATACTGAGATGCAATATTAAGTTAAACTTTGTGAAAATCTTTTATGCTCATAGGAGACATACCAACCAGACATTTACTGGTTCATTTCTATACCCTACGTACATACAAATTTGTATATGTTGACAAGTTGTTGCAAAATCCACCAGAAATACACCACATCCTGTGTTTCACAGGATGATAAAAATTTTTTCGATTCGAAAAGTTCTCACATTCCTTACAGAAATGAGGCACTGGATTGAATATTATTTTTGTCACAAGTGGTTTTCATTCTCGTGGTACCTTCATAGCGAACAGTCGATTAGCGGAATTTTTTCTTACATACCAAACAAACAATAAATTATAAAAAAATATTCGTAGTACATATTATTCGTAATAGGTACATACTGACTTTAATAAATAAGCTTTATTGCTTTTGTTGAAATTATTACTTACGAGTATTACGCATTTAAAAATAATAACGCTTTTGAACCTTTTGCTTCGGTGGTTGATTTATTACTCTTTACGAAAAACTTAACTTAAAGATTAAATACATAGTTGTACATGATATTGTGTTGCCATACTTCCAATACTCCTTCTCAACACAATCACGCTTTCCAAAAATTAAATAAAAAATGAATCCAATAAAATAAATAAAATTAATTCCATTATACAAACATTATATATAGTTAGTATAAGCCCATCGCTTTAGAAAATGTACAATGTTTAGTTTTACACAAATTTTTGGTTAAAATATCTGATATCATTTCATTTGTTGACATATAAATAACGCTTATCTCACCCTTGGTGAACATGTCTCGCACATGATGATACTTTATCGAAATATGTTTGCTTCTAGAATGATATCCAGGATTTTTCACTAAGTACTGAGCACTCTGGTTATCATTGTATATTTTCATGGGACCTTGATGTGGAAAACTTAGTTCAGCTAAAAGTTTGCGTATATATGATACCTCTGTCGCCGCTGCAGATATGGCAATGTATTCTGCCTCTGTTGTACTGAGAGAAACAACGTTTTGTTTCTTTGCGCTCCAGGAAAACACGCAACCAGCTGCCACAAACGCATAACCAGAAAATGATTTTCTGTCACTGGCATCGCCTGCCCAATCCGCATCAGCAAAACACTCTACAGGTTTACCAGTTTTGATGTAATTTAATTTATAATCTGCTGTCTTTTTTAAATACCTAAATATATGTTTGATTGCTGCCTCATGTTCCGAATGGGGATCACAATTTCTTTGTGCCAGTTTTGATACTGATAAAAGTATATCGGGTCGACTGGTTAAGCCCAAATACATTAATGCACCAACTGCCGATTGATAATGCGTTTTATTTACTTTTCTGCAGTTCTCACTGTTGCAATTGGTTTGAAAATTTGGTTCTAAAGGCGTAGAAACTTGTTTGCATTCAAGCATTCCATACTGTTCAAGCACCTCAAGTATGTATTGCTTCTGTGATATTGTAATAGAACCAAGTTCACCTTCGCGGTTAAATTCCATACCTAGGAAATGCGATAGTTCTCCGCCATCCACCACTTCAAACTCTGATGATATTAATTTCTTTGTTTCTTCCAATTCTGCCAACGATGTGCTACCAACAATTAAATCATCTACATAAACTACAATTATGTTGTAAATCTCATTTTTCTGCTTTATAGTCCTTAAACGCACTGAACACTTCATCTTTTGATTTCAAAAAATAAACGGTAATGTATCTTGAAAAATCGTCTATAAAAGTCACGAAAAATCTAGAACCGCCAATCGATTGTTTATTTATTGGGCCACACACATCACTATGAACCAATTGTAAAAGTTCTTTTGAATTGTTTTCCGACTTTTGAGGAAACGATTTAACGCATATTTTTCCTTTTGCACACGTAATACATTCTAAGGAATTTGGAACGTTTCTAATTTTAATACCGCGAACTACGTTTTTATTAATCATGTCTTTCAAACAATTAAAATTAAGATGCCCGAGTCTATTATGCCATTTTATTGCATCATTATTTTGTTCTGACATACTGTTACATTTATTTTCTTTTACGCGATCACTTTTGTATAAAAACAAACCATTTTCGTTTTTTGCTTTTAAAATACACTGGTCGTTTTTGTTTTTAATTTCTACCGTATTGTTTTTAAATATTACGCACATACCACCATCTACTGCTTTACTTACTGAGATGAAATTATTTTGTATTTCTTTAACGTGCAAAACATTCTTTAATGTTATTTGTGTACCGAGAACGTTGACGTCGCCGCGACCGATAGCTTTAACACACATTTTATTTGGTAGCATAATCTTTTCCTCAATGACTTCGTACGTAATAAACAATTCACGCACACAGCTAAGATGACATGTTGCGCCGCTGTCTATACACCAAATATCATTGCGCATACTATTGTTGTTGTTGTCTAACTGTGACATAAAACACGAATTTTTTTCTACTTTTTGGAATTTACATTTTGCTGCGAAATGCCCTGGTTGTCCGCAATTATAGCATTTTCTATTGCGTTGTTCGTTCTTTTTATTGTTGTTGCTGTTGTTCTTTTCATTTCTTTTCATAACATCCTTTCTTTGGAATTTGTTTTCGGTTTTCGTTTTTGCCTGCATTAATATTTCTGTATTATTTGATGCGCAATTTTCATTCTTCTCTTTTTGCCTCGCTCCCTCTTCCATCAATTTTATCTTTACGGAACTAAATGTCGGCAAACTGTCCCTTGCTTCAATCGCTACCACAAAGTTTTCATACGATTTGGGAAGACTAGATAAAAGAATTATTGACAACATCTCTTCTGGTATGCTGACCTCCACTTCTGCCAGGCTATCTACTGCGCTTATGAATTCATTTATATGATCAACAATATTAGCATCTTCAGCCATTTTCATATATAATAGTTTCTTGAATATCATTATTTTCCGCGCAGGCCCTTTTGGTTGGTGGATTTCTTGCAGCTTTTTCCAAGCAAGCGTTGCGGTGACACACATCTTTATGTGGTTTATTTGCGTTGGTTTTACACACAGTAAAATTGATGCCAAGGCTTTTTCTTGTTTGCTTTCATAAGCAATAGCCTGCTGACTAGTACAACTTTCAGGTTTAACTTCCTTACCTGAAGTAATAGCCCACAAATCTGAATGTATTAATATGCTCTTCATCTGTACGCACCAAGTAGCATAATTGCTATCATCCAGCTTCTCAATCTGCATCAGGGAATTCATTGTAAAAAATACTTTAACTTCAATAAAACGCGCACAAATAAATATTTAAATATTCCACACAGTTATTTTAAATATTATAGTTCACACATTAACACACCGACGCGAAGTTATGCCCTTTCCAATTACAGTTTTCTTTATTTAAATTTTTTAGTGTTCTGGGCCCATAACCTGTTGAAATTATTACTTACGAGTATTACGCATTTAAAAATAATAACGCTTTTGAACCTTTTGCTTCGGTGGTTGATTTATTACTCTTTACGAAAAACTTAACTTAAAGATTAAATACATAGTTGTACATGATATTGTGTTGCCATACTTCCAATAGCTTTGATAATATTTTTACATAGTGGAAATAACAAATACAAAAAAAAACGCAAACAAAAAAATAAACAGTGACATTGAGGAATACTCTATACGAGTACTTCAAAAACAGACAAACAATCATAAATTACAAAAACAAAAAAAACGTTAACAAAAAAACACAAAAAGTGCCCTTGAGGAATACTCTATATGAGTGCCTCAAATACAAAAAATTATGAAGTGAGTTCTAACGGCAGAAATGCCTATTTTACTGTGAGCTCTGAAGCTCTTAATGAAAAAAATAGTAATAATAAATCTAATGAAAGTGTTTTTTTTAACGGCAAAGCCAATTTTTTCATCAGATTTTTTAATGCAATGTTGACTATGTAATTTTGACAACTTGCTATATCTTGGAGACTGCAAGAGGTAAACTCTTGAAATTTTCAAAAACGGTAAAACTAAAAAATCCGAAAATTATAAAATCGCCAAACCGAAAAAAGTCGCCAAAGCCTGAAAAAAATCGCCAAATCGAAAAAAATCTACAAAATTAAAAAAAATTCTAGCACTAAAATAAATCGCAAAATTTGAAAAAATCGTTTAAATGAAAAAAAATCGCCATGGCGATTTATTTTAGTGCTACAATATTTTTTTAATTTAGCCGATTTTTTTCGATTTGGCGATTTTTTTTAAGTTTTTGTCGATTTTTTTCAGATTGTGGCGTTTTTTTCGGTTTGGCGATTTTATAATTTTTGGATTTTTTAGT
Organism: Tachina fera; assembly: GCA_905220375.1. NCBI lineage: Eukaryota > Metazoa > Arthropoda > Insecta > Diptera > Tachinidae > Tachina > Tachina fera. The sequence goes on from LR999967.1 coordinate 67,600,881, forward strand.
TTTACCGGTTTTGAAAATTTCCTCTTACGGTTTCCAAGATATAGCAAGTTTTCAAAATTACATAGTCAACATTGCATTAACTGATGGACCACGCTTTAATTTAAATTATTTAAATTTTACGACATCACTGTAATATTTTACATAAGTAGTTATATGTATGTGACATTTCTTAAACTGGCTATTTATCGTTTATTCGCTTTTTTTATGAATTGTTATGTTCTCTTGATGTTAAATGAAGGACACAAATACATACAAATATCTCAATTGAAGTAAATAAGAAACCATTCTGAGTTTTTGACCGAACACGTTGTACAATTACAAATTATTTTAAAGTTGTTAATTTCTATTGAAATAACATTATATGAATTGAAATCAACTCTTAAAACTTGTTTTATTAAAAAACTCAGAAGGTTATCTGTTGCCTAATATTCGCAACAATTCTTTAAAATAATTTTCGTGAATAAATAAAAATTATGGCAAATACGCCAGATGAACTTGAATTTGATTGCCAAAAATGTGATGGCAAAGATACCGAACGCATGGTACAATGCGATGGTTACGACAAATGGTACCACTTTGAGTGTGTTGGAGTAAACAGCGATGTGGCTAATACAAGTTGGAGCTGCGAGTCTTGTGGAAATCAACAGGCCGTGTCGTTAAAAACTGCAACAGCCGCTAATGTGGTCACTGAGCTCTTCGACAACCTTCAGGTTAAAAATTTACCACAGTCAAACAGACCGTTGAAACAAGGGCCTTTTACAGGTGCATATAAAAAACGACACACCAACATGGTAAGTGGTATGGATCATGTGAATACAGAACCACATTTAGACGTGTGGCAACCGAAAACTTCAACTCCTGGTAATATGAGTCACCAAGACAAGGTAACATGTAATTTGACAAGCCAAAAGGAATTGCAGCTACAATTTCTAGAAGAAGAAAAGGAATTGCAAAGGCAATACCTTGAGAAAAAATACAAAATCCTTTTTAAAACAACGCCTGCTCAAACGCCGACTTATTTACAACTTCCTTTTCCACCTTTCAACCGACAAATTCTCAGATCGCCGCTAGACAAGCCATACCAAAAGACCTCCCACCCTTAGATGGTAACCCGGAAGACTGGCCGCTCTTTATAAGTAACTACAAAAATAGCACACAAATTGGCGGCTATACAGACGGGGAGAACTTAATGAGCCTGCAATCGTGTCTCCGCGGTAAGGCCAAAGACCTTGTTAGAAGCAAGTTGTTACTTCCGTCAATGGTTGGTGAAATAATTCAAACACTGGAAATGTGCTTCGGTAGACCTGAGCACATACTTGACAGTCTGATAGATAAAGCGCTCAAACTTCCCCCTATAAAAGACAAATAAGATATCCTTATTGAGTACGCGTTGGTTGTACGTAATATTTGCAGTACCATGGAGGCATGTGAGATGACGGCTCACCTTAATAACCCTATGTTGGTAAAATCACTCCTTGAGAAGCTGCCTAATAGCCACAAGTTGAATTGGGCTATGCGTATAAAAATTAACAATACACCCGTTGCTAAAGAGTTTAGTGACTGGATATACGCTATAGCTTCCGCTGACAGCCAAGTTGTACCACCGGTATGTATGACCAAAAGAACAGCATCATTAAACACACACCAAGAAAACAACAACAAAAAAGTATCTTGCGTTTTATGCAAAAGCAATGGTCACAAAATTCAAAATTGTAATGAATTTAAAAATTCAAGTCTTGAACACAAATGGTCTACGGTCAAAGACAACAAACTATGTCGTCAATGTCTGAATATACATACATCGCCGTAAATGTTATGTGAACAAAGTGTGTGGCATAGAACGGTGCACTGCAAAACATCACCGATTACTACATAAGTACCCGAGTAACAATGATATGACAAGCTCTTCTGACGACGAACAGGTTCAAAATGTAAACGCCCATAACGACAACAGACAATATAGGCCAGGCTTTAGAATATTGCCGATAAATATTCAATATGCAAAAAGGTCTTTAAATACGTATGCACTGCTAGATGAAGGCTCTTCAGTAACCCTCATGGAACAACACATTTTCGACAAAATGAACTTAAAGGGGAAAAAAGAACCACTTGAATTACGGTGGACAGGTAACATAACCCGGTCAGAGGACTGCTCTGTCAAACTGAACTTAGACGTATTAAATATTGACAAAGTCCTTAAACGATATACACTTTTTGATGTACAAACCGAGGAACTAGTAAAACAATACCCTCACTTAAAGGGACTACCAATAAGATCGTACACAGAGGTAAAACCAACAATACTTATTGGTCTGAATAATGTGAGAGTAATAGTACCTACAAAAGTACGTGACGGGCGATGGAATCAGCCGATCGCAACAAAAACTCGGCTGGGATGGGCTGTTTACGGTTATGGTATCGGAGCCGGACCATCTTCACTGAATATTCATAGATGTGAAAGCGAGCAATTACATGAGGAAATAAAAGAGTACTTTAGCCTTGAATCACCTCTAGCGAAACCTATGCTGTCAGCTGACAATGAAAAAGCGATTAGCATTTTACAAACCACTAGTATAAAAAAGAATGGTCAATTTGAAGTAAGACTACTTTGGAAAAACGAAATACATCATCTACCGGAAAGTTACGAAGCGGCTGATTATAGAATGGAGTGCGTTCAAAGGAAATTAAAGAAAGACCCAGATCTACGAAAAATCATGCAAGCTGAAATTGACAAACTGGTATTTAAAGGTTATGCTAAGGAACTTACTCCTAATGACATCCGTGCCAAAGTTGATCGCATATGGTACTTACCAATATTTGTAGCTCGGAACCCCAAAATCACATGGCAAATCTCTTAATGATTTTTTGATAAGTGGACCGGACTTGTTCAACCCTTTGTTCGATATTTTAATTGAATTCCGTGTAGGACAGTTTGCGATATGCGGCGACATTGCAGAGATGTTCCACCGTATTAACGTTAACGCTGACGACATGAACGTGCAAAGATTCCTGTGGTACGATAGTAATACCTCACAAAAACCAATTGTGTATGTCATGAAATTTTTGACCTTCGGGATGTGCTGCGCACCTTGCATAGCTCATTTTATTCGGAACAAGAACGCTGATGCATATTCGCATACACACCCGCGAGCTGTAAAGGCAATTAAACATCATCATTATATGGATGATTTCATCGATAGCGTAAACTCGGAGGAAGAGGCTCTTGAGCTAGCTCGTCAAGTAAAAGAAATACATGCCGCGGCCGGGTTTCACATGAGAAATTGGGCCACAAATTCGAGACTTGTTAGAGAAGAATTAGGTGAAGATGGCGCTGACTTTCAAAACTCGTTTGGCTCGATCGAGAAAGTCCTGGGTATGTATTGGGAGCCGAATAACGACGTCTTTAAGTATATTTTCAGATTTTCCCGCCTCCGAAGAGACGTTTTGCAAAGGCAGATAATTCCTACTAAAAGGGAGGTCCTGCAAGTTCTTATGGCAATATTTGATCCTCTCGGATTTCTTTCCACTTATACCATTGGACTTAAAATCCTTTTACAAAATATTTGGCGTTCTGGCATTAGATGGGATGACGAGCTCACAGAGGAACTGTATAGGACTTGGCGCTCCTGGCTTCTAAACATTTGCAAAATATCATCAATATTCGTTCCCCGCTGCTACTCACATTTATTGAAGTCGTCGACAAACGTTCAGCTGCATACATTCGTCGATGCAGGAGAGAATGCATACTGCGCAGTTTGCTACTTAAGGATGCAGTATCTAGTCGAGTCGGGGAGATACTGGAGACTACAAACGTTACACAGTGGAAGTGGGTGCCTACCAAACAGAATCCAGCTGATTTCGCCACTAAAATTGCGACCCCAGATGACTCCGCATGGTTTAATGGTCCTTCATTTCTTAAGAATGATGAAGGTGAGTGGCCCAAATGTCTCAATCCGGATATAACGGATAAGAGCGAAATGCGAAATTATGTTTTATATGTGGATACCACATACTCCAATATAAAAATAAACATAGAAGCCTTTTCATGTTGGAGAGCTCTATACAGAGCAACATCACAATTTGTGTTATACGTAAATATATTGAAAGCTATAGTTCGCAAAACTAAAAGACCATGTCTTAGTTATGAAATGATACAAATCGCAAAATATACACTTATTAAACATGCCCAACAATGCGATTTTTCAAACGAGATTTATTGCTTAAAAACAAATAAAACTACGGGAAAATCCAGCAAGCTAAGATCTTTAAATATTTACTTGGATCATTCGGCGTGCACGAGGAAGAGCCGAAATGTTGAATTGTAATAATCCGATTATTTTATCAAACCGCCATTATATTGCATTTCTGATCGTACGTTACCATCATGAAAACTCACACCATTGCCTGCATGAGTCAACAATTAATCAAATAAAGTCCATGTATTATATTCCGCAATTAAGGGTGTTGTATAAACAGGTGCGAAAAAACTGTCAACGTTGCAAAAATAGCTCGGCTTTACCACAAATACCCCAAATGGAGGTTCTACCACCGGCAAGGCTTGGAAGCTTTGAACGCCCCTTCACCTACGTGCGAATCGATTTTTTCGGCCCTTTATATGTGACTGTAGGTAGACGCAGAGAAAAGAGGTGGGGAGTACTATTTACCTGCCTCACTGTTCGAGCCATCCATATAGAAATCGCCCATAGCCTTGACACAAGTTCGTGTATAATGTGCATAAAAAAGTTCACCAGCCGCAGGGGGAGCCCACGTGAAATCTATACTGACAATGGCACTAATTTCAAATCAGTTGCGAAAATGTTTCGTGATGAACAACAAATTTTAGATTTAAACCGCATTGCCAATAAATACGATGAAATTAAGTGGCGGTTTAATCCACCTGCGGCCCCACATATTGGTGGAGCGTGGGAAAGGCCCATTCGATCAGTGAAAACTGTACTGCACGCAATGTACCCAGCATTCAAGTTTAATGATGAAACTTTAAAATGTGCTCTTTGCGAAATTGAATTTATTATAAATTCTCGTCCTCTGACATTTGTGGCTCTTGACACACCTGAAGATGATGCGCTGACCCCAAACCACTTGCTATTAGGCTCTCCGAGTGGATTCAAACCGCTATGCGAAGAAGCTCACGATTTGCGTCATCGCTTTCAACAGACACAAACATTTGCAAACCATTTTTGGCGGCGATGGGTACGTGAATATGCCCCGACGCTGATTCGTAGGAGTAAGTGGTTTGCTAAACGCGCACCTGTATCGGTAGGAGATATTGTAATCATAGTAGATGATAACCTGCCTATAAACAACTGGACTAAAGGAATCATAGTCGACACCGTTCAAGCTAAAGATGGCCAAGTACGTAAGTAAGGTGATGGTCAAGACAAGTTCCAAGGTTCTTGAGAGACCAGTATCGAAAATTGCTGTATTAGATGTCTCTAATGTAGATAAAAGCAAGCTCAACAATTCCTAACTCGCTTAAAAGGGGGGGAATGTTACCGACATCACTGTGATATTTTACATAAGTAGTTATATGTATGTGACATTTCTTAAACTGGCTATTTATCGTTTATTCGCTTTTACTTATATTCCTTACTACATCTTGCATTTATGAATTCTTATGTTCTCTTGATGTTAAATGAAGGACACAAATATGTACATACAAATATCTCAATTGAAGTAAATAAGAAACCATTCTGAGTTTTTGACCGAACACGCGGTACAATTACAAATTATCCCAGCTAAAAAAATTATATATGGTCCATATATTTTTAATATATTAATGTATGTAACTATATATGAATATGTATGAATTCATGTATGGATATATATGGAATTATACATGGCTATTACTATTATATATGAACTAATATATGGACTAATATATGAAATGTATTATAAAATATGAGCTCATATATGAAAATTTAATTATGAAGGTCTTTATATGTGGATCCATATATAAATATAAGATTTTATATATGGAGCCATATAAGAATGTATACATACATGATATCTCACATAAGATCGTTTTTGTAATCAAAAAAGATTGGAATTTTATCACTGCTGAATTGAAAATCCATTAGAAAATACATACGGTATGCAAAGTTTATATGCGTTTAAAAAAAACTTTTTGTTACAAAAAAACCATTCCCCCATTTAATATATAAAATAATCAAAAGGATAATCCAGTCATTAATTTTATAGAAAATAACAAAATTCTCTAGATAAGAAACAAAGTTCATATAACTGTATTGAAAACTATTGTTAGACGGATTATTTTTTCTTTTATAATTAATTGCATTAGTTTTTAATCTGATTTCTTAAGCTAAATGTTATGTACGATGAATGAAATGACTTTTAGTTCGTTTTGAATTATTTGTCCAAACAAATGTTTCATTAAATACAACCTCTCTCTCAAGTCTAAAAAATTTAATTTTAGTAATTTAATTTATTGTACAGCAGTTCGCTTTTGTGAATCAAGAGTGTATGAATATAAACTTTGCATACTGGGGAGGGAATTTACACATATATGTATGAAAATGTATGAATACATGTAATCATATATGCCCATATACCCTCATTTTTCGGATCCGAACCATATATGGGATATCATATATGCTCCATACATATTTTTTTAGCTGGGATTTTAAAGTTGTTAATTTCTATTGAAATAAAATTATATGAATTGAAATCAACTCTTAAAACTTGATTTATTAAAAAACTCAGAAGGTTATCTGTTGCCTAATATTCGCAACATATGTACATACAATTGTATGTACATATATTACATGGGATTTTAAAATTTTTTTTGCTCGTTTTGGAGCACCCTTTAATTTCTAATTCTCATGTATTTGTTGTTGTAGTGGCCAAGGTTCTACATACTCTGGCCAAATTTCAGGTCCGCTCTTACGGTTTCTGAGAAAATACCGTGTGACGGACAGACGGACAGCGTAGCGAAAACAATAGGGTTCCTTTTTTCACCTTTGGTGTACGGAACCCTAAAAAAAGGAATTGGTTTATGAGAAATGAATATATTCTTAAGCAAATTTGATTATTAGTTGTGTAGATGTCTAACAGTTTTGGTCATGTGCTTGTTTCTTTTTAGTATAAAAATAATTAAAATGAATGTAAGTAAATACCTATAAGTAATATTTTTATTTGATTAATTGTTACCGCTGACCGATAAAAATAATTGAATCAGCCACTTCGAAAAGGGCACATCTCCCATTTTTTAATATGTAATCCATTCCGTGAAAGCGAAATATGGTATAAAATTAAATACTTTTATCTAAATAAAATATTTTACCGACGGTGCACATCACTCCCACTAATAAAAACTGAATTTAATTTAGAGCTCGTTAAAATTTTTTAACTTCCTTCTCGGCGATTATTCTTATATTTTCCCTTTTTCTACAACTGGTAACACCGATCTTTAAAAGCTTATTGTTTTGCATGAACTTAATCGAGATTTACTCAACACATGTTCTGTTTCACATTTGTAAATGTTAGTATGCTCTTCTACTATAAATAAACAAACCAACCTCATTTTACTGCGTTCTTAACTACCCAGCTAAAAAAAATATATATGGTCCATATATTTTTAATACATGTATGTATATCACTAAATATGAATATGTATGAATTCCTGTATGGAAATATATGGGATTATACATGGCAAAACTATTATATATGAACTAATATATGAAATGTATTACAACATATGATCTCATATATGAAAATTTAATTATGAAGCTCTTCATATGTGTATCCATATATAAGTATAAGATTTTATATATGGAGCCATATAAGAATGTATGCATACATGATATCTCACATAAGATCGTTTTTGCTATCCAAAAACTTTGAATTTTATCACTGCTGAATTGGAAATCCATTAGAAAATAAATACGGTATGCAAAGTTTATATGCGTACCCTCAGCGTTTAAAAAAGAAAAAATTTTTGTTAAAAAAAAACCATTCTTGTATGATTTTATAGATTGTGGCCTCATTTAATATATCAAAAAATCAAAAGGATAATCCAGTCATTAAAATAACAAAATTCTCTAGATAAGAAACAAAGTTCATATTACTGTATTGCAAACTATTGTTAGAGGGATTATTTTTTCTTTTATAATTAATTGCATTAGTTTTTAATCTGATTTCTTAAGCTAAATGTTATGTACGAATATGATTTATGTGTTTTTTTAAATAATTGGTTCACTTTTGATGAATTAAATGATCCAGCTAAACCCCTCAATAATCAATTTCAATGTATATTTAATAAAAAAATATTTTACTGAATAAGTAAAATAATAATTTGCGATTAGTAGTGCGTTAATAAATGTTAAACTTAAATTGTAACAATTTTCAATAAAAAAACACTAGAAATGACTTTTAGTTCGTTTTGAATTATTTGTCCAAACAAATGTTTCATTAAATACAACCTCTCTATCAAGTCTAAAAAATTTAATTTTAGTAATTTAATTTATTGCACAGAACTTTGCATACTGTGGAGGGAATTTACACATACATGTATGAAAATGTATGAATATATATAATCATATATGCGCATATACCCTCATTTTTCGGATCCGAACCATATATGGGATATCATATATGCTCCATACATATTTTTTTAGCTGTGTATTGAGTATTCATTGCTCTTGTTTCATAGTTATTAATCTGTATGAAATAGAAATGAAACGAATAAAAAATTATAGCGAGAGTTTTATAAACATCATTATTAAGTTTCATGCAGATGTATAATGTGTATGTATGTAATGTCATTGACAAGCTTTACTTATAGAACTTACAAACCATGTAACTGAGACAGAGGACACTGTGTTAGTAATCTTCAAAAGAAATAACCAAAAATAATATTAAAAAAAACTAGTAAGAGTGCTATATTCGGCTGTGACGATTCGAAACTTCGTTACAATGGCGCCCGAGCAGGGGCCCTGAGAGTAAAATCAAGTATAAAAAAATATCGTCGGTTTTTTATACAAGTAATAACTTAAAATTAATCAAATAAAAAAAACGATTATCGACTTAAATTAATGTTAAAAAAATAATATAAATTTATCAAAAAAAAAAACTAAACTAACGATGAATAAATAAATGAGAACGAAAATAAAAAAAATCAAAGAAAAAATCGAACAAAATTAAGAAACTAAAGAAAAGAAAATTGAAATATAATTTGCGACAAAATTAGCGCATAAAAGTAAAAAACAGAACATTAAGAACACACAAAAAAATCAAACTGTGTGAAAAAAACAGAAACATTAAGAACATTAGAAAATAAAACCAAAATCAATTAATAACGTGCCAAATCATATTTCGGTAAACCATACATGGAAGTAAACGCGTAAAATAATTAGATTATTGAATCGGAAAAAAACGAATAACAAATTAATTTTTCTCACAAATACGGCAAAACGGTGCGAATTACAAAAATTAGTACTAATTAAATATTAAAAATTATTAAGCAGAATAAATCAAATTAAAATTATATTAAAAAAAAAGCTGTGGTAGATGCGTGTCAAAATTTTGTTTTTCTAAATAATCCGCGCGAATCAGTAAAATAGACTAAAGTGGCTTTAGCAAAGAAATAAAATATTCAAAGAAAAATTTTTTACTAAGCAAAATTAAATACGTCAAAATGTTGAAAACCAGTTGGGTATATTCACTCAAACGTGCTACTAAAGCCAAAGGTCCATGCCATCCGTTCTTTGCATATGCGTTGTATGCGTTTCTGTACGTTCTTTAAGATTCTAAATTCAAGTTACATGCAATACGTTTTATGCGCCAAATATTTTTGTTGTGATCAGCTGTAGTGTGAATATTCTTAAAAACAAAAACAGTTCCTGCAAAAATGGAAAGTGAAATTGTGATTTTAAATGAATTCATGGAATTCATTGAGTTTATCTATATAATATTTTGTCCTAAAAAGGCATACGAAAAGCTTCAAAAGACCACGAGTCGATTTTGGGTACGTTCCTTATATTTAGAAAGGGAAGTAAGTGGGTTTTTCGCAGTGACTTTCCAAAAATTAAAAACCCGTGACCATGAGAAGTTTCATATAGCGACGAGAATGTCTCCAGCTGTCTATCCGCCCTTCTAAGAGATAAACTTGTGAAAAACTCATCGAGAGCTATTCCAGCAGATTGCCGTCTGTTCTTGACTTTAATGTAAATTTAAAATTGTTTATGTACAGTGTTTAATAAAGCAACAAGTTTTTTCCATGCAGATACTTAGCGCATGGTACTAGTAGGCAATATCTCTCGTTATCATTTAAGATGTCGGTTACCGTGGTAAGACGAATTGTATTGGAAACTTGCGACATTATATGGAAGGAATTAAGTGGTCATTACTTATCTTTGCCAAATTTGTGCTCCCAATAGCACAGGATTTCAAGAATATGTGGGATTTGCCAAATTGTAACGCAGCCATCGACGGAAAACACGTCGCCATTACATGCCCACCGCATTCTGGCTCAAATTACTATAATTATAAAGGTATGTTTAAAAATATATTCTACCAAATCATTTTTAAGTAAACCTTTTCTATAACTTGCTAGGAACATATATGTAGCATTGTACTGATGGCTCTGTGTGATGCAAATTACACGTTTACTGTAGTCGATGTAGGAGCTTACGGTAGTCAAAGCGATGGTGGTGTACTAAGCCATTCCCAATTTGGGAGGTTCTTAAAATCAGCAAACCTTAATTTCCCAGGCGACAGTACATTGCCAAATAGTGACGTGAAGTTCCCACATTATTTAGTTGGCGATGCTGCTTTTCCACTCAAACCATACCTTATGAGGCCGTATCCCGGATTGTTATTGAGTGAAAAGAAACAAAACTTTAACAAGAGATTATCTAGAGCACGCAGAGAAATAGAAAATGCTTTTGGTATTTTGACAGCACGATGGAGAATACTGCGTAGAACTCTGAATATGACACCGGATTCCGCAGAAAAAGTTGTTTGCGCCATAATTTTGCTTCACAATTTCTTGAAGATGCACGATGGAACTTATTGCCCACCAGATTTTGTAGACCGAGAGCAAAACGATCCTATTATAGAAGGATTATGGAGGCGAGAAACCCGGCCATTACAAAAAGGTCGTAAATTTTTTTCAAATAACTCATCTAGAAACTCATTTCAGCAAAGTGATATTTTATGTGACTACCTTTTTATAAATAAAATATAACACCAACTATTTTTCATTTTAAATACAAGTTTTCTTTTTATTTAATTCAGTTTTTTTTCTATTATTATTCTTCTATTAATAAAAACATACATATCTATTTCTAAAACAAAAATAAATGATAAAACACAATGAAAAAAAAAAACAATTCAACAACCTTAATACATATACATATAAACAAAACTGTTGTCACCTATCACAGATTAAAGGTCGGTCTTTTTAATGATGAATCCAAAATATTTGAGAGATCTAGCAGTGACCGTTCATTAGCTATACCACGTCTTACTTAAACAGTATAATAATAATAATAATAATAATAATAATAATAATAATAATAATAATAATAATAATAATAATAATAATAATAAATAATCAAATCAAATAATTAAAAAATAGACGAATTCATTTCAATATGTATGTAAGTACCGCCTACTACAAAAATTCATCTCATCTTCATCTTCATGCAATGTGAATGGTTTGAAAAAATCAACACTTTTTTGTTGCCAATTGTTCCCGCAAATAATTAATAAAAAAATTTTGCATTAGTCACCGCCTCACTTGGCAAATCATTAAAAATTTCGCTCACCATAGCAAAAACGCCATCATGCGCACCACTTTCTTTTTGAGCTGATGGAGCAGCAAATCGACTTTGAGCAATTTTCTTCATCTCTTCTAAAAGTTCAATGAATGCTTCACTATCCGACTCCCGTCTTGGTCTTTTTCGGCTGCTGTTAGTAACTTCAAACGGGAGGGAGTTGGATTCACTATTCTGAGGTGTATGACAGGATGGTAGGTCTTTATTGCACTCTACTTCAGTAAAATACGTCTACATATATGTGTATAAATATGTAAAAATTAAGTAGCAAGTAATTAAACGTACATATAGTATAACTAAAATGTAAAATAACGCCACATAAAATTTTAAAAGTTTACAACAGAAGCAAGAAGCTTCTAATAACAATGTTTTCACACATACATACATACATACTTACATATGTATGCATGTAAAAACAACTTCAAATTAATTTGTTTAATAACTCGTTATTTATACATACATACATACATTATAATATTTTATTACCTCTGTTAAATCAATGCCTTGGCAGCGGTCATCTTCCAGTAGTGTGGTAGGCCATGTTTCCATACAGTTGTCATTTTCATTCTTCGACACTCTTAAACTTGTCACTGTCCTGCAACGGGAAATTGAAGAAGTATATATGTATGTATGTACCTATGTAGTATGTACATAAATGCATTTAAAATTTAAAAATATGTATCTTACTTTCGTGGTTTTACGTGCTCACGCAGAAACTCCATTTGGTATTTATGTTGCCATTGAGTTTCTGTTATTTCTGCTCCGCGACCTTTTTTACAAATTTATCTCGCAGAGATCTCCATCGAGCTGGCAAACATCTTCTGTAACACAAAATATATAAGTATATACATAAGTATGCACATACATTTGTAGTTAGATACACTTCATGGCCACAAAAATTTTATTAGATGCATGTGTACATACCTGGCAAATTTAACTCTTTACTTATAGAGCTCCAAGCAGCTGCTCCTATAGAGGAGTAGGCTTTTATTATACAAAATTTCGTGATTTTTCACAGCTTCAATTAGCTTCTCCTCCATTGCACTTGCTTAAATAATAATAAACACAACAGAGATGACACTCAGTACACAAAAGCAATCGATAACTAGAATGCAAATTTTGTTTTTGAAATATTTATGTTAAAAACTGATTTTAATATATTTTATTCTTGAAAATAGTTATAATCTTTATTACAAAATATTTTTCATTTATTATAAACTTTTTTATAACAAAAAAACTTAAAACTTAACTTAAAATTTAAATTCACCAGACTAACGTTTTTATCGATATCATTGAAAATATAATATAATTTGCCATCTTTCGCTTTCAAAAACAGCTGACGTTTTTTCATGGTGCATGAGACGGATACAAAAGTAGAAAGTAGATCTACTTTATCCGTCCTATGCGTCTATACGTTCTTTGCGTTTTCTTCTGTAACTTGCCGCAAAAAAATTACTTTGATTCTACTTTTTTGACACATGCATAAAACGCAACTACGCATTGGACGGATGGTATGGACCTTCGGCTTAAATGCACTAAGCGAGTTCGCATTAGAGACAAATGGCAACGTGGAAGAACTGCGGAAACGATTTGCTAAGTTTATAGGGTCCACCCAGAACGAAGATGTTGTCAAGACTGTCAGACTATTAGAACTACAACGGAAGTATGAACTTTCGAATACGCTGGCCGATCCTACCCAGAGGGGGCGGTTTCAAAATCATCACCACCTGAAAATGTTGGAGAAAATGCAGCAGGTTACATACCAGTAGTCCTGTCGCCAACCACACGAAACCAGTTTGAGTCAAGGTTCGCGTTAGTTGAAAACTTGAGGAAATGGGGACTAGTGTATGATGGTTGTAGTAATCCACTAGCGTGTATCGAGCGTGTGGAAGAATTAGCAGAAATATACGCTGTATCACTAGATCAACTACCAGTAATAATGCCGGAATTCCTACAATACCAGGCTCTCGAGTGGTATCGCAGCAATAATGAACATTGGCAGGTATGGAGTACTTTTAAAGCAAGTTTCTTAGAATTTTTTCTCCCCTCCAGATACTTTGAACAACTCGATGACGACATTCGTGCCAGGAAGCAGCAACCCCGAGAACAGTTCAAGACCTACGTTTTGGCCTTGCAAAATTTGATGAGACATTCTAGATTAACGAACGATCAACAGCTTCAACGTATTTTTAAAAACGCTCGTACCGAATATCAATGGTATATAAAGCGAAGAGATTTCACTAGCCCGCCCGAGTTAATTCGCATGGCAGAAGATGTGGAGGGTATCCCAAATTATGATGCAACGACCAGATCAAAAAATCAGCGTGGGGGAGCTAGTACGGCCAATGCCCAGCAAAATTGATGTCCACGTCGTGAACGCGTTACCCAGTTTCCAGCCAGAGGACTGCTGTCCGATAATCACGGGTCGGGAAACGACAAGGGGGATCGACGGAAGTAAGGGGCGTCGAATCTCCCAAAATTTCATATAAAAACCCCAGCGGTAAAATACAGCTACACAGTGCAAAACCACAAATGAACCTCATCACCAATATAACTGGTAAACAGAAAGATAATAGAAAAACACCAAGCTAAACAAATTCTACTGTTCACCCACACACACCCTCTGCAAATAATCCGGCACAAAATAAAAGTAACAGGCGGCGCGGCCCGCTAAATATATGACTAATCCAATAGTGCCAATATAGCCAAGACAGCAAAAACCCCAACAGGTTTAGTAGCCCAGGAAGCGCGTCTTACCGCCTCTATACTAATTGCCGGAACATTGGTGAAATCCACAATTGATACGAGTACCACACGTAATTTTATGTCAGAAAGCCTGGCCAGAAAGATACAACAAAAGCCAACATACATCCCTGAAGACGGTGAAGTAATCCTAGCAGATGGCTCCACTGTAAAGGTAACCAAAGCTGTAATTTTCGAGACCATCTTAGGCGACGTGTGTCATCATTCCAAATTTCTGGTGATGCAGACAGCAAGTGAAGACCTCATTTTAGGCCTAGAGTTTTTACGGCAATTCGACACCACCATCACTTTGGCCGGGATAGCTTTAAATGGTACAACCACCAAAAATTTCTGTGGTTCCATAAAAATGGTAGATAATAACCATGCTCAACAAATACTCTATGAACATAACGACTCCCGCGATAGTCGGGTAAACAACGAAACAAACTACGTAAGGATCGACCCAGATAAAGTCGCCGCCATTACTACAATACAACCACCACAAAGTGTGCGAGAAGTGTGAAAATTTTTAGGCATCGCATCGTGGTACCGCCGATTTGTGCCTGATTTTGCGACGTTATCGCAACCATTAACCCAATTACTCAAGAAGATTACACATGGGAAGTGGGGACTGGACCAACAACATGCATTCGAGACTCTCAAGACCAAGCTTACTGAGGCACCGGTTTTACCATTTTTTTACTTCTCCAAAACATTCACCTTGCAGACAGAGTAGCAAGCCGAGCATAAAATTTCGGCGGCGGCTGAAAGACAAATATTTTCGGCGGCGGCGGCTGAACGGCTTAACGCCGATTTGTTTAATCATTTGAAAAAAAGTTTTAACACAGTCTGTTTTTAGAAAAATATGTGAATTATTGAATCCCACGTTGTAACATTATTTATTTTGCAATAGTTTGAATATTGCAGTAACTGATGTCCTAAAATATAACTAGCTTCGTAAATTATTTGTTAAACCATAGAAACATATTCTATGCCATCAGGGCAATTATGAATAAAATTTCGCGAGAAATTTCTCATTTTTTATATTAGAATTTTTTTCCCTATTACTTGCTATTAGTTGGAATTTTTACCCGGGAAAAATTTCTCGAGGAATTTTATTCTTGATTGCCTTCGACATAAATTTGAATTAAGCTTTCCAATTGAATTAAAAATTAATTACTTTACTGGAATACTGCTACGGATCAACAAACAAAAAGCTTTAAACAATTAATTATCAAAAAGTCGCCTGAATGAAAAATAAAAGACAAAATATCGGCTGAGTACTAAACCGCCGATAAGCCGTTTGGTTCGGCTTGTTGAAAAAAATCGGCTGACTGGCTAGCCGGCAGCCGCGCCGGTACGGCTTGCTACTCTGATCGCTACTTCCCTAATTTGCCACCATTTGGTTGTCAACCGCTCAATTATGTTTTTATTTTTGTGAAAAAACTCTTAACTGTTACTTTCCCGTTTGAAAAATTAAAATTATTCACAAATCCATATGCATGTGCACATACTTATGCATGTACATATTTATGTACGTTCCTAGATACATATGATGTACATATTTATGTGTGTAGGTATGTGTAAAAAACATTCTCTTATAAACTCATTCTTTTACGAGCAAAAATAAAAATCATCTTATTTAAACATACATACTATAAAAAACGAATTACCTTTTATTCAATTTGAACCAGGATATTGCCCCCCCACCCTCCCTTTGCCAAGTGCGTGTACGTGTGTTGATGACCAGACGGAAATTACAAAACCAAACAACCATTATGCAAAACGAATAGGTACACACTTTAAAAAAACAACACCAACAATATGAATAACAGTTCTTTTCAAGCAATTACTATCATTTGTCCAAGAACTTTACACGATTTTTACTGCAATAAAACACTTCTCTTATTAACAAATTTTTATCACAACAACTTATTAACTTATTTGTAAATATGATTACTTTTTATTAACCTAATTTATTCTATAAAAAAACAACCTGATGCACACGCGACCCGTATCAACCAACATCAATGAAAAAGCCGACAAGATCTAAATAAGCGATCAAAAGAATTATGAAAGAGAGGCTATGAGTTTTTTTATTTTTTGGTCAATGTTTTTCTAACTGGAGTAATTAACAGTCGTTAAGCACCTCTGGGTCGGGGAACATCTCTCGCGTCATCGTAATTATTTCTTAAGTGCGGTCAGGCTTGTTTGTGTTGTTTGGCCTTCGAGAGTTTTTCGTCTCGCTCGCACTGGTTGACTGATCTGCCATGGATAACCGTATAATCTTGCGGTTTTTTGTGGAATTTCTTTAACAACCACGTTGCCTACTTCCTATGTGAAGGCATAGGTCGTGTACAGTCAGTCACAAAACCTTTTAAAATACTGTTAATACCATCTTGGGCATATGATCTACGTTACTCCGCCCATATTTGTGCAACACCATATTATGCAAATTTACTTTAACATGTTTAATAAATAAAATGGAGTAATTAAATAAAAGGGCTCATGTTCAGCGTTACCGTTGAGGCTTCAATCCTTTGACACTTTTTATGAGCCTTTTTTATATTATTTATGGAATTAATGCTACTTTGGGGATTTTGATGAAATTTAATGGGCGGAAAGCATATGGATGGTCAAAATTAAAATACAATCTGAGTAAAACAGCAAATTTTTGCTGTGTAACTTTCTCTTCTTATACCCATGTTAT
Organism: Tachina fera; assembly: GCA_905220375.1. NCBI lineage: Eukaryota > Metazoa > Arthropoda > Insecta > Diptera > Tachinidae > Tachina > Tachina fera. The sequence goes on from LR999967.1 coordinate 67,618,149, forward strand.
GAATACAATTTAAATTCTAGTAATTTATAAGTCTATAAGTCAATCAAGTATTATTACAGGATTTAAAATGTTTGAAAACATTTTAAAGAAAAATACGCTATTAAAAATTTAAAATAGAGAATATTGACTTTATGAGTGCTATAAGTGCACAATTTGAATTGGCTCCCATTTTTTCAGATGATGCTGTCCTTTGACAGTTATGATAAAGATATAGGTATATAGAAAATTGGTTATAAACAAGCCAAGGAACGATACACACTCCAAGCAAAATTTTTATGAAAGCAGGGCTCTTTTTTAAATTTATCACAAAATGACAGCCAATACAAATTGTGACATTACTTTTGGCTCCACCTTGTACAAATTAATCCCAACATTTTAAATGTTTATAAATGCCACGAAATCAAATTAAAACTCGATATTAAAGATAAGAAGTTCTTAGATTTTGCATTTCTAAAATCAGACAAAGATATAAAATATTTTGAACATTTTCCGAATCTATAAATATATGAATTAAAACTTTTAGAGTGTAAATTAAAAGTCAAAGTTTATGAAGAAATATTTAAAATATCTAATTCGGAAATGTTTAGCTTTGACATCGGCAGCTTAAAAGATTTAAAACAAACATCTATGTCATTTTATTTACTACCTGGCACACGGTGTCTACAAGAAAGTTACTTATGTATATTGAAAACAAAACCAAAATAAGAAAAACCTGTTTTTGTTTTCAATATAACTAAGCGATAGAAACTTTTTTATCGACATCGTAGCCCAGGCCGTTAAACTTTTTACATATGCATTTACTTTACCATATATTATGGATTCCATGGAACGGGTCTTTTTCAAAATTAGCACTACTGTAAAATAAAGTTTCAAATATACTAAATGAAGAAGTTTAAGAATCTATGATTTCGTCTCTAAGAAGATTGGACTATAGTGAAGATTTAGTTAAAATAAGGTAAAGATCCTCCTCATATACATATGTATGTAATATTTGTCTTTTTTTACGTTCTTAGACTTGCTATGCTTGTGTACGAAATTCTCAATATGCACATATTACTTTGAAAGTTTTCTAAAAACATCAGCTTAACTCGATATGCTTTGCTACCCCACACCTGCAATTAAAAAAAACAAAATTCGACAGCAGCGCTATCGTCGGGTCGATCTGTGAATCTAAACCGTTCAGGGCACCACCCAAACTCATAAAAAAAAATTCATTTAAATCGGTCCAGCCGTTTAGGAAGAGTTCAGTGACATACACACGAACAGTAGTTAGATATGTAAGTATATTTACTAGAAATTTTCCGCGACTTCGTTCGTATGTAGAAATAAACTGAGTAGATTTAAAATAGCTGTGGTTAATTTGTGACCATCTATGTTCTAAATTTCATTAAAATCGGTTTGAACGCGTCGAAATTCATTAAAATCAGTCTTGCCCTTTAGGTAGGGTTTTTATCCGTCCTTTTTTTCCGGCTGCTGTCATCTTTTTGGGATCTCTGTCCTCGGAAAAAATTTACGTCTAGGAAAGTCCTATTTTTTAAGGACGTTTTTTCGCTTTTACATTGTTTTAAAAATTACATTCATGAAAACCCAAACTAAAAAAAATTATTGCTTTTGTATTTCCAGCTTATTTTATAAAGAACACTGTCCATGAGGTTTGTGGTATGTTATTTTAAGATGTGGAATTATTAAGATGTACTTAAAATCTCGATGTAGTTGCGCAAAAAAGCCAAAATAATATAGTGCATAGCTTTAAGCGATAGTTCAAAATACATATTTATTTCATGACATTTTAATAAAAAAATTAAAGTTTATTTAAAGTGGTTATATGTAGATATTTGGTATGTTATCGGTTGAACTTTTTGTTGTCAGTTGATGAATAATTACTTTATAATTAATTCTTGTGCTATAAACCTTTTTTGATTGATCCTTTTCACGAAACACCTTCGATATGTATTTTAAATTTATTGGTAGTAATATTATTGAAAAAACTCAATTTCGTTTTATTTTTTAGTCCTACTTTTTTAAGTAAATGTCCCCTCTGCTGTCCTCTTTCTATACATCACGCGATAACAACCCTAGTTTAGGAGGAGTTCAATTACATTCACACGTACAGTAGAATTATATATATATATATATATATATATATATATATATATATATATATATATATATATGTACATATATATAAATAAAGATAAAAAGCTTTTTTCAAGAACTTTTTTGCTGGAACTCTACTGCCAAGTTTCTTAAGCAGAAACAAAATGCATAAAGGCAATCAACAAAAATTTCGTTTCAAATGTGTATGAAAAATGACAAAAATTAATTTCATAATAGGTATATTTTTTTCCATGCAAATTTCAAAAGCTACCCTTTAATTTTGTTAATGCAAAATTTCTTCTACATACAGTTGCCCAATAAAGTCTACATACAGCGATCTTGAAAAAAACAAACAAATTAGTATTCATCCCGAGACTGTACGCAACGTGCTGAGAGAAAATGATTTTCACAGTCGTATTCCAAGAAAAAAACCACTTATTAGCGAAACCAATTTAAAAAAACGCAAAATTACATAAAAATGATGGAATTGATTTTTGGAAAAACGTAATATTTAGTGATGAATCTAAATTCAACATATTTGGGTACGATGGTAAACAAAGGGTATGGAGAAAACCTAACACGGAGATGGCAATCCAAAATTTATTACCAACTGTGAAGCACGGTGGAGGATCTGTAATGGTTTGGGGGTGTATGTCCTTCGCTGGTGTAGGAAATTTGGTATTTATTGAAACTACAATGGACCGTCATATTTATTTGAATCTTCTGAAGACAAATTTGAAGACGTCCGCCAGCAAGATGGGTCTTTCTGAAAAATGGATCTTCCAGCAGGATAACGATCCCAAACATACATCTCTCGTTGTAAGGGAATGGCTTCTTTATAACGTCCCCAAACAATTACATTCTCCACCTCAATCGCCGGATATGAATCCAATTGAAAATTTATGGGATGAATTGGACAGACGCGTGCGAAAAAATAAAATATCTAACAAAGATCACCTTAAAAAAGCACTAACAGACGAGTGGCAAAATATTGGATCAGATATAACAGAAAAATTGGTTTCGTCAATGCCTAGACGCATACAAGCATTGCTAGATGCTAAAGGTGGCCCGACAAAATATTAGTTTAAAGTTATTTTAATAAAAATCTAGCAAATTAATGTCTAATATAAGCTGTATGTACACTTTTTTGTGATATGTTTTAAGACTGAATTACGTTTTTATTTTATTACTTTATTTTAACCAAAAAAATAAATGAATTGTTGTTGTTTTTAAGTTTTATTTGGAAAATAAAAAAATTAGTTGGGCTTAAATTTAAATAATTATTTTTAAATAAAAAGAAAAGTTAAATATTGACGCTGTATGTAGACTTTATTGGGCAACTGTATTTATATTTTATACTGAAGAGGAAAAAAATTTGTTTTTAATAAACTTGTCTCTGTTTCTCTTAAATACTTTTTTGCCTTTTATTTGTAAAATTCCCTTTTTGCGACACTTTTAAAATCTGTCAACGGTAACTCTGCTTGTGTTTATAAAGATTGATCTCATAATTGCAATTTGAGTTATTTTTAAGGTATTAATTTTTTTCTGCCCATCCAAGCATACAATACAAACACACATACATACATACATGCATATGCATTCATTTCTTTGGTATTGTGATTCTACATTTCGATATTATTTCCCTAATTTATACCCTTTTGGTTACCAACCGAACAATTATGTTGTTGCTTTTATGAAAAAATTCTTAACTGTTACTTTCCCGTTTGAAAAACTAAAATTATTCACAAATTCATATGCATTTGCATGTATGTATGTATGTACGTATGTATGTATGGATGTATGGATGTGTGGATATGTGTAAAAAAACATTCTCTTATAAACTCATTCTAAATCATCATCTTATTTAAATATACATATGTATGTATATAATAATACAAAAACGAATTACCTTTTATTCAATTTGCATCCGGATATTGCACCCCACTTCCCTTCTTAAAATGCGTGCACGTGTGTTGATGTCCAGACGGCAATTACAAAAACAAACAACCTTTATGCAAAACGAATAGGTACACACTTTAAAAAAACAACACCAACAATATAATAACAGTTATTTCCAAGCAATTACTATCATTTGTCCAAGAACTTTACACGACTTTTAGTGGAACAAAAACTCTTCTCTTGTTAACAAATTTTTATCACTACAGATTAGTAATTGATTTTTTTAAGTAATTATTTATAAATATGAATTGCTTTTTATTAACATAATTTATTCTATAAAAAAAACAATAACCTGATGCACACGCGACCCGTATGAACCAACATCAATCAAAAAGCCGACAAGAACTAAATAAGCGATCAAAAGAATTATGAAGGAGAGGCAATGAGTTTTTTTTTTGGACAATGTTTTTCTAACTGGAGGAATTAAATAAAAGGGCTCGTGTTCAGCGTTATCGTTGAGGCTTAAAGCTTCAAATACTAAAGAATTATTTATGAGCATTTTTTCATCTGAAAAACAGCTTTATTCTTCTGTGTTTTTAAGGTACTTTTTGACTAAGTTCAACCGAAAAAAATTGTGCTATTGTAACTTTTCCAGTTATTGATAAGATTGGTATAAAAACAGTTCAATATCTATTCAATTTCTTTGTGTAAATCTGTGTGAATATATACGTACATATGTACATATATCTAGTTTTATCAAAATATGACTAGAAATGTTTTAAAACTTTTTAACGAAATAATACGCCATGAAAACAAAAATAGAATACATAAATTAAAGGCAATATTTCAAACTTTTGCAAATAATTGTGCAATGAAATAAAAGTTATAAAATATTATGAATTTTTTCAAAATTTAGTATGTAATATACATACATATGTAATTACCGAGCCAAACTCTTATAAATGAATTAAAGCTATTTGGTGGTAAAGTAAAAGACAAAACTTATTGGGTGCCTTGGTAGGTCAGTGAGTAGTGTGCTAACCTATCAGTGTGGAGCTTGTGGGTTCGATTCCCACCATAGAAACTTATTAAGGCTTTATAAAGGCTTAATAATTTAAAAAAACCTTTATAAAGCCTTCATAAGTTTTATAAATATATCTGTCAATTTATTTATTATATATTATTAATACTACTAAAAAATAAAGACATGCTGTCATCTCTTATAATATTGAGCTATAGCGAAGAATAATTAAGAACTTCTGCATCTAACATTTGTTTTTGTATTATTTTGACAGTTTTTCTATAAACATAAGATGTTTTTAGTTTTTTCAAGAATTTTTGTTTTGAAGTCTAATGCCGAGCAGAGTAGCAAGCCGACCAAAAATTTCGGCGGCGGCTGAAAGACAAATATTTTCAGCGGCTGCACGGCTTAACGCCGATTTGCTTAAGCATTTGAAAAAAATTAGTTTTTAGAACAATACGTGAATTATTGAATCCATACGTTGTAACATTATTTGTTTTGCAATAGTTTGGATATTGCAGTAATTGATGTCTTAAATGCCAAGCAAAATAACTTCTTAAATTATTTGTTAAGCTATAGGCTGAGTTTACATCTGGCATTTCTTGTGTGTCATTTGTCAAAAAAAAAAACGTAACCAACTAATTACTAATGAAAAACTGTTTGATTCAGACATATATTTATTGATTTAAACAGTTTGCAATCATTTTGGATTCTATAAAATTGTCTATTAATTATGTATGAAACTGTTTAACTTAATAAATACATGTCTGAATCAAATAGTTTTTCATTAGTAATAAGTTGGTTACGCTTTTTTTACGCTTGTGTGGCATTTGGCACACAGATGGAAACCCGGCCATAGAAACACATTCTAGACTATCAGGGCAATTATGAATAAAATGTCGCAAGAAATTTCTCCATTTTCAAATTTTAATTTTTAGTTTTCCCTATTACTTGCTATTAGTTGGAATCGTTCCCCGGGAAAAGATTTCGCGCAGAATTTTATTCATGATTGTCCTCTATATAAATTTGATTTAAGCTTTCCGATTGAATTAGAAATTAATAACTTTATTGGAACACTGCTACGGATCAACCAACAAAAAGCTTTGATCAATTAATTATCAAAAAGTCGCCTGACTGCTTAACCAAAAAAAGTCTATGTAAACGTGCATGTATTTAAGAAGGGACTCCAAAAGAGCACATACATATGTAAGTGTTGTCGCAGATACGTTACCGTTCACATAAACATTTTCTTTTTATGTGGAAGCAATAATAACTATCTTTCCGGGACGCTCGCTATCATATTAAATACGAAATTTGAAAACTAAGAAAAATAAGACTAAATATCGGCTGAGTACTAAGCCGCTGATAAACCAAGTGGTTCGGCGGCGGCTCGGCTTGTCGAAAAAAATCGGCTGAGCGGCTAGCCGCCAGTCGCGCCGTTACGGCTTGCTACTCTGCTTGCAGACTGACGCCAGTGACTACGAATTGGGCGCAGCATTAACGCAAGAATGTGAGGGGGCAGAACGAGTCATCGCGTATGCTAGCCGCCACCTGAATCAAGTAGAAAAAATTTATTCTGCCAAAGAAAAGGAATGTCTGGCAATTGTTTGGTGTATCAGTAAAATGCGAAGGTATCTAAACAGGTATTCTTTCATCGTACTAACGTACCACTTAGCCCTTAAATGGCTAAAGTCCATTAAAAATCCCACGGGAAGATTAGCTCGGTGGGAAATAGAGCTACAAAGATTAAATTTTACGATACAACATCGGAAAGGAAAAAACAACGCTGTAGCCGACGTATTGTCACGTCAATCACTCGACATTGTGAATTTCGCCAGTTGCGAAAATAGTTCGTCAGATGATTGCGCTTGGTTAGGAAAAATGAAAAAGAAAGTAATCGACAACCCACAGAAGTACATAGATTACATCATTATAAATGATCAACTATATCACCACTTCGAGCGGAAAATTAATGACGAAGATAATTCCCCATGAAAACTGTGTGTGCCAACGCGCCAAGTGCTCCAGGAAAATCACGACAACGTCACAGCCGGACATCTAGGAACTCGGAAAACAATCAACCGTATTGCCACCAGGTATTGTTGGCCCGGAAAGTTCCGTGAATTCAGTAAATATGTGCGAAGTAGTCAATCATGTCAAGAAACTCATCAGATAGTAAAGAAAAATCTCAATACCGCGTTCACAAAGCAAAAACGTGACTACACTTTAAGGCGACGGCACTAGAAACCCGATGTGGGTTTTTTTTTTTTTTTTTTAATACATGTATTTATTTATTGTATCTTCAAATATGAACTAACAATAAGTATTCAAATCTTAAATCTAAAATATAATTATTAGGACCGACCACTGTCGGACATAAACTTGTTAATAGTTATAAATAATACATAAGTAGTGATAATAAAAAAAGAAAAAAAATTATAAAAAAGTATAAAAAAAGTATTTTCAAGAAATCCCATTTGGCGTGTTGAGTAATAGAGCCCTTGTGTCCCTCTTTTTTAAGCGGATGTGTCCAGTAAAGTTCAAAATATTACGAGCAAGCGGATTAGGATGTGACTCGAGTTTTGTTAAATATTTGCCTGCGTATTTTGCAATTTCTTCAGTCACTAGTGGCATATTTAAATCACTATGTATATTAGAATTTTTGATATACCATGGAGCCGATGTTATTAACCGTAAAATTTTGTTTTGCCTTCGTTGGATTCTCTCTACATTGGAAGCTGAAGCAGTGCCCATAACTGGATACCGTAACACCATATTGGTTTCAAAAGCACTTATAGTCAATGTGATGTTTCCATGTAAGCCGGTGATCGAGGTGTATACCAAGGTATTTCACTTGGGAATGTTGAGGAATATTTTGATTATTGATTCGAATTGGGGAACAAGTATCTCTTCTTAGAGTAAACGTTATATGGACACACTTTTGTTCATTTACCTTAATTCTCCATAAGTTTAACCACATTTTCAATTGTGTAATATATTCTTGTAGATATCGGGAAGCGTCGTGAGGGGTTTCATGCATACTAAGGCAGGCTGTATCATCGGCAAACGTAGATGTATGGATATTGCTGCTCAAAGGCATATCGCAAGTATAGATCAAATACAAAACTGGCCCCAGTATGCTCCCCTGTGGCACACCGGATGATATAGATTCGGGCACACTCATGAATTCTCCTTCCACAACCGTGAACTTCCGGGTAGTGATGTAACTTTCTAATAAATTCACTAAATTTATTGGTAGATATGATTTTAATTTTAAAATTAGACCTTCATGCCACACTTTATCAAATGCCTGAGAAACGTCAATAAACAGGGCAGAACAATACTTCTTTTCCTCAAATGTTTTTCTTATAAATGGAACCAATCTATGAGTTTGTTCAATGGTGCTATGCTGACTTCTAAAACCAAATTGATGGTCTGGGATGCACCCACTATCTGTTAAGGTTGGGGACAATTTTGTCATGAGCAGCTTTTCGAAGAGTTTTGACATAGTTGACAGCAAACTTATTGGCCTATATGACTCAGCTTTAGTAAGATCTTTTCCCGGCTTTGGAATCATTTTGATTTTTGCAAGCTTCCAGAGTTGTGGATAATACTCCAGTCGTAATATGGCATTAGAAATAAACAGCAAGATTCTTATTGCAATATGCGGCAAGTTCATCAGCATCTTGTTACTAATTCCATCAATACCTTTAGCTTTCTTTGGCTTGAGTTCAGCAATTACTTTATGTACATCACGCATCTTAAACTTTAAGGCTCGAGGGGGTAGAGCAACTACATTCGGCAAATCAGCAACACCAGTACATGTATTTGAGGTAAATACGGATTTTAAATGCTCAGCAAATATTTTGCATTTTTCCGTATCGCTTCTTGCCCAATCTCCGGTAGATGTGCGCAGAGGTGGCTTAAACTCAACGGGGGTTTTAAGCTTTCTAGCAGCGCGCCACAAAGAGTAATTAGATGTCGGTGTGACATCAAGACCTTCCAAATAATTTTTAAGAGATGCAGTTTTTTCAGATGCAAGCAACTCTTGAAGTCGTTTAGAACATTCTTTAAGTCTGAGTTTATGTTGGGGTGATCTTTGCTGTTGCCATTCCCTTCTAGCTCTTCTTTTTTCACATACGAGATGTTCAATATCCCTGGAATAAATTTTATTAAACCCAGACTGCGGATGGGAGGTAGTGGCATGTTCAGCAGCCTGTTTAATAATTTCGTTAAGATTGGCAATGTTAGTTTCAATGTCATTGGGTGTTCTTAACGCAATATTTTCCGTGCAATGACTACTAAGATATTTTTTAAATCCCAGCCAATTAACACGATTGGTCATCTTCGTATATGGGTGAGGTAAGTCACTTCTTAGTGGGTTACAAATTGTAACGATAGTGGGGGAGTGATCGGAGGAGAGATCTAGAGAAGTTTCAACACTAATTAAATCCCTAGAAATATTTTTCATTACGCCAAAATCAATAACATCTGGAATTTTTCGTACGTCAGTAGGCCAATAAGTGGGCTACCCACTAGAAATAACATCTAAGCCCATTTTTGAAATTGTATTAAACAAAGCTCGACCTCTAGGTGTTAAAAGGCGCGATCCCCAGTACGTATGCTTTGCATTGTAGTCTCCAGCTGCCACGAAACAAGATCCAAGCGATTTGTAGAACTTCTCATACTGATCTTCGGTAACTGAAAATCTGGGAGGTGAGTAAATTGATGATATTACGAAATTAGAACAAAAATTTTCTACAAAAATATTCGTAGCTTGCATATATTTTTCACTAACGTTGTCAAGGATATAGTGCTTGAGTCTTGACTTAATTAGAATTGCAGATCCACCGCATGCTCTCCCTCTAGGGTCCTTTGTATCATACATAGTGTAGCCATTTATTTTGAAAAAGCTTCTCGAAGTCAAATGTGTCTCAGAGACCAACATTATATCAATACTTTTTTCCGTAAGGAAGTGCTCAAGTTCATTTTTATGTTGGCGAATGCCGATTGCGTTCCAGGAACATATTTTTAACGTGTTCATGGCTTGTTAATTAATGCTTGAAGCAGAGTATTCTGCATTCTCAGCATTTCTTGCATCATGTTAGTCATATTTGTTGTAAAATTGTTTATAGTTTGCACCAAATTGTCAATAGTAGCTTCAAGGCGACTAAATTTAAAGCTTGAGTTTGCATTCGTTGAATTATTTGGAGGTGGAACATTTTGTGGGGGAATAGAATTTATTTTAGCAGCATCGGCATACGATACACGGGAAGTAACTGGTTGGCTCATTTGCACAAAAGTGGCGGAGTAAGCGTTTGCTGATTGAGATGGAGCTGATTTGGGTTTTTGCACCATAGTCTGTTTGACAAAAGAGTACACAGGACAACCTCTGTAGTTAGCGGTGTGATTACCTCCACAATTACTGCATTTTTTATCACTTTGATCTTTTGGCTTATTGCAACTAGCAGTGCCGTGTAATTCGCCGCACACAACACAAACAGTGGGTAATTTACAGTATGTTTTTGTGTGGCCATATTCTTGGCAATTATGGCACTGTACGGGACCTGATCGCTTATGTGGCTCTTCAACTGTGATTTTTCGGTATAAGAGGTATTTTAGGCTATAAATTGGGTGTGTCTCGTTTTTTTTCAGCTGTATATCATTCGGCTCCAATTCAACACGAAATAGAGGCTGGGGGATCTTCTCCCTATTGATTATGTTTGTAACATTTTTTACCTTAAATCCTTGTATCATGAGTGCATCTTTTACTTCTTCGGGATTAACATAAGAGTCAATGCCCTTCAATACGATCTGCATACCTTTGGCACTTTTAAGCTGGTACGTATAAAAACTTGTTTTATTTTTTTCAAATTCAGTCACTATTTTACGGAAATTTTTTTCTTCGTATATTTGAATTTTAGTTTCGTCAATATTACCACGCTTTATTGGAATAACATGAAATGCGTTTTCACCAATGGCCGAGGCTAATTTTTTAATTAGGGCGTTAGAATTTTTCTCTCTCAAATATATAGGTGGTGGCTTAAAAGACTTTTGCGATGATGCAGCGGGCTTGTCGTCGGTGACTTGCAATAATGAAAAACGATTTTGACGATTGGTAGATGATGCGCTATTATCCCTAGACATCTTTGGAGCAGATGAAATTTTTGAAGAATTCGGGCTTCGCCCACGCTTTACCACTGTTATGTATCTGTCCATTCCGACTTGTACCTTGGATTTTGAGCTACTTTTATCTGTAGTGATAACTTTATTAAGTGATGAACACGAGCCTGAAGGAGATGATATTACTGACTTATTTTCATTAGATTTATTATTTGTATTATTTTCATTGAGAGTTTCAGAACTCACAGTAAAATAGGCATTTCTGCCGTTAGAACTCACTTCATAATTTTTTGTATTTGAGGTACTCATATAGAGTATTCCTCAAGGGCACTTTTTCTGTTTTTTTGCTTACGGTTTTTTTTTGTTTTTGTAATTTTTGATTGTTTATTTGTTTTTGAGTTACTCGTATAGAGTATTCCTCAATGTCACAGTTTATGTTTTTTTTTGTTTCTGTTTTTTTGTATTTGTTATTTCCACTATGTAAAAAATATTAACAAAGCAGTAAAGCTTATTTATTAAAGTCAGTATGTGCCTATTACGAATAATATGTACTACGAATAATTTTTTGTATAATTTTTGTTTGTTTGTATGTAAAAAAAACTCCGCTAATCGACTGTTCGCTATGAAGGTACCACGAGAACTCGAAAAAGAAATAAATGTGGGTGATCTCATCATCTTGAAACAACATCCACTATCTAAAGCAGTGGATACCGACGCAGCTAAATTAGCTCCGAAATTTGGGGGCCATATATTATAAAATCATTTACTTCTCCAGTCATAGTTAAAATTCAATGTACTCGGACGAACGAAATAAGGCACATTTAAATGAACTTAAGCTCTACTATACCCAAGACTAACCAGAACTTGTTATCTGTTACATTATTTTTACTGGCGTAGCGTTGCACTAGCCTGCTCATTGCGGCTTCTCTACATGGGCGTAGTTCTCAACCCTATCCGCTACCCTATGTATGTTACAAATACAAAAAAAAATTCTATGCCTTTGATATTATTTTTATGCGACCCGCAACAAAACTCCGGGGTCGATGGCCTGCGTCCAGCGAGAATGGTGTGCGGTTTGCAGTTTTCCTACTTTAAAACGTGGGGAACTCCCACACCCTGATACTTTCAGCCGGGCAATATTTATGTACGATGCTACTATTAATTAGAACATCCCGCTGTATCTATCATCATTTGTAAATATACTGGGCATGCCCTAGCTAATTTTTTCAAAGACGTTATCGCCGACTGCTACGTTTTACTGGTGAAAATGCATAGTGGCTCCTCTATTTTCGATCCTACTAATTATGTATATACATATGTATATGTATGTATTTTATTTTTATTGGTTCGTAACCAATTGCAGCACTTGAAGTGCAAACTAAACGAATGCTCCTATTGAAGCCGTACATAAAATTATAGTCTCTTTCGTGTTTTTTCATCGTTTTCACCTCAAAATTCGATTGTTTTGAGTATCCTTTTATTTAAATCTATTTATAAAAATCAATTCTAATCAATTGTCATTTCAGGATCGTTACCTAATGGACTTGCCTCTACTCATTTTCCCTATGAACCTTGTGATTCAACAAGCTAGCTAAGCTCGATAAACTTTCCTCTGAAAATTTTCGAACCTTTCACCCAAAAAAAAACGACGACGGGAAGTAACCTTAAATATTCTTATACTGTATTTTTTTCTTTGTTGGAAATTTTTTCTTTTTTTCTTTTTATGTTACATCGTCATTGTCATGTTCTATTCTTTTGATGTCCTGAACTTATCCTATATTGCACCAGCCGAAAAATAAAATGAAACATTAACTCAACAAACACAATTAAATTATATCACAGATGGATTCCCAGCCTAATCTATACATATGCGCGACTATTATCCTACAGGTAATTATTACCTTTAAACTCTATATCAAAGATAGTACTATCTCAAAGATCTAGGTTTGTCCGCTCCTCGTTTTTTATTATTGCACTAAATTCGGATATCCTTAGCATGATATATACCCACTGGCTTACCCTGAAGAGTCTCTAACTCGTACATATTGTTCCCCACCGGCTTAACAACTCGACTTTTAAGGAATTTTTTACAGAACTTCGAGTTTATTTGCTTCGAAAAGTTGCTGAGTACTGTGTTCCTCCGATATACTTCTTGGCCTGGGAGAAACCTGACATTCCTAGCCCCTTTATTGTACCTGGTAGCGCTTTTCTCGTAGACCTTAGACATATTTTCTTTAATATTTTCTCGCAGAAACTACATTCTGTCACTTTGACTCACTTGACTAATTTCGTGGTCGGTCAAAGATTTTAATTTTTTAGCTAGCTTATAATCAGCACCATTTGTTTACATGTGGTAGCCAAAGAGAGCAAAGAATGGGGAGACCCCTGTCACCGAGTGCACCGAATTTCTTAAAGCACACTCGATTTCTGATATGTACAAATCCCAGTCACGATGGTCTTTATCCAAATAGGAACGTATAGCTGATAACACAGATTGATTCACCCTTTCACTAGCATTACTTTGTGGGGAATAAACTGCCGTTTTTATATGCTGTATATTATAAGTTTTTACTAAATTCTCAAAGGTTTTTGCTATAAACTGAGCACCATTGTCACTGTGTATGACTTCTGGCACTCCAAATTTATGGAAAATTTCTTTAACCAGAAATTCGATCACTTTGCTAGTTGTGGCTTCTTTCATTGTTTTTAAAAACATGAACTTCGTGAAATGATCAACAACAATGAATATATAGCAGTTTCCTTTTCTCGACCGTGGATACTTCCCCATGAAGTCTATGTATAATTTTTGGAACGGTCTTTCCGTAATTACTTGCTTTCCAATTTCAGGTCTAAGATTTATGTTGCATGGCTTTATTTCCTTACACATTTGACATGATGTTACGTATTTTTTTTACTTCAACTGATATCTTGGGCCAATAAAAAACCTTTTTAGCTTTTCTAAGGTTGTAGCCACACCCCCGTGAGCTGTAATTGGTTCTGTATTAGATTTTTCAATTAGGGCTTTAGTTATATTTCCAGGAATCCAAAGTTTCCAGGGACTTTCTTCGTTCAATTGGTCAAAACTTGTCTTTTTATAAATTAGGCCATTATCTATTCTTATATCGGACAACCTATCATTAATTTTTTGAATCAGTGCTACTAGTTCAAGATACTCATCACTCTCAAACTCAGTTGTTTCAAATCCTAACAGTTCTGTAAGGTCTAACTCGTTTATTTATGGAAGTCTGGACAACATATCTGCTACTAGATTTTCGGCACCTTTTCTATGTTGTATTTCGAAGTCATATGCTTGTAACTGCAATGACCACCTAGCCAATCTGCCGCTGAGATCCTTTAGAGACATCAGCCATTTTAAGCTAGCATGGGCATCATTTCTACATATTGCCTGAATTTCTTGATGGCCATAACTGCGGCTAAGCATTCCTTCTCAGTGACAGTATAGTTCTTTTGACACGTGGTTAGTTTTTTTGAATAAAACGCGATAGGGTGCTCCTGATTATCTTCACTTAACTGATATAACACAGCTCCTATGCCGTAATCGCAAGCATCACATTGGATGAAAAATCTTTTCGAAAAATCTGCATGACGAAGCACTGGTGCTGTTGTTAGGGCGCTTTTTAATTTCTCAAACGCTATAATAGCCTCAGAAGTCATTTTGAATTTTGTTGACTTTTTAAGTACATCTGTTAATGGAGCGGCTATCACAGAAAAATTCTTTATAAATCGGCGATACCATCCGGCAGTGCCTAGAAAACTCCGCACTTCTCTACTTGATTTTGGTGTCGGTATCTCACGAATAGCTTTTACTTTATCGGGATGGGTTCTCAACACTCCCCCCCACGATAAAGCCTAAATATTTCAATCGCTGAAAACAAAACTGAGATTTTCTTAACGCTATAGTGAGGTTTGCTTCTTTAAGACATTTTGCAACTTCCCCTAGTAAATACAGGTGTTTCTCAAAATCATTAGATATTATTAACAAATCATCCAAGTATGTGAAAATGTTGTCTTTTAGATGTTGTGGGATAACCCTATCCATGAGACGGCATAACCGTTGCGCCGCATTACAGAGGCCGAATGGCATAACCCTGAACTGATAGAGGGGTCTTCCTGCGACAGTAAAGGCAGTATATGGTCTGCTTTCGGGTTCCAACTCTATCTGCCAAAACGCATACTTTAAGTCTACACTGCTAATAAAGTATGTCTCATCAATTCGACTCAAAATGCCATCGATATTCTGCAACGGATATGCATCCTTTATCGTTAATTTATTTAATTTTCTTGCATCAAGACAGAATCTGTTTTTCCCTGCTTTTCGCACTATTGTTGTTCTGTTACTCCACGCGCTATTAGTTAGCTCAATAACATTTAACTCTAACATCTTATCAATTTCGGCATAAGTGATTTCTTGCAGGTGATATCGGATAGTGCCTGTCTTTTATTGGCATTGCACCCTCGATCAATGTTATCTTATGTTGTTCTAATGTTGTTTTCCCTAATCCATTGTCTTCATATGTATGAAATTTAGCTATTACTTCATCTAGTTGTTTCTTTTGCGTTTCATTTAAACTATGCGGCTCTAATTTATATTCGGTAGTTTTATCTCCCCACTCTTCAACTATTTTGGTCATTTCTAGTTCACCTACCCCTATTATGTTAGGGGCTAATTCAAACGTACGCCAGAAATCTATCCCTAAATATAAGGACTGTTCCAAGTCAGGACACAAGTAGAAAAAAATTTACTCTTTTGCCCTTTGTATTCGATGGATACATTTACTTTCCCTAATATTCTGAATTGTTGACCACTGGCAGTCTTCACATTCGAGAATATGGGCACAATTGTTAACCCTAACACTTCTGCTAATTCCCTACACTGTTTTCCTAAAATGCTTACTGATGCACCGCTGTCTAATAACCCGGATATATTCTTTCCTTCTATTTCTACTTCTACAAAAACTCTATTGTCCCTATTATCGCTCTGTATTCTTTTCACTGACTCCACAATAAATCTTTTCATTTTACGTTTTTGATTAGACTTCTCTCTAACTTTTTTGATTCTATTTGATAAGGGCTTGCGTTCATTGGTGTTAAATATTCGGGATCGGATCTGATCGTAAAACATTTTTCTTTCTTCTAGCGAAATATAGTGTCCGTTATGCGGTATGTTATCCAAGACTCTTTCATCATCTACTTGATCGGGTATATGTTTTTTTGACATTATTTATTGTTTTGATATGTTTGGGGTTTTCGATGGACGTAGGTCCCCATTCGTTCCCACTTCTCTCACATAGTTTCCCTTTTTACATTCTGGGCATTTCGGAGCAATAACATTTGGTTTGCCGCAACGGAAACAAAATAAGGCTCTTTCCATTGCATTGCAGTCCCTAAACCCGTGCCCTGGCAACTTGCAATTCCAACATTTTAGGGTATCTTTCATTTGACTCATTTTTATCGCTGCTAAATCCTCAAGCTCATTTTCAGAAATTTCCTCATCCTCAAAATCTTCAATATATGCTTCATTTACGCTTCTCATGGGATATTGCGGCATAATATTAGATCTCATCTCTCGACGTGGAAAGTTTCGCTCAGCCTCAATACATTCAGCCCTCAGCTGTTCTACCGACGACACTGATATGGGGTAAACTATTTTCGCCACACTTTCCTTAAGATTCCTTTTCAAAATTTTTACCATGTAAAATTCGGGTATGGGTTGTACCAGTCTGGACCGAAGCTTGCACATTATGTGAAAGAATGAATCTAACGATTCGTTAGGCATTTGCTTCCTCTCAACTAAGTCTCTAATTATTTCGAAATTTGACGTGTTAGTTCGGTACTGGTTTAACAACTCCGTTTTGAGGGTCGGCCATCTCATAACCCCATGTGTCCGAATCAGCAACCAATACCAATCTTTTGCTGGCCCACCAACTAATAAATGAAACTCTCTTAAAATTTCATCCCAATTAATGTTGTAGTGGGATTGAAGGGGTTCAATTCTAAAAATGAAGTCTTCAATACTCATGTGGGCGTTATTCCCGTCATATGATATCCCCCATTTATCAATCTGTATAGAAATTTTTCCTTGTCCGAACGCATTATTACTAATCGTATGATTATTTAAAAAATTTCGATTTTCCCGCCGGGTCTCTCGATTCGGAACATGGTCTTCATGGACTATGTTATCATTCTGTTCGGAAAAATTTCCATACATCATATTCTGTGTTGAATATCGCTCCCCCAGTTGTAACTCTCGGGACCTATTCCCATTGCCGATCAAATTCACATTTCTTTCAGGAATCCGATCCTCCGATTCCCTAGTTCTCGAGCCATCTTTGGACAACTCTTGGACGACTCTGGTTAGCTCGCCTATAGACTTTTTGATCTCGTCGACTTCGTTTTGTACCATTTCTTTTATTCTATCCTCAATGGCTACCTGAACAACTGGTGTTTCATTAGTTACCAAATCTCCTGCTGGTGTACTAATTCTCCCAGATCCCGATGCTCCTTGATTTCTGTTATTTGTTTTCGGTGTAGCACCGTGAGATATATTTGCTGGTTGTGCTGGTTTTTTGCTTAATGTCGCCGATAAGTCTATAAAATTGCTGTTCTCGGTAGTCATGTTCGTACTTTTACTACTAACCTTTCGTTGTTTAGCCTCTATTTCTATTGTTTGATTAAAACTGACCTGTTGTCTATTATGCTTCCTGTTATTATTTAGACTGTTACTTTCCCTATTCATAACTCCTAGAGCCGATAATCTTGAAGTTTTTTTCTTGGTGAAAACCAATATTTATGTGAGAATGTATTTAAATTTCTTGACAGACTGATTAAATTTGATAGATATGCCTTATTAACTAATTGCACTATTTGAACTGAAAAAAAATTATAAGAGTATATACCTGATAGATGATAATCTTAACACTAACTAAATAACCTCTAAATAATTGGATATACCAAATGATTTGCCCTAATTAAAATTAAATAAGAATAATAATAATTAAAATAATATAAATGGACGGGTAAAATAACTAATTACAATACTCTACCTATACTATGACTTTAATATGAATAAATGCACACACAAAAAATTACTTAATACAATACTGATCACTACTGCGCACAAATATTCTATTTATTCTTTTATACTATGATTTCCTCACAACTATTTTTGCCAAATTCTATTACATACATTCTTCTGTGGTGTTGTTACATTCGGCGGCGGTATGACGGTTTGCTATATTAACTCTCCTTTTGGGAGCTATAATAAGGTTCCTCTAATTCAATTTTACAAAAAAATCATAACAATTTCCAACGGTTTCGTTTTATGCTCTTCCTATATCCTACTTGATACTGTTAGAGGCCAGTTCTTGAGGATTATGTCATCACTACTGCCCACGATATTGATTCTCGCGCGGCTGCTGACCTCCTCGTAACTGCTACATAAACAAAACTTCAGACTGAAACTACAAAAATATACTAAATAGACAAAAAAAAAACAAAAGAAAAATGATTGCTACACTTCAAGGACTTTGGTCACTATATAAGGAAGTTACAATTTTCTTTTCTTTGTACTGGTCGTTAGACTTCTGGGAGTTAGGTGGCTAGTGTCAGTGTCCTGCGTACAACAGTCTTTTCGGAACTATTCCAAAAACGGATACGCCCTCCACTTCCTGCTTCCCTTTGCCCCACAGATCTTACGATGGGCTATTGTTTTAAACTATTTTATTATTGCCTAAAGTTTAGATTTTCTACACTAAATATCTTTTCCTACTTTTAGATTGGGCGCAATTTTTTGTTATCTGTTACATTATTTCTACTGGCGTAGCGTTGCACTAGCCTGACTAGCTCATTGCGGCTTCTCTACATGGGCGTAGTTCTCAACCCTATCCGCTACCCTATGTATGTTACAAATACAAAAAAAAATTCGAATGTTGTATATATAAACGACAAAAACTTACATTCACCAAACAAGAACACTCACCATAGAGAGATAGATGTTAATCTCTAGTTGCCCTTGCCAACTATGGCCGTAATTATACCAGTTATTTCTATTTACGGACCCCTTTACCCGCCTGTCCTCACCTTCGCCGATGCAACAACCCTCTTAAATGATTCACTCACTCATCATTTCAATTTCAATTTCAATTTAGTCATTCAGAACACGAAAACCTATCCTAATGGCCATAATCAGTTTTCACTAATACTACTACAAAAGGTACTACTACAATAGTTTTATATGTAAAAATATCTATAAATATTTAACAAATATAATAATATAACAGAAAATAAATATAAAAAAAATCCTTAACGTAGAAACCAAAATTATATAATTTGAATGTATACTAAAGAAAGTGTAAAACAATTAAATTAATAAATGCATAATAATAATGATAATAAAAAATCAAAATAAATAATGAAGCAGAAGTTATTAGCTGGAATACCGTTATCACAAGATGAAGTAAATAAAGGTATGAAAGTGGCGTCAGTCAGTGGTCCAAGGTGCACAGTTTAATAAACAAAAATAATTATTTTATGTCTATATACCATCAATATTAACTCATCAAAAAATTAAATGAAAAAAAAAGAAAAAAAGAAAATAAAAAAAACTACAACAATACGCTATTTTGACGCATATGTAGAAAAAGCTTTCGTTTGAAAGTTTCCACAGATCAATTAAATACTTTTAAATCAGATGGTAGTTCATTATATGCCCTATCTACTCTTACATTATATGAACGCTCCAAGATTGTTGTTAAACTTGGTATCCTAATTTGCCTATTTCTACGTGAACTACAGAAGTCAAATAATATAATAAAGAATATAGGTACCTGCAACTTAAATGTCTTATAGAAGTGTAAAAGATTACGAAATTTAACAAAATCTGCAAATGACAATCCTAAAAAATCTAAAACATAAGATGAAACATGTTGACGCAATCTAAGTGAATAAAGATACCTGATAACTCTATTAAAAACTAAGCGAATCTTCTTGAATATATAACCCAAACTTCCAGAATAAACTTATATAGCATATACAAATAATGGCATAATTAACCCATAAACAACACGTTTCTTAATGTGGAAAGGTAAAAGCAAATCTAAGCTATATAGTTTACGTAATACAAAGTTAATCCTCAAAACGACGGAGTTAATATGACTCTCAAAATTCAACTTAACATCAATAATACATCAAAGACATTTAATCTTGTCAACAAATTCAATTGAGACACCTCCCAATAAAATAGAAATATTACGACACCCACTACCACCAAAAAGCATCGCTTTGGTCTTAGAAGCATTAATATACAGTTGATTATCATCCATTCAATCATTAAGCTTACCGACAGTATAATCAATCATATTTTGCAGCACATCAGGAAAATCACAACTACCCTTAAACAACAGTTGTATATCATCTGCAAAGGAAAATGGCTGGCACATATTGCTGGTTAGAGTCCCGAAAATATCATTAATGTATAATATAAACAATAGAGGACCTAAGACAGATCCTTGTGGGACACCACTAATAATAGGAAGTATTCCAGAGCTACAACCATTACTAACTACATACTGTTTCCTGTTGGCAAAATAAGAATAAATCAATTTACAAGCCGATCTAGAAAATCCATACAATCTATACAACTTATACACCAGACGAGAATGACTTACTCTATCAAAAGCCTTTGCCAAATCCATTTTTCTCTTTTCTTATCAACACTTAAAATTTATTATTCACATTCATACGTAAATCTAATTAGCTTTAACTTATAAATTAACTTTTAACATACCTCAATTTCTCTCTTATCAATAAATTTTCTTAATTTCTTTATTATCAATAATTTTCTTAATTTCTTAAAACTGCTAAAATTCCTTATAGAAAATTCGGCCCTGGCATAAATCTGAATTATTTATATTTCTTTTGCCTCTAATATGTTTATTTCTTCCGAGCTATCTTCTATAATAATGAAAACTATATTTAATTTGTTTATTCTTTATTTTCTTTTGTTCTTTGGTTTTTTTTTTACACCTAAAGGAGCTCCCTGAGGATGGAAATTTGTTCTTGCTGTTTTATCAACGCTCTTTTCTTTTAAGCAACTCTTCTACTAGGATTTGGAAGTCTCACTAGAAAGACATACACATACTAGTTCTCAATTTTCTTTTCTTTAAATATAATTTTTTCTTTGGTCTATGGTATTTCTTACTTCAGGGCGACTAAATCCTGTTTTCCGGAAGGAACTTCTTATTATGAAAATTACACTCACAATACACACAATATTTTACACGATACACTTGTTTTTTTTTTTGTTTTTGTTTTAACACATAAACTTATTTCTATTTAAACAGAAAAAATAAAAATTATTTTTGCGACTCTTCTCTATCTATATATAAATTATACGACTAGCGCTCCAAGTGGAATCTATTTTTTTTTATCATTTCGGATTTTTGTAAATATTTTTCAAACTTTGCTTTTTTTCAAAAAAGATGTTTTCGCTGGCACTGAGTATTATTAATACGTTCACGTGATGTGTACTGCCACCAATCAATTCATTAGCATGGGTTGCCTACGCGGCCTTTTTTTCAGGGCCGGATCTTTACCTCTCCACGTAAGTCGGACAGAAACCTCCTTTTGTTACAGGGGATTGGATCCTTTTTCGCTTCCTTTTATTAGAATGAGTGATACGCTGGGTAAGGTCTTCCTTTTCTTAGCTTTAATACAGATGCTTTCTTTTCTGAACGCAATGTTTTATTTTTATATGTTTGTTTTTATAAATTCAATTTTCTCTTAGCTGTTAGCTTATAGATGTTTCTATTCTTAATCTCACACAATAACTCATCCAATTTTTATTTTCTTTCGCATATATATACCTACGGAATCCTACGGTATCTATTTACTAAAATCTGTTATTAATTTCCCTCCAATTCGTAATTTTTATCATTATATTTATTGTATATAAAATGCATACATATATACATATCTCATATATATACATATATATCTATGTGTTTATACACCTAGACTAATATCCATATATATATATACATACACATATACACATATATTTGCATATACCTTTATCCCTTATTTTTTCTTTCCTAGCTTTTATCTGTGTCTACATATGTTTAGTTTATCCTCTTTACTACTTATTCCTGTTCCGCTCTAGCTCCTATTGAACATCGTCGTGGTTCCTTTTGTATCCGGGTCTCAGCATTTCTAGAAAGTTCAATCTCCCCATTCATACAATTTTCAAATACTTAAAAATAAAACCGCTAATATCCTGCTATCATTCTACTATTTTACGCAAATTACAAACATTGCCAACTCTATTCCATTTGTCACTATTGAACACACCCTACACATTCACACTAACCTAAACAGATTTACTTTTCATTCACAGCTGACATACCACAATGAACTAACACACGTGAGTATCAATTATCAATTTTTCTTATTAATTCCTAAACATTTTTTTCTTTAATTTTGTTTTCAGCTATATATGGGTAGGAAACTATTAACTTTCAATGTCGGGTAATGGTATCGTTCCTTATTTCTATAAACATTTCTAACCTATCACTTTTTTTTCCATTTTCAGCTTCTGTCTGACGCACTCAAATAAAAAAGAAACATTTTGATAAGACTGGGACTCGGGCAGGACGTGGTCACTCCATAGCATATTCATCGCCCCTCCCTTTACTCTTATGATTATGAGGGACTCGAGAATACTATGTATACTCCTCCCATTCGCTCTCTGCTAAGTACCGTCTACCCCAAAATTTATTTTATGCCTTTGATATTATTTTTATGCGACCCGCAACAAACTATTTACGTTTTTTTTATTATTTTTCCTGCAGATATAACAACCTTTCCTTGACAAGATGGCTCATTATTGATAGTTACTTCCCCGTATCTATCGATCTTTGCATCACCCTTAGCCTGAAACATTTCATTGTCACCGACGTCAAGCCAACACGTCACAATATCGCATAATGCAGTCACTATTACAGCAAAGAAGGTTGAATGCGCGACATATATAGTGCAGATCAACACCAAACACCACACCAAAACCAGCCTAAGTGCACAGTCTCGACAAAAAAAATTGGGACGACATACCGAGTCAATATTAGCCTCACTGGCGACCTCAAAATCGACATCACGCCACGAAATTAGTTCCTCACCCAAAGAAAGGAGGGACTATAACGACGAAAGTCGGGCACCTCGTTTTCATCATACAATTGTTTATATATGGAAAAAATCAATTATCCTTACGTTCTGTATATTGAATTGTATCCGATTATATTATTTTTTTTTTATGATATTTTATATTGTTTCTTTTATAAATTGAATTATATGTACATGAATTTATAAATTTCATTTTCACGATTTGGAAATCAATTTAAAATTAACGTTTTGATATAGATGGAGTTGCCATCTATATGTGAATTTAAGTATTAAAATAGTTAAATTAACACTTTTATACAACTATTATTTAGTAAGTTACGTTTTATGACAACTGATTATTGGCAGAAATTTGCTTACATAAGGAGGAATCTCCACATGAATCGAGGGGTCTGCTGCTAGCTGTCAGCACGTGTACACGAGCATTCGCTATACCGCTCCTTCTGAGCATATGTCTCTTGCGTTCTCACACGCGCAGCCTGGAGGTTTTGTGGTGTTACACATCCCGCCTGCATTTGCGTGTATTGTGACTGCGCTCTGCATACGCATACCGCTCCTTCTGAGCGTTGAAGTTGTCACTTAGACGGCCATTTAATTATATGAAAATTGTAATAAAGAAATATTGTTATTGAATCGACTTCGTGTGTTTTTTCTCTCACGGTCCCAAAAATCAATAAATTTTTGTGGACGAATCCTGGACATGGCTGAGTTCTACCCCAGCCTAAGAAACTTCGTTACAATTTATATCGCGGTATTATGTAACAGTGATGGGAAATGTGGCACTATTTGTGTGCCATTTTTGGCACTATTGAATGTTAGCTGGCACTGGGGCACTCTCGCTCCTTTTCTGGCACTTTTTGTCCATTCGAGCCATAACCACCAAAAAGCATTATTTTGACTTCGTTTTTGACCAAAAATCGGTTATGTCCGATCGTAACAAACAAACTGAAGCTCGAAAGTTATTTTGCTTAACCTTTTGGCAGTGATGGCTGTCATTAATATGGAAACTTTTTTGTTTTAATAATTGTACTATTTTCGTTGTTAAGTATTGAAAACTTAGTAGGATTTGGTGGCTCACAACTGTTCGGTTATAAAAGGGAATAGTAACGATGCACAATGAATGTTTGTAACGATTTATTAATAGAAATAAATATTTTTTACAACAGCTGATGTCGTAAACATTTTATTAATTTCCCCAAAACGTTGGTTGGTCCTTGAACAATAGAAGGCCTTATAATATTAATATTCATATTATCAAATTTTTACTGAAAATGCAATGATAAATCTTATGTTCTTAAAAAAATAAATGATATTAAAGTGGAAATGCTATTTTTAGTGGGCTTTCTGTTTAATTTCGTCATTTGTGTCGACATCTTTGGAAAAAAAGATATGATCTCTATGTTGATAAAGTTGTTGGAAAACTAAACATAACTTCAAGGACTATTATTTGATGTGGTTTCTGAAGTTTGCATCAGAACATGTTCTAAATGGGGACACAAACAATACTATTCCTTTTGTTACACAAATGTTTCCGAAGAAAAAAAACACGATGAAAAATTAAAATTGCAGTAAGCTTTTGTATGGCCATATTCTTGGCAATTATGACACTGCACGGGACCTGCACGCTTATGTGGCTCTTCAACTGTGATTTTTCTGTATAAAAGGTATTTAAGGCTATAAATAGGATGAGTCTCGTTTTTTTTCAACTGTATATCATTTGGCTCCAGTTCAACACGAAATAGGGGTTGGGGTACTTTTTCTTTGTTAAATATGTTTGATACATTCTTTACCTTAAATCCCTGGAGGACAAGTGCATCTTTTATTTCTTCAGGGACAACATAAGAATCTATGCCCTTCAGTACGATTTGCAGGCCTTTAGCGCTCTTAAGCTGGTATGTGTAGAAGCTTGTTTTATTTGTTTCAAATTCAGAAACTATTTTGCGGAAATCCTTTTCATCATAAATTTGAATTTTCGTTTCATCGATGTTGCCACGTTTTATTGGGACAATGTGGAATTTATTTTCACCAATGACCGAAATTAATTTTTTAATAAGGGCATTTGAATTTTTCTCTCTCAAGTAGATTGGTGACGGCTTGGATGTTTTATTCGAGGATACATCGGGTTTGTCGTTCTCATCTTGCAAAATTTTAAAACGGTTTTGGCGATTAGTTGAGGATGCGCTGTTATCTCTAGACATCTTTGGAGCGGATGAAATTTTTGAAGAATTCGGGCTTCGCCCACGCTTTACCACGGTTATATATCTGTCCATACCGACTTGCACCTTGGGTTTTGAAATACTGTTATCTGTAGTAATAACTTTGTTAAGTGACGAATACGAGCCTGAAGGGGATGATATTACTGACTTATATGAAGAAGTACTAGGCAACTGTAATGTTAATGAATCACTATTTGGCATTGGACAAAGCGAAGTTGATCGCTGACGAAAAATTGGTTTTGCCGTTAAAAAAACACTTTCATTAGATTTATTATTTTTATTTTTTTCATTAAGAGCTTCAGAACTCACAGTAAAATAGGCGTTTCTGCCGTTAGAACTAACTTCATAATTTTTTGTATTTGAGGCACTCATATAGAGTATTCCTCAAGGGCACTTTTTGTGTTTTTTTGCTTACGGTTTTTTTTTGTTTTTGTAATTTATGATTGTTTATTTGTTTTTGAGTTACTCCTATAGAGTATTCCTCAATGACACTGTTTGTGTTTTTTTTTGTTTTCGGTTTTTTTTTGTTTTTGTTATTTCCACTATGTAAAAAATATTATCAAAGCAATAAAGCTTATTTATTAAAGTCAGTATGTACCTATTACGAATAATATGTACTACGAATAATTTTTTGTTTGTTTGTATGTAAGAAAAAACTCCGCTAATCGACTGTTCGCTATGAAGGTACCACGAGAACTGCAATTTACCTACAGTGTGTGTTATCTGCGGTGAATTGCACGCTACTGCAAGTTGTACCAAACCAAAAGATCAAGCGGAAAAAAATGCAGTAATTGTGGAGGTAATCACACCGCTAACTACAGAGGATGTCCTGTGTACTCTTTCGTCAAGCAGGCTATGTTGCAAAAACCTAAATTAGCTCCAGCTCAACCATTAAACGCGTACTCCGCCACTTTTGCTCCAGTGAGCCAACCAGTTACTTCACGTGTATCGTATGCCGATGCTGCTAAGGCTAGTTCTATTCCCACACCAAATGTTTCACCGCCAAATAATTCAACGAATGCAAATTCAAGCTTTAACTTTAGTCGCCTTGAAGCTACTATTGAGAATCTGGTGCTAACTATAAACAACTTTACAACAAATATGACTACCATGATGCAAGAAATGTTGAGAATGCAGAATACTCTGCTTCAAGCATTAATTAACAAGCCATGAACACGTTAAAAATATGTTTCTGGAACGCAAACGGCATTCGCCAACATAAAAATGAACTTGAGCACTTCCTTACGGAAAAAAATATTGATATAATGTTGGTCTCTGAGACTCATTTGACTTCTAGAAGCCTCTTTAAAATGAATGGCTACACGTTATATGACACAAAGGACCCTAGAGGGAGAGCATGCGGTGGATCAGCAATTCTAATAAAGTCAAGACTCAAGCACTATATTCTTGACAACATTTGTGAAGAACATCTACAAGCAACAAATATCTGCATTGAAAATTTTTGTACAAATTTCGTGATATCTTCAATTTACTCTCCTCCTAGATTTTCAATCACTGAGGACCAATACGAGAAGTTCTACAAATCTCTTGGACCTTGTTTCATTGCAGCTGGCGACTACAATGCTAAGCATACGTTCTGGGGTTCGCGTCTTATTACGCCTAGAGGTAGGGCGTTGTTCAACACAATTTCAAAAATGGGTTTGGATGTTATTTCAAGTGGGGAGCCTACTTACTGGCCTACTGACGTGAGAAAAATTCCGGATGTTATAGATTTCGGCGTCATAAAAAGTATTTCTAGGGAATTAATTCACGTTGAATCTTCCCTAGATCTGTCGTCTGATCACTCTCCCACGATTGTTACAATCTGTAGTCCACTGAGAAGCGCTTTACCTCACCCATATGTCAAGATGATAAACCGTGTTAATTGGCTGGGATTCAAAAAATATCTTAGTAGTCATTGCACGGAAAATATTACGCTAAGAACACCCAATGATATTGAATCGAACATTGCAAATCTTAACGAGAATATTAAACAAGCTTCTGAACATGCCACTACCTCCCATCCGTATACTGGGTTCAATAAAATTTATTCTACAGACGTTGAACATCTCGTACGTGAAAAAAGAAGAGCTAGAAGGGAATGGCAACAGCACAGATCAGCTCAACACAAAATCAGATTTAAAGAGTGCACTAAACGACTCCAAGAGTTGCTTGCATCTGAAAAAACTGCATCTTTCAAAAATTATCTGGAAGGCCTTGATGTCACACCAGCATCTAATTACTCTTTGTGGCGCGCTGCTAAAAAGCTTAAAACACCCGTTGAGTTTAAGCCACCTCTGCGCACATCTACCGGAGGTTGGGCAAGAAGCGATACTGAAAAAGGTAACATATATGCTGAGCATTTAAAATCCGTATTTACACCAAATACATGTACCGGTGTTGCTGATTTGCCGAGTGTAGTTGCTCTACCCCCACGACCCTTAAAATTTACGATGTGTGATGTACAAAAACTAATTGCCGAACTCAACCCGAAAAAAGCTCCCGGTATGGATGGAATTAGTAACCAGATGCTGATTAAGTTACCTCGTACTGCAATTAGAATCCTGTTATTCATTTTTAATGCCATTTTACGACTGGAGTATTATCCAGACTGCTGGAAGCTTGCCAAGGTTAAAATGATTCCAAAGCCAGGTAAAGATCTTTCCAAGGCTGAGTCATATAGGCCAATAAGTTTACTGTCAACAATGTCAAAGCTTTTTGAAAAGCTACTCATGACAAAATTGTCTTCAATTTTAACTGATAATGGGTGCATCCCGGACCATCAATTTGGTTTTAGAAGCCAGCATAGCACCATTGAGCAAACGCATAGATTGGTTCAATTTATCAGAAAAACATTTGAGGAAAAGAAGTATTGTTCTGCCGTGTTTATTGATGTTTCTCAGGCATTTGATAAAGTGTGGCATGAAGGCCTGATTTTGAAATTGAAGACATATTTACCAATAAACATTCTAAATCTTTTGGAAAGTTACATTGTTGCACGAAAATTTACAGTTGTGGAAGGACACTTTATGAGTATGCCTGAAACTATCTCATCCGGTGTGACACAGGGGAGTATACTGGGGCCATTTTTATATTTGATTTATACTTGTGATATGCCTGTGAGCAGTAGTATCCACACTTCTACATTTGCCGACGATACCGCCTGCCTTAGTATGCACGAAAACCCTGATGAGGCATCCCGAAAACTCCAGGAACACATTAGCCAGATGGAACTATGGTTAAATTTATGGAGAATTAAGGTAAATGAACAAAAGTGTGTCCATATAACATTTACCTTACGAAGAGATACTTGTTCCCCCATTCGGATTAATAATCAAGTTGTTCCTCAACATTCACATGTGAAATATCTTGGTATACACCTCGATCGACGGCTTACATGGAAACATCACATTGACTATAAGTTAACTCAAATGAAACTAAAATTAACTCAGGTACATTGGCTGATTGGCAGAAATTCAACACTCAGCCTAGACTGCAAACTTTTAATATACAAGTCGCTTTTAAAGCCAATATGGTGTTACGGTATCCAGTTATGGGGCACTGCTTCAGCTTCCAATGTAGAGAGAATTCAACGAAGACAAAACAAAATTTTAAGGTTAATAACATCTGCTCCATGGTACATTAAGAATTCAAATATACATCGTGATTTAAATATGCCACTAGTGACTGAAGAAATTGCAAAATACGCAGGCAAATATCTAACTAAACTCGTGTCACATCCTAATCCGCTTGCTCGTAACATCTTGAACTTTACTGGACACATCCGCTTAAAAAAGAGAGATACAAGGGCTCTAATACTAAACACTCCGAATGAAGTTGCTTGAAAAAAAATTTTTTTTTTTTTTGCTTATCACCACTTATGTATTATTTACAACTATCACTTTGTTATGTCTGGCATTGGTCGGGCCTATTAATTATATGTTAGATTTAAGATTTAAATACTTATTGTTAGTTCATATATGAAAATACAATAAATAAAAAAACATGCATTAAAAAAAAAAAAAAAAATTAAAAGTGAATACAGGTCTATATAATACTTTGAAGAATTAAAAAACTCCTTGTAAAGTGTGAGTGAGTTTTTTAAAGATACGTAAGACGTAGACGTAGATACGGAGACGTAAAAAATAATTTCAATATGTATCTACTAGGCAAATTCGGTGAAGAAAATGACTTTCGGTTGGCATAATTTTTCAACCACCTGCACCCCACACCTGTATTCTCTATCACTATCCTTCTCCTAAGGAAGGTAACTCTTCTTACTTCTATTAAAAAAAGTTTGATATTTTGGAAATGGGGAAAAAATACCTGTTCGGAAATGCATCACTGCGCTGCATCTGATGTGTCGTGCGTTCTGAAAAACAACAGATGGCAACACTTCAAATGCTGTGAGTTCTAAAATGCATCACTGAAGTATATGATGCGCAAAATAACACTAAAAAGTAATCACAAAAATGGATGATGCAATAGATGAGTAAATATTTGATTTGTTAGTTATTTGTTTTATTTTGTTAATTTATTGTTTTTTATCAGTTTTTAGAATAGATATTGACGTCAAATTAGCAAAATCAATCATTTTTTTTTAATTTATAATAGTAACACATTCCATAACTTTTGGAATTCTTCTGATGTTGGGAAAAAAAATTTAGCAATAAATTTATCTTTTTATATTTTAACTGCCAGTTCATAGAAGCCATGTACAAATTCTTGGCTGTCTATTTATAATGAAAACAAAAACATATTTTGAGTGCTTTGTTTTTGTTTTCAATATAAAAAGGCAGACGAGAATTCTTACATGTCTTCTATGAACTGGCAGTAAGACTCTTTTATTTTGTATATTGAGCAATTCAACTCATTTTTGTATTCATCCAAGTCAAAAAATAAGTTAATTATTGCTGTTTTGTATCAGCTGCGCAAATTAATCATACATGCGCATCAGATGCAGCGCATAGATGCATTTCCGAATAGGCTCAGAGTTGTTCTTGATTAATTACATCCAATTTTTTTTACTATGATATTAAAATGAGGATTCGTTCTGCATAATTAACTCAACAATAAAATTTTTTTAGTCATGACGTTGTTTTAGTAAATGAGCAATGTATCGTTTATAATCTCATTTTGTTCAATTATTAATGATTAGCTAAACCCGGTTAACGTTGCCTTGCCGTCAATTATATTATTTTCGTCATATGTTTGTTTTATATATACATAAAAAGCATAAATTTAAATTTTCATAAAAATTAGTCTAGAAGTCACTTTCGCATTCAGTCAGGTGACGGTCGAGCGGATAGACTGACTTAGGGCGGAATGTAGGGGACATCGTATTTACGTTAAAATGGCTTTATATTTCTTTTAAGTCCGTAAATTGTGGATTTTATAAATCTTTTATGTTATAATATTTATAATTTATAATATTTTCTGAATATAGGAGGCTAAGCGCCCGTGAGCCCTATTTTAAGGACTTTAGTTGCATAGAAGTTTAGATCATAGGTATTTAATTTCTTGTAAATAAGTACAAAGTATTAATAAATTATGCAATATGTACATATGTATATCTATTTGTGTAAACAACTAATTTTGGAATGTGTTTTTGTGATATTAATGGAATTTTTTGGCCATACACAACAATGTATCATTCAAGGACCATAGTATACTAAACGAACATCAAGTGCCATCATTTAAATTAATATAAAAAGTGGTTTGGCACTCCTCAAGTGATGTTGGCACTATTTATAAGCAGATTCGGCACGAAATCAAGATTTCCAATTCCCATCACTGTTATGTAAACGTATATTTCTAAAAAAATTTCAAATTTGCTCAGTACAAAAGAACGGTTTAAGGGAAATGAATCGGAACATTTCCTTTAATTTATTTTATAGTTATGACTGTTCTTTAGCCATAAATTTTATTTCTAAAAATAAATTTACTAAAAATAAATTCAGTAAAGTGCAACTCTGACTGGCGCACGAAGGATTCCGTACGGATACTAGGTGTGCAATACTATATGAATTTTAGCCTATATAAAATATAGTTTTGGCATTTTTTTCGTTTTTGGGGGTTTTTGGTTTTAAGCATTTTTTTATATTTTGGCGATTTATTTAAGCGCAAGATATTTTTCTTTTTGGTGATTTTTTTCGGTTTTTGGCGTTTTATTTTTAATTTGGTGCTTTTTTTAGTTTTGGTGCTTTTTTACAGTTTTGGTGCTTTTTTTCTCGTTTTAGCGATTTTTTAAAGTTTTTGGCGCTTATTTGGATTTTGTGACTTTTTTCATCTAGGTGATTTTTTTCATTTCTGCGATTTATTTTATTGCTAGATTTTTTGAAAATTTGGTGCTTTTTTCGGGTTTTGGCGTTTTTTTTTATTTTTTGTCTTTTTTAGTGTTAGTGCTTTTTCTCATTTTAGCGACTTTTTAAAGGTCTTTGGCATTTATTTTAATTTGGTGCTTTTTTAGTTTTGGTGCTTTTGTCCCGTTTTAGCGATTTTTTAGGTTTTTTGCATTTATTAGTTTTGGTGCTTTTTTTCTCCTTATAGCGTTTTCTTAAGTTTTTGGCGCTTATTTATATTTTGTTACTTTTTCATTTTGGTGATTTTTTTCATTTAAGCAATTTTTTCATTTCGGAGATTTATTTTAGTGCTAGATTTTTTTTAAAATTTGGTGCATTTTTGGTAATTTTTTCGGGGTTTGGCGCTTTTTTAAAGTGCTTTTTTCGGGTTTTGGCGTTTTTTTTTATTTTTTGTCTTTTTTTAGTGTTAGTGCTTTTTCTCATTTTAGCGATTTTTTAAAAGTCTTTGGCATTTATTTTAATTTGGTGCTCTTTTAGTTTTGGTGTTTTTTCTAGTTTCAGCGATTTTTAGGGTTTATGCATTATTTTTATGTCGGCGATTTTTATTTAATTTTGGCGATTTTTTCATTTTAGCAATTTTTTCAATATATATTAGTGCTAAAATTTTTTTAAATTTGTGCTTTTTCGTTTCAGCGCTTTTTTCGGGGTTTGGCGATTTTTTTCGGTTTGGCGGCTTTATAGTTTTGGGATTTTTTTGTTTCACTGTTTTGGAAAATTTCAAGACTTTGCCTCTTACGGTTTCCAAGATACAGCAATTTGTCAAAATTACATAGTCAAAATTACATAAACTGATAGAATACCCTTTAATTTTTATAAATTTTAGTGTTAATTGTTGTAGTCTGTATAATAATACAGTAATTTTACAAATTTCAAGTGTCTATATACATACATACATACATATTTACAATGTTTCATATGCGATGTTTCCATGAGTTTGATATTAATTTTGCTAACGTTTTTTCGAATCTAGGTTTATTTTATGAAATTATTAATTGTGAATTATAATAAATACTCATTTATAATTCTTTTAAATCGTGAATATCACTCTGTTAGTACGAAACTTTTTTCACATAACCTTATTATGTTATTCGCGAAAATAATCTAAAACTAATAGTATTCTTACTGACTATTTTAAGATGAAATGGTGTTCGAATTCAAAGGAGTAGATTTACTTTACGAGGATGATGACTAACACTTCTCAGAATAATCGGATAGTGACTCTGAAGATAATACCGATAATATGTACCTTGATAAATCTGATCTTGATTTACGCGAAGAAAAGCTAGTTGCTCGACTGTATGGTTCAAAAATACTTCGTATGTCTTTCATGAATTTAGATAATGAATCCCAAGATTTAATTATTCTCGCGCATCTGGCAGCTCACCGTGACGATGCAATGCTCAGGTCAAAAGTTGGCGATCGATCGCGAGCTACATATAAAGAAACGGTAAAATCAGATATATTATTTTAGAAGTTTGTCGATATGGCGTGATATGTACTTCTTCCTGTATACAATGGGAATTAAACGCTACAAAAATCCAATCGAACATTACGACAAAAATGGTGTTTGTCCACGCGATCATGGCATGACGAATAAAACTAATTGTACAGATGCTCTAACTACTTTGGAAAGAAAAGAAATTGTTTCATTTATCTGCCGTTTTGCTGAAACTGTGGCTATCACTTTACATGGACGTCAACCAAATCATCCTGATTATCGTTTATTGAAACTTCCAACTACTAAAAGTAAGACTTCTCTTTACACTAGATACACCAACAGCGTCGAATCGGGTGGTAAAATCGAGAAACTTCGCACTTTCCAAACGGCGTGGAAGAAATATTGTCCCTACATCGTCACTAAGAAGCCGGCATACGATTTGTGCGAATTGTGTCGAAATCTTGCAAAAGATGCTGTTAATACAGTAAGCGTTACTGAAGTTGAAAACGAAGCAGCATTGAAGGTGTATTCTGATCATTTGCAATCTGCCAGCACTCAGCGAGAGTACTATAACGACTTGAGAACATAAGTCAAGCCTGATCCAAATGCCATGTATCCAGGTATTCCAGAGGAGGATTATCTAGTAATATCTATGGATTATGCTCAAAATGTTAGCTTACCGTCGGGTCCACAGCAAATAGGAACTGCATACTTTAAATCAGGTCGCAAAGCAGCAATTTTCGGAAATACAAACGAACGTCAAAATATTCAACACATCTTCTGTATTGACGAAAGCGATTCCATTGGAAAAGGTCCGAATTCAGTAATATCAATGCTTGATTACTACCTACGAGACGCGCATTCAACTAAAAAATTAGTGATATTCGCTGTTAACTGTGTTTCACAAAATAAAAACAATGCGATTATACGATATTTACAACACCTTGTCGATACTTCGAGATGTGAGTCAGTTGAATTGAACTTTTTGTTAAGCGGACATACAAATTTTTCACCTGATCGTTTATTCGGAGTTTTCAAATCGAAATATGCCCAAACTAATGTCGACTGCTTCATGGATTTAATGTTCCTGTACCTATTCGACTTCCAAACTCAAGTGAGCCTGTTGTTGAGTGGAGTAAATGGGACGAATACTTCTCCACTAAATATAAAACTTTAATTGGAATATCGAAGCATCATTACTTTGTATTTATTGCTCCGTCACCAGTGCAATGTAAACTATTTGCGAATTCAGCCAGCATAACTGAAAACATATATCTGAGTAACAATGCCAGTTCCGATGACAGACCAATTATAATGCCGTCACCAGGGTTATCGATAAAGCTTCAATGGTACTTGTATAAAGAGATCCGGGGCTTATGTTTTGACGATTAAAAAAAGATTCGGTTGCTCCTCTTCCTTTGGTTTCTGGAAATGGAAACGAAGAGGAAGATTCGGTGGAAGTGGACAATCCTCAAGAAGTAGAGGCAAAAGACGTTAAGAACTCGAACCAATTCGCAAGAACCATCGATTAAAATGATTTTTCTATTTTTTTAAATTGTTCATAAGCAAAAAAAATAAATAAATGAAAATAAATAAATTTTACCGTTAGGTCCCTTTCTATTTGCGCTTAGAATCGCCGACTTCAATTTCATAAAACGCGCATAGCATGGGATTGGTCTGATTCGATGCTCAGATATTGTCCACATCAAAAAAGTGAAAGCTGATTTTTTTTACCCTTACGTCCCTTTCTCTATGAGCTGTCACATATCTATATTACATGGGATTTTAACATTTCTCGTTGCTCGTTTTGGAACACCCTTTGATTTTTAACTTTCATATATTTGTTGTAGCGAACGAAGTTCTACAAACTCTGTCCGAATTTCAGATCCGTAGCTCTTACGGTTCTCGAGGAAATAGCCTTCATCCTAAAACATCAAATATGTTTAATTATAAAAAAATTTTAAAGTTTTCCAATTTGTTTAAATTAGAAATACCAATCTTATTTATACTGAAGTATAAAATAGCTTAATTTAATAAAAAAAAGTAATAAAAACTAGTTTTCGGTAGTTATTTTGTATGGGAAAATAGAGTTCTGAAACCGTCTGCTCGATTTTGCTGATTTCAGATTATTTCTGACACATCAGTCCAAGAACGAAGTCCCTAGCTTTTCTGGGGGCTTCGGAAAACCGATTTCACGTACAAACAGACGGAAAATGCTTGTTCGTCTTCCCTATGCATAAGGATCCAGGATATATATACTTTATGTGTCGCTTATTAATATTGTAGAAACTACACACGGAGTGACACACCTACATATATGTATACACCCTTTTACCATTTTTTGGTAAAGGGTATAAAAACAGAAGAAAAAACAACAAAAAAACAAAAGAAAACTACAAACATTGAACAAGAAATAATTCTACATTATCACTGATTATGAAAACCGATTCTCTCAACAGAATAGAGAAAATATCAAAAGCTTCACCACCAGCGAAAAATCTTTCGACGAGGGAGCTGATCCATGATACTCAATATTTTTTTTCTCCAATATTTTATTATTGTTTATTTTACATATTTTTATTCCTTATACATTTCTATCTATAGTGGATTTCTTTTTTTTATTTTTTTTGTTTGATTTATTTTGATTTTGGGTAAAATTAAAACCTCAATCGTTAACGTGACCAACTAAAATATTACTTAACCCCAAATTATAATAATTTTCATTAGATCAGGGCTGCATTTTCACACAAACCAAATTTCCAAGTCGGCTGTTTCGCCGCCGATAGCGTGTCGTCATTGATGTAATGTTTGTCATATATATATCGGCTCAACATTTTGAATAAGTGAATCGTATGGAAGTATATTTCGTTGACGTAATTTTTAACGTTTTTGTAATATCTTTTCTTAAATTTTTTCTGTTATTTACATAGAATATTTTTAACTGCTGAATTTCTTCAAGTGTCGGCACGTCTCCGCCTTACATGAAACCGCTTTGTCGTCGCTAGTCAATGAATAGCACAGACATTTTCATTGAACAGCTGTTTTGTTTTCTGCTTTTATTACACATTTTATTTGAAGTGTGGTGATCTGAACACAATATGTGATTTTACGTTGGAATTTTTGACAGTCAATGTATTTAGATGTATTTAGATTTCTGTATCGTAAAATGTGATGAAAGTATTAATACTTGTATAATAGTCTGAACGGGGCTTAAAATGTGGATTAGCTGTTTAATGTTTACACTTTATTCTGCAATAAAGCAAGCAAAATAAATTTAATAAAAAAATATGTGTTTTCATTGCCAATAAGATTGTAATATAAATATCTTTTTTGCTTAAATAAAAAAATAAAATAAACAGCGGAACCATATACAATCATGTGGAATATCTTAATGCGGAGAAAGTGGAGCTAAAAGTGCACAGGTGCAGATGCGAATTAATTAAATTTCCAATGACTATGTTCAAAGGAATTTGTAAATTTTATAGTTTTTTTCGGTCTTGATATTAGAGGAAAACAAATCTTCCATTTACCTTCTAGGTGAACTATGCGGAATCTTAGTGTTTTAGTATTATTTTTTTTCTAAAGGCAGAAGTAGTTCTTGTTGTTGAAGTTGATGTGAGCAGGGCTTGGATAAAAATGCCTAAAACAAGAGAGAAATATACCATTTCGGAGCTCATTTAAACTTTTTTTCTAAATAAATGCATATACCATTGTTTTATAGCATTTATTAATTTGGGTTTTAGGCTTTTGCATTAGTTCCCTTAAAAATGTTTGGGGAGAAAACTCTCACAAAATCTTCCCTATCCCTCATATTTAGAATACCTACTTTTTTCTCGAGAAGTTTTTTCCCGGGGAAATTTTAATTTATAATAGGAGGAATGGGAAAGGGAAAAAACTCCTGGGGAATTGCTATTCATAATTGGGTTGAATGCGTTCACACGATTGTAAGATGTCTGACATTTTGTTGTTAGCTGCTAGTCTTGCAATGGACTGACAATGCTTTTTCTGGCAACGGCGTCTGACAAAAATTGCCAGTTCACACGGTTATAAGACATTTTGAGCATATTTTACTGGCAATATTGTTAGATGTGACAATCGTCTGTACATAGCTTAAGTAGTTTAGAAATGGCTTTCTGAGTCGAAGTTTGGGAATTCAAAACTAGGTAAAAACAAAAATGATGGGAACTCTGTTCCAAATGGGGCTTTTCATGCTGATAGTGTTTTCACACTGAAAGTTAAAACCTGGTTTTAACGTTAAAACCATAAACAGTTGATTTTGCATTCACACTGCAAGTTTATTAAATACAGGTTTTAACTCACAGACTGTCTAATAACCTTGCTCAAAAATAAAACGAATCTCCGGCAGATATGGGTGAGTTTGTTGTATTTTTTTCTGTACAGCTGTTTTTGCTTGTATGAAAAATGTTACATGTCCTAATTTGCATCATGCTATTACTATTATGCTATTATTCACCACCCTATTTTAAAAATCTAAAACTAATAATATATTTTCTATATCTGACCTGTATACCTCGAAGGTTACTAAGGCTATTTAATATACTACAAAACCTAACGTTCACTAGCCTGTATATCATGTATCTGTATCGCAAAACGGGAATTAATTCCTGGTTTGAAGATCTTTATCCACAAATACAAAGTAACTTTAAGCCATGAGCGCGGTATGTATTATATGCTATTGCATCAAAAACTAGTGGACTATTGCCGGTATATTTAGTTGGACTATATATTCCACTAAAATTTATTATTGTCTCGGCCAGATTTCAAGTTGTTGCAACCATTTGTCGCCAATAAAGCTTTTCCTATTTTTTTATTGGGCGCCATTATTGTTACCGCAATTTTAAACCACGCCCCATTTTTTTATTGGGCGCCATTTATTGCTACATGTCGTAATTTGCATCACAGTGGTGCAGCCAGCGAGCTCAGCATCTGCTTAGGGAAGGGTTCCAACACACCAGTGTGACCAGGGCAAGCACAAATAAAAAAAGACTATATTGAGCAATTAATCAAACCAATCAATAAGATATTCACATTAAATCAACACTACAAAGGACAGACATTAAAAGAGACGTTCAGGTGTTTTTACCTCCACATCCCCCACCCAAGCAAGATCACTCACTATTGGCCTCAATATATTCTCTGTGATTCCTATTATGCACACACACTCTTAAGGCCCAACTATAATGTGAATAAGCGAACTTAAGCAACTGTGCGGTTACATATAAAACGTATGTGACAAACTATAATATACTTATGGAACTTTTCGTCAAGTTTCGTCAAATGTCATTTGCTTAAGTTAAGTCCCAAACTGAACGCATATTCCGTACGGAAAACACGGTTTGTGTATTTTTTTAAACTCAAGCAAACAGCATCAGAAAATATTCATTGATTTTAAATATTTTTTTTATTGTTTCTTATTTTAAACTCAGAAAAGAAAGCAAAACTTTTATTTTCATTCTTTGTTTTACAATACACATATACACACATACACATGAGTTTATTTATGTATGTTCATTGTTGTACTTTTTGTAGGCAAAAAATAAAACAAGTAATAAAGTGGTGAAGTAATTATACGTGAATTTTTAATGGATTAGGATATTCCAACAAGTTAATTTGATTTAGTAGTTATAAGAAGAAACAAAATTACTAAAAAATTGTGAACAAACCTATATGTACAGCTGTGGTTAAAGAATACTTAAGAGCATGTAAGTACATTGTGGCCACCTAAAAGTCACATATGAATTGCTTAAGTATTTGACAGACTTATCGTTCAATTCTGGCGTTAGCTTAAGCCAGCTTATTCATATTATAGTTGGGCCTTTACTTTACTTACCCCGCATCGTTAACCCTACCCACAAAAATGATTAGCAGCACATAGCTAAATTTCACTATAACGTATTACACAATACCTCCGTTTAAGCTCTTTAACCTTAATTAATCTACATACATACATAAATATTGTTTATCTAGAAAAAAGGCCTCTAAAATTTTTGATTCTCATATGAATTGTAATTTTCTGTTTGTTTTTATTAGAGCAATAGAAAATTGTTTGTAGATGGTTGCTTGCGTTTTGATAGGTCTGACAATGGATGACAACCCCATGCAACAAAAACTCGGCAATTTTACAATGTGTTGTAAAATGGAAATTATTTTATATTTTGTAAGTAAATATTTTAAAAGTATCGAACTAGTAATACAAAGTGAAGAAGTGCTTGGAAATCAAGTTATTGCACTGAACCAAAAATTTACCTAAATACTGCAAAATGGGGTGTAGAATTGAAGAAATGTAGGTTATTATACAGCTAACAAATTCGTTATTCAAGTCTACGGATTTTTTTCGTTAAAGAAAATAATTTTCGTAAATAGTTAAATGGAAATTTCTTTATTTTGACACTTATTGTTTCGTTATTTAGTGAGTGGTAAATATTACTAAATTTTAATCGAATTGAGTAAAAATTCTTATTTGTAATAACTAATTAATGTAGTTAATTTGAATATTATTTTATTTACTGTGAAGAAAATTTGTTCAAATGAAGTAATGCATTTAGTTTGTATGAATAATTTTTTTATTCATAATGAAGAATTGTTATTTACTTTAACTACCCTATTTTATTCAATTACTAAATAAATAATTTGTATATAAATTGTAAGAGGTAAACTACTTTACAAATCGTATAAGCAGTTGTGTGTTTGTTTACTGTTTACAAACTATATAAAATTGTCTTAGTTAGTGAAAGATAATGCTATTAACAATACAAAATTTAATAAAGTTATATTGTAATTAAAATAAAAATCATACAAATTACAAAAGTAGGAATTTATTATACAAAATGCAAGTATGTATTGATATTCATTAATAATAAATATGTACGTACTTAAATATATAAGTATAAATAAGGATAATAACTAATTACATGTTTTGTTAATATGCAAGTCCAAGTTTGTTAGATTTGCTATTCTCTTCAAACACGTAGTGAATTTTTAAACCGAACGTTTCAAAATTTTCACGAAAGCACTCTGGTTTTGGATATATGCATACATATATGTATATATATGTATGCAATGAATTTCTTAAAAATTTGATTTTATTTTTATTATTAATCAAATACGTACCAACTTGAAACCAAATAGCTTTGTGTAATGTGTCCATTTGCTTAGTACCTCAGAAGCATGGGACAGTTCGTGGAGCCGATAATTTTTGATTCTATCTTGAAATTAGCAGCATTTGCAGGAAAATAGTTTTTCAATAAACTTGTAAAATATTATTATAAGTGGTACTGAAAATTTAGTCAATATTTGGATCATTTATTTAACATTAAACACATTTATTATTTTGTCTTTTTTATAATCCACTTTTATAAACTTTTAAAAATTAATTTACAACAATATTTTTTTTTATAATTACACTTCTTATAAGGAACCACAGTATGAAATAAAGTATTCGCCAGACCAGCTTAACTGTTTTTTTGTACGAAATGAAGAAATTTCTTCATTTTTATGTGTATTTATTTAATGTAAATGAATTAAAATTGTTAAACTTAACGAAATGTCTTCAATTCTACATCCCATTTTTAAATTTTACGTATTTTTAGTTATTTAAAAAATTTTTATTCAATTCTAATATATTAAATTAGTTGAATTTTACGAAATTTTTTCAAATCTACAACGTTTTAGTTCATTAAGTCTTCTTCTTGTTTTAACGAAATTTTAACAGATTAATATTCAAAACAACACTTTTTTTGGAGTTAAATTAACAAAATTTATTAAAATAAACGATACATTATTCTAATTTACTTCCTTTAAAGACGTTAATTTAACTATTTTAGGTGTAGTTTTGATTACCATGCGATTCTACTATTTTACCACTGTTTTAAATAAAATTTAGGTTATTTAAAAGAGTTTTAGATATTATTTTAACTAATTTTTATTCAAGCCAACAGATTGTATTTTACTAAATTTTTAACAAAAATCTATTATTTGTTTTGAAGAAAATTTTTTTATATTAATAAATTTTCTTTAAATTTGAATAAAAAGACAGTATATTTAACGATTTTTTTCGTTAAGGGTCTACTTAATATTTTCGTTAATGTTACCTACGACATTTGGTTCAGTGTGTATATAAAGCATGCACAAATGTAACACAAAATAAAACTTTTTTTATCGGCGAATCGATGTTAGTCATATCATCTAATTTAACTTCCCAGAGGTCAATGAAAATATTTTCGTTGTTTTCCTTCCATAAAAAACTTTATTTTCCATAATTTTTTAATTCTTGTTGCTGCTGCATCCATTTTTAAATAGAAAATCTTTTAAGCGACATCTATTGTTATTCACTGGCATAAACATTATCAGCTGCTTCCGGTCATTTAGCAGCACTGAGTTTAGCACAGCGAAAACAAGGTTGCATTTCATAAAACCAACTTAAACCAATTCAAAAATGGTTTTAAGTTGGTTTTAACAAAAACAATTTGTATGGTAAAACCAGGTTTTAACGTTCAAACCAACTTTTATTAAAACCATGTCAGGTGAAAACATTATTTTCTTGGCTATGTGTGTGTGTGAGTTTGATTATTTGCTTATGTGTGTATTTCCTCACAAAATAACAGTTATTCCTTGATTTTTATTTATTCCTCACAAAATAAGAGCAATTTTGTGACTTTTATTTATTCCTTACAAAATAACAGTTACATTTTTAAAAATATTATTTTTTTGCTTAATTGTTAAAATTTAGAAAGCGTTTTAAAATTCAATTTGTAACCAGTAGCCCGTTCCTGTATTTCTCGCATCGTAAAAGTTCTCACATGAAGTGTGAAACAAAAAATTTCATCGTTTCTCGATATGTGAGAAAAAAGTGTTTCTGTATAGGAATGCGAGAACAGGCAACACTGATTCTGTTTTTACTGGAATATTTCCAGTAATCGAGTGTCAAATGAAAACAAAATGTCACAAAAATATTATTTCAGTAACAAAATAAGAAATAATATACAAGAAATAGAAAATAAAATAATGAACATTAAAATAAAGTGAATGTAAAATGCTTGAAGGAAGTTTTTTCAACTGTCTCCACATAAGAAAGTTACACACAAAAAAAATCTAAATAAAAATAGTCATATCGGTTCTTTAATAATAATTTTATTTCAAAAATTCGTTGAATATTTTTTCAATTAGTCTATTTTTAACCTCCGATTAAAAGGAGGGGTGTTATAAGTTTGTAGTGTGTGTCTATGTATCTGAGTGTCTTGTTCACGTAAAGGCCAAACGGCGGTCCGATTCTGAATTAGAGGGGGTTCTTAGCTATGTTTTAAGAAAATCGGTCCAGCCGTGTAAAAGATCACACACAAATTAAAAAATTCATAAGTTTTTGATCAAATTTGGATGTTCTCGCACCAATTTAAAATGCGAGTTGCTTTGGCAGTTCTTGCGATAAACTTTTCACAAAATATTGTTACAGAAACACTTTTTCTCACATGTTTCCAATAATTGCTCGAAATTTATTTAAATGACAGATACTTCTCGCAAAGAAAAAATACAGAAACAATTATGTGAGAAAAGCCATTTTGTTTTTCAATTCACACTGTTTTTGTTACAATTTCCTCGTTTCATTCGGGAAATTTTACGATGCGAGAATTACAGAAACGACATACAGCGTCTGTAAAAAATTCTTATATGTTATTATATTTTATTTATTTATGTTAAAAAAATAAAAATCTGACAGTAACTGTTATTTTGTGAGTAATAAATAAAAGTCCATAATTACCTTTTTTTGTGAAGAATAAATAAAAATCAAGAAATAACTGTTGTTATTAAAAAAAATGTAACATGGAGTGCCTTGGTTATTCCTTGTACTCGTAGGACTTCTATATTAGGCCGGGTTTACATCTGTGTGCCAAATGCCACACAAGCGTAAGAAAAGCGTAACAAAATAATTACTAATGAAAAACTGTTTGATTCAGACATAATTAATAGACAATTAATAGACAATTTTATAGAATCCAAAATGATTGCAAACTATTTAAATCAATAAATACATGTCTGAATCAAACAGTTTTTCATTAGTAATTAGTTGGTTTCATATTTTTATGCAAATGACACACAAGAAATGCCAAATTGGAAAATAATCGTTATTTGCGATCCCTGGTTAAAATTAATATTAACCGTTTTAAAATTGAGTTTATCGCCAGAGTCTGCAGAGTCTGTAAAAACACTCTTATATGTTAAATTAAATTTACTTTTTTTAGTTTATTAATTTAAAAATTTAATTTTTTTGTGCAAAAATTTAAATAACAGATAGTAACTGTTATTTTGTGAGGAATAAATAAAAGTTACAAAATAACTGGTGAAGGAAGATATAGAAGAAAGCTTCATTCTGTTACAACTCACCTTTTTGCACGTTTTTAACATAGTGTCTACACCTGATGAATTTCTATCATGATGAATTTCAAACTGATATCATGATGAAAATTCATCGCGTATAGAGTAAACTTATTAATATTTTGGTAACGTTATGATATAATCAAGGCGAATTCAGTATCAGGTGACCTTATCAGCCCAGCTGATTATCAGCTGTTGATGCGAAATTGAACAATTTGAACTAAAACGTCAAAATTTGATCAGAAATCTTTTGACAGATTGGTTTTCTAGCATAGCAAACTAC
This sequence comes from Tachina fera, assembly GCA_905220375.1. NCBI lineage: Eukaryota > Metazoa > Arthropoda > Insecta > Diptera > Tachinidae > Tachina > Tachina fera. The sequence goes on from LR999967.1 coordinate 67,662,169, forward strand.
ATGTTGTTTTTTGTGTTGTAAAATTGTTGTACTGATAAGGTCACCTGATACTGAATTCGCCTTGGATATAATCATCAGAGCTCACGTCCTGATGAATTTATCTTGATATCAAATGCTATTTTACGTGTTACTGTGCATTTAGCGTATATTTATTTTGTGTTTATTTATTTATTTGTGACAAAAAAATAAAACAAAACGCAAATTAGTTATTTTTGGCAAGTATTATTCAAACACTTGTTTGATTCATCATCACATAAAAACATCAACGTCTACCCCTTTATGTTGATATTAATGAAAAATTTACAGTTGCTCTGCCGGCGTCATATTAGGAGTTATGGTATAAAATCATCAGGTATGGACACTATGTAACAATAAAGACTTGTAGCGTCTCTGGTGTCAATGAAGCAATAAACACATTCACCACAGCAAGCTACCGACTACGAAATGTCAAAAATAGAATACACATGTTTATATGAGAATGATTAAATTGAAGACAGCAAGGCAACATGGCGACAGGTTGTTGGCTATGCTGAATTAAACTAATTTCTATTTCTTTCTAATAGTGAATCACTACAAAAATAACAGTTCATCCACGCTAAGTACATCCCAGTGGTACAAAAACATTAAGGCCAATTATCCTGATACAACAGCTAATTTCTACAGGAACTCAAATAGCAATAGACTTGACCAAATTAAAATCACCAGGCTACGACTCGGCCATACTAGACTCACACACGGCTGTATTTTGAAACTTCCGGATATATACGCATGCGATTGTGTGCTACCATACCCTATCGATCCAACACGCCTTCTCACTGAATGTCAAAATCATCAAACCGAAAGGCAACAGTACTTCAACGGCAAAAACCCAATCGATCTGCTGGGCAATCTCACAGACGACAACATTTCCACTATCATTCGCTTTCTAAAAGCAGTTAATGTTTATAAGTATATCTAGAAAAACTATAAATCTAAATAAATTTAATATACATACATATAAGTACACGTAAATTTACATATAAGATATTTACCGCTATACAAGCTCTTAGCCGATAAAAAGTAAAGCTGAAGGCCTCGTTGCTATTGCTGACCATCATAAATTAGCATATAATTTGCAATTGTAAGCTAATTTCTAAATAAATAAATAAATATTTCTTTGGCTGCAATGAGAAAATTCAGTGCTACCACAACACTACAAGCTACTACTAGCTACAATTTCAGTATAGTACAACATGTTGGGTGAGTGATATCGTACAATTGTTTCATATTATTTAACAGAAACAATACCCCAAAGTTTATGTAAAGAATAAATTAATTCATTTTTATACTTTTACGTCATATAAGAACATTTTGAAAGAGTATTTTAATTTTTATAAATGCGAAATATTTGAAAGTGGCAATACTGAACTATGTATTTATACTTAAATATGAGGTGCAGATGGTGCTGCTGCCGTCTTCAAAATAATTAAGTAGCTGGCTACGAGGCGACAAATGCTGCTAGCGGCACCTAACCGCTTATTGATTGATCATATATGAATAATGTGTCCTCTTTGCAAATACGTTATCAATTTTCTGATTTTTTGAATATATCTGGAGATATAGAGGTGAAAATTTGCGTTATTTCCACAATTTTTGAACATTGTAAAGTCTGTTTTACGGCAATCGACAATTTTTTTCATATGTGGCACATTTCTCAAGTAAAAGTATTAACATTGTTATTAAAGTCTGTTATAATGTATATCAATGCATATTCTACACAAAGAACGTAAATCAAAGCAACGTACAAAAATTTAACTATTGTAAATGAAATTAATTGATATTTATTTTTTATTAATACAATTTCTTTATCTCCGTGAAGATAACAAACTTTTGAACAAACTTTTCTGGTTTTCTCAGAGAGACCAAAAATAATCCTCTCTTATGAAGAGAAAAATGAGTATTTTCAGCTTTGCAGGCTGCAAAATGTAGTGCTACCAAGTTAAAAAATGTATTTCTGCACAAAATTTTTAATTTATATGGTAACGACATAAAATTGGTTGTTAATTTAGTACTAATTTTAATACCTTTTTTGCATTTCAACAAACTCTGTACCTTTTCAACAAACTTTTTACTGAGTTTTTGGCCTATAACTTCCAAACCGGGCCGCGTGCCAAAAAAAAGACCTATACCGTCTGAAAGGGCGTGAAAAGGGCTATATTTCCTCATCATTCGATTTTTCCTGGATAGTTAGTGTTACGAACAAAATTTTTCAACAACCTTTTTCGAAACAAAATTTTCCTAAACTTTTTGCCTATAACTTCCAAACCGGGCCGCGTGCCAAAAAAAGACCTATACCGTCTGAAAGGGCGTGAAAAGGGCTATATTTCCTCATCATTCGATTTTTCCTGGAGTTTGTTATCTTCTCGCGGGTAATTTCTTTCATTAAATATAATCACTGTCTTTTATTTCTTCCTGTGTTTTACCTCTAAAAGTAATGTTATATAAATAAAACTGATATTTTCACCTTTTATATCTACTTAAATATATACAGTAATTTAAACCACTTGAGCAAGTAGTGAACAATATTGTTTTTATGAATGTAGAATGCGTTCCCAAAGATTTTTTTTTCGTTGTTTTTTAAGTCCTAATAACTTTTCATGTTGGATGTAAAAGTTTCATGTTAGATGTAAAAGTCTATTACTTTTAATATTAAACAAAAAATTCTATCGTGTATTTTTATAAAACGAATGAACTAAACGTTCTTCATCGATTTTCTCGAAAACACATTTTTGTCCAATACATCAAAACAGAAACAAACCGACGAACTGACACAAAGGGACACTAATGCGCATCAGAAAAATGACTGGTGTTTTGATTTAATGGCCTCCGGAGACCGGGCTCGAACCCAAAAACTTCGGTTTTTTAGTCAACGTGCTAATTAATTCATCCAACGTCACCCTTATTATACACATATATGTCCGCTTTTCATACATCCAACTTAAATTTTGTATATACTTTCAGTTTTCAGTTTTAGGGTTTATTAACACGTTGATTGTATTGCTAAAAATGTCAATTAAAATGTAAGGAAATTCTATTTTTCAGGATAAGTTAGCCGACTGTAATGGAATGTATCTGTCACGGTAGGAAACAGCTGATGGATATATTTATGTGAAAATTAATGAAAATGATTATAGGTATGTAACCAGTACCCATGTTCTGTATTTTTGGTGAGAACTTTTCGCGTCGGAAAGATGTGAAACAAATAATTCCATTGTTTCTCGAAAGGCGAGAAAAAAAGTGTGTCTGTAACTCATGTCAAAGAGTATAAGCAGTCATTACGGCATTACGTAAGAAATGTCATAATATACAACTCAAAGCCGATTTAAACTCGCAGACCTTGTGAACGCTTATCAAAAATGTCTGACGGCTACCAAAATTCGACGGTGGCGAAAATACAATCATTAGCTATACTAAATATTGACTTTGATCATTGAAGTTTACAACATTTTTGAAAAGAATAAATAAAACATGTTGTTAAAATAATTTAACAATGATAGTAACACTTCAAAGAAAAATGTTTACCTTTTTGCGTTATTATTCATTGCATTTTGCATTTAGAAAATTTATTTTTTGTTTAAAATTGTATCTCACCCTGTTTTTATCTGTGAGTATATATGACAGTACAAAGCGGAAACTTTTCTCACGAAAATGTTACAGACACACTTTTTATGAAAATCGTCCAGTAATTTCCTTGAGTGGCAGCTATTACTCGCCAGTAGAAGTTACAGACGCATGTTGGTGAGAAAACAGCTGTTTGTTTCAATTTATGGCATTTTTGTTTCATTCAATATGTTCCAGGTGAAAGATTTCTCGTGATGAGAGTTACAGAACATGAGTACAGAATGCTAGAATATTTTCGTGTTGCAGTTGCATTCCATTGCAGTTTGCTAACTAAAGGTTTCATAAGTCTTTACTTTCTGTTGCTGTTCTGTGCCGTTCTTTTCCGTATAAAATATTTTGCAATTACTTTTTCTGTGAAAAAAGTCAGCTGGCAGCCTATAGAGTTGATTACACTTGTACACAAAGTATCACAACACACTAATGCAAACACACTTTTGGCTGTCACTTAACGTTGAATTCTATTTTCTACAGATCTGTCAGCAACAGAACAGAACGAAAAATGAAAACTAACCACACATACAGATTTTCAACTAAACAGAAACTAAACAGCTGATTCAGAACAGAACAGCAAGTACAAACTAATTCTGCCGTTATACCTTACGTTTCGTTACATCTCTTCAACCATTTTCATTATACCTTTGTGAGAAGTAGGTTGCGTTAAATTACATCTCTATAACCAATTTCATTACTTTTCACATAACAATATCGATCAATTGTCTACTGCTGTTGCAGTTTTATCGATCAGCTCTTTCCCGTTAAAGTTACATTGCAATACAGTCGGCTAACTGAGTTTTATGGAACATCTTTTTTTGAAGTATCGCGTTCTGGAAAATAGTTTGCTTTTCGATATGAGCAACTATTTTCCTTTAACGCATCTGGCAGCACTGATAATAGCCCCATCAGTGTTAACGAAAGACGAAGCACAACAAATAACAAACAAAAATTTAAAAACTTTGGGAGACGTCAACAGAAAATTTTATTGTGGAATATATCAACTATTAACAAAATTAATAAAACATAATTTTAATATAAATAGATAAACAAAAAAATAAAGTTCTATGTTTAACTAACTCATTTCAGCAGTGAATGTATTTTTCTTTGTGATAAAACTACAACGGCAGTGATTAAAATTTTGAAAACTTTTACAAAAAATATGTCATCCATGTCGCCAAGTGAGGTAAGTTTTTTATAAATTCAAGACAAATGCAGGATAACGAATATGCAAAACAACTTCATATATCCTCAAGGTCCCGTTCAACATACAAATGTTGACAATTTATTATGCAGAATAATCACAAAACTATATAGTATACCTTATGAAACAAATCAAATAGTATTTCCTTATAAAAGAAATTTATCCCATTTCTTTTCTCGATGCAGGATGACTGATCCTTCGAACAACGAATTTTTTACTACATATATCTTTTAAGTGCATATTTTGTTAAAAACCAATTATAAAATAAAACAAATTGACAAATAATAATCCAGAAATATGTGGTATACATACCTACATACATACATATGTACATATATTGAGCCCGGCAAACGGTAAAATTGGCTTTGTTTTTCTTTTGTATACCGAAACTATTATTTTAATAGATACCTACTGAAGCGATAATCAGTATTTTCTGAGTATAGGGGTTTATTGTCCCTGTACCGCTTTTTGCCGCCCCCCCCACTATAGAATTATTAAAAATCGCCTGTAATTTTCTATTTTAATATTAATCATGAAAAAAGATGTAATGCCCAACACAAGAATTTTTTAACTCCGCCAAAACACAAATACATACATACTCGCAATTAATTTCTATGATATTGGGAAATAGTGAAAAACTAACTAATGCAGCCTTTGTTTGGCTTTTTCGGTTTTAATTACAAAATTTAATCTAACATATAAACAGCCTCATGTATAAGAAAAATCTATACCAGTTAGTATAAGTGACAAAGTTTAACAAAGTCTTAACGAGTTCTTACATAGAATTTGACATTAAAAATCGACGCATAATGTTTTAATCCGTTATTAAATCCTACCGTGATTTTTAGTGTCAAATTGTATTGAGGAACTCGTCAACAAATGGTTCAATTTGGTAGCATAAGCAACCAAATCATTATGCTGCAATAGATTTCTGAACTTCTACATCAATACGATGTATATTTCTCCTATAATTATTATGCGGAAAGGACTATTAAATCCGATTCTGTACAACCAGTGCTGCAAGGCTTCAACTTAAGCGCAATATTATTAGTTTTTAACAATGTTAACATATGAAATAATTAGAAGTATGACTAGTAGCTAGAAGTTTATAATTTCATTAAATACATCGATCTTTTAAAAAGCGATTCAGAAATTCAGATTTTTGTATGAGTGAAACAAAACAAGGAGCATTTTTTACTTACTTTTCTGTTAATTACACTTATCTGCAAAATTATAAAATTCGGGAACAAGAACTTTCCCACGCAGAAAAATACAATCCGGCAAACGTTGGCAAAGCGTTTTCTAAGGTGCTTCAAACGTTGGCAAGTTTATTCATCGTTAAAAGTGCTTTCCCAACATGCAAATGATAACGTCGAGGGTGCAATATCAAACAAAATAATACACTAATAACAACACAAGATTACCGACCAACTTTAGGGATAGGAATAACATTTTACATGCAATTTATTCCCGATAAAGGAAATTATCATTTTGTTTAGTAAAACATTTTCCCAGTACCACAGAGGATACATTTTATTATTATTATTTATTTATTTATTCCCTCTGTGCCAGTGCTTCTCAGAATTATTAAATAATTACTATAAAAGTTAATTTTAAAGAATACATTCTCGTATCTATTACAATAAAGTGTAACAACAGTTCAACAAAATCTAATAGCATCCTTATGTATAAGAAAAAAGTGGCAGGAAGTTAGTATAAGTGACGACATTGAACTAGGTGCTAACAAGTCCCTTCATACAATTTCACGTTAAAAATGTAGTTTTAACTCAATATTAAATACTAGCTTGATTTTTAATGTAAAATTGAATGGCAAAACCCGTAAAGATCATATTCAATTGTGACACATGCTAAATTCTTGCCATATCTAAAAGTGTGCGCTTTAATGTCTTTATCAATCTGGAAAGCTTCACAATTCCGTTTTTTTTCTTCTTATATGTTGAAAGAATTGCTTTAAACAGTTTATTAGATGTTGAAGTGTACAATCACTTTTTAATTAAATTTACTTATCCTATTTTGTCTGTAATTATGGCTCTGAATTGCGAACTATGAACATGCATAACCTAATCCATATAACGGATGATGTAATTAATATAGGACCTTCTTTTTCAGAATTATCAGCTTTTGACTTTGCAAATATTTAAATAAGGCATTTACGTCCTCGTTATCGAAGTAATTGTCTAATTTTAACCGAATCTTGATATAGTAAAAGTGCTCCAACTCACTCAAATAAAAAGTAACAAAAGTGCATTGGCGAACCATTTTTCTGATTATAAACCTTTTTAGTTTCTTGAGAATTAGAATTTTTGTACGATTGGCAATTGCTGCTTGAGTTGTTCTGTTATTTTAATTGAGTTATTAACCCTTTCGGACGTGTGTGAAGAAAAATTTCGAAGTTTAAAACCTGACACAAACTAAAAGTTATGTTAACATGATAACATAGTCCTGTTAGATGTAAATTCTGACCCTATTTTTCAACAAAATGAGCTAAAAAAAATCCAAACATGCAGACTATTATATTTTTCTTTATAAAAATAAAAAATCATAAAAAAGGAAAGAAACTATAATTTTTTCTCTATCAAGGCGGCTAAACTTTTTGCAATTTATGTCCTTTCAATACAATACATAGACGCATTTTTATAAGGATATTATTTTAATTTTTTATACAACTGAACAAGTAAAAATATTTAGAAAACAACAATGAAATGCGTCTTGGAACTAGATTGCTTGTAACTCTAATTTTCAGGTACTCGTATTTATAAGGAATATTTTTTAAATTGCCAAATATTATCTATTAAAAATGTAATATTGTAGAAGGGACAAAAATTAAGAGAAGAAAAGTTACATATCTTTCGTAAGGGACATAATTTTATATGTTTATCGCTTATTTACTCCAACGAATAATAATTTACAATTTTTCTTTTTAAGTTGTGTCAACATAGCGCAATTCACAATCATGTGCAAATGGTCTTGCATTATAGCGTGTGCAAAATGTACTATATCATTTGATCATTGATATTCCCCGCTTAACAATTCTCAGTGGTGAGTATAAATATACTATATAATTTTGCACATGCTACGATGTAAGACCATTTGCACAAGATTGTGAATTGGGATATTCTATAAAACGGGCGTTTGAATCTCCACCTTTTTTTATTTGAATTTAAACTCATTTAGCTAGATGTAAAGGGGCTTCATCGTCACGGGTTGGACATTTGGAAGTAGTTTAAGTGCTTAGTTTTAAGAATTAAGAACATGTTCAAAAATTTTTAACATGACTTTATTATAAAATAAAAGTTCAGACTTGTGTTTCGAAGATACTACACGGAAACAGACTATTTTAGATTTCCTAAAGCAAAATTTAGTACACATTAGGCTCGTCACGGGTGGGACATGAAAAAGACATGCATTTCGAGTGCCTAGGATACATACTCAAAACTCTGCGAATTAATACAGTTCATCAAAATTTAGCAAATCTATTACTGAAGCAGAGATATCAAATTGTCCTTCACTAAAAGTTAAGAAGAAGAACAAGTTTATATTTTGCACAAAAATTAATAAAAAATAATTTTTGTAGCGTCACGGGTGGGACATTTTTTCGTTACGGGTGGGACGCGTGCGATTTCGCAATAGTAATTTGACTAGAAGCGGATCTAGTAACTTCAAATATAGTTTGAAAACTTTCCAAAAACAGGAGTAAAGTTCAAACGATTCAAAATGTATATAAATTTAAAAAACAAACAACTTTACTGTTTTTTTGGTAACAAATATTTATTTTTTAAGTATTTGGTTTATTTAAATGAAGTAATTGTGAATTTTTCCCTTCTCCAATTAGAATTTTTGTTTTTCCTATTACTTGCTATTAGTTGGAATTGTTCCCAGGGAAAAATTTCACGCGAAATTTTATTCATGATTGCCCTGAATATTTTTTAAACGACAAAGGCTCATTATCCGTGTCACTCCAAGATGAGCTGTCGGTGAAGATATTATCCGTGGTAATTTTATAAATCTTAAATGTTTTTTTTCTTTGATTTATGGGTGAGACCCACAATTATACTTTCTTCGTCACATGCCTTGGAAAAGTGCAGCTATTTAATATTGGGTATAGCGATAACAAGGTTCCACCTTTTATTAAGTAGCTCAAAGTTTTCCTTGATCTTTTGCTCCGATAAATACAAAATATTTATATTTTTTTACACAATTCTTGGCAGCTGAAACGAAATCTTTTCCGGTATTTATACTGCGTTTACGTTGCATGACCCGATATCTCACAGATTTTTTTACTACAGCACCTATACCATCCACGGCAACCTTGCCATGTGCAGTTCCTGAAAAAGAACTATTCCGCAATAATGCCGAAATCCCTTTGGAGAGCGTGTACTTATTTTTAAACTGAGATGCAGCGCCATGTGAGAATATTTTCAATAAATTCAAATTTGCGACCTCATTTTTCAACAAAGAAATGATTTCTTTGATGAAGGCATAAACCGCAAACTTGTTATGCTTAAGTACGTCCGAAGCAATTGCAAACGAACACAGTTTGCTTTCTGGCAACCAAGCATATGCTGTAAACATTTTTACTTGCTTTTGGTTCCAGTGGGCAGACTGTATTTTCATACTGATTAATTGCTTGGTAGTTCTTTGCAAAATCAATCTGTAAAACAAATTCACCAGCCTTCAAGTTTTGTTTTGCACATGATTTTTAAAACGTTTCAAGTCCTTATTCAGATTTTTCGTCATGGATGGGACAATTTTAAAAAGCAATATATTATAAAAAATTGTAAATAAAAAAATGTGATATGCAAAACATTTCGTTTTCGGCTTCTGCCTTTAGTTTTAAAATTTCAACAAAATTGCCTGCGACGTTGCTTAGTAAAATAGAATTTTACTTGTTTTTCGTAACGGCTGGGACATTCGAAAACACAATATAAAAATACAGAAAATCTTTCAAATTACATATATTTTATTGATATTGCCTTTGATGGGCTGAAGGAAAATAAACCGAAGCATCTCTTCGAAACGTTCAAATGTCAAAAGCTTATGCACAGCTGACAGAAGGCATGGTGGTATTTTACTTTCAAGGGGTAGCAACATCGAGATAGATAATTTGACGGAGAGTTGATATAAAAAAAATTACTTTTTATTAAATTTATTTTAGAATATTAAAATTTAATGTATTACCTACAACCAAGGTTGGCAACCGAAATAAATAACGGTATCGGTATTGATACCGGTACAACTATTTTTAAATTTTCGGTATCAGTAACGGTTCGGTATTTTTTTTTATTTCGGTATCGGTATTACCAGTACATACCGTTAACGAGTTTATAATACCGGTATACCGATATTACTGCTAAATTACTAGTTCATATTCAATTATATGTGCACTATCATAGCAAAAAAACAATTTTTTTTATTAAATTACTTCGAAAATTAAACAAAATAATAAAAATAAATACATACATTAATATACACACGAAGTACATGTAGAATTGTATGCACTTAGTGATGTGCGAATATTTGTATTCGAATTCCCGAATATTCGGCTTGTTTTTTAAGATATTCGTATTCGTACTCGCCAAATTCAGACGAAACGAATGTTTGAATATTTCAAATGAAGCAATAAACAATATTTTCGTTAAAGTAAGTACTTTGCTTCACCTCAAGAGACCAATCTTTAAGTTCAGGTATAAAAGTTTCGAAAATTTTTCTCCACCATCTCTGTTTGAATTAGACCTATTTTTTGTTATAAATATCAAATTCCAAATGTTTAAAAAAATGTATTACACCACTTTAAAACAAGATATGTTTTTAAATATGTACACATTTCCAAAAATCTAATCCGCGCCTGGCGACAAATAAGAAGAATACTGCAAAAATACTGAAAAGTCCCAATTTTAAATTAATTTAATTTAAATTAATTTTATTGGAAATCTCCGGGAACTCAAAAGCAAATTATATTCGTTACTACTTTCTGTGTATTGATTGCATCATTATCTACCTAAGAGAGACTTTTCAGCCGAAAATATTGAATGGCGAAATTCTTTTATAAATGCGAAATAATTAACCCACCTTTTTCTTCAAAATTGGCGAAAATCTACTTATTTTAATTTTTTTTTAATTAATTGTAGTTTTGATACCACTTTTTTTTAAATGTTACAAATTTTGTCCCTTATTCATAATGAGCTTAATTTTATAAATCTAACAAGATTTGACTTCTCCATTAGCAGAACAATGGACCAAGGTTGGTGAAAAAGCCAAAATCTTAATCTTTTTTCTCTAATATTTTCTAAACTGTAAGCGAAAACTCACAAATATAGAAGACTCCTTGGATAGAAAACAATCCACTTGCAAAAAATCTTTTTGATATGATCGAAAACATGAGCATCGATTTAAATCTTTCATTAACCCAAGGTTGCCCACTTTAGTGCTTTGTGGCTCCGTCGTATAAATTCCCGACTTGAGCTCTCTGACACCTAATTCAATGCTGTGTAAAATTTCATAACAATTGGACAGCTACTTTAGAAACTGCAGAATTATTTCCAATTTTTTTCCACTGCTTATCGGGTACTCTAGGCCTCGCTAGGCTTTTATGACAGCAAACCTCATATTTTAGACAGAGCACATATGTAGTATATCAATTAAAGAAAAATATCTTTGCGACCAGTTTAATGTGCATATATTAAAAAAGAACTATTCAAAACTTAAAATCTTCGCATCAGCTTGTGTATCTGGTACAGCCAATATACTAATTTTCGCGATTTCATATACAACAAATGTGGCTTAAAATGGCTTTGCTAGAGATACGTTTTTCGTTCCTAAAGGCATTAAGCAGTTCACGCAGTTTGTTAGTATTTCGCGCAAGTGATGATTATGATATGATTGCACTTTTCGGTTAATTAAAAACAAGAGCGCTTCATAAGAATGTGTGAAGGAGAACAAAAACGTGTTCATAAAAGAAAGTTAATTAAAATATATTTTTGAAATTTTCTTTTTGGTGGGAATCGGTATACCGGTAAATGCCGGTATAGACGTAAGCGGTATTCTGGATACCGGTATTTTCTAACCGAAATGGATTTCGGTATCGGTACCGATACCGGTATCTAGTTTTAGCGGTATTTGAATCGGTATCGGTATTTTAACGATACCGTTTGCTAACCTTGGCTAGAACTTCATGAAAAAATCTTTTTTTTTTAAATAAATTTATTTTATTGTGGTAAGGCTCACTTCTCATGAAATCAGCCATATACATTCTTTAGTTTTTTAAAACATATTGTTACGTTTTTCTCTGTTTAAAAACGCTTTTCCGTGGATTCAAAGATTTGCAAATGAATACAAGACTCAGTGTAATAATTAGGTTTAAGAATGATACAAGTTTTATTTACAAATACACTTAAAACTAAATTATTCAAGAGCTTATATAAATTATAATTATAAATTATTCAAGAGCTTATACAGCTTAAACTAGTGAATTATACACAAATATTCACAACTGGTTACTACTACGCTTTCCTCGCTGTAGTCAGTGCCACCAGATTAGGGGATTTGTCTCCAAAATGGGGATTTTGCCTCTCATTTGGGCACAGCATTTCGTGGGGAGGGATTTGGGGACTTTTAATTTTGAGCTCTAACATCACTTTTTCTTATATTTTATCTTAATACATTTACGTTTCATGGGTTTTCTTATATGTTTCAGATTATTTTAAAATAGTATTAGCACTTAATGAGTTTGTTTTGAGTGTATCAGGTTAAAAATTAATCTTGGATGTGGACAGCATTTCTGTTTTTAAATATCGTTTAGAGTAGTGGTGCTAAATTTGTCGTTGTAGTCAAAATAAACTTATTTCAGTGTTGACAACATAGCAAAACATGTAAATACAATTGGTTAAGAAAATTTTTAATTGTAACATAAAAAAGAAACTTAAAAAGTTTTAATGTTACTTACAAAAGTAATTATATTTTTATAAAGCGAAAAGCACGATAATTTAATAAACTGTTAGGAAGCTAAAAAACATCCAAAACCCGCTTTTATGCGAACTTTGAAAAAAAACCGCGTGAATTTCCAAAATTTTTAAAAATCCATAATATTGATTAAAAATTAATAAAACTTTAAGGAATGCAAACAATTCGAATTTTAAAATGATATCAAACAACAATATTGACAAAATATTTTTGGGGACAAAAATTAGGATTTTACTGTTGAAATGGGAATTTTTTGGGGACAAGAGGCACAATTTTTCTGGCAGCACTGGCTATAGTCTACGCACGTCTCTTAGCTGGCTGCGCAAGTATACACGTGACACCTCTGTGTCTGCTGCTCGTCACTTACGAGACTCACTCTGCCGACACTCACAGTTGATACACTAATAACTCTTGCTGGCCTTACTTACACCCTTACTCACGTCTATTCGCTGCGCTGTTCCCTTTACTCCAGTTGACACGATAGACTCCACAATTATCTCAATTCCACGACAGACTTTACTGTCACTATATAATGTCCTATAGTTTCTCCAATACCAACTCACGTATTGTAAAGCATAGACTGCTCTTAAGCTGAAGGTCCATACCATCCGTTCTATGCATATGCGTTGTATGCGTTTCTGTACGTTCTCTTCGATTATAAGTTCAAGTTACATGCAATACGTTTTATGCGCCAAATATTTTTGTTGTGGTCAGCTGTAGTGTGAATATTTTTAAAAATAAAAACAGTTCTTGCAAAAATGGAAAGTGAAATTGTGATTTTAAATGAATTCACTCAATTCATTGAGTTTATCTATATAATATTTTGTAGAGGAGTAGGCTCAAGGCCCATTTATTAGGTCTATGCAACTCTACAAAAACACAGCAATACAAAAAACAACTTTGTGTTTAAGTTGTCAGAAACACACACAAACATGAACTAAAGTATATGGTGCAAGCAGCTTTTGACAGTTTAAACAAGAAAACACAGAATATCATCAGGACGATTGCGTTGACCTGATAAATAGGCCTTGAGTAGGCTTTTATTATACAAAATTTCGTGATTTTTCACAGCTTCAATTAGCTTCTCCTCCATTGCACTTGCTTAAATAATAATAAACACAACAGAGATGACACTCAGTACACAAAAGCAATCGATAACTAGAATGCAAATTTTGTTTTTGAAATATTTATGTTAAAAACTGATTTTAATATATTTTATTCTTGAAAATAGTTATAATCTTTATTACAAAATATTTTTCATTTATTATAAACTTTTTTATAACAAAAAAACTTAAAATTTAAATCCACCACACTAACGTTTTTATCGATATCATTGAAAATATAATATAATTTGCCATCTTTCGCTTTCAAAAACAGCTGACGTTTTTTCATGGTGCATGAGACGGATACAAAAGTAGATCTACTTTATCCGTCCTATGCGTCTATACGTTCTTTGCGTTTTGTTCTGTAACTTGCCACATAAAATTACTTTGATTCTACTTTTTTGACACATGCATAAAACGCAACTACGCATTGAACGGATGGTATGGACCTTCAGCTTTAACTATCAACTCACTACTGCATCGCAGACTATTATTAACTCACAACTTAATTATGAACAGACTTGTTTACTCGCAACTGATTGACTTGTTCACAACTTGTTCGTTCACAACACAACTGAACTCAACTGCAACTTTTTCACAACTGACTTGCCAATCGTTGCGTCGCTCCTTTTTATATTTCGCATAAATACCACTAGAAGTTTCAAGCATAGTCTAGACGATTATTATCATCTTAAATGTTGTTTACACAGTGCCCAATCAAGTTCATGTGGTAACTATGTACATTAGAGTAGGTCAATTTTTTTCTCGACCAAGCGGTTGTTAAAATCGCAATCTACCCGCAAATTCTAAGAAGGTTTGCCTAAGAAACCATGGGTCTAAAATCAAAATCGAGCTTCCCATTTTTAACGAGAAATTTTTCCTTGAGTATTTTATATATATTTTTTAATTTTCTAAAATTTTATTGAGTCTTCTAAGAAACTTGACAAAAGTGATTATGGGTATGTTCGTAAAAGCATTTATAGTGCACCTATGCAGCATTATGAATATCTAACGTTCAAAAATGCATAACTTGGCATCACTGTTTAGAGTCAAACGTTTTTAATGCATTTAATCGGCATACCTGCTGCAAATCTCTGCAACTGGCGCAGTATGAGAAAAATTCAAAACAAGTTCAGAAACCCCAATTTTTTTGGGTTAAATTCGATTTTAGCGACCTCTAAACCTTTTCCGAAAAGTCTGAAAAAATCACAAAAATACTTCACCCTATAAGCTTTCAAAAAATGCTGGGGCAAAAGAAAAATTATATTTGTGGGACACACTAATAATCACGCATACCCAGAAAAACCTGGCAGAAATGCCGCATTGATGCATGAATTTGCTGAATTTACGAATACCTTATGTTTCCGCTTGTTTGAAAAGAAATTTCATTAGCTTTCGAAAGCTGTTCAGACAACTAAACAATTGTGTTATTTAGGTTAATTAAAAAAAACTGAATGAAAATTTATATTAAATCATGCAAAAAAAGTAAAGCTCATGAAATTTCCTTTCGAACAAGCCGAAACATAATCACTTTTGTCAAATTTCTTAGAAGACTCAATAATATTTTAGCAAATTATAAACAAATATACATATATAAAATATTTGAGGAAAAGTTTGTCGTTAAAAATGATTTGATTTGTGATTGATTTTAGATCCATGGTTCCTTGTGCAAATCTTCTTGGAATTCGTCGTAGATTCCGATTTTGACAACAGCTTGGTGAATTTTTTTACTCCATACAAATTGACCCACTCTAACACAGTACAACATTTTTGAAGTCATTGATTCGGGACTCAATTCTGACAATTTCACGTGAAAGTAGGCCCAAAATGAAGAACTTTTGCATAATTTGTTTTGTCTTCTTACGTGCTAAAATATTTTTAATATCGATTTGAAGTTAGTAACTATCGTATAGCGGAATTTTTCACGTTTTAGGCTCTTTTGTTTGACATAACTCGAGAACCACTAGTCCGATTTAGCTGAAATAAATTTAGAAACATTTAGAATTACAATTCCTCTAATCTGTTCTTATACCGTTTTCTTATGTGTGCAACACTTTCGAAGTTAAAAATGAATGTATGAAGGGAAAACAGTATTTTTTGCCAAAAAATTTTCTTTTTTTTTTAAATTCATAAAAAATCAAAAATGCAAAAAGTGTCAAATCTAATTAAAAAAAGGAGTAAACAAAAGGTTATTTGATTTTTATGACAGCGAAGCAATAAACGCTAATAAATGTGCGTGAACAATTAAAAGGAAAAAAAGGATAGTGGGCTGTTTTAATTATTTCGGGTTTTCCGGTGACTACCCGTATGATTTTTTTTTACAGAAATTGCACCCTCATTCATTATTTGGAAAGTTTTGCACAATTTGAAACGTACAAGTGGTGAATCAGGTATAGGTATAGACAGGTACCCTTAAAACATGCGCCCATTTATAAGTACCTGCCAGCAAAATATTGAAAAATACCTAGTATTTATAGTTGATCGATTTTTGTCATTCAGCCAGTGCAAACGAACGCGAACAGTAAAAGTGATTTTTCTCCAGTTTTTTAAAAGTGAATTGCAAGAAAATGTAAAATATATACATATGGAAAATAACAAGTGCCCAAAATTGGATAATTTTTGTTACGTTTGTGGTCAAATCGTCCTAAAAAAAACAAAAACTATCGACAAAATTTGTGTACTGAGGAAATCAAAAAAGCGTATTGTGGTTATTTTGATGAAGCAGATTTAAGTGGTTCAAATTTTACGCCGAACACAGTGTGCAAAATTTGTTATAATACCCTTGTAAATTGGATACATGGAGGAGGTGCAACATTGTCTTTTATGAAGCCAGTAATTTGGGTGGAAGACACAACTAGACATGATGAATCCAGGTGCTACGCATGCATACATTTTCGTCCTGCATTAAACAGACAACAATTGAAAACAAAAGTATACACTGCTGCATTTACTGCCACCTAAACCTCCGAGTCTGGATACTGTGTCCCTGCAAGCCGAAACCGATTTCACCAATCCGACCAACGTGAATGATGTATGTAGATACATACATATGTGCATTTCGGCAGGAGAGTCAACTTTTTGTAGCATGCGACACCAAGCAAAAATGCAAAAAAAACTTTTACTTCTTTATACATATATTTGTGTAGGCCAGCAGCTGTATGTTAGGTAAAATTTAAAAAAAAAAATCGAGTCACGTTGTTCAGAAATACAAGTTTAATTGCTTGCCAACCACACATTTTGAACAGTCACAATATGTCGAATAATAAATTTATATGTTAAATTATAATTACTTTTATTGCTATCCAATGGATTTCTAATTGTATAAAGGTTTAAAAAATAGAATAGATTCATATCGAATACAAGTTATTTGCTGGATTTTGTATAAGTTTCTACGCCAACTACGCTTATTTTTCTTTTGTAATTTAAAAAAAAATATTGTTTGGGAATTCTCAAATAGTTTTTGAAAGTCTGGGCATAATATAAGAGGTTTCTGGCTGTTCAAAATTTGTGGTTGAAGTCTACTAATGATTTGTTACAACAATGAAATGCGAATTGGCCCACTGTAACTCCTCTCAAGCTCAAGCCAGAAGGCTGTTATGTCATGTGTTATAAAGCCCAAGTCCTCCTCTATGGATGTTGGAAGTTTCATATAAATCCAATCAGTATTTTAGAAGTTCCAGATTTATAACCATTTATTTTGTAATAGTCCTCACTGCACAATTTTACGTAAACAAATGCATACACATGTACATACATACATACATACATACATATATATTTATGTGTAAAAACCTATTTTTAAACCAAAAACCATACAAATCTGATTATATATGTACATCTTCGTGAGCGTGCGTGATCGTGATAAGTTGTAAATCACTCGTGTGTGATTAAGAACATTTTATTCGTGAGGGTGCGTGATCGTGAACATTTTTAATATCATTCGTGCGTGAAAGTGCGTGAGTAAAATATTTTTATGCGTGAGCGTGCCTGTCGTGAGTCAAAAAACGCTCACGTGCGCATCTCTAATAAAAACTATTATTTAAATCTTTTGATAAAACTGAACTAACATTTACTTAAATGTGTATTTAAGTACACATATCATATCCTTGAAGTGGTAAGTACTAGCAGCATCGTCGTGTTCATACACTCTACGCGAGATGTCGTGCAGGGTTTTTGGTAATTCATTATTAAAAAGTTGGTTCTAATTTAAAAAAGAAAGTTTTCCCCTCTGTGCTTCATAAACACCAAATGAGGTTTTGTCCAAATTAAATTTCAGAAAATTTTGTTTGAGATAAGGAGTCACAACATTTAGATTTTTGCACGAAATATTTTGTTTTAGAAAAAATTTATTAAAAAAATTTTATATTCTTAACATTATTCTTTATTTTATTGGAATCGTAAGGATATAGCCAAAAATATCGCCAAGGATTTCGAATATCGCCGAGCAAATCGCCAATCGCCATTTAAAAATTTTCATCGCCAAAAACGAATTTTTGTCGCCGCGTTTGACGATATATAGCCATATTCAACAAAACTGGCTACACGGGCTACAACCCCGCATTAACAACATAAAACCAGTACACACACTACTTAAAAAACAGCAAATGTGAAATGAATACGAAAAACACTAACACACAGAAAGCTGTGTATACGTATACATTTTGTACCAGATGAATTAGTCTCGTGTAATTTGGAAAAGAACAAAAAAAATTTAATTTGTTCTCGTGTAAACTACCTCAGTGGTCTAATTGTAAAATTATTACCAGATATTTTTCAGATGTGCGAAGTTCATGCATCTAACAATGGCTTCATTGCAAGAGAATTCTTTCTATGGGCAACGCTGCACACGCTTGATTTTAAAGAAAAAATATATAATAAATATGCAGACAAAATTATTGCAATTGCTTTTTTATAATAATAATAATAATTTATATACATATTCCTCTTTTCATATAAAACAACCGCAAACGATTGATATTTAACAATTTCTAACAAATTCTTTGAGTCTGGCAACGCATAACAAGTGATCTGACCATTTTTGCATATGACAACCGTGTGAACTGACAATTTTATCAGATGTATTTATTGTCATACAACCGCCTGGCAATAAATTTAAAGATTTTCTGACAACCTTGTGAACTGAAAATATTCCTTTCGCTGGCAATTTTCGATTGCCAGTGCATTTTCAGCACATTGCAGGATCTGTCAATATTGCAAGATCTGACAATCGTATGTACATAGCTTAATTTATGGGTCATTTTATATGCCAATGTTGTGATTTCACAATTTATTGCCCCATACGACAATAGAGAACAACATTCTCCTGATTTTCCGCAATCAAATGCAACCATGCCCCAGATTTTAAGTCGATAAGCACCAACTTATTGCGCTATAACTTCCTGAAAAATAGCACAAAATTATCGAAATTTTTTTCAGAGCTACTTTTGAATATGGAGATTACAAAGGTGCCACTAACTCAAAATGTGCTTATCTCGACTTAAGCACTTTTTTATAATTTTTGTCGATTTTTTTTTCATTTCGGCAATTTTTTTTTTTCATATAAAAATTTTTTAGTTTCAGCGCCTTTTTTTTGGCGTTTTTAAGTTTGGGCAATTTTTTTCATATGGGCGATTTTTTTTAGTGCTACAAATTCTTTTTAATTTTGGCGATATTTTGTTTGTTTTGGAGATTTTTTTTAAATTTTTGGCGATTTTTCGGTTTGGCGACTTTAAAATTTTAGATATACCGTTTTTGAAAATTTCAAGTGTTTGCCTCTTACGGTGTCCAAGATACAGCAAGTTTTCAAAATTTCATTAACTGAGTTTTTTTTTAATTATGGCGATTTTTTTCGTTCTGGCGACTTTTTTAATTTTGGCGATTTTTTTTAGTTATGTCGATATTTTCGGTTTTTGGCGTTTTTTTATTATGGGGACTTTTTTCATTTAAACGCTTTTTAAGTTTTGACACTATTTTTCTCGTTTTAGCGATTTTTTCCGGTTTTTGGCGTTTTTTCAATTTGGCGATTTTTTTCATTTTGGCGATTTTTTTTCATATAAACAATTACACGTAATTCACATGTTGATTTTTTAACGTTTTTTTTTTTGAAACAGGATTTTTTAGTTTGTGGTGAACGGTATATCACCAAGCTTTGTAGATCCAATTATGCAATTGCTGATCATTTTACAAGATTATGCCGTCAATACAATTATTTGTCAGAATTTGTCGATTTTTCTTTAAATTATAATATCATTAAGCACAAAATTATTGTTTTTCTTAATTAATAAGTTATAACTGTTATTAAATATCCCAGTAAAAAAAGAGCCCAGTGAAAAAAAAATGGAAGTCATTCTAGCGGAAGTACATTTTCATTGCTTCCAAAAATGGGTATTTTTAATTTGCCGAGAGTGAGCAAAAAACCAAGTAGAAGCTTATTTTAGTCACACAAAACCTTGTAACTCCTCCATAGTGTTAGAAAATACTCACCAGAATTTAAAAAAAAAATTATTTTTTTAAAGAAATTTATGAACTATTTTTAGTCTCCCAGTAAAAAAAGAGACTCCAAAAAAGTCATGAAAATGTAGAGTTTACGATGCGGAAGTAGTGCAAATTTCGATCCGATCTAATGATTTTTACATAGGGTTGTCATTGCAAGAAGTTCTCTTTTTCGATGCCTGGTCACTGAATTGGAAGCGATATTAAGAAAAATTCCCTTTTTTGTGTTCTATGATAATATTTTCATCTAGCAAAAATGGTAAATAGTTGCTTTTTTAACAATTCGTTTCTTTTTATACGAATTTAAGCCCGAAACAGTGTTTTCATGTAAATTTAAGCAAATAACTTTTAAATTTTAGACTAAAAATAGTTCATAAATTTTTTTTAAATTCTGGTGAGTATTTTCTAACACTATGGAGGAGTTACAAGGTTTTGTGTGACTAAAATAAGCTTCTACTTGTTTTTTTGCTCACTCTCGTCAAATTAAAAATATCGATTTTTTGGAAGCAATGAAAATGTACTTCCGCTGGAATGACTTCCAGTTTTTTCACTAGGATGTTATTAGTCTGTAAGGATTATATCCATTGACTAAATAAATCAAAAAAAGCAAAGGGGGTAGAAAAAAATCACATTTTCCGTTTTCCGTTTTTTCATTTTTTCTTTACACATATTTTAATTATTGGTATGTTGCTTTATTTTATTTTTTCATTCAATGTGACAACAGCTTTTTTTAATACAAAACAGTGTTACCTGTAGGTATTTTTATCACGAATATAGGAGTATAGGGAATATCGGACAAATATTTTATTTTGGCTAAAATGTAGGTATTTTTGATTCTCATATTACATTTTTTGTGCATAAATGTAAAAATAACTAAACTCAAAACATATTTTGCTCCTAAGCCATCTCAAAATTTGTTTTTGCTCGAAATTACATAGAATTTTATTTAATTATATTGGCGTCGCGGTGCCTGTCTTTGGATCAGATCTTTTTCTTATTCTTCTAATGACAAGCACATCAGGAAATAGGAAATGAGCATCTACTTAACAACTTACAACTATTTAACTTATATAGAGCTGTGTGTTAAAATAAGTATGCATTAAAAGTAAAAGTAGTCACTTAAGTAACCTACTGTAGCTCCAATAAAAGAATAACTGCTTCTTTATTAAGAAGAAATAATTTGGTTTCAATTGTTTTACAAAAAATTTTAAATAGATATTTGTTTGGTAAACGTTTTGTAAGCCAAAATTATTTTTTTCTGAATAATTCTTAAATGTTTTTAAGTTATCTTTCTATAAATTAAATTACTAAAACTTTTAGATTTTTGTAGGGGGAAATTTTTTAACATGTAGGGAAAAAAAATTAATGGTAACACTGACACAATTTTCGGAAGAAAAAAAATCAAAACTAGAAACATGGAAAAAATCATGGTATGAATGTAAAATGTTTTTGGAAGCAACTTTTAAAGAGAAGCAAAAATAAAACAAGATGGTTTCCTAGATACAGCAAGTTGTCAAAATTACATAGTCAAAATTGCATTACCTGATGGGCCACCCTTAAAATTAAATTTTTTTAAATTTTAGTGTTAATTTTTGTAATCTATATAAAAATACACTAATTTTACAAATTTCAACATGGGATTTTAAAATTTTTCGTTGCCCGTTTTGGAACACCCTTTAATTTTTAATTCTAATGTATTAGTTGGTGAAGCGTCCAAGGTTCTACATAATCTGTCCAAATTTCAGGTCCGTAGCTCTTACGGTTCCTGAGAAAATAGCGTGTGACGGACAGACGGACAGCGTAGCGAAAGCAATAGGGTTCCTTTTCACCTTTAGTGTACGGAACCCTAAAAAAATAGAACAATATTTTGGTGTATGACGGGAAAGAGATTTCGTTTGGAAGCAAGCTTGCCATTTTAGCACTTTTTTTCTTCTTTTAGCACTAAAGATATTGAAAATAATGCTAAGTGCAAGTTTAGCACTTTCTTTAAACTATTTAGCATTTTTTGCACTTTTTTATTTCATTAAATTCATAAATTTTCCACAGATAATTCCTTAATACAAGTTTCGATCCAGTTAATATTATATGTTATTATACATATATATCTGTGGCAAAAAGGAAAAAGTGCTTAAGCCGAGGTAAGCTAATTTTGAGTTAATAGTGCCTCCGTAATCTGCATATTCGAAAGTACTCCTGGTCAAAATCTCAAATAATTTGTGTTATTTTTCAGGAAGTTAAAGCCCTATGTTTTGCGACTTATATTTTTTAGACTTCGAATCTCATTTAGGTTATACTAATCTAATGTGTAGAACGATGTTTACTTAAAAAAGTAAAGGTTAACAGATAATTTAACAAATTAACGGCAAAATAAATACTTTTCTGAAAATCGACTTGAACGCTTAAAAGTAAGTGCTCTCCCGCAAAACAGTAAAATATGATTTAAGCACTTTTACCTTATTGCCACATACAGTATGTCAAGTAATTGTTTTTACATAGTTAAAATCGTTGTAAATTTTGACTTTTATCGTAAATATTTTTCTCCCTTTTTGCATTATGAAATTTTTTTGTAGTTGACTTCATTTTATATACATTTAAGTGCACATATAGTCGTAA
Organism: Tachina fera; assembly: GCA_905220375.1. NCBI lineage: Eukaryota > Metazoa > Arthropoda > Insecta > Diptera > Tachinidae > Tachina > Tachina fera. The sequence continues at coordinate 67,685,212 of LR999967.1, forward strand.
GTTATGAGCAAAATTAAGAATGAGAGCATAAAAATTACATGAAAACCAAAAAAACTCAAAAATTTCTTTGTCAAGAAAATGTTTTTACATCCTTGTATTATATAGTAAGCAAATGGGAAAGATTTTAAGGTGTACAAAAATGAATATTGTTTTTGGCCGCCATTGGCATCAAATAGGCCTATAAGACGACTTCTCATAAAAAAAAAATTTTTTCCATATATATACCGCTGAAATTTCTCACTTTCCCCTCGTATTACTGTTCTTAACTCCATTTAGTTCTTGAAATATAATTTGGAAACACTATTTTTCAATTAAACCCATAAATTTTGAATAGGATATAGATCTGGACCTTGAGATGGAGTATCCACAACTTTACCGCAATTGAAAAGACACCATGTTCTTACCCAAAGTGCCTCATGTTTGAGGTCAATACATTATAAAAATCTAAAACGTCCATACATATCAGCAATAAAGCCAACCTTACTCGCGCTGTCAACCAAAAACCATTTCAACGTATTGTAGTACCGCTCAGTAACACTCTCCCATGAGACAAAGGCAATTGCTAAAAAGATAAATAAATAAATAGACTGTACTTAAAGAACTGCTCGCAAATCCCCGCCTCTTAGAGTGCAGCACAAAGAACAACAATGGGCTTTTGCGATAACGCATACTTCCAAGCTTGATGGCTACTACGATAATGTGATTTGCTGCGACGAAACCAAACTTCTGCTTTATTAGAATTACAGATCTAACAAAGTATGGATGAAAAAAATTTTTTAAATATTGGGAAGTGAAACCATTAACCCAACTGTAAAATTTAAAATAATTTGGTTGATGGGTTGGAGGTATATATAGTATGTATACGTATATATGTTTATGCTGTAAAAGGAGGAATAAATTTGCTTTATTGAAAATATTATGGATGCGGGGCAGTTGCTCAATATATTGAAGTATTTTTTTGGATGAGAGCTTGAGTAAGGTTGGCGTTATTGCTGGTAAACGTGGAAGTTTTAAATTTGTATTAATGTATTGACCTGAAATGTAGGGCACTTTGGGTAAGAACATGGTGTCTTTTCAATTGCGGTAAAGTTGTGGATACTCCATCTCAAGGTCCAGATCTATATCCTATTCAAAATTTATGGGTTTAACTGAAAAATAGTGTTTCAAAATTATATTTCAAGAACTAAATGGAGTTAAGAACAGTAATACGAGGGGAAAGTGAGAAATTTCAGCGGTATATATATGGAAAAAATTTTTTTTTTATGAGAAGTCGTCTTATAGGCCTATTTGATGCCAATGGCGGCCAAAAACAATATTCATTTTTGTACACCTTAAAATCTTTCCCATTTGCTTACTATATAATACAAGGATGTAAAAACATTTTCTTGACAAAGAAATTTTTGAGTTTTTTTGGTTTTCATCTAATTTTTATGCTCTCATTCTTAATTTTGCTTATAACTTACGACTATATGTGCACTGAAATGTATATAAAATGAAGTCAACTACAAAAAAATTTCATAATGCAAAAAGAGAGAAAAATATTTACGATAAAAGTCAAAATTTACAACGATTTTAACTATGTAAAAACAATTACTTGACATACTGTATATTATATAATTGAACCGCTCTGAGATGCACATATGGGTAAAAATATATTAAAGTACATACACCATTTGAAATACTAAATTAACAAAACTTGTTTTAAGAGTTTTATTCTTTTTAAGAGCTTATAGTGTTAATAAGGTTATTGTATATCTGTCAATTAAATCGGTTCATCTGATTTATCCATGTATGTAGAAAATAAATATATTTTTACTTAACTTACTTACGCTATTTAATACTCTTAAAGATATTTCCTTTCTTGATATTCCAGTCGCAGCTTGATTCAAAATTTATAAATTAAATATATCAAGCGGCCTATAAAATAAAATATTATTGCATATGTTATTATTCACATCGTTTGGGTTACGTAAAAAAGGTCAAACACCATCATCTATATTATATTGTCCGTTTGACCTATACTATGGAATGATTGACAAAAATCATTAAAAAAATGTGGCGAAATTTTTCTTATAGTAAAAAACTTAACATAATACTACATAATTTTGCCAAAACATTACACAATATACTTAATTCTATTTTCTTTGTTATGAAAAAATGTACCGTGCAACCTATGAATATACACGTTAGCGATGATATGGAATACAAAAAATTCACAATTTCATTGCAAGTATATGGGTCGCTTAAGAAATTAGAGAAACTAAAAATTTAGCACTTTGTTGTATGTCCAGTAGAATATTTTAGCACTTTTATTTCTACAATCTAGCACTTTTCTCCTCTTACAACTTATGGCAACACTGTTTGGAAGTTTCTACATTACATAATATGAACGCTCCAAGATTGTTGTTAGACTTGGTATCCTCAATTGCCTATTTCTACGTGATCTGCAAAAGTCAAATAACGGCCACTTTCACAATGTCCAATTATTTTGTTTTTAACAGAAAATTAGCTAACTGACGGTTTGGTTAACAGGCACCTATTAACCGACGTTTATTATTTTACGTTTCACCATCTTTCGGTTACTTAGCAGATGAATTTAGTAGAAAGTATGGCAATACCATTAGTTTGTTTACAAAAAAAGTTGTTAATAAAACAAAAAGTATATAGCAGTCTGTCAAAAAAAAAAGTTGAAAATTCAAAAGATAGACAAATACATACATACATATTTACGAATGCATTCACATATGATTACATCAGGGCTCATAAACATTATATGGAGAAAAGAAGTTTCAGCAATTACAAACACACATGCATCAATTTATTTTTCTGTCATACATAAGAAGCTACAAAACTAAAAAATTGCCATAATATGAATTTTTCTGCATAATCCCATCCATTTTATTTATTTTGGGTTTCGATTAGTGTGTTAATTGGCAAATTTCTTTCGGTTATATTTAACAGCTACTTTTCTGTTAACGTACCTTTTCACAATGTATGGTTAAAATATAACAGGGACTTTAACGGCAAGTTTTGTATGAAGAACTGTCAGTTAAAGTTCACGTTAACTCTTAACCATACATTGTGAAAAGGTACGTAAGTGGTGTATTTTTTGTTAACTGGGAGTTAAAGTTCTAAATAATTTTTAGGGCCATTATTATAACTTGTCTTTAGCTAAAGGTAGTATGTTATTGGATGGATAAACACTTTTTCATTATTACAACTTCATTTTAACAAAAAGTGAGCGATAAGCTAAAGACAAGTTCATCCTACCTGTAACTTTTATTGTGAGGTATAGTCATTTGAACTTGCCACATTTTCGCCACTTGCCACACTTTCTACTTTATTTAAACAAACTCAAATTTATTTGGTCAAAATATGGCATAAAACAAAAACAATACAACACAAAACACATAAGAATAATAAAAAAACAAAATAATTGACAAAAATATTTTCATTATGTTTGTAATTTGACAAATAAACAAAAGCAAGTTGCCACTAATAATTTTTAACAAACAATATCCACAATATCCACAGAAATGTTGCCACCAACCAAACATTTTATTATTTATTTTATCGGACAGTTGAGTTGTAATAATGGAAAATTTTAAAGGTCACTTTATAGTTAAGTTTTGCTAAAGTTAGGAATAACTATCCGAAACTTTATCGTTAAGTCATAATAATGGCACTTAATCGGACATTGTGAAAAGGGCCATAAGTCAATAATAAATAAAGATACTTGCAACTTAAATATCTTATAGAAGTGTAGTAAATTACGAAATTTAATAAAATCGCAAATGACAAATTTTCTTGTCTGATATATCAATGCGGAATTAAGATATTTATCCGTTTCAGTACTTTTTATGAATTCTTGCATCGATTTGTTAGTGCATATTTTTGCATGTTTTACCCTTTAAGGCATGTTTTTGCATACTTCAGTCTAACACGCATATTTTGAGCATTTTTATAATTTTTAGAGCATATTTGGCGTTTTTAGAGCATATTTTGGTACTCTTTAAAAAACATTTATTTTAATACATATAAAAAAATTTGGTAAAAATTTCTACTTTTTTCCGTAAAAATTTCATTTTGTAGTGAAAGAAACAGTAGTATGGGGAAACAATATTTTGCTACCATTATGAAGTTAGACTTAAAAAAGGCCATTGTGTATGTTCTCACTTCCGAATCGATTTCACGCGTTGCCTTCTGAGTTCTGATGTTAAAACACATGCTACAAGTGTTTAATATGAATTTAGAATATACTAATTGTTAGTATGTGTTTTGGCATCCAAATTTAGAAAAAAATTAAAATGAAAGATTTAAAATTTTTAATTTTGTATGTTTCAATCACTTGTAAACAGTCTTATGAAATAAAAACGAAACAAGAAATTTAAAAAAATTTTAAATCGTTCATTTTAATTTTTTTTTTGTAAATTTGGATGCTAGAACAAATACTATTGATTTGTATATTCCAAATTTCAACTTAAACAGGTGTAACATGTGTTTTAACACCCTCACTGGACGCTAATTTGAATAAAAACTTGGTTTGATAATTGTGACGTACGCTGGCCCGATGATGTAAGTTGATGTTGAAAAAGAAAATTTTCAATGTGTAAAAGTTTATTTAGATGTGACCAGCAGCGATTTTATTTAAAAAAGCTAAGTGAATAGTTTTTGTTTATTGCAATAACAATTATAAATAAAAAGCTTATCTTATTCTTCAAAATACAGTTCCAAACTTTTAAATCTGATATCGTGATCGCTTTTGCAGTAAAAATTAGATGTTTGTTCTTAATTAAATTTTTTATTGTTTCCTTTTTCTGTTTATTTTATTTTTGTCTTGTTTTATACGTAAATTTTATTGAATTGCTGAATTAAAATTAGATTTTCATTTCCAAATAATCCAATTTATGTTATTTTTAAGAGCATATTTTTTGATTTTTTGGTGCATATTTCGATGTTTTTAGTGCATATTTAATGCGCATAAAATACTTTTTTTGGAGCATATTTCTGGTTTCCCTGCTTATAACTCTATTAAAAGCTAACAAAATCTTATTCAAAATATAACCCAAACTTCCAGAATAAACTTAAAAAGCATATAAAAATATAATTAACCCATGAACAACATATTTCTTGATGTGGAAAGGTCAAAGAATATTAGGGACGTAACGAATGTTCGCATTCGCTTTCTCATTCACAAATTATTCGCTTACTTTTGCTACTTGCATTCGCTAAAATGTATAAGAATATATCAAGACAACAAAATTTGTACTTCTTTTACGAAAATAATTTAAGATTATAAATAAAGCTTTAAAATTGTATAGGAAAACTTTTCTATAAATAAGTTGGCATAAGTATGAGAATGAAACCACAATCCAGCTGTGTTTGGAAATATTTATCAGTTTAAAAAAAAAAACTTAAGACTAGTCTGTTAAAACTTTGGAAAAATATTGAGCACCGTTCATTATTTCGTACACAAAATTTTAAATGCAAACAATTTTAAATAGCCGTTGTTTGTTGTAAATTCTATGCGAAACAACGGCCACGCATATTATTTCCCATGAAAACTTGAAATTTTTAAGATATATATACAAGATGAACATAGATGTACATAGTACTACTTATCGAAAATTTTTCCATGAATTCATGCCAATTTTCCTTAATATGTATTTTGCCAGCATTTGATTTGAAATGTTGAATAGAGTACCAGGATTTAGGGTCAAACTACGAATGGGTTAATTGACTAACATTTTGTAAATTGATTTTTTATTATCTATACTTACTTTAATATAATTTCATTTATGTATCTTTCTGTTTTAAGAATTTAATAAATTAATAAATATTTGCTCAATTCAAGACTCAATTTAAATAAAATGTTATACGTAGCACATCTATGTAGCACTTGACGTTCTAAAATAAATTTAGTTTCATGTGATTTTTTACCGTATTGTTAGTATTTGGATTCGCTTTCGCAAAAATTCAGATTAATGCGTTGATTCTCCATTTTATTTATTAGATTCAACTTTTTTTTATTTATTTCGTTTATTTCTTTATTTAATTTTATTCTTGTGGCCACAAAACTCAAAAAACTACATACAAAGAACATACCAAAAACCAACCATTATCTGTCGAACTACTCAACGTTCGCAAAAAGTTAAAAGTTGACAAAATGTATTTTGCGTTGACGGATACGTACTGAATGTAACAGACCTCATAAGAAACCAGGTATTTCAACTAAGCTGTCAGTTGAAAGAGGTCAAGTTTAACGTATGACGGATTCATTGTGCTCCGGCCTTTGATCTTAATTAATCATATTTTGCAATACATCAGGAAAATCACATTTACCCTTAAACAACATTTGTATATCATCTGCATAGGAAAATGGCTGACACATATTGCTGGTTAAAGTTCCAAATATATTACTTTTTTTTAATTCTTGTAATTATTTATTGTATCTTCAAATATGAACTAACAATAGGTATTAAAATCTTAAATATAAAATACAATTATTAGTGATTAGTGATATTTATAAATAAAACATAAGTAGTGACAATCAAAAAGGAAAAAAGTATTTTCAAGAAGTCCCATCTGGAGTGTTGAGTATAAGAGCCCTTGTGTCCCTCTTTTTTAGGCGGATGTGTCCAGTAAAATTCAAAATACTACGAGCAAGCGGATTACGATGTGACTCGAGGTCTGTTAAGTATTTGCCTGCGTATTTTGTAATTTCTTCAATCTCTAGTGGAATATTTAAATCACGATGTAAACTAGAATTTTTTTATGTACCATGGAGCCGATGTTATCAAACGTAAAATTTTGTGTTGCCTTCGTTGAAGTCTCTCAACATTAAAAGCTGAAGTAGTGCCCCATAACTGAATTCCGTAGCACCATATTGGCTTCAAAAGCGGCTTGTATAATAAAAGTTTGCAGTCTAGGCTGAGTGTTGAATTTCTACCAATCAGCCAATATATCTGAGTTAGTTTAAGTTTCATTTGTATTAGCTTTGAGTCAATATGGTGTTTCCATGTAAGTCGTCGATCAAGGTGTATACCAAGGTATTTAACGTGTGAATGTTGAGGAACAATTTGATTGTTGATTCGAATTGGAGAACAAGTATCTCTTCGCAGAGTAAATGTTACCTAAACACACTTTTACTCGTTTACTTTAATTCTCTGTGTTATATGTATGTTCCCGAAGATATCGGGATACCTCTTGAGGGTTTTCGTGCATACTAAGGCAAGCTGTATCATCGGCAAATGTAGAAGTGTGCATATTACTGTATAAATCAAATACAAAACTGGCCCCAGTATACTCCCTTGTAGTACACCGGATGAGATAGTTTCAGAGAACTTCCGGCCTAAAATATAACTTCCTAAAAGTTTTGGAATGTTATTTGGTAGATATGTCCTCAATTTTAAAATTAGGCAATCATGCCAAACTTTATCAAATGCCTGAGAAACATCAATAAACAGGCAGAACAATACTTCTTTCCTTCAAATGTTTTTCTTGAACCAAACTATGCGTTTGTTCGATGGTGCTATGCTGACTTCTAAATCCAAATTGATGGTCCGGTATGCACATATTATCTCTTAGAATTGGGGACAATTTTGTCATGAACAGCTTTTCGAAGAGTTTTGACATAGTTGACAGCAAACTTATTGGCTTATATGACTCAGTTTTGGTAAGATCTTTGCCTATTGAACATTGAATATTGAACGAGATGTTCAGTATCGCTGGAATAAATTTTATTAAACCCAGTCTCCGAATGGGAGGTAATGGCATATTCAGCAGGCTGTTTAATATTTTCGTTAAGATTGGCAATGTTAGTTTCAATATCATTGGGTGTTCTTACCGTAATATTTTACGTCCAATGACTACTAATATATTTTTTGAATCCCAGCCAATTAACACGATTGATGATCTTCATATATGGGTGAGGTAAGTCACTTCTTAGTGGGTTACAGATTGTAACGATAGTGGGGCACTCCCACTATCGAAGGAGAGATCTAGAGAAGCTTCAAAGTTATTTAAATCTCTAGAAATATTTTCCGGAATTTTCCGTATGTCAGTAGGCCAGTAAGTGGGCTCATTTTTGAAATTGTATTAAACAAAGCTCGACCTCTAGGTGTTACAATCCGCGAACCCCAGTACGTACATATGTTTTGAATTGTAGTCTCCAGCTGCCAAGAAACAAGATCCAAGTGATTTTTAGAACTTCTCATACTGATCTTAGTTAACTGAAAATCTGGGAGGTGAGTAAATTGATGTTATCACGAAATTAGAGCAAAAATTTTCTACAAAAATATTCATAGCTTGCATATATTCTTCACTTACGTTGTCAAGGATATAGTACTTGAGTCTTGACTTAATTAGAATTGCAGATCCACCGCATGCTCTCCCTCTAGGGTCCTTTGTATCATTAATTAATTTTGAAAAAGCGTCTCGAAGTCAAATGTGTCTCAGAGACCAATATTATATCAATATTTTTTTCCGTAAGGAAGTGCTCAAGTTCAAAAAATATCACTGTAGCAAAAAAAATTTTGAATTGTATATGGCCCTGCTGCCAGATAAAATAATCGAAAAATCGTCAAAATGGCAATAAATATCAAAAAAATAATCATTTCATACTCAAAATGCAGTTTTTAATATACATACAGACTTACATATCATTTTTCATGTTGCAGATATGAAACAATAGAGTTTAACTCAAATTTTCAAAATTGTTCGTAAAAGCAAAAAGCTTTTTTACAATAAAGGTATGTCTATGAAAGGGTACATTTAAATAAATTCTTCATTGTATTAATGAAATTTTTCATTAAAATTCAGCTAATGAAGCCCTTTATTGGATCAATGAAGAATGATTCATTGTATTTATGAGGTTAATTTTGGCGGCTATGTCATAAATAGAATGAAACTATTTCATTAGTTCAATGAAACTTTTTCATAAATATAATGAACTTTTTACATACTATTAATGAAGTTTATTCATTAATGTAAAGAAAATTTCAAAAAATGATGAAATTTTTATAAATATAATGAAATATGTATAAGCAGTAAATAATGAAAATTTTCTATTAAAAACATGAAATCACATCCCTTCCAAACCACATATTTAATAAAAAATATATAGATTTTTTTATTTAATTTAATATATACAAGTACATATGTACTTAATACATGTACATATGTTTGTATATATTAAAGTAAAACCTTTAAAATTTAAGGAACTCATCATTAGAGTTCAGCCCAAATAATGTTTTAAGTAAGCCGAAAAACTCACATGTTTATAGTAAAACTCTTAATATGTTGTTGAGAATTACAATACACAAACATAAGTTTAAAAGAATCTTAACAAAACAAGCATCTTTATTGGATGTTTGGTACAACCTTTTTGTATTTTTAGTGGTGAGTCACGTGAATAGATAAAAAAAGAGAAAGAGAGAAACATCTGGCATACAATGAAGAATATTACATTGTATAAATTAATTGCATTTAATTGCATTTATGACGACCATACTGCTTTGAAATTAAAAGTGATTAGAAAAGTAAGAAATAGAAAATATTTCTTAATAAAATAACTTTTAATTTATTTATATTGGCAAACTGTATACAGTAAGTAGATAAAATTTGTGGAACTTACTTACATATATTTGCCCCCAAATTTGCTAAAAAGAAAATTTGTTTAAACAATGTAACGATTTTCATTAATACAATGAACTATGAAGAACACATAGAGAGCAGAGATTGGAAGTTTTCATGTAAACAATGTAACTGTTCATTGTATTAATGAAAAGTTTCATTAATATAATTCAGAACATTTAATGAAACCGTTTCATTCTCTGAATAAATGATTTTCCTTTCAGTGTAATAAGTAAGTTTTTCTTAAAAATGTCAAACGCGAATACTCGTCAATTGTGAATTTAAAGTCAGCGTATTCCTAACAGTGCCAGGCTTAAAACATTTCTTGTTGAGTTATCTATCGTTCATGAGAATTTCAGCATTTTGAAATGAGGCATATCGTATAAATTAAGGTACCAAGTTCGTTACTAAAAAACGAATTTTGCATATTGGATAGTTGCACATGGTAGGAAAGATATTTTTAATATTATAAAACCGTAATTTTTTAAAAAAAGCTCATCAAATCGTAATTTTGACGTCAAATGTGATGTGACAGCCCTGATGGCATATTCGATAATTTTGACCTCAAAGTAAATTACACTGCTACATACGATACAATTAACATTGTGTTATCTCCATAACTATAATAATTGTCGCTATAATATTTTGTTAACAGATGAATTAATGGATTTAGAACCAATCTGCATAAAAAAGTCGATTTCAAAAAAAGTGTAACATACGACAATTTCGCGCACAGAGGTTGATATACACAATTGTATGAAATTAAAAATGAAGGGGTACTACTCGTAAAAAGAATACAAATAAGTAATATTGTTGGTCTAAATTAGACACATAAAATAGCTATGTCATAACCCACTTTAAGTCTTTTGGTTTAAATAATCGATCTTATGCAGCAGAAATACTCGTATTTTGTTGGTGCAATTCTAATGTGGCAATGGGATTATGACATGGCATGCAACATCAAATTTGTCCGTTAAAAAACGCCATCAACTTGACACAAGTAGTACATAAATACGGAAGTTCAGCAAATTATAAACAAAAAAGCTTTGTAAATAATGTTTTTGGATTTTTTCTGCATTTCTTTTTTCACATAAAGCCAATACAAGTGCGTTATTTGATTTAGTAGCATTTCTTTTTCCTTAAAAAATTTAGAATTTCTTGAAACAATTCACTACGTCTGATAGATATGTGTGCATCTGAAAATACACTGAAAGGAAAATCATTCATTCAGAGAATGAAACGGTTTCATTAAATGTTCTTCATTATACAATGAAAAATTACATTGTATAAATAAAATCTTTCAATCTCTGCTCTCTCTCATTGTATTAATGAAAATCGTTAAATTGTTTAAACGAATTTTCTTTTTAGCGAATTTGTGGCAAATATAAGCAAGATCCACAAATTTTACCTACTTACTGTTTACAGTTTGGAAACATAAATAACTTAAGAGTTATTTTGTTAAAAAATTATTTCTATTTCTTACTTTTCTAATCCCTTTTAATTTAAAAGCAGTATGGTCGTCATAAATGCAATGAAATCATTTCATTTATACAATGTAATATACTTCATTGTATGCCAGACATCTCTCTCTTTCTCGTTTTTTATCCATTCACGTGACACACCACTAAAAATACAAAAAGTTTGTGCCAAACATCCAATAAAGATGCTTGTTTTCTTAAGATTCTTTTAAACTTATGTTTGTGTATTGTAATTCTCAACAACATATTAAGAGTTTTACTATAAACATTATTTGGGCTGAACTCTAATGATGAGTTCCTTAAATTTTAAAGATTTTACTTTAATATATACAAACATACTATGTACATGTATTAAGTACATATGTACTTGTATATATTAAACAAAATAAAAAAGCTATATATTTTTCATGTTTTTAATAGAAATTTTTCATTATTTACTGCTTATACATATTTCATTATATTTATGAAAATCCCATTATTACTTTAATGAAATTTTCTTTATATTAATGAATAACCTTTATTAATAGTATGTAAAAAGTTCATTATATTTATGAAAAAGTCTCATTGAACTAATGAAATAGTTTCATTCTATTTATGACATAGCCGCCAAAATTAACTTCATAAATGAAACATTCTTCATTGATCCAATGAAGGGCTTCATTAGCTGACTTTTAATGAAAAATTTCATTAATACAATGAAGAAATTCATTGTCTGAATGAAGAGTTTCCTTTCAGTGTAGTAACAGACTTTATATTTTAAAGCACACAACCACACAGGATTTCTAGTTTTCATGATTTTTTGCTATTTTAACGATTTTTCCATTTGTCTTTGAAGCGATTTGGCAGAGCAATTGAACTAACTTTGAAAAATTGGACAAAATTATTTAAGATTTCTTTAAATGGCTTAAAAAATAATAAGTGATACTTATTTATCTAATTATTTTATGTGTGTAATAATGACTGCCCTGTAATGAATAAAATAACAACTTATGTATATCTGTGGCAATAAGGATAAAGTGCTTAAGTCTTATATTATTGTTTTGCAGGAGAGCACTTTTAAGGTTACAAGTCGATTTTCAGAAATTTATATCTTTTACATTTAAATTATAAATTTCTCTGTTAAGCTTTATTTTTTAAGCAAACATCGTTCTGAACACTATAAATAATACAGTTAAGTTGAAATATACCATATTATAACCTCAATTAAGCTTTTATTCCAAATGAGATTAGAAGTCAAAAAAATGTAAGTCGAAAGTCATAATGCTATAACTTCCGGAAAAATCACACAAATTAATTGAGATTTTGACCAGAGGTATGTACTTTCGAATATGGAGATTACGGAGGTACAAATAACTGAAAATCAGCTGATTTCGACTTAAGCACTTTTTCCTTTTTGGCACAGATATAATTACGTGAAAGTACTTATTGTAGTACTTTCCAGTAAATAATGAAATATTTAGAGAAAAATTTATTGATGGTGAAGATAACTTTCGAAAGCAATAAAATAACTTCGGATTACTATGATTTTGATTAAAATATCTAATTATTTTCGCATATTCTTCAATATGCATATTCACATATTTTCTTTGTAAGATTATGATTTTGTCACAAAATTCTATTTATTTTTTATTAGAAAAAATTTTCAATTAACTTTTGAATAATTTTTAGGCAAAAAGTAGTCCACAAAATTTTGCATATTTGTAAGCAAAAATAACTCATTAAATTTTTAATACGTTTAGGCAATCAGTACAGTAATCTATTAACTTTTGGATGTTTGTAGTAATCTATTAACTTTTGGATGTTTGTAGCAAAAAGTTGATGGTACGGTATGCACATATTATCTGTTAGAATAGGGGAAAATTTTGTCATGAGCTGCTTTTCGAAAAGTTTTGACATAGTTGACAGCAAACTTATTGTCCTATATGACTCAGCTTTGGTAAGATCTTTGCCCGTCTTTGTAATCATTTTAACCTTGGAAAGCTTCCAGTGTTGTGGACAATACTCCAGTCGCAATATGGCATTAAAAATAAACAGCAGGATTCTTATTGCAATATGCGGCAAGCTCATCAGCATCTTGTTACTAATTCCAGCAATACCTGGAGCTTTCTTTGGCTTGAGTTCAGCAATTACTTTTTGTACATCACACATCTTAAACCTTAAGGGTCGAGGGGGTAGAGCAACTACACTCGGCAAATCATATACGATAGTTTTGACCTCAAAATAAATTACACTGCCACATACGATAAAATTTACATTGTGTTGTCTCCATAACTATAATAATTGTCGCTATAATATTTTGTTAACAGATAAATTAATGGATTTGGAACCAATCTGCATAAAAAAGTCGATTTCGAAAAAAGTGTAACATCCCAGCTAAAAAAATACGTATATATGTGTAATTATTATTTCTTATACGGTATGCAAAGTTCATATTCGTACTCTCTCTTTATTCAAAAAAGCGCACTGAAACACGGAGGTTGTATTTAATGAAACATTTGTTTGGACAAAATAATTAAAAACGAAATAAAAGACATGTTGGTCATCATTTTAAGAGGAAAGTTGACTCGATTATTTTAAAACACAAAACTCATATTCGTGCATAAAATTTAATTTAAGAAATCAGATTAAAAACTAATGCAATTACAAAACAGTATATAATCCGTTTTTATACTAACACTCTTTTTCAATACAATTGCTTGCAGTAATATGAACTTTGTTTCTTAAAAATATCTAGAGGATTCCGTTTTTTCTATCACATTAATAACTTAATCATCCTTTTGATTATTTGATTTACTAAACAGGCCCACAATATATAAAATTGTACCATAAGAATATTTTTTATATACAAGTTTTTGTTTTTTAACATTGAGGCTATACGAACATACATAAATCTTGCATACTGCATGTATTTTCTAATATATTTCCAATTCACCAGTGATGAAAGAGTTAATAAAATACAAATTTTTTTGATTGCAAAACGATTTTATGTGAAATATAACGTATGAATACATTCTGATATACTTATATGGCTCCATATATTACATCTAATCAGGCATGTTCTGAAAATCACTTTTTGTGAAAGTGATTTGAAATCAAAAGAAATGTGTTCTGCACACAAAACTTTTTGTATTTTTGTGATTTTAAGCCGGTCAGCTAAATGCCTGCCGATTTGAAATCACTTGGTTATTTTTTTAATCACCTAAATTTGAAATTCGAAATAAATTTATTAAATGAATAACTTAATATCTTTTTTATTGATTTTTATAGTAAAATTTGCAATTTTCTATGAAATAAGTTATGAAATTATGAACAAATTTAAGACACTTTGTTATTTTCTTTGTGATTTGCATTTGTGATTTTGCATTTACAAAACAAAACATCAGCTGTTTTCTTGTGGTTTTTGAAATGATAAAATCACACCAAAATGTTGAAAGTTTTGTGATTTTCAAAACACCATCAAATTACAATTGTGATTTCAATATCACAAAGTGATTTTAAACCTTGTGATTTACAGAACATGCCTGATAGATCCACATATGAAGAGCTTCTTAATCAAATTTCCATATATGAGCTCATATATTATAACACATTTTATATAAACCCAGCTAAAAAAATTATATATGGTCCATATATTTTTAATATATGAATGTATATAACTATATATGAATGTGTATGAATTCATGTATGGAATTATATGGGATTATACATGGCAAAACTATTATATATGAACTAATATATGAAATGTATAATAACATATGAGCTCATATATGAAAATTTAATTATGAAGCTCTTCATATGTGGATCCATACATAAATATAAGATTTTATATATGGAGCCATATAAAAATGTATGCATAATTGATATCTCAGATAAGATCGTTCTTGCAATCAAAAAAGCTTGGAATTTTATCACTGCTGAATTGGAAATCCATTAGAAAATACATACGGTATGCAAAGTTTATATGCGTACCCTCAACGTTTAAAAAAGAAAAACTTTTTGTTACAAAAAAAACCATTCTTGTATGATTTTATACATTGTGGCCCCATTTAATATATCAAATAATCAAAAGGATAATCCAGTCATTCATTTTATAGAAAATAACAAAATTCTCTAAATAAGAAACAAAAAGTCAATATTACTGTATTGAAAACTATTGTTAGACCGACTATTTTTTCTTTTATAATTAATTGCATTAGTTTTTAATCTAATTTCTTAAGCTAAATGTTATGTACGAATATGATTTATGTGTTTTTTAAATAATTGATTCACCTTTTGATGAATGAAATGACTTTTAGTTCGTTTTGAATTATTTGTCCAAACAAATGTTTCATTAAATACAACCTCTCTCTCAAGTCTAAAAAAATTTAGTAATTTAATTTGATGCACAGCAGTGCGCTTTTGTGAATCAAGAGTGTATGAATATGAACTTTGCATACTATGGAGGGAATTTACGCATACATGTATTAAATGTATGAATATGTATATATAATCATATATGCGCATATACCCTCATTTTTCGGATCCGAACCATATATGGGATATCATATTTGCTCCATACATATTTTTTTAGCTGGGTTGTCTAATTTTTGTTAAAATATCCTTAATGTCTAAATTTATATCGATTTTGTTTTTATTTGTAGTCATCAAAAAAACAATATTTGTCCACTTTTACACAAAAATTCAAATCTACTGCTAAAAGTGTTTATTTTTAAGCAAACTGTACTTAAAACACAGCCACATATGTCTAAATAACGTTAAAATGTTGAAAATTAAGCATATATACTAAAACAGCAGAAATATGTTTAAAAGAAGCACAAAAGCGTACAAGTTGCAATAGAAGCACGCCATATTTTTTATGAAGTTAATTAAAGTTAAATTTCTTGTGCTTATAGCAGTTTATAACAATATTCGTATTATGTTTTTTTATGTAAATAGTGAAATAGTTACAGCATGTTTATAGAACCCAATTTGTCTAACATACGCGTATAAACCTGACGTTTATTAAGTTTGCGGTTGTATAACGCGAATGTCATTTTATTTTTGTAAAAAACGTAATAAGTGACAGTTTCTTTGGGTTTGTGTAACGAATTTTCGGCTGTCAAAACAAAAATAAGTGCATGAATGCAAATTTACATTCGTCGGTGGAAAAAATTAGAAATTTTATAACAAATAAATTTTTGTTTATAATTGTAAGTGGTAATTACAGCATAAAGTTGATAACAGCCGTGCTTTTATTATTTTTGGAAATTCATTTTCTTTTCATGCAAGATAATATCTCATTTTATGCTATTTCATTATTTTTACATGTGTTTACAGTTAAAGATTTGTTTTTAAATAAAAAATGTTTATTTACATAAATACTTCCATCTTGCCGTCAAAAAGTGTAACCTTTTTTTATGACATTTACGGAAAGGCAACACTGTGATTTGACACTAAATTGCTTAGTGCGCCACACGACGTAAGACGGACGAAAAAAACTAACGTGTTCAGCAAACGCTAATTCTTACGTCTTCGTGCGTGTCTTGATTGTGACGTATTCTATAAACATGCTGTTAATATTGTGAAACTAGAAAAAAATTTATGTGCAAAATTAAAGGAATCTCTCATTTACATGTAAATTGTTATGCATTTATGCGTATTCAAAATGCAAGAAAGTGTTTACCAATTATAATAATGATTTAGTGATTTAGTATTTCCAATAAAAACAGTGTTTTAAAAATAATTTGTGTTTCGATATTCTGATCAGGTGTTTGGTGAATGTTTGCAATTTTATTGAAAAGGACGTACATGAAATTTACTTTCACGCATGATTAAACATATTTTATTCAAAATGTAGACATATTGCGCTCAAAAATAAACAAAAGGTTTAAAAATATAGTTGTGTTTTGGGTCGAAAGTAGTCTGTAAAGTGTTGCCTACTATTATCGACCTTATTTTCAACAAAAGTGTTTTAGAGTTTGTATATTAAGCTAATTCTAGACGATATGTTGAATCGGCAAATATATGCTTAAAAATAACAACAAATTCTGCTGTCAGCATATATTTATGTTATTCGTCTACACAGTATGCTGAAAGTACCAAATTTTTTTAAGTCAACATATGTCAGCAAATGATAATACAACATATGAGTTAGCATACAATTTTTGTGTCTACACAATATGTTGAATTTCGTATTCTGATATATATGTTGAGTCATCTGAGCATTTGCTTAAATATAAAAAATTTACAATTCTCTCTCTTTATTATTAATTTATGTATTTATGTATATTGCTGTTAGTGAAAAAATTTATATTTTTTGCAATTATACATGTATATAATGAAATTGGAGAAAAGACGGAAATTGGCAAAAAGCTGCAACAGCAGGATGACAAAGTCTAAAAATGTTTTAAACTCTTTAAAACTGGTAAAAAATACACAAAAGTCCGCTTTTATTGCGAACTCAGTAAAAATTCGCGAAAATTGGCAAAATTTTAAACAAGCCATAATATGAGTTAAAAATCGCTAAAACTGTAAGGAATGCAAAAAATTCAGTAAAAATCGCGAAGATTATATAAATTTGCAAAAATTTATTAACAGCGGGATGATAACAAAGTTTAATACTTTTTTTAAACTCGGCAAAACCGCCATGAAGCTGAAGACATGTAAAAAGTCGCTTTTAAATTAAATTTTGCAAAAAAGTGCGAGAAGTTGCATAATTTGAAAAAAGCGCAATAATAATGATTAAAAATCGACAAAACTGTAAGGAATGCTAAAAATTCAATAAAATCGCCAAAATAACAAAAATTCGCAAAGACTTACTATAAGCGGGATGATGACCAATTAATTTATTTTTTTTTAAATCGACAAAACTCTAAGGAGTCTGAAAGCATGCAAAAAGTCTCTTTAATTGCGAAGTTTGCCAAAATTCGCGAGAAGTTGCAAAATCGGAAGGAAGCTGGAATAAGAGTGATTATCTTCTTCAAAATCGCCTGAATCTTTTTTATGAAATTGTAATATCCCTTATGTTTTACTCACCCGAATCCACCATTAATTTTTCTGCAATGTATTTTTCTTATTTACCGTTTCGTTTTAATCAATGGTACCATAGGTTTAATATGCAGTAAATTGCCGAATTTAAGAGAAAAAATTAAAAGTCATTACATTCAAAATTACATACATGAGTAGAGCTAAAATATCAATTCTATTTGCTATGAAATTTGCCGTATGCTGAATAGCTTAAATAGGTTTTTCAACAAATAACATATATGAAGATATGTTGAATCAGCATATGTATGCTTATGCTGATTCAACATATCTTCTAGACTTAGATTTAAACCTATGGTAGCATTGATTAAAACGAATCTGTAAATGTGAAAAATATACTGCAGAAATATTAACGGTGAATTCGCGTGAGTAAAAAATAAGGGAAATAACAATTTTATTAAAAAATTCAGGTGATTCTAAAGAAGACTATCACTATTATTCCAGCTTCCTTCCGATTTTGCACCTTCTCGCGATTTTTTACAATGTTGGAGATAAAAGAAAATTTTTGTATGCTTTCAGTCTCCTGCCTGTTTTGTCGATTTTTAAAATATAAAAGAATTTGTCATAATCCCGCTGTTGGTAAGCTTTTGCGAATTTTTGTAATTTTTGCGATTTTTATTGAATTTCTTGCATTCCCTACAGTTTTGTCGATCTTTAATCAATATTATGGCTGGTTTAAGATTATGCAATTCTCGCGATTTTTTTTGCAAAGTTCGCGATAAAAGAAAATGTTTACATGTCATGTCTTCAGCTTATTGGAAGTTTTGTCGATGTTAAAAAAATATTAAACTTTATCATTCCGCTGTTAATACATAATTTTAACGATTTTTTCGGAATTTTTTCCTTACAGTTTCAGCGATTTTTAATCCATATTATGGCTTGTTTAAAGATTTTCCAATTTTCGCGAATTTTAGCAAAGTTTATAATGTGTGGTTTTTGCCAGTTTGAACAGTTTCGAAGAGTTTAAAACATTCTTAGACTTTGTCATCCTTCTGTTGCAGCTTTTTGCCAATTTCCGTCATTTCGCGAATATCTTTTTTATTATATACATGTATAATTGATGTAAATAAATTAATAATAAAGAAAGAGAATTGTCAAATTTATTTTATATTTAAGCAAATGCTCACATGACTCAACATATATTTAAGAATACGAAATTCAACAAATCGTGACTACACGAAAATTGTATGCTAACTCATATGTTGTATTATAATTTGCTGACATATGTTGACTTTAAAAAATTTAGTACTTTCAGCATACTGTGTAGACGACTAAAATATATATATGCTGAGAGCAGGATTTGTTGTTATTTTAAAGCGTATGAATGTAAGCATATATTTGTTGGTTCAACATATCGTCTAGACTTAGCTTTAGACACATAAAATAGCTATGTCATAACCCGCTTTAAGTCTTTTTGTTTAAATAATCGATCTTATGCAACAGAAATACATTATTGCCACAATACATTAGCATTGTGGCAATCAGATTATGACGTGCATGCAACACATCAAATTTGACCTTTAAAAAACGCCATCAACTTGACACAAGTAGTACATAAATACGGAAGTTCAGCAAATTATAAACAAAAAAGCTTTGTAAATAATGTTTTTGGATTTTTTCTACATTTCTTTTTCACATAAAGCCAATACAAGTGCGTTATTTGATTTAGTAGCATTTCTTTTTCCTTAAAAAATTTAGAATTTCTTGAAACAAATCACTTCGTGTAATATATATGTATGCGTCTAAAAAGAGTAACAGACTTTATATTTTAAGGCAAACAACCACACAGGATTTTCAGTTTTCATGATTTTTTGCTATTTTAACGATTTTTTTAATTTGTCTTTGAAGCGATTTGGAAGGCCAATTGAACTAACTTTAAAAAATTGGACAATAGGGCGGAACCTAATAGCTAAAAACAAGCCCAGCAAAAATTTTTCAAGATTTTGTAATGGGTAGTGCTCTTTGAATGGCTTACAAAGTAATAAGTGATTCTTATTTATCTAATTATTTTATGTGTATAATAATGGAGTCATTGAAATAATGAATGAGCAAAATAACAACTTATTTATATCATTACGTGAAAGTACTTATTGTAGTACTTTCCAGTTAATAATGAAATATATATTGAGAAAAAGAAGAAAATGAGCTTCGATTAACTTTTGAATAATTTTTAGGCAAAAAGTAGTCTACAAAATTTTGCATATTTGTAAGTAAAAAATAATTCATTAAATTTTTAATACTTTTAGGCAATCAGTAATCTATTAACTTTTGCATGTTTGTAGGCAAAAAGTTATGGTACCGCATACTTCTTGAACTGTTCAAACAAAAATCATGGGTTATTCAGTGTAAGTACTTACTAGAGATGGGCAAATGAAAAAAAATTTATCGATATATATATTTTTTAAAACATCGATATTTCGATATTTTTTGTCTACAAATGCCAAAATATTCCAAATCTAAAATAAATACACATAATAAAATCTTGCAATAACCGCCAAAAAAGTTTAAGCGGCATAAATTTTGACCAATTATTGAGACTATGAAGGTCTTTAAAAAAGATTTCCATGAACAATTTCGCTTATTAAGCCTTCAGAAACGCTTAATAATTTTTGTTAATAAGCATGTTAATCATTGCTTAATTAATGCCAAGTGTTGAACACCTCAGGGTTCATCATTGTGGAATACGGGAAGTATCAACTGGGCATCCATTAAACAATAATATTTAAAGACTTAACTTAAAACTTAATGAACTCCATGGGTGGAGAAAACCCAAATTGATATTGATATCGAAAAACGAAATAAATTTATCCATACATCTGTATGTTTAATTGTATTATAAGATAATTTCTGAAAAACTGTATTACTTTCGAATGCACAATTAATCACAATCACTTTAAGAAATTTAATACACAAGAACTACATATCGACGCCTCCATTCTATAACATTCTAAGTCGAAAATGTGATTTTTGAGTTACGAGCTCTCAAAGTTTTCACGCGATATCTCAATAACTATATAAGATACGCCATTTGTTCTTTCACTGTCTTTAGAATAATTTGAGTAGAATTTTGATAGTATTTTCTGAATTTACAAAATTTAATTGGATCAGAAGCTAAAAATAATATAAAATGTTTTAGCACGGTGAATACATTGGCTATTGGTCGTCTAAGTGTACTTAGCATGTTTTTGATTGGTCTACTGTTTTTAAGTTAATCACCTAAGTATACATATAATATTTTAGTTTGGACAAAAATTTTAGAAAATTATAAATGTCCCTTCCATAACATACTAAGTCAACTTAGTTTTCAAGTCAATTTAAAATTGTCCAAGCAAAAGTATTCTAATTGTACTTACTACATTTTAGAATGTAAAATTTATACGACTATGTGTGTAGTCTAAGTATATTTATGCCTATAACTTTGGAACGGATCGACCCATCTTAACCAAATTATGACAGTATTTAAATTATAGAACGTAGGAATCAAAAATTCAAGAACATTAAAAACGTTCTAAGTACACTTAGAACGTTATAGAATGGAGGCGTCGATATGTTAAGTTATACATATGTAACTTACTGTTACTGTTTAATTTCTGTTCTGTGCTTTGCCATTATGTTTCTAAATGTTAATAGTTACTTTTTCTGTAATAAATTATAAGTTGTTTTTGACCAGAACAGTCATAGTTCACCACCAAAGAGGTGGTGACTACAAAACCGAAGGTACTGGGTTCAATCTGTGTGTCCACAGTCATTAAATAACAACACCACGCATTTTTCTGATGTGCATTAGTGCCCCTTTGTGTCAGTTTTTGTAGGAAAGTTCAAGTGATGAAGGCATAGTCACTGGTCAATGGTCACTTAACTATACCGACTTCAACAGATACCAATCCTAATGTAACATTAGAGCGCCCACCATCGTTGTGTAGCAGAATCATTGGCGAAATGAAATAACCGATAATACGCCTCATTTAATTAACACCAGAGGCGATGCAGCACTGCATTATTAAAAAACGTGTAAAAAGCAGAGTTGTAAAAGAATGAAGCTTTTCTTTGTCTCTTCTTTCACCGCCTGTCTTCTCTATCACTATCCCTTTCCTATAGAACGTAACACCTAGTAATAGTAGTAGCCATCGATATTTCGACATATCGATCTTCTTTGCCCATCTCAGTAGAGTACATACACTTTTTTGCATTCTGGTAGGCAAACTTTTTTGCCGGGAACTATCTGAGTTTCTCAAATATTTGATTCTAGACTATGATCATTCATTAGAAGAAAACTTACAGCAAATTATTTTGGTATCTTTCTTAAATCCTAGGAATTTTGAGTTTCTTGAATACGGCAAATAAATGTTATCTTTCTTAATCAGCCCAATCATGAACAAAAAATCCACGCGAGTTTTTTACTTTTCCTTTTTCTCCTTTTATGAATTTGTTTTTTCCCTGTTTTTACCAAATGCGTGAATAAAAAAACTCCCCAGGAAAATAAATAGGTATTATGAACGCAATTGAACTTGCTTTTTTCATTAGAAATCTTTCCATTGCAAAACAGAGGGGAGTTTACATAAAAACTTATTTAACACTCTATTAATGCCCGTTATTTCTAAGTTTATTAGTGTATAGATATCTATATTATTTATTATTTATTTATTAGTATATAGATATCTATCGTGTAAGTAAAATTTTATAAGGCAAACTTGTAGGTAAAAACCTACTAAAAAAAATAACAGACATAAAACAAAATTTATATACATAAGTACATAGACTTGTAGTTTATAGTTCTTTTATGTGGAAAAACACAAATAATGCCCAAATAAATCATTTATAAATTTATTTTAACATATTTTTTCAAGTTGGTGAATTTTAATAATTTTGTTTACTCTCTCACTCAAAAAAATGTATAAACAAAATGTCAACAAACAAGGAAAACAACGAGCTTCGTAATGCGGTGATGCCACGTATTACTTTTTTTGTTCCCAAAGAACTTATGATTGGAGGAATGTTTTCTCGAGAAAATTATTTTCGGTGAGAAATAAATTCCGAGGGAATATTCATGATTGGGTTGAATATCCTGGATAATAGCTTTCATTTCATTTAATTTTGGTGTTTATCTTGCTTGTTGATTGACACAGCGCGCTGATGTGCTATTATTGTTGTTTATTTTGATTGTTCGTATTGTATAGGTGTAAATGCCAACTAGAAGCCGAAAAACGTCGTGGCTGGTTTTTTTACTCAACAAAGTTATTTGTTAAATTATATCATAACGCAATGCGCACGTTTAGAAGAAACATAAGAAATCTTGTTTTGTGTGTACATATTCATTATTTACGTATCCAATAGCGATTTGGTCTTTAACTGAGTGGTAAGTACGTTAGTCTATTAGTCAAGAGGTTGCCGGTTCGACTCATCCCAAACACATTGACATAGTTTTAATCGCAGCCAAGCAAAAAATCGTTTTGGGGGTTGTGTGGAAATAACTAAGATTTAACAAATAACCAAATTAAAAAAAAAACAAACAAAGAAATACACATTAGAATTTTAAAACCAAACTTATTAAAAATTTTTGTTTTCTGTTAACAACTCAATTGTGAATAGCACAATCATTTTAATTTGAAACAATTGAAATGATTTTGTTTTCTTATGTTATAAATATGTGTTTGTATTTACAAAAATCGTTATAGGTGCCTTTTTAAATAATATTTTAATTGTATTCACAAATAAATTAATTGTGTTTATAAACCTGTGTAGATTTTAGCTGTCTACCTACATGGGCAGAGATTGTTTCTTAACATCAGCTGTTTAACATGAATTTTTATTGAAATGAAATATGAGAAATGATTACATATGTATACTTTATATACACAGAAAAAAAATTTGTAAATACAAATAATTTATTTGTGAATACAATTAACATATTATTTAAAAAGGCACCTACAACGATTTTTGTAAATACAAACACACATTTGTAACATAAGAAAACAAAATCAACTCAATTATTTCCAATTAAAATTATTGTGTTATTAACAATTGAGTTGTTAACGGAAAAAAATAATTTTTTTAATGAATTTGTTTTTCAGATTCTAATGTTGTTTCATTGTTTGTATTTTTTTATATATTTTTTAAAATTTGGTTTTTTGTTAAATTTTAAAGATGTTTGGATGAGTCGAACCGGCAATT
The DNA here is from genome assembly GCA_905220375.1 of Tachina fera. Lineage (NCBI taxonomy): Eukaryota > Metazoa > Arthropoda > Insecta > Diptera > Tachinidae > Tachina > Tachina fera. The sequence goes on from LR999967.1 coordinate 67,709,517, forward strand.
TCTTGATTAATACTTACCACTCAGCTAAAGATAAGATTATTAGATAAGCAAATAATGAATACACACAAAATGCGAGTTCTTCTGTTTCTTCTACATGTGCGTATTCCGTTATGATATAATTTATCAAATAATTTTGTTGAGTAATTTAATTGACTAGAAAAATTTTAATTTGTTATATCAACAATGAATTTTTTGAGTTTTTGCGCCATGTATAACATAAAATTTGGTTAGTTCAGTTTATTGAAAAAAATTTCTGTGTTTGTCATATCAGCAACTTAATTTTTTATATTAACTAAATATATATTTCAATTTAAATTAACTATTAACAATTTGTTTTGCTGATTGCATTTTGATGATATTTTTTTCTGTGTACAATTATTGATTTACCTTTGGTACATGCATTGTTAATTATAACTATTCATTTTCATTTGCTTTTATTAAATTTAAAAAAAAAAATTATTTGTTCTTTTAAATTATATTGAAAATACGGTAGCGCTGCAAAATTGTAATGATAATAACGTACAAATCCCAACAGTTTCCGTTTCGAATCGAATTACATAATAACCCCACAGTATTATGGAAGGGGTTTCAAAAACCAGCTCTTTAATATAAATAAGAAAGTTAGGTTATCCAAATGCTGAATATGAAAATTGCATAAAAACGCATTTAATGTAACCAAAGGATCATCAGAATGAATTTTTCTATTTATTTATTCCATGATATAAAGCTATGTATTGTATATATTATATATTTATGAAAATTAAACAAATTTTTTTTTTAATACGACCACATGATGTTCATGTATATGTTTTTAACAAAACTCAAATAGTATGATTCTTGCAACTTTTTTTTATTTTTCTAGTATTATGAATCAACTATTTTATTAAGCTTGAGGTCTTTTTATAGACAAATTAAAAATATTTATATTCGATATTTCGACACGCCTTTTTGTGTCTTCTTCAGGTAAAATTTTTATTAGATTAAACATTTTCATGCATAGTTAATAGACAATGTCATAGAACCCAACTTAAATGCATTTTTTCACGCCTTTGAGAATTTTTGTTAGTGTCTTTCATTTTATTTTGTAATTTTTTTTTTTTAGAAATTTTATCGTTTATTTGGTCGTAAAAATTCGTCCCCTGGTAATAAAATCATCCTCTCGTTTTGTCCTTTTAAATTCATAATATAATGTTAATATGACTAGATATGGCCTGTAATCGACTGGGGCTCTTAAATACCGTTTGCTACTTAAGCCAAAAGCTCCCTGAAAGTTTTTAAAGTAATTAAGTGACATCCATTAACATTTTGTAACCATTATTGCAGATTATAATGGACGCAAAAAACAAGAACATTTTTATTTAAGTACAAAAATCACTTTTTTAGAATATCGTTTTGGTTACCCTGCTTAATTGTATTTTTATCGCCATGGTGAAGGCCATAAAATGCTAAAATTAAAAATATACTTTTACTTTTTTGTTTTCTGTGGGCGGTAAAAGTGCAGTGAATGGCATATTAAAACTATTTAAAGTGTTGTGTTTTACATATTAGATTCGTTTCGTGTGCCTTGTTTAGAACATATAAACAAAATCTAAAATGCAAAAAAAAAATAATTTAATTTAAGTTTGTCTTAAGTAGAACAAAAAACAAGCAAATTAACTAACATGTGCATAATTGGTAAAGAATAAACGATAATAGTAAGTCTGTTGTAAATTAGAGATGGTAAATTTGGGCTTTCATTACAAAACACGTATGTATGTTCTGTACGCTTGTTGCTCGTCAGGAAAAGTTGTAGATATATAGTCCATTAGACACATATCTACGTTCAATACGGGCACCGTTTGGCACCTTGAAAACTACACTTATCGCATCGGGAGCATCAGCAGGTGACACAGCTGAAACTTGCTCAGCCATATCAAGTTTTAATTGAGTACTTTCCTGTAACATGATTTTTTTTCTGCCTTTCTTCAATCATTTCTTTTGTTAAGTTGAGTTACCTATTTGCGTCGTTCCAATGATTGTTTTGCCTCCTCTAAAGCCTCTTCTGCTTCTTTTTTTCTCTCCAGCTGCCTTAAACGCTTTCTCTTCATGGGCTCTTAAGCTTTGATGATATGTTTTTTTATTTTTCACATTTCACATTCACATTTTGAATTTTTATTTTGAATTTTAATGTAAACAACTTTTGAAGTTTCGGATGAACTTAATTTTAAAAAAAATAGCTCAGCGGTGTTTCCGCTATCACCTGTACGTTAATTCGCCTTGGTATTAATTCAATTTCATTTAGTGCATTTACCGTAAATATAATGCGCATTAGGATGGGGATAATTCACAAGTTAATTTGAATTTGCTAATGAAAATTAACGCTGTCGTCTGTTTATGCTATAAGCTTCAGAAAAAATATTAAAAAACTTCCTCCACGTCATAATTTTTTTTATGAGCGCACCTAATATTTCCACGAGGTATACCATCATAATTCATCACAACTGGGAGGCAGTATGTCCAAAGTTGACCAAACACACCATTGTCCAACTAACAAAAAAATGTTTTTATAAAAAAGCTCATAAAAAATTGAAAACTGCAAAAATATTAATCTTTTGACCATTGTTTGTAAAGGCAAATGTGTTAAGAATAAAATAAGCTAAATATAATGAAAAGTGGATAAAAATGTTAGACTTTACCGGTAATTTAGTTAAAACACCAAACTCACAAAGCATCACTTTACGTGATACTACTAGTATACTGGTTTTGCTTTTTTCTCGCTTTCAACAAACTGAACTTTTTAATCAGTTTGTTTCACCAAATTACTAATAAAGTCTATAATTTTTAGCCGATTTTCATTATACATATTGAGCTTATATTATTTTTAACACATTTGACTTTAATATTTTGCAGTATTGAATTTTTTATAAGCTTTTAGGCGAAAAAATTTTTAAAATTTTATTAAAAAATTAATTTTTTTAATTTATTTTACGAATAGCTAAGAAACTATTGATTTTTTTTATATTATATATAAATAATATAATATGGTTTGAACCACATTTCTTTAGTTACCCGATGGCGTTTTATTGGTCGACTGCGAGAATACTACCTTCGAGTTATGGTGAGTTATATTGCATTCCTCGTGAAAATATTAGGTAGGCTCATAAAGAAAAAAATGTGACATGATGGAAAAAAACAATGATGTTTGTTTTAATATACTTATATAAATAAGTACACTCAAAATATTATGTAGGTAAATAAATGAAAAGGCATTTGAAACAAGTAAAATCATCATTTGAATCAGGAGAATTTTTCAATTATTTTTTAATGTTAATTTTTTAACTAGCACAATATGTAAAAATAAACAAAAAATCATTTATTTTATTTCAAGAACGTGAAATTTTTTATAAGTTAGATGTTTTAGATTTATTTATTAAGAATTGAAAATAACTTAACATTTTGACTGCATGAAAAATCATTTTAATTTTGTATTTGTTTTTTTAGCAACATAAATAAAAAGTTCAAATATAATTTTTTCGTAGGACAACTGCATTTTCGTTTAAGTTTGACTTTACGATAAACTTCTGAAACAACTAGAAACAGTTAATGTAAAACTTTTTTGAGTTTATGTACTAGTGATGTAGCGAAGGTCAATTTCTTGTATAACATTTTTGACGAATATTTGAAACGATATTCGCGAATACGAATATTATATGTAACATCTATAGACATTAAATTTTGGGTTCTATTTACGCCTGCAATATGAAATATTAAAAAATTGTTATGAAAAAGGACTTCACACTCCTGTTGGCGTACTTTATAGTTAATAAAAAAGTACCCAAAAGTTTAATGATGGTCATTAAATAATATTTGAAAATGATACAAAACACAAATTTCCATAAAAAAATTTATGTATTTGTACAAACTAAAATTTTTAGTCATTTATTTAAATTTCGTTTAGGATTTATGCTTTATTTATTTAATTTGTTCGGAAAAATATTCGTTTTCGTATTCGCCTGAATTTGGCGAATAAAATATTTTCAATGGGAAAAGTTATTCTCGACAGACTGTATGTACATATGCATATTTATTAAATGTTTAGCTATATACATACATACATATACATATACATATATACATCGGCAATTGCGTTCAACAACGGCAATCTTATTAAAAATTGAACTTAAAAGCTTTTTTCTTTTCAAATGCAATAAAGAATTTAATTTTTAACATACAAATTTATCTTTTCGGTGTTCTCTTTGGCAACACTGGTCTGTGCTGCTTAACGGCTTTTCTTTGGTTTTGCGGGAGTTCACAAGCCGATGTGCAACCACTTTCGTATCAGTCAGCCTTAGCACGCGAGTTTGTCGGGTTTTGTTTTAATTGTTTATTAAAATTGCATTTAAAATAAAATTAATTAAAACGCCAAATTGACGGAAAATTTAAATATGTATGTATGTATTAGTGATGTAACGAATGTCAATTTTTGATATTTGCGAATAGGAATACGAATATTTGAAACGATATTCGCAAATACGAATACGAATATTTTATGTGAAATTTATAGACACTAAATTGGGGCTCTATTTAACCTGCAATATGAAATAATAAAAAATTGTTATGAAAAAGGACTTCACACTCCTGTTGTGAGTTCATAAAAACTATCCAAAATTTTAACGTTCATCATTAAATAATATTTGAAAATTATACAAAGCACCAATTTCTATAAAAAATTTAATGTATTTGTACAAACTAATATTTTTAGACATTTATTTCAATTTCGTTTAGGATTGATTTATTCATTTATTTGTTTAATTTGTTTGGAAAAATATTTGTATTCGCCTAAATTTGGATACGAATATCAAGCACGAAATCTCACTCTCACGAAATATCATTCCTGGACAGACTTTCAAAAACTATTTCAGAATTCACAAATAATAATATTTTTGAACATCACAAAAGAGGTTTGTAACTTCAAAATGTGTGGTTGAAGTCTATTGATGATTTGTTACAGCAACATTGAAATGCATATAGATAACGCTGAACCACCAGCAAATAAATTTAAAATTAAAATTGGCTCAATATGCTTTATCCGGTAAAAACCGGATAATTTTTAAAAAGTTACAAGCCTTAAACATTTTTTTTTGAGTCCCAGGTGGTCAACTTTGGGCAACCGTATATCCTCTCCAGCTCAAGCTGTCATGTCATGTGTTATAAAGCCGAAGTCCTCCTCTACGGATGTTAGAAGTTTCATATAAATCCAATCAGTAGTTTAGAAGTTCCAGATTTATAACCATTTATTTTGTAATAGTCCCCACTGTGCAATGTAAATTTTACATACATATGCACGTGCATACACATGTACATATATACATACATACATATGTATGTGTAAAAACCTATTTTTCAGCCCAAAAACCATACAAATTTGATTATATACTTTTTCGTGAGTTAGCAAATTATCTAGAAATTATATAACACCCTTACGATTACAAATTTATATAATGCATACCATTGTACCAAGCACGAACTTGGTAAAAAATTTTATCTCACTACTTTTGATGGCCGAAATTTTGGAAAGGAACTTGGCCTTTTTTCACATTTATGTTTTGTGAGGATGCAATTTACTGCTCTATCAAAGAAGTGTTATCAATAGAGCTTAACTTAGGATACTATGAAATGGTTAACAATTATTACATATTAATTGTATGTAATTATTATAACTTTTGCTTTTATGTGTGAAAATCTACCTGTTTTTTATAGTATCTATGCCACATGTTTTCAAAATTTTTTTTGAATTTTTCAATTAAAATACTCAATTAATCTTTTAATTGGTTTTGCTATTTTATATCTGAGGAAAAAACTACATAGTTTAAAATTTTTTTAATTATAGCAATTTTGACATGCGTTGAATAAACATAATATATTAAAATAAAATATGAAAAATTCATTTTGTTCCTCTATTTGTCAACAATCAGATACATAATTGAAAATAGGGCTCTATGTATGAACATATATAATACGTAGATGTTCATTGTAGCTACATTAAGCCTGGTACTCTGTTCGAAGTTGTGAAAAACCTTAATTATTTCGCGTTAAAATTTGACATGTACTAAATGCAGCCCAACTAGCGTTTTTTATAAATTTCTAGCTTTTATTGCTTGAATGTATGCAACATTGTTAAAATTCCGTGCGAAAAAATCACTGCTCATGTTGTTTCGCAGCTAAACTGAAATGATGCCAGACTAATTTTGCATGGAAAGACATGATTTTACGTGTTTTTCACAACAAGAACAGAGTACTACTTTTGCGAATTTATTTTGCAAATATTTCATACCAAATACTGTTATATGTAGTTTGACAGCATTTCGCACGAAATTGTGAACAGAGTACCAGGCTTTACGTAGAAATTATTCTCTACACTGAAAAAAAAGTAATTTAGCAAATTAAAATTTTTTATTTTAAGCAAATTCTGCCAAAAAGCATTTGGCGAATTTTTTAAAAGTTGAACGCTTTTTAACAAATGAAAATTTCAGATCTGGCAGCGAAAATGCCAAAATGGCAGCAATGACTTCAATAATGTAACAACTCAAAAAAAACTTAGGTTTTCGGAAAACGCGTTTATAGTTTTTAATTTGCACACAACTCAATGAAGAAATAAAAAAATATTCTTTTCTCAAGAGGTGGTAGTAAAAGCTATTTATATTAAATTTTTACACAAGATAAAATACAAAGTGCATTATTAGCTCAAAAAACTCATATTTTGAGTTATGGCACTATTGAAGTAACTGAGCGATATGTATGTATTTACATATGTATGTACGTGTTTTAAAATGTAATGCATATATACATACATACATTTATACATATGGACGTATTTTATTCTCATTTTATTTCAATTTCATTGTTTGTGATTTTTTTAAGAAATGCAACACGCGAAATGTGAATGCAATTCAGAAAATGTAAATATTTTATTGAACGAAATATTGTACCCGTGCATCAGAGACCTGAACCGACCCGCCGAAAGCTTTTTGTCAGCCGCCGCCGATTTTTTCTCGGCTCAAATCGGCTAAGATTAGCCGCCAATTGATGAATTTTTTTATATATTACTTGAGGGTTTTAGGCTTTTTCACTACTACATTCACACTTATATTTTGGTGTAAATTTGCACTTCTTATTTGCAAATAAAAGTGAAAATGTTGCAGTATACATATATGTAGAATGTAGGTGATTCCATTCTAGCGTTACGTGACATTTGTACGACAAAATATTGAAAAAAAAATTTTAAAATCATGTTTGAAAAAAGTTTTTTTCTTACATTTGAGAAGCGTTTAAATAGCTTTACATTCAGTGAAAAAATTATAAAAATCAAACCAAAAGATTTCAAGATATACCCAAAATATGACTTGCGTTACGTTACAAAAAACAGAAGTAGGGTTTGACTTGACTAACAAAATTGCTTAATTCTGCTAACTGGGCAAGTCTTTTTAGACAAAAATTTATTTGTTAGGACTTGGACTGATACACATTTATTTTCCAAGCATATAGATTATTTTCCCCTTTTTTTCTATTAGCCTTAGTTAGTATCTGGCATTACGTTATATGGCGTTTCGTTACTTAAATTTCCACTGGATATTTTTTTGGTTAAAAATTAAGAAATACACACACAAAAGATTAACAAAACTATATTTGTTATTTATGAATACTTATTAGCTTTATTCGCTTACTTTGTATTTTGAAAAATATAATTAAAATTTATGAATGTATTGTTAATTGTTAGTTGCTGATAAAGAAAATAAAATAAAATTAAAAAACAGAATAACAACCGGCCTTAAGACTGGTTAAACAATCCAAATCGAATCGAAAACCACCCTTCCAGCCCAAAAATTTATTTTTCCGAAAAAATCCGTACCATATACAAAAAGCCGGTTCCGAACCGGATGAAAAAAATATGATTTGTTTGACACTGGTGATGTAGCTTTTCATTGGTGAAATAATTTAAAAACCGGTTTAGCGGTTTGGTCGGGAATGCGAAGAAAACAAACGAAAAACTCAAAAGCAAAATTTTAAGGAAATTTTAAACAAACATTGAATACTCACAATCTGGCGTTACGTTACACACTTTTGAATATTAAAATTATATTAAATATTTGTTGTGTAAACCATTTTTTTATTATTATCACATAAGCTAATAACACTTTTTTAACATGCAAAATTTCACGCACTTGCGATCGTCAGCGTAGAGATGATGAAAATAAATGCTACTTTTCCTGGCGTTATGTTGCATTGAAATATTAGTTTTAAAAATCTAAGTTTTACGGTTAATTGATATATAATGACTTTCTCTTCATATGTCCACGATTAGTTGTTGTTGTAGCAATAGTTTTGCAATAAAAGTATTACTGTGCAATTGCTCCTAGAAGTACAAAAAGTAAAGAGAAAATGCTCATGAAATTAAGTAAAACTTCCAAAAACGAGAAGCCTAACTTTGTAGCCCATTATTTCGCCATCACAAGTAAGGAAAGCTTCGAACTCTTAAATTTAATGAATTTTAAATATTTCAAATTTATAATACAAGAAAACAAATCTTTTGGTAAGCTTTAATTTTTTTCGCCATAGTGGACTTTTTTCTGGAAGTGCCCATACAAGTCTGAACCGGGACTTACCGACTAAATTTTAGGGAAAAACTGCTTGTCAGCATTGCCACTTTCTGTTTTTGTACCACAAACAAAGCGCAAAAGATAAAAAATTAAGTCGGTTAAAAACAATTCAATTTTATATTGATTTAATGTGTAATAAGAAGTGGTTTTTTTATATATGATAATTTTCTAGCAAATTTTTCCCGCTTTGTTTGTGGTAAAAACTAAAATTTACTTTGACACAATTGTAAAAATTGTTAAGCCGACTCAGCCGAATTTCATCCGATTTTCAGCCGCCGCCGAACAATTTTTCATCAGCCGCCGCAGCCGTGAAAACTGCTCGGCGCAGGTCACTGCCGTGCATACCTAAATACTTAGGATGTATGTACCAGAGAACAGATTGAATGGCTTATTTTGTTGTCATCTAAAGAGATGAGTGCGGCGAATTTTATTGCTTGCATTACTTGTTTTATATAAATGTTCACTGGGGTCTTGTCAAAAGCAACGAATACTCACTGAATGGTGGGAATGCTTTTTACTGTGATTGACCACAACGTAGTCTTTGTACTTTTTGCTTGTATAAAACTCTTACATTAGTATTCATAATACGCGATATAGATTGGAAATGTATTTTATTTTATATTTTCTATGAAACAATTATTTGAAATACATTTTAGATATATTTTACATTTTCCAAAATTTATTTTTTGCATTTTCTTTTTTTTTATAAAAATGTAAATATCAACATTTGTTTTTTCTAAAATTTCCTCCCTCACACTGCATTTTTTTTATTTATAACCATAAAAACCACTTAAAATAAACTTTTTATTTAAACGTGATATACAAAAGATCAGCGAATACTGAGTGAATGGTATAAAAGAAATCCATTATTTCATGCTGCATGCATCATTTCATTTCGCTACTTGTGTTATATCGGCATTGTAATAATAGAGTGCGTATGAGCATGGCAATAGCAACGAATTTATGAATTGTTAGCAAATGCGAATGGTATCATTCTCTTCTCTGGTATGTACATATGTATGTATTAGGGAAGCTAAACAGGAAATCCCGAATCCCGAAATCCCGGAATTTGTAAACTTCAATCCCGGGATTTCTTAACAATTTGTATATAAAAAACCATTTATAAATTGAAATTTTCGTTGATTTTATGATATATTTTTATAATATTTAAAAGTCCCATACAATTTTTTACCTGCAGTTTTAACAATTCAATGACTAGGTATTCGTGACATATTTCTTATAAATTAACAACAAGAGCAAAATAAATTAGCTACTTTCTCAGTTATTTTCATCACAGGTGCTAAATATACAACTAAGAATTATTTTGAAAACAAAAAAAAGCATATGAGCTTTGGAAGGGAAATAACATTTGGAAAGTTAAAAAGTCTCACAAATTTATTCCGTCTCATTCTATATTATGAGAGCAGTTATGAATAAAATTCCACGAGAAATTTTTCCTGGGGAATAATTTCAAACAGTGGCAAATAATATGGAAAACAAAATCATCTATTTGGAAAAGGGAGAAATTTCTTGCTGAAATTTTTTCATAATTGCAGTGAATAACTATCTATATGTCGACTACTCAACGCTATAAAAAAATTATCACTTATCTACTTTTCGGTAACAATTGAGTACTTTTTGTTGTCGGGTTGACGTAAACGTAAGAAATATTTACCGAATAATACGTTTCGTTGTTCAAAAAGTCCATAGATATGTATGTATGTTTGGTTTTGTTAAGATTATAGAAAAAATTTACAAACATTGAAAACAAAAACTAATTTTCATATTTAGTTACTTACGGTTATCAGTATAAATTCTCTAACTTCAAATGTGATTAATCAACTTAAAAATAGATGAGAAAAATTCTCTTGAATTTTATTTCATACTCGTATTAGAAAATGTTTAACTTTAAGGACAATTGCGTAATGATATATTATTAAAATTTGTTATTAAAGTAATATTTATTTTAAAAAATAGTTTATTTTACCAAAAAAAATTAAATCCCGAAATCTCAAAAATCCCGAGATCTCGAAAATCCCGGGATTTCCCGATTGGCATCACTAGTATGTATACATACTAGTGATGTAACGAATGTCATATTTTGATATTCGCGAATGCGAATGTTATATTCTAAATTTATAGCCATTAAATTGGGGATATGTTTGCGCCTGTAAAATTAAAAAAATTTTAGGAAAATTCACTTCATACTCCTATTGGCGTACTTTAAAGTTAAAAACTACCCACAATTTTAATGATCATCACTAAATAGCATTTGAAAATGATACAAAGCACAAAGTGCTATAAAAAATCTAATGAAAAATTATTTTTAGCCATTTATTTAAATTTCGCTTAGAATTTATGCTTTTATTTATAAAATTTTTTGGAAAAATATTCGTATTCGCATCCGAATATTTGGGAATTCGAATACGAATACGGATATTCGTGCATCACTAATACATACCGTGTAGAAACTGATGCACGTTTTGCATATTTCTCTGTATTTCGCTGATTTGTCATTGCAAAAATGATATAGTGAGTTTTGCAGATTTTCACTGCAAATTGCAGATTTTCTTAAATGCTTGTGTAACATAATTATATTCTTAACATATTAATAATTATTTCTTTAACATAACCTTTCGCGTAACGATACGACATAGTGTGAGCTTTTGTTACAGTACAATAAATAATAAAAATTAAAATGTTTAATTGTAGTTTAAAGGCTCAGTTAGCCGACTGTAATGTAAAGTGACCGCAACGTAAGAAACAGCTGCAATGCCGCATCTGGAGTCGGTAATCTAGTTTTTGGGGAGTCTTCAATGAATCAAATTGATTAATTAAATATTCTGAAAGAAAATTTTGCAACTTTATGTTTAAAAATGATAACGATCAAAAACATACGACGATAATTGTTAAGGAATGATTGTTATACACAGAAAGAAATATCATCGAAATTTAATCAGCAAAACAAATTGTTAACATTTAATTGAAAAATTAACAATCATCATTGTTAATATAACAAATTTAAATTGTTGTGGTCAATTAAATTACTCAACAAAATTATTTGTTAAATTATACCATAACGGAGAGCGAACATGTAGAAATAACATAAAATCATGTTTTGTGTGTATTAATTTTTTGTGTATCTAATAAAGTGTTGCTCTTTAGAGGAGAGGTAAGCAAGTTAGTTTATTGTCCCTGAGGTTGTCGGTTCAACTCGGCCCAAAGACATTTAGTGTTTTTCGCAGACAAGCAAAAAATCGTTTCGAGGATTGTGATTGTGTATAAAAATAATATTATTAGTATAATAATTATGATAATCAAAATTTGTGCGGAAATTCAACAGTTCACATTGTTAATATAACTTTGAAATCTAAAAAAAATAAATGTTGAAAAAATAAATAAATTTTAACAAACTATTTGTTGATATATTTAATTGAAAATATTTTTCAGATTTTCCTTTAACTTACAATTTCGTTACTTGTATTTACAAAAATCGTTGTAGGTTCAAAATCAATTAATTATTTAATTGATATAACAAAAAAATTAATTGTATTTACAAATCATTTTTGTATGTGTACCGAACACCTAAGACTCTAGATCTCCAGGCTTTAATCCAATCGAAAATTTCTAGAAGCACCCTGACAGAAATATCAGACAGAGGGTCATTTCCAACAAGAACGACCTGAAAAAGATTCTAATTGATGAATGTAACATAATGTTTATGTTTCCAAATATAACGAAAAACCTTGTGGAATCAATGCCTAGGAGTTTGAATGTATTGCTGAATGCAAATGTTTCCTTTTGTTTTGACTCGTAAAAATCATCAGTATTTTAAGTTAAAGTGAATTATTTTTGTTATTATTTTCTTTTCAGTTACTATTTATAAAGAAGAAATAACTAATAAATAACTAAATAAAAAAACTGTTAGGTCCTAGTTCATAAAATATATTTGATCTTATGAAAGGTTTATTAATCAAATGTCCATAGAAAATTTGTTTCACAAACCTTTTATTAAACAGAAATATTTCTTATGAATAAGGCAGTTATTATATAATCCTCTTAAACTAACATTAAAGTTTATAATTTTTATTAATTACTGAACTGTAACAAAAGATTTTATGTAGATTAAATAAATGTTTACTTTCTTTTGACGCTCACAGTACGAGTATGTATAATTTTGTAATTTGAATAATTTTATTTTGTTTTTTCTTTTGCCAACAAAAATCTGTTATTATGGTTCAATTTGTATTCTTGTGGTGAATAGTAAAGACAATTGTCTTCAATGTTTAAAAATAAATAAACATTTCATACATTGATTCAATAAGTTCTGTGGCTTAAACAAATATAAAATGATTCTGTTGCGGGAAAAACATCTTATGAATGACGGTTTTATATTTAAGACATTTTGTGGTTAAGAATTTTAAATAAATCAATATTTAAAAACTTTCAAGAAAGTCTCATGTTAAGTTTCATTTATGAATGTACGTTTTCAATCACTTTATTCATGGAGCGAAAATATATCATTTATTGTAATGTTGTGTAATAACTATTGCTTAATTCACAACAATTTGAATCGTGTATTTGTGTATCAAATACACTTTTTGTTTTTTAATTGTGAACACCCTCTGTGTAGTGTATTAATCAGTGTTGTCAACTTTTAAATTTCACAAAAGCACTGAAACTATGAAAAAAACGCGCAATTTAAGTAAAAAAGCACTAAATTTAATTATTTTATTGTATTAAAAAAATTGTTATACATAAATATGTATATAAGATATATAGGGATCGGTTGGCCTTGCATTTTATACCTAAAACTTCAAATTTGAGGCATGCGATACACGTTTTAATTCTAATTAATTATAAGTAAAATAAAATGATGACTTGTTTAACTAATACTTTTTTATTACATTTATTATATTCTTTCTTAAAAATTGATAAAAATAAGTGCTCGCTCATTTAAGTTTATCGTGAAAGATATTAACTTAGTGCAGAAATTGGTTCGGGAAAACCAAAACATAATAGAAAATAAAACAAGTAAGAGTGCTATATTCGGCTGTGCCGAATCTTATATACCCTTTACCAAAGTGCGTTTATGTAGTATAGAGATACATACATAAGCACAGAGATATGTAGGTACATATTCATTTTGTGAAAAAATTCATACTTTTTTTGTAGTGCAATTTTTAGGTTTTCGGCATTATGTTAAATTTGGTGCTTTTTAATTTTTTGGCGATTTTTTTTTCATATAGGCAATTTTTTTTGATTTTGACGATTTATTTCATTTAGGCGATTTTTTTTCATATAGGCAATTTGTTTTTTGTTTTGAAGATTTTTTCGTTTTTTGGCGTTTTTATTTCTTTTTGGCAATTTTTTAGTTTTGACAGTTTTTTCTCGTTGTGGCGCTTTTTTCGGTTTTTGGCGTTTTTTAATTTGGGCGTTTTTTTTTCGTTTTGGCAGATTTTTTGATTTTGCCGATTTTTTTTCATTTAAGCGATTTTTTTAGTTTTTTGCGATTTTTTTTCATATAGGCAATTTTTTTTTGTTTTGGCGACTTTTTCCGGCTTTTGGCGTTTTATTTTTTAATTTTCGCGATTTATTTTCGTTTTGGCGATTTTTTTTGATTTTGGCGTTTTTTTTTCATTTAGGCGATTTTTTTTCATTTTTGACGATTTTTGTTCATATAAGCATTTATTTTTTTTGCGATTTTTGCGTATTTTTGTCATTGTGGGATTTTTTTTTGTTTTGACACTTTTTTCTCGTTTTGGCGATTTTTTTCGGTTTTTGGTGTTTATTTTAATTTTGGCGATTTTTTTCGTTCTAAAGATTTTTTGGATTTTGCCGATTTTTTTCATATAAGCGATTTTTTTTAATTTTTGGCGATTTTATTTCATATAGACAATTTTTTTTTGATTTGGCGATTTTATTTCGGTTTATGGCTTTTTTTTAATTTTGGCGATTTATTTTCGTTTTGGCGATTTTTTTTCATTTAGGCGATTTTTTTTTAATATTTGGCGATTTTTGTTCACATAAGCATTTTTTTTGTTTTGGCGACTTGTTTCGGTTTTTGGCGTTTTTTTAATTTTAGCGTTTTTTTTCATTTAGGCGATTTTTTTATTTTTTGGCGATTTTTTTTCATATAGGCAATTTTGTTTTTGTTTTGGCGACTTTTTCCGGCTTTTGGCGTTTTATTTTTTAATTTTGGAGATTTATTTTCGTTTTGGCGATTTTCTTTTGATTTTGGCGATTTTTTTTCATTTAGGCGATTTTTTTTAATTTTTGACGATTTTTGTTCATATAAGCATATATTTTGTTTTGGCGATTTTTGCGTATTTTTGTCATGTGGGAATTTTTTTTTGTTTTGACACTTTTTTCTCGTTTTGGCGATTTTTTTCGGTTTTTGGCGTTATTTTAATCTTGGCGATTTATTTTCGTTTTGGCGATTTTTTTTGATTTTGGCGATTTTTTTTTATTTAGGCGATTTTTTTTAATATTTGGCGATTTTTGTTCACATAACCATTTTTTTTTTGTTTTGGCGACTTTTTTCGGTTTTTGGCGATTTTTTTCGGTTTTTGGGGTTTTATTTTTTAATTTTGGCGATTTATTTTCGTTTTGGCGATTTATTTTCGTTTTGGCGATTTTTTTCATTTAGGCGAATTTTTTTAATTTTTGGCGATTTTTTTTTCATATAGGCAATTTTTTTTTTGTTTTGGCGACTTTTTCCGGTTTTTGGCGTTTTATTTTTAATTTTGGCGATTTATTTTCGTTTTGGCGATTTATTTTCGTTTTGGCGATTTTTTTTCATTTAGGCGATTTTTTTTTTGTTTTGGCGACTTTTTCCGGTTTTTGGCGTTTTATTTTTTTAATTTTGGCGATTTATTTCCGTTTTGGCGATTTTTTTTCGTTTTGGCGATTTTTTGGATTTTGCCGATTTTTTTCATATAAGCGATTTTTTTTTAATATTTGGCGATTTTTGTTTACATAAGCATTTTTTTTGTTTTGGCAACTTTTTTCGGTTTTTGGCGGTTTTTTTCGGTTTATGGCGTTTTTTTTAATTTTGGCGATTTATTTTCGTTTTGGCGATTTTGTTTTTGATTTTGGCGATTTTTTTTCATTTAGGCGATTTTTTTTTAATATTTGGCGATTTTTGTTCACATAAGCATTTTTTTTGTTTTGGCGACTTTTTTGGTTTATGGCGTTTTTTTCATTTTGGCGATTTTTTTCAATTAGGCGATTTTTTTATTTTTTGGCGATTTTATTTCATTTAGGCAATTTTTTTTTTGATATGGCGTTTTTTTTAATTTTGGCGATTTATTTTCGTTTTGGCGATTTTTTTGGATTTTGGCGATTTTTTTTCATTTAGGCGATTTTTTTCATATAAGCGATTTTTTTTTAATATGTGGCGATTTTTGTTCACATAAGCATTTTTTTGTTTGTTTTGGTGACTTTTTTCGGTTTTTGGCGTTTTTTTTTTAATTTTAGCGTTTATTTTCATTTTGGCGATTTTTTTCGTTTTGGCGATTTTTTTAAGTTTTTGGCGATTTTATAATTTTCGGATTTTTTAGTTTGACCGTTTTTGAAAATTTCAAGAGTTTAACTCTTACAGTTTCCAAGATATAGCAATTTGTCAAAATTACATAGTAAAAATTTCATTAACTGATGGACCACCCTTTAATTAAAATTTTTCTAATTTTAGTGTTAATTGTTGTAGCCTATATAAAAATACACTAATTTTTGCAAATTTCAAGTGTCAATATGCATATGTACATACATAATACAATTGTATGTATATTACATGGGATTTTAAAAGTTTTCGTCACTCATTTTGGAACACCCTTTAATTTTTAACTTTTATATATTTGTTGTTGTAGCGACCAAAATTCTACATATACTGTCCAAATTTCAGACCCGTAGCTTTTACCGTTCCTGAGAAAGTAGCTTTCTTCCTAAAACATCAAATATGTTTAATTATTAGGAAAAAAGTTAAAGTTTTCCAACCCTGGAAACGTTTTTTAGTATGTTAAGTTTTTAAAATTTTTTTTTTAATTATAAATACCAATTTTATTTATACCAAAGTATAAAATAAGTTAATTTAATAAAAAAGTAATACAAACTTGTTTTCGGTAGTTATATTCTATGGGTAAATTGAGTTTGAGTTTTCCAGCTCTGAAACCGTCCGCTCGATTTTGCTGATTTTCAATAGCAAAATTTTTCGGAAAATTTCTGACACACCAGTCCAAGAACGAAGTCTCTAGCTCTTCTGGGAGCTTGGGAAAACCGATTTCACGTACAGACAGACGGACAGACGGACAGACGGACATCGCTTGTTCGTCTTCCCTATGCATAAGGATCCAGAATATATATACTTTATGTGTCTCTTATTAATATTGTAGAAATTACAAACGGAATGACAAACCTATATATACCCTTTTACCATTTTTTGGTAAAGGGTATAAAAAGAATGTATTACAGCTAAACACAAAGAAGATGCTTTACAACGTACATATGTATGAAATGTATCCAAAATTGTTCACCACAGGATATTATGTTGTTCACAAAACATCAATACTGATAAAGTTTACAACGAAGCAGCTGTTGTATAAAACTATTTCTTAACCAATGACGTTTGGCGGTTTAACTAATGTTAAACCAAAAGCTTTGAATCAAATATTATTGGTTAAACTATTGCTATTAGCTAACTTAATGACTGTGAATTTGGGCCTAAGATCTAAATTTAATAACAAAATTCTTCAATTTAAATTGCAGATATCTTAATATTTCGATCTTGAAATTTGGTCAGTAAGATTGACGTTCTTAAATTTAACATAAATTCTTAATTTATAGAATGAATTCTTAAAATCGAAAACGTGGCCTTAAACTTTAATAGCGCAGTTTTCAAATCAAGAACGTAATATTAATTTTAAGATTATATCCTTAAATTGTTAAGAATATGATCTTAATTTAAGATTTTTATTAAGAAATAAATCTTGAATTTGATCTGAAAAAAATCTACATTTTATTCTTGAATCAAGAATTTTCGCATTTAACAGACTATAAATATTAAAATGATTTGAGTTTTGAGCGTAAAATCTTGATTTTAGCAGGTTTTCCCCCTTAGTGTATAAAAAAGTATATTCACAATTCAATTTTCTCGTTTCAGACCTTTTTTATTATGAAGCGAAGTTATAACAAAGTGTTAAGTTTGTTAGACTTAAATAAAGTCGTAGAGGTAAAAAATCTACTTCTGCGCGCTTAAACATTGAAGTGACAAAAGATTGATGGAAATGCAGTTTTTGATAAGGCATCAAACGAGTTTATATCCATTAACTTTCATAAACTTATTAGATTTTACTTCTGTCCAAAACTCGACATTGGACTTAAAGATTCTCCATTCTCCATCCATTGTTATAGTAACTCGAAAAAAGATGGTATTAAACTATATTTGGGTACCTACTTGCTTAATGTTTTCTTTACATTAATTATGCTTAAAATGTTAAAGCAAGCATTTTACAACCTTATTCGAATTTTTTGAAACGTTCTGCTTTTTGAACGATTGCCTTCTTCGAAAAAAAATAGATATGGAAATTTATTTTTGAATTTTGCGTCTAGTGCCACCGCCACGAAACAAAAAGCACTAAAAATTAATTTAAAAAGCACTGAGCACTAACTTCAAAATTTCTCGCGTCGAAAATTTCAAAAAGCACTAGAAACGGTGCGAAAAGCACCGACTTGACAACGTTGGTATTAATGTATTTTGTATTTTTAATGAAAAAAAGAAGTACAAGCTTTATACAAATTCTCTCAGAGAGCCTCTCTCTGAATACAACATTTTAAAAACATATGAAATAAAAGTGTAATAGTGTATTTCATTTTTATATTAACATTTCATACAACAAATGTTACACTCTTGTATTCAATATGATAATACAATCGATACACAAATACAACAGCTTTTGTGAACTAAGCATATGTAAATAATTGTCAGGCAAAAATTTAGGTCGAGTTTCGAAAAATAATATCCCTGCGAAATTTAAAAAAAAACACTGATGAAAACTTACTTACTTGTATCTCAAAATAGATATGTGTTTCTTATAAAATGAAAAACCATTCAGAAAGTGGGCAGTTCAAATGTAGGCTGGATTTTGTAAATTTTGTAAATGACAATCAAAATTATACCTATGTCATTCGTAAATTTTTACGCTCGAGTAAAAGTTGTTTCTACAACAAGGTTAACTCAAAATTGAAAAATTTTCAGAAGAGGCAAGTAACTGTTTTTATTTTAATATCGATGGTCTCTCACACAAATACACCTCGTCACAATTATGTAATTGCAATAATGTAAAAATATAACACTTTTACAAGCACTTGTGCAAAGCAGTTGTACAAGTTATACAGTCATACAGTTTCTATTATGTTTTTGACTAGAGATGTGCAACTGTCGTGATTTTATCGTGTCTCGCGTGAATCATAATTAATCACGCGTGGATGAGTGAGCGTGACTTAAAAAAAACTACTCGTGCCTGAGCTATTTTTAAGAACCACGCACGAGTTCTCACGCTCTCACGAGATGACATTCCTGCATAGGAATGTATATATGTATCTAACTGTATTCAATCTTTTGAAATAAATTATTTTATAATATTAACTACATACTTATATAATAAATATACAAAAACAATCACAGTTTGTATGGAAGAACTATATTTCAAAACCTGTTACTTGATAAATTCAGTAGGGTTGTTATCTCGTCATTTATAAAAAGAGGACAGAAGAAGGAAAAACCCAGGACATTTGATTAAAAAAAGTAGGACTTAAAAATAAATAAAAATAATCAAATTTGATTTTTCCCATAAAATTGCTACCAATAGAATTATATATGGTTTTGTGTAAAAAGGGTCAAACTTGCACTATTCAATTTCGCACTATTTTACGTAGAATATTGTAATATAAACGCATAGAAATATCGATTCAAATATAATTTAAAATTTTGGAAACTTATGTTTTTTCGTTTGTATTTATCAAAAAGGTCTGTAGCGCAAGAATTCATTGAGAAGTCTATAATTATGTACTTCTTCTTCAACTGAGAACCCAAAATTATTTAAAGTTCTACCAACTTTAAATAAACTTTCATTGTTTGGCTTAAATGTCATATTTGTTCATAAAATAAAGATTATTTCTCTTTTTAACTTGGTTTTTAATAAATGCTATTTTTAAAGCGAAAAAAAATCTTTAAAAAGTAGGACTTTCCCGGACGCTAATTTTTTTCCGAGGACAGAGATCCTAAAAAGAGGACAGTGTCCGGAAAAAAGAAGACGGCTAACAACCCTAAATTCGCTCACAGTCGTGATTAGTGATTTTTCAATCGCTGTGAAAAAGTAACAGATTTCGAAATATCGCTCAACTGTAATACACATAAAGTATAAATTTTTATGTCAGATGAATTAATCTCGTCTGTTCTAAAAAGAACAAAAATTATGCCGGCATACAAATTAGTCTCGTGTGTGACAGGCCGCTGGAAAGTAATCCAAGTGCCAGTCAGCACTATCTGCGAAAAAGGTAGCTTAAGGTTAGTTTAAATTTAACTTAGTTTCCGACAAGGATGTTTATCAATAGCTATATATAAAGAAACCCGTTTTTTTTTATCATCCTGAAGTAAATGTCGATAGTGAAAATGTACTGAGTCGCTTCTGACTTTGTCACCAGTACTACTCTACAATTATTCTCCATACAATACTTTGTGCTATATACATTTAGCATGTGCTTGTCATTGAAAATCTACTAGTAACACTAGAACAGTTGACTAGGTACTGATTACGTAGTTCTTATGGCAACATGGAGACATACCATCCAGACATTTACTGGTACATTTCTATACCTTAACTACATACAAATTTACTTATATTGACAAGTTGTTGAAAAATCCACCAGAAATACACCACATCTGTTTTCTCTCTTTCTTTGTAGACAATGTAACTACTACTAGAATTTTAGTGTTGACATAAAGACATTTGCCCCCAGTCTGACTGCAGGGCAGTTTTTTATATCACACACATTTTCACAGTTGTCAACTCGGTGCTTTTCGCACCGTTTTTAGTGCTTTTTGAAATTTTTGATGCGAAAAATTTTGAAGTTAGTGCTCAGTGCTTTTTTAAATTCATTTCGGTGCTTTTTGTTTCGAGTCGGTGGCACTAAACCAAAAATTTGAGGAAAAATTTCCTCACCTATATTTTCTTTCGAGGAAATGTACATATGTATAAAATAATAAGCTCTGAACTTAAATGGAGCATTTAAAAAAATTCTACCAAGTTTGTACAAGCCTTGGTGGAAGAAATAAGCGCCATGTTTCCCTTAAATTTTAACATTTAAATCATAATTAATATAAAAAATGTTTTGCCACGCAACAAAGAAGACATAATTGAAGTATTTACCCAAGTATAGTTTAATATATAAATTTTGTCTAGTCTAGGGAAAATGTAACTAGTCCACTATCGAGTTTTCAGTTGATATTTATAATTTGATTGAATTCGAAAAATACGTTTGTTTCCTGACGAAAAATTATTAAACATAAAATTTTTTTATAATAACTACAAAAGGCTTCGTCAAACTGATTTGATAATTCACTGATTCTTATACAATTAAAATGTGTATCGGATGCCTCAAATTTATAGCTTTAAAAATGTATTCCAAAGTCAACCGATTATTATATTTTTTATATGCATATTTGTGTATAACAATTTTTTTTAAATATGATAATCAGGCATGTTCTGGAAATCACTTTTTGTGAAAGTGATTTGAAATCACAAGAAAGGTGTTCTGCACACAAATCTTTTTAAATTTTTGTGATTTTAAACCGGTCAGCTAAATGCCTGCCGATTTGAAATCACTTGGTTATTTTTTCAATCACTTTATCTTGAAATTCGAAATAAATTAATTAATTGAATAACTTAATATCTTTTTTTATTGTTTTTAAAATAAAATGAATAATTTTCTATCAGGCATGTTCTGAAAACCACTTTTTGTGAAAGTGATTTGAAATCACAAGAAAGGTGTTCTGCACACAAAACTTTTTGAATTTTTGTGATTTTAAACCGGGCAGCTAAATGCCTGCCGATTTGAAATCACTTGGTTTTTTTTCAATCACTTTATCTTGAAATTCGAAATAAATTAATTAATTGAATAACTTAATATCTTTTTTATTGTTTTTAAAGTAAAATGAATAATTTTCTACGAAAGAATTTATAAAATTATGAAAAAATTAAAGACACTTTTTTTGCAAGAAATGTTGTTATTTGCTTTGTGATTTGCATTTGTGATTTTGCATTTACAAAACAAAACATCAGCTGTTTTCTTGTGGTTTTTGAAAGGCTAAAATCACACCGAAAAGTTAAAACTTTTGTGATTTTCAGAACACCATCAAATCACAATTGTGATTTTAAAATCACAAAGTGATTTGAAACCTTGTGATTTACAGAACATGCCTGAATAATTAAAAATTTAGTGCTTTTATTATTATTTTATTTAGTTTTTAATGTACAGGGTGGCCCAGAAAGACCGAAGTGGTGTGAAATCCTTATAACTTTTTATTTAAGACATATTTTTTTAGTTTTTTTTTTTTTAAATACATTAAATTTATAGGGAATATTTTAAGATTAGTTATTAAAAATTATATCCCGCAAGTGGTGGCCATTTTCTGCTTCGCACAAATGTGCCCTTTCCAACACATTTTCAATGACCTTTCGCAAAACTTCCGGTGTTATGTTGTTAATTTCGTCTCGAATATTGGTTTTTAATTCCTCAATAGTCCTAGGCTTATTAAGATACACTTTTCCTTTTAAATAACTCCAAAGGAAACAGTCTGGAGCAGTTAAATCCGGGGAACGTGGAGGCCAATTCAAATTGCTTCTACGCGAAATTATTTTTTCACCAAAGATGTCGCGTAAAAGAGCCATTGTGGCCGTGGAAGTGTGCGCTGTGGGTCCATCCTGTTGGAACCATATTTGCGGATGGTTTTCCACGGTTGGCTTTACAAAATTTTCCAACATGGCCCGATATCGATCACCATTGATGGAAATAACGACACTTCGTTCATTTTCAAAAAAATATGGGCCAATGATCCTTTCTGAAGAAACACCGCATCAAACAGTATACTTAACTGGGTGTAATTGTCGTTGATGAAGTACTCTCGGGTTTTCAATATCCCATATCCTAAAGTTTTGTTTCTTAACGAGGCTTCGTCACTCATAACTAAGTTATGAATTATGGAAATGGAAAGAACACATTTGTGCGAAGCAGAAAATGTCCACCACTTGCGGGATATCATTTTTAATAACTAATTTAAAAATATTCCCTATAAATTTACTGCATTTAAAAAACAAAAAATTAAAAAAATATGTCTTAAATAAAAAGTTATAAGGAATTCACACCACTTCGGTCTTTCTGGGCCACCCTGTAGAATGCTAGAGTAAGTTCCAATTTACATTTGAGACATTTTTTGCCGGACATTTTTTCAATTGCCTTCTGCTCTTGCCCGAAGCTTTTGGATATTAATAGACAGACAGAAATTTTTATTTTGAAATGTTCTTTTTTTACATAGAGACTGTACTATATACATTAGAGTGGCCGTTAATTGTGTGGAGACTTTTTGTTTTTTGATTTCTTCTACTCTCACCCCCCAAGTCAGTTCAGTTTTATGTAAAAAAAAAACAAAAAAATTTCATACCTACAAGTTGCGTTTTAGGAGGGGTGCGTCCGCCCATCAAAGTTGGCCTTCAAGCATATTTTTCAATGTAATTTTTTGCATATGACTATCTTTTAAAAAATCATTTTACAAGAATATGACATATGGAAATATTTTAGCTCTTTAAGTCAACAACATTAATCTCAAATAAAGTTTTTTGCTAAAATTAATATTTTAAAAAATAATGAGTAAATAAGCAACAAAATACCACCAATTTTGTATGTAAAAAAAATTATATTTGTATGGAAATTTTTTATTCTTACCATGTACAATAAGAGCTTATATATACATATATTAAATTATTTCATATATATACAGTATATATGGTCAAATAAATCTAAAAAAAAAAAAAATACATTGAATATGAGGGCTTGAGGACCGGACGCACCCCCAAAACAGAACTTATCGGTATGAAATTGTTTGTATTATTTTTTTACATAAGAAGAAGAAATCAAGAAAATTGAAATAACGGCCACCCTAATATACATACATATGTATATAATATAGTGTTCATTGTAATGTTATTCGCTCATTCCCTCCATAGATTGCATTATCATGCGTGCATTGTGTGACATAATTTTTATAATTTTCCATTGCAATTCTAAAATTTCAGTTGAATACATGCACGTACACACATACATATGTGTGTACATACCCTGTCGGAGAATGTGTGGTTGGCCACAAAAATAATTAAATTATAGTTAACTTTTCTTAGACTAATTAAAAGCTAACTACAATGTCATTCAGAACAGATCCAAAATAAATTCTTAAGTTGAATTTGGTGAGAGCCAACAAAATTTATTCTCAGCTACTTTGTTCTTATTATTATAGATGATACCTTAGCAGGATAGTAGTGAGTTGACTGCACAATGTGTGATGATACATGTTCGAACTCCAGAAATTTTTTTTAATTTACTGGCTGCCAGGTGACTTAAAAAAATCAACTTTAAGTTATGCTAGTAACACAACTGGGACAAACGACGAATTTTTCGGTGCGAACTTTCATCATAAAAAATAAAACACAATTGATCATATGAAAATGAACTCAACACCGCCGTCGAACGAAATTCGTCGTTCGTGACGAACTCTGAGATAGATTTATTTCTATTTTATACGCCGACGAACGACGAAAAAAAATTTTTCTCTATTGCTGAGTTTAAATATGGCATTTCTTGTGTGTCATTTGCCAAAAAAAAAGCGTAACCAACTAATTATTAATGAAAAACTGTTTGATTCAGACATGTATTTATTTATTTAAACAATTGGCAATCATATTGGATTCTATAAAAGCTATGTATAGAACTATTTAACTTAATAAATACATGTCCGAATCAAACAGTTTTTCATTAGTAATTAATTAGTTGATTTATGCTTGTGTGGCACATTGCACATAGATGTAAACCCGGCCTATCAGTGTCTGTGTTTGTACTAGGGTATTCATTTAATCGGGGTTTTGCTTTAATCGGTTAATTGCTCTATTAATTAATCGAGGTTTTTCCTTAATCGGTTAATAATTGGTTAATTTTGGTATTAACCGGTTAAACGATTAATAAAGCTTTTCCTTAATCCAATGTTTTCTACTAATAAAATTGCATGAATTATTTATTAATTTGATTTTATTAGTAAAACCAAAAACACACTTAATAATTCTAAACTAGTTCGGTTATTTTTTTTACAACATTGTAATACTATCGATATTTACTTATGTTGGCTGGTCATCATCTGACTCATAATGACAGAGCTCAGCGACGAATATTCTGCAAAAAAGTTAATTTATGAATTCCCTTTCTTTCGTTTTTGAACTGTCTCTCATTAAATTTAATCCTTAATTAAATCGTTGGCAACAGTACTAGTTGCTTTTATTAAATTATTAAATAAAAACTTAAAAATTCCCTCCATTTAGAATACCAGAGTCTCTAGTAAAACTATTTTACAGTCATGTCCAAAGATTTTGAAGTTTTACTTAAGTTACACTTCACTGAACATACCTTCTTTGTTTGTATGAAAAATAATTTCGCCTTTTTCAAATGAGAGGAAACAAATAATTATTCACACAAAAAATAATCGGTTAATCGACTGAAATTTACCGGTTTAACCGTTAACCGATAAAAGCCGATTTTAAATTAACTGATCAGTTAATCGGGTAGTAATTAACCGGTTAACCGATTGAATACCCTAGTTTGTACACACAACAACCAAATATGAGAGAGGAATTCGGTGAGTAAATTCGCCGTTATCGTGCTTCACCCGACGAATTTACGCAGCGAATGCTTATCGACGAATTCGTCGACGTGGACGAAATTCGTCCTAGCATTAGTTCGTTCCTAGCATTAGTTGAAAAGTAATGTAGAGTGAGACAATTGACTACCGCGTAGGACATCGCACTTGTTGGGAAATAGTTAGCTTAAAATTAGTGTGTAGCATATGTACATACCCGACAGGGTATGTACATATACTACTTCTAAATGTATAATATCTGCTTACAGGGTGAATGTGTAAGTACGTATAATGAGAAAACAAAGTTCAATTGAAAGTGATTTCAATCCATTAAACTGAACGGACAAAACGTTTTAGTTGTATACTTTTCAATTCGAAGTTTTTGCTATTATATTAGGGGCGGGTTAAACTGTATGGAACAATCTGCTAAGAAATCATGAGTTTAAAATCAAATCCTTGAAGCATAGGAACAATAAAATAAACGAGGTTTTGTTTTAATCGGTTAATAGCTCGATTAATTAAGCGAGGGTTTTGCTTAATCGGTTAATAATCTGTTAATTTCGGTATTAACCGGTTAACCTATTAATAAAGTTTTTCCATAAATCAAGTGTATTCAACAAATAAAAGTGCATAAATTGCTTATTAATTTGAGTTCATTAGTTAAACCAAAAACACACATAATAATTCTTAAACTAGTTCGATTAATTTTGTTATAACATTTCTTATATTACTATCGATAGTTCTTTCTGTTGGCAGGTCATCATCTGACTCATAATGACTGAATTAAGCGACGAATATTGTGCAGAAAGTTCATTTCTGAATTTCTTAGCTTTCGTTTTTGTACTGTCTCTCATTAAATATAATACTTCATTAAATCGTTGGCAACATTACTATTGACTTATATCAAATTATTAAACAAAAACTTAATAATTCCCTCTAGTTAGAGTACCAGAGTCTCCAGTAAACTCTTTTATAACCATGTCCAAAGATTTTGACACTGAACATACTTCTTTGTCTATATGAATAATAATTTCTAAACACTCACCTTTTGTAAATGAGACGAAACAAATAATCTACACTCAGATGTTTTCAAATTCGTGAAATTTTAGAGATATACATATGTACTAGTGATGCACGAATATTCGTATTCGAATTGTCGAATATTTGGCCATTTTCAGTCGAATACGAATGTATTCGTATTCGCTAAATTCAGGCGAATGCGAATACGAATACGAATATTTTTCCAAAGAAATTAAATAAATAAATGCATAAATCCTAAACGAAATTTAAATGAATGACTAAAAATTTTAGTTTGTACAAACTCATTAATTTTTTATAGAAATTTGTGCTTTGTATCATTTTTAAATATTATTCAATGACGATCATTAAAATTTTGGGTACTTTTTATTAACTTTAAAGTACGCCAACAAGTGTATGAAGTCCTTTTTCATAACAAATTTTTAATATTTCATATTGTATATAATATTCTTATTCGTATTCCCGAATATCGTTTCAAATATTCGTATTCGTATTCGCGAATATCAAAAATTGACATTCGTTATATCACTAATATGTACATATGTGTATTGTTATGCATATATTTTTATATTCACATGAAATATCCTTGTCTCTAACGAAACAATAATATTTACCTAAGCCTGAATAAAAGTCCGATAAAATTATACTAAAAACTACATTTTCATAAAATTTTGTGTGCATTCGTTAAACGTTCATATACATATGTATATGTATGTGTGTACGTTAAAAGTGGTTTTTCTCAAAAATATGTCTTTCGACTTACGCTATTATCGCCTGTTGCCACAAAAATATTAACCTATGTCGATTTGAGGAAAATGTTGTTAGAATTTTCACTATACGATTTTTGATGACAAAAATTTACCCACTCTAATATACATGTACATGTTGATCATGTATAGAAAACCAAATAAAAATTTTTTCCATTTTTAAAAAGTTTTAAGAATAGAAAAATAATTAAATTTTGTATTAAATTTTTAAAATTAAATTAAGAGAGATAGAAAATTATATTTCAATGAAGTTTTTGTGAAAGAAAAACTATGATATAATTCGATATTGAACGAAGTTCAATAACATTTCTGCTTAAATTGAAGTATTTTAAAATTTAATATTATATTAAATTAGAGATCGTCAAATGAGAAAAAAGGTATCGATACATATATCGTATCGATATTTTTAAATATATACTTTTTTAAACATCAATATTTCGATATATCGAAAAGTATTTACGTAAAAATGTAAAAATATTCCAAATCCAATTAACATATAAAAGAAATAAATTTGTGAAAATCGACTTGAACGATTAAAAGTGCTCTTCTTCAAAACAGTAAAATATGACTCAAGCACTTTTTTTCCTTATTGCCACAGAAATGTTTTGTATTTTGTTATTTCTGTATCTGTGGTAATAATCCCTTTCCCTTGGTCCTATTCAGCCAACATTTTGAATTACTTCGCTCTCAAGAGTCCGTACCAATAAAATGTATATTTGCGTTAACCTCCTTTGCTGAAGGGTACGAAAGGCGCGTGCTTCTTCTTCTTCGGAACTATTTTATGCTTATCGCAAGTCTTATTTACGATTAAGTTTTGTTGTTATTTTATGGTGTCATTTTCAAAATACAACGCCATGCCGCACAGCAAAAAGTATGACAAACGTTGCCGCTAATACACACTATCTTGATGTCACAAATGACATAATGTGTACTCAGCATAAGGCTTAATTTTCATAAACTTTTTATTTAAGGAACAGTCAACAAATGTGTTAACGGACTGTTATCTATTAAAAGATAAGTTGAAAAAAAATAAAAAAATTACTTTTTTTCAACCTTTGTTTCCAATTAAAATCTATGGGTGCTAAAAATGTTCCATTTATAAACACACAAGTTTTGTTCACATTATATATATATATACATATCTGTCATGTGCATGACTCTATTTCATATTTTCAAATTATACATATATTCTGAACACCTTCAAACAATAGAATACGTGCAGTAGATACGACGAGATCAGATGGTTTTAAATAAGGCAAGCGTTTGTGGCAGCTAAAATTAACACGTTCGCGGACGTGAATGCGATAGCATTCACTTTCACAGTAACTGAAAATGGCGTGAATACTATAGCATTTAAATTTTAACAGCAATTTTTATTCATTTAATTTAAATAACCTTTCTGAGTATAGGTCCCTTTCACGAGTAACTTTCCATGTCATAAATAGTTTTTTTTTAAATATGTATATGTTTCTCAAGTGCATGTTCTCCGTATTAATTTAAGATTAAACCACCGCGATTTGCGGCTTAAACTAGTAAGTAAAACCATGAGACAAGATGTATTTAAGTGAAATGTATTGGAATCACTGAAAATGTCAATTTTGTAAAAAATTAGAGTTAGGGCCTTTCTGTTCAATGTGACGATTTTCTTATCAACTGAGTTAATCTGATATTTCACCCGTAATTCTACAATAAATATTACAACAGTAAAAACCACATGCATTTTGTTGGTTTAAACTACCATTACACTTTTCAATACAGGGTAACATTATCATATCCCTTTCGAAGAATGTGTGGTTCACTACAAAAATAATTAACTTATAAGTAGTTACTATGGTTTGCAAATAATCGCGACTATCGGATAAGCAAAAAAATATACTTATAATTTTTATTAAATCCAAAATAAATGACGTCATCAGTTTTAGTCGAACTGTATGTGTTTAGCCAAAGAAATTAAATTTTTTGTCTTGAGTTCACGTTTTAATTTTTCAACTAAATTATGTTTATGTTGAGAAAATTTTGCGTATAAAATAAAGTTGTAAATCAGAACTTATGAGTATCAAAACTAAAACGAGTTGTCGGAAGTCAATCTCCTAATAGAAAACTTTTTCTAGAACAAAGCATTTTTATACTTTCTTAGTTTATTTTTTATTAAATTTTACACTTATTGAATTCATTACTGGATGTCCACACCTGATGAATTTATAGCATGATGACTGAATAACTTTATACAAAAGTTAAAAAAGACTTTCTTTATTATCTTATTTCATATATTTATTTCTTTATTTATGACAATTTATACAAACATACTCGCCCTATGACCAAAAAAAGGGGTGGGGGGTTCTTAACAAAAGCAGGGGGAGTGTATGATTAAAAAGACATATTCTGTAAATATTTACATATTCACCATTGTCGAATGTGTCGTCTTGATCGTTTAGATTCGGTAGTGTACAATCCTGTCATGCTGGAGATTGCCAGTTCGAATCTCAAAGAATTGAACAAATATACGTTATTCTCTCCATTTTTAGAAAAGTAAAAATATTGAAAAGTTAGCACATTATCTGAAAATTATATGACACCCTTACGATTGCAAATATTTATGTTTTTGTGAGGATCGGACTACTTTTTGAAAAGTTTTCCTAATAAAGCTTTTTAAACTTATAATTTGTAGTCTGTTATAATTCTATTCATAATGTCTGTGCCAGTTGAAAAGAGCAGAGTTACATAAAATAATGAGTTAGAGTTTGATATATGCACCATTGTGTCATTACAAGGACCGGATAATTTCTTAAGAGTAATCTGAGTATAAATATGTAAAATATAGTGTAAATTTTAGTGGGAGTGACCACGACTATTTTTCTGCATTTTTTTAGTTGGTAACTTACCTGGGCCTATTTATTATTTTTGCAAAATTTCTGTTCCCTACCGTATAATACTACGCTAAACTTTTTATAAACGTGGCCCTACATCCCTAGTTTAACAATCGGTGCTTTCGGATGTTTTCTGTTCGTAACTCACCCCTTAACTTAAATTCTTAATTTTGAGTTTAAAGTGCGTGTCCATGCCCCCTTTGAAACTTCCAGGATTTTAGATCTTTCTTGGTGATCTCTTATTTATATTTATTTCTGCTTTAAATGTTGTGGCCGTACCCCTACCCTCCATCACTTTTTTAAACTCAAGATTTTGTTGCGAGCAGCACTCAATTATCATCGGGCTCTTTTTAAGATGACATTTTTAAATTAAAACTTCAGTACTATATTACCGTGGCCCCTGCCACTCCTGGTTAAAATATTGTTGTTTTTTCTAGTTGGTTTCTCATCTTGACCTACTTGCCTATCAAATTTCAGCTCTCTAGCGCAAATTTAATTATTTTATTTTTATGAGGCGGGAACCTACTTTTTTTTAGTTTTTGGCCAGTGCTAATCATACGTGTCAAGTTTCCATGGAAACGGTTAATAATATCTTCATAAATAGTATATTTAAATCTGCTGATCCTAAGTACGTGAAATAAGAGGCTTAAATTGTATGGGCATGTTAACTCCCACTTTAAAAAAAATTTATAGCCTTGCAACATTCAAACATGTATGCCAAATTTCAATAAAACTGCTTTCGTTCAACGCTTAATTTTTTAGTTCTAAACTTAATGGGCGTAGACCCGCCCCTATGGCTATATTTTCCAGGTTTTCAGATTTTTCTAGTTAGTTTTTAGCAGAGACCTACTCGTTTATCAAATTTCACCTCACTAGCGCAAATTTAAATTTTTTATTCTAATGGGCGTGATACTGCCTACTTTTACAATCCCATGATTTTCTTTGTCCATTAGTTATCTTTCCTGTCTTGTATTATTGCAAAATGTGTGCCAAATTTCAATAAAATCGCTTGAGTTAAACGACTTAGATATGATTTTTTAATTCTGAGCTTTATGGGCGCAGCTTGCACCCTTGGTTAATTTTTTTTTACTTGTTTACTAAATTTCAGCTCACTAGCGCAAAGTTTAATTTGTATGGAGGTTGCCTCCCCCCCCCCCCGGATAAAATTTCTGGATTTTCCGTTTTTTTTTAGTTAATTGCATATATAGGTGCTACTTGTGTACCAAATTTCAGCTCTCTAGCTATAGCGGAAGTGCTTCATCAATTTGATGAGTGATCAGTGAGTCAGTGAGTACATATGTCTTAAAATATGAACTTTTTGTACCACCATATCTCAGGAACCTTTTGTTTTAACTTTCAAACTTCGCATATGAGGTGATATGAATTAATTCTAATTATGAATTACATTTTAGAATTTTGCGATGGCGAGGAAAAAAATTATAAGGAAGGTAAAAACACGACGAATGGCGTTCTGTAAATATACATACTGCGTGCATTGGCCGGAACTTGGCCTGACGCACTACCGTGCGCTTATATACATATATTTATTTATTTATTTATTAAACATATTAATGCAAAGTAAATTTGCATAATATGGTGTTGCACAAATGTGGGCGGAGTAACGTAGACCATATGCCCAAGATGGTATTAACAGTATTTTATAAGGTTTTGTGACTGACTGTACACGACCTATGCCTTCACATAGGAAGTAGGCAACGTGGTTGTTAAAGAAATTCCACAAAAAACCGCAAGATTATACGGTTATCCGTGGCAGATCAGTCAACCAGTGCGAGCGAGACGAAAAACTCTCGAAGGCCAAACAACAAACACAAGCCTGACCGCACTTAAGAAATAATTACGATGACGCGAGAGATGTTCCCCGATCCAGAGCTGCTTAACGACTGAGATACATATATATAATATAATTTAACCATGAATCGATTTAGAAATGAACAGCGCTTGCAGATTATTAAATTTTAATTTCAAAATTCATGCTCGTTTAAGAAAGCGCATCGTGCGATTCTTCTATATTCAGTTTGGGCGACCTGCTGAGGCGGCTATTCGGAATCTTGTAACTAAATTTCGCACCAATTGGACCTCTGTTTATTTTTTTACCCAAAATGGAAGAGCTGGACTTGGTTAAGATGTGGCTTCAGAAAAGCGATGCCACATGCCACACACCACTCGAAAATATGTCCCAATTGAGAGACGAGTTCGTTGAACAGTTTATTTCACGTTTGGGGCCGGTCAATTAATCGCCTACATCGTGCGATTTAACGCCTTTAGACAATTTTTTGTGGGGCTATGTTACACAGAAAAAAGTAAAAACAAGATTCAATTAAAGAAAAACAAAGATTCAGTTAAAAAATTAATTAGTTTTCAACCAATCACGGAAATTGTAGTATTAACTCATCCATTTTAATTGAAATTTTTTTGATATTTCCAATTAAAAAAATATTACAATAACTAAAAATTTTATTATTTGTTTTTTAGAGATTCAATTAAAATATAATTGAAATATAAAACTATGCAACTAATTTTTATATTTTTGCTATAACTTAAAAAGTTATGAAATTATGAAAATGAACACGAATATGTCATTTATTTATTTTTCCTTAGAAGCGTTTTCAAGATATTCGCGAAAAACGTGTTTTTATACAGTTTACAAAGATATTTCCAAAAATCTTGTTTATTTAAATTGAGCAAATTTTAAACCGTCGAAAATATATGTTTTTTTTTAATATTCATAGTGTCTTGATCCGATAAAAGGTCATTGAGTTACGGCCCTTTAGATTTAAAAAAAATTTCAAGTTTTAAGGTCTTTAAATTCAGTATTTTAAGTTGCGGCCTTAAGCCAAATAAAAATTCAAAAATTTATTTAAAAATTTTATTCCATATAAAATTTTGTAGGCGTCTTATTAACCGCAAAATTATTATCATCGGACAAAAAAATTAAATATTACGACACATTTACTCAAAATATACATGATGGGTGACTACTGCTTAATGCCACAAAAAATCAACAACTAAAATTAAATGTGTTTTTAACTAACTTGGGGCTGCTGACAACGAATATGGCCCTTATTCATTTTTCTTGAGAAGCGTTTTTGAGATATTTGCGA
Organism: Tachina fera; assembly: GCA_905220375.1. Lineage (NCBI taxonomy): Eukaryota > Metazoa > Arthropoda > Insecta > Diptera > Tachinidae > Tachina > Tachina fera. Next base: position 67,742,898 of record LR999967.1, read on the forward strand.
AAAACGATTTTATTTTGCAGTTTGCAAAGATATTTCCAAAAATCTTGAGAACTACTTATCTAAATTACGTTTACACCGTCAAAACTATATGTTTTTTTTATCATCCCATATTTATAGTGTGTTGATCGGATGAAAATTCACTGAGTTACAGCTGTTTATATTTAAAAAAATTCTAAATTTTTAGTGAAAACATCCGAAAATTCAAATTCGGATATATTCAGTAAATACCTCGTAACTTTTTAATTTTTGGTCCGATGATAATAGCACTGTGTGGCAAATTTTAAAGAAATCGAAATACCTGGGACGTGTTACTATTTTTCTGGTAGGTATTGTCGAGTGTAACAATAATCTGTAATTGAAATTTTCCAAACACCTCCAAAATCTTGAGTTGCGGGTAAAAAACCCGGTTTGTCGTACCCGTAGGCGGCTATCAACCTCTAACTAAGTTAAAAATCAACCGGTTTTGAATTTATAAACGAATTTAGAAAGAAGAGACTAAGACCTTTCGAATCATATATATATATATATATATATTGTTTCAGTTATTTTCAGATATATGTATGTCCGCATTTTTTCACCAAATATAATTTTTTCGATGTTTTCGATACTTTTCTACTTGTCAGGCAATATTTTTGTACTGGAACCATAGTGTTTATAACTTAATTTATTAAAAATAATTGATTAAGAGTAATTCGCAGTTTTGTTTTAAAAAATTCCCTCGAGATTGACTGAGTTATTAAACATTTTATTTGAAGACTTTTTGTTAAAAAACTACATGTATGATGTATTTCGCGTCCTATTTATACGATTTCTGTGTATTTAGACTTCGAGGATGATGAAAGTACAATTTTATAGACATATGTACAGCAAAGAGTACAAAATTGGTACACAAAGTGGTACAACAGTGCTCGCCAAACGTTTCTCTCTTGTATATATATATGTAATGAAAGCTCTTTGTCTTTTCTTTCTAAATCCGTTTATAAATTAAAAATCGGTTGATATTTAACTTATAGTGTTTTTACACTGGCATGGTTTTAATTAGGTAAGTAACGAATACGAATACCGATTCCGATATATCGGCAATATTTCTGATTTGCCGATATATCGATATCAGCGATATTTTACTGTCGATACGGTAATACTTCTGAAATTTTTTAGAGCTGTTTTGAGCAAACAATTCAATTTTCAACGATTTTTTTTGCATAAAAACTAAAAGAAATAACATATTAAAAGCAGAACATAAATTCTAAACAGAAAAATTTAACGTTTCGTTTTCTTTTCTTTGCACCATAGTAGTGAAATGTTCTCTCGATGCTAAATCATGTATGTAATAAAAAAAATAATATGATTTTGCTAAGAATGAATTCAAATATCAATTTTAAATATTAATAATTTCTTACACTATAATTTTGTATAATAAAATATTTTGTTAATTTTAACTTAAGTTCAATATGTGTTTCGGTATCGAAATCGGTATCGTCGATATTTCTTTTTAAGTATCGGTATCGGATCGGCAAAACGGCGTATCGTTACCTCCCTAGTTTTAATAAAAGTTGGTTTTAACGTTAAAACCAGCGAAGCGAATGCAAATATTGCAATACGTTCAAAAATCACATGAAAATAAATTTGTGTAAGAACATGAAGTTGTGTTGTATACATAGATGTACTACATAGAGCATTTTATTTAAATTTAGTCTTGAATTGAGCTAATATATATGTATGTATTCATTTATTAATAACAAAAATTAAAATTTTAAAAACACCCGAATATATCTAGAGAAGATGCGATATATTACAAACGGCTGGACCGATTTTCTTTAAACATGGCTAAGATCCGTGTCGATCAAGTAACCTTTCAAACAGAAAAAAACTAAATAAAAATCGATCCAGCCGTTTGGACACGGACAGACATTTCATGTGAAATGTTAAGAAAAATTGGAATGAATTATTCATGAAAAAAATGTTGCAGAAGTAGTAGAACAGACTTGGGGGAAAAATATGAAATATATGTATGTGTCTTCAACATTGTAAGTTGTCATAATATGAGTGGTACTTGTTCCGCAAGGAATTTTCAACTAACAACACAGAAAAAAGTAAAAACAAGATTCAATTAAAAAAAACAAAGATTCAGTTAAAAAATTAATTAGTTTTCAACCAATCACGAAAATTGTAGTATTAACTCATCCATTTTAATTGAAAATTTTTTTGGTTTTTTCAATTAAAAATATATTACATTAACTAAAAATTTAATTGATGGTTTTCTAAAGATTCAAATAAAATTTAATTGAAATATTTTTGAAGATTCAATTAAAAAATTAATTGAAATATTTTTTTAGGATCCAATTAAATAACTAATTACAATTTTTTATAGATTCAGTTAAAATAGTAATTGAAATATAAAAAATCTAAGAGAATAAAAATATAAAAATTGTAAAAATATAAAAAATTGTATGTACATACATATGTATGTATCTTCATATAAAAAATTTAAAAAATGGAAAGATTTGTGTATTGTACCAAAAACCTAACTGATGCATCGCATGGCTTTTGAAGTTTGAATGGAGGAAAATCGTACAATGGCCGCATCCGGTGTTTAATATTCGTGCGTAAGTGTAAATGCAGAATATCGTCGTAGCCTTTCTTTGAATTGTGTGTATTTTATAATTGGATTTTAAAGAAAGGCTTCGATGTTTTCCATATGTACTTACGCAAAACCTTTTGCATCGAACCCCTAATACCGCCAATGTACTAACTTTACCATCCACATTTGGTCTATAAGCTTGCATTTTTTATCATTATTGTCTTGTTATTTCTCAACAAAAGGGAACAAAATGAATTTCTGTTTTTTTATTTTCATATTTAATTTTTATTCAACTTATGTATGTCAAAATTACTACGAACCAAAAAAAAATTAAGATGAGTAGTTTTTTCTCCCATATAAAATATCAAAACCAATTAAAAGATTAATTGAGTATTTTAATTGAAAATATTTTTTCAAAACAATGTGGCATACTACAAAAAACAGCTCGATTTTCATATATAAAAACAAACGTTACATTATTTACATACAATTAATATGTAAAAATTGTTACCCATTTCAGAGTATACTGAGTTAAGCTCTGTTGATAGCACTTTTTTGTTAGAGCAGCAAAGTCAATTCAAATAATTGATAATTAATAATAATTAAGCAATCACTTAATTAAAAAAAATTCAACAATAATTTTTTCTGTGAAGGACTATTTAATAGTGTTTGCATTTCAAATTGTTTGTACTAAGTAATGAATGGTGCTCAACATCTTTCAAAAGTTTGAACAGACTAGTCTTAAGTAGAAAATATTTTCGCGCAATTCAAACACTGCCTTTTCTTTCTCAAAAACTGAAAAATGTTCCAAATACCAGTGTGTTTTGGGGTTCAAAACCCAGCTACTTTTATGCTGGTTAAAAAATGTTTTGTCTTTTTGAAGTTAATTAATCGTAAAAATATTTTCTTAAAATAAGTAAAAAGTCCTTTTTTTTACTTTTGAATTCGCTGGAAATATGCGCATTTATTTTAGCGAATGCAAAAGCGAATGCAAATAGCAAAACTAAGCGAATAATTTGCGAATGCGAAAGCGAATGCAAACATTCGTTACGACCCTAATGTTTATCCCCAGTGAATAACAATAGATGTCGCTTGAAAAATTTTAAACTTAAAAATGGATGCAGCAACAACAATAATCAAAAAATTATGGAAAAAAATCTGTTTTTGGATGAAAAACAACGAAAGTATGTTCATTGCCCTCTGGGAAGTGAAAAAGATTATATGGCTAACATCGATTCGCCGATAAAAAAGTTTTGTTTTGTAATGTATTTGTGCATTTTTCTATATACAATACCTTGATTTCCAAGCACTTCCTCACGTTGTGTAATTAGTTCAATTTAATTTTAAAATATTTATTTACAAAATATAAAAAAATTTCCATTTTACAACGCATTGTAAAATTTCCGAGTTTTTATACAAAGAAAAACAGTTGTATAGTTTATCAACTAATTGTTATAAAAAGCAGACAAAAATACAACAACAAACACACGCATGTCTGCTGCAGATATATTGTATTTTTGAGCAAAGGTAATAAAACCTGAATTGAACAAACTTGCAGTGTGAATTCAAAATCAGGGGGGTTATTATGTAATTCGATTCGAAACGCAAACTGTTCGAATTACAACGTTAATAACATACAAATTCGAACAGTTTCCGTGTCGAATCGAATTACATAATAACCCCCCAGCTGTTTATGGTTTTAACGCGGGTTTAACCCAGGTTTAACTTGCAGTGTAAAAACACTATTAGTAAGAGGTCGATAAGTGCCTACGGGTACGAAAAACCGATTTTTTACCCGTAACTCAAGATTTTGGAGGTGTTTGGAAAATTTCAAACACAGATTGTTGTTATACTCGACAATACCTACCAGAAAAATAGTAACACTTCCCAGGTATTATTTTTGGCTCACTGTGTAATTTTGCGGTTAATAATAAGATAGCTACAAAATTTTATTTCGGCGGCATTTATTCAAAATGGTTTATCTGAAAAACCCTGATTGTTCAGGAGAAGCAAAAAACTGTTTAATTCCCTAACTAGTGAGTATTTAACAAATCGATCTTCTACAATATGATTGATAAGCCTCTACTAATTCCCTAAAATATAAATTATAAAAATAAAACACGTTATTCGCATTTTTGCGGTAGATAAACCATTTTCTCTTAGAAAATTTTCGATGTAAATATTAAAATGAGTAGATAAACCATTTTGTTTGAAAAAAATTTTAAATAGTATGAAGTAAAATCTTAAGTTTAAATACTTTTGTTTTTCTCTTTTAAATAATTTTAGGATTAAGAAAAATAGAAAAAGATACTTATTTCAGGTTTAAATAATTATCTGTATAGTTAATATTAGCGTTTTTATTATTATTTATAAAATAAATTACATTTATTTTGAATGACGATTATCAGAGAAAGAATAGAAACATTTTGAAAACATGTTGCTCATTTCCCTCAATAGTGTTACAATAGTTGTCCTTCAATAGTTTGTAGAAAACGCGTTTTAAGTTTTCAATTTGCATACAACTCAATGAAGACATGTAAAAATACTCTTCTCTAAGGAGGTGATGGTACAAGCTACCCTACAGCAAGACTACCAGTCAATTGACTAGTCATTTGACTAGTAGCGACGACCACAACTTCGGTCACTGTCCCCATTTAGTTTATTAGGGGCTTGGTGAAAAAAATGACCAAAACATTTGTGTACGTGTGATTTTTTCTCTCTCTAACTTATTAATTTCACTTAATTAAAACACATATATCTGAACTGCTTACTCTGCTACATTTTCGCCAGTCACAGATTACATAAGCGTTGGTAAACTATGACTAGTCAATGGTTACAAGGCAATTGGTCACCTATTACTAGTCACTATTTACGTTGAAGCTGGTAAAATGTAACTTTTAAATAAATAAACATGATTTTTATGTTATTTTAATTGTTTTTTATTATAATAAAATAAATAAATAAGTAATATAAAAACAAAAAACAAACCAATCCAGAATAACGTAGGTGGCACCAATGTAGTCTTCCTAAGACTTTTTTTTAGCTCCAACACACCTTGCTTTTTGTAAATATCTAAACTTTAAAAACAAAATATATAAACGCATAAATTAAATGAAACTTTTCAATTTCTTTTAGACATTATTGTTGTTACTTAACTTTCTTAGCACTTGTATAAATTTTATGTACTTATTATTATTTTTATAAATTGTATATTTTACAATAAAACGCGATGTATTAAAAGTTTTGGCATATGTACATCAGATTTTTCACTCTAACAAACAAGCTAGAGAGGAGCAACTATAATTAATAAATGTGTCGGTCATCTTTACCAGTCAAATGACCAGTCAATTGACTGGCACTCTTAAATTCAATGGAAAATTATTGCAAATGTGTTAGTGAAAAAATTTCGTTTGTGTTAGTTTCTGTCATTCATTTCTTGTAGGGTATTTATATGAAATTGTTATACAAGATAAAATACGAAATGACGAATTATTCTGCATTATTAACTCAAAAAACCAAATTTTTGAGTTATGACACTATTGAAGTAAATGAGCGATATGTATTTCACATCAGCGTATTAATATTCATCAGAAAAGTTGAATTCATTTTAAAATAATTGCGTTGTAATATATTTTTAATATACGACTGGTATGAAAGTCTTACAAATACATTGTAGATAAACCATTTTGCTTTTGGGTATGTAGATAAAGTCCTGATTCACACACAGTCTTGTGTTTTTAGGAGAGCGAAGAAAAGAGAATGGAGAGGGGCACAGACTTGACCGTAACAGTCAAGTTTGCTTTTTCGTTTTGTTTTGTCATTCGGAATACTCTACTAAAATGCAAATTGATGAGACTGATGACTTGACTTGACGGTGTGTATGAACGCAAATGCAGGTTCAAAAGAAAATTTAACAAAAGCTGATCAGGTGAAACTGATTTGTGTGAATCAGGACAAACCAAAGAAAAAATATAAATAAGTCACAAATAAATCAACATTTTGATCAGATATTCCTACCATAGGAAAAGTACATTACAGGGAATAGTTTGGAATCAAAAACTCATTTTTACAAAATCTGCAGATAAACCATTTTGTATAAATGCCATCGATATAAAATACAGGTTTTAAATAAATTTTAGAATTTTTTTGGCTTAAGGGCGCAACTGGATTAAAATAAACCTGAAAACCTGAAATTTTTTAAATCTAAAGGGCCGTACTTCACTGAAATTTTATCGGATCAAGACACTATACATAGTGGATGATACAAGAAAAACATATCTTTTCGACGGTGTAAAATTTTCTCAATTTAAATTAACAGTACTCAAGATTTTTGGAAATATTTTTCTGTGCTGCCACGCACTTCATCAGCACCCTAGTCTATCTGCTTGGAATTTCCCCAGCTACTAAAACTCTAGTTTAATTTTTCTTCTCTTCTTTAGAAACTCACATTATTAATGAACAAAAATATTTCATTCGATAAGAATTGAAATTACTGAACTTAAGAGTTATATGTATGTATGTATGCATGTATATGTGTATGAACATATGTAGATAGATGAACATACAAATGTATATGAATACCCCTAATACAACTTATTTGTGTAATAAGTAATACAATGCGCATACATAATTATATATGTGTATACCTACCAGTAATATGAAATCCAAGTCATTTACATACATACTTGTATTGTATGTTTGTTGTACTTTTGTTACTACGTTACAAAATCATGATCGAGCATGCACAATCATGTCTTTGCATTACAAACATACATAATTCTGCATGCACGATCTTGTTTTGTTTTACTTGTATTTCTTTGTACGTATTTCATTATTACTGTTAGTCGAAATAATAATCGAACTCGCATATTCACTTACATACTTAAGTACATATGTATGTACATACTTACATATGTATGTACATATATACTTACGTACGTACGTATGCCGCGTACATACGATAAGTAATTATAATTGTTACTAGGTGAATACTTTTATTCTGCATGCCCAATTTCTTTTGTTGCTTTATTACACAAATTAGTTACATACTTATATGCATATGTACATGCATATTTATTTGCATGCTTACATAAATACTCATACCTGCGATACGTAATATAATATACTTGTTTTGTAAGAAATCGATCATTATTAATTTGGTATTGAAGACGGTCGTTTCAAAAAAGTAAATTTAAAGTGGCCAAATAAATATAACAAAGATTATAAAATACTTATACATAATAAATTTATAAATATGTACTTAAGCCAAAATAAACATACATATACATATGTATAACATTAAAATTTAAATAAATTAAAATTTAAAATAAAATTCGTTTTAGTTTTATTTTAAAACAAAAACTTGGAACAAAACTCTTAAGCCCGAATAAGAAATTATTATTATTGTTATTATATTCACTACAGTTCAATTAAAATCTAAAAATGAAATATTTTTAAGGATTCAATTAAAAAATTTATTGATATTTTTTATAAGATTTAATTAAAATTATTAAAATTTTGTAAAGATTCAAGGCCAAATTTTGTAAATAGAAACGTTTTTTTCGTTTTGAAATTGGCATGGAAAAAATATTTTTTGAAACGAATTTTCGTTATTTTCCATACAAATTTGAAACGTTTAGAAAAAATCTGCCTATCAATTAAAATGGTAATTGAAATACGAGTATAAAAATATTTAAGAGTATAAAAATATAAAAAATTATGTTATGTATATGGGTGTTTCCATAGTAACGGTCGTGACAGGTTTACACGAAATTTCGTAATAAAACTTTAACCTGAAATACAATGTCAAAATGATTTGTTGATTTTAAAAATATAAAATTTCAACCCCTAAAAGCAATAAGAATCATTGCATAGAAACTGCATTTTAAGGTTTTTTTAGATCAATGAAAAGGTAACGGTCGTGACATTACAAATGAGCTGTTTTTGAATGTTCGGTCTTAGCAACTCAGATTGTAAAATTTTCCAAGGAATGCGTTAAATAAAAATTCTTATTAAATTCTTTGCAGTGTTTTGTGTAAGAAAACTCTACTTTTGTGTGAAAATGATGTAGCCAAATAAAAAAAAAATAACTTTGAAAAGGTAACGGTTGTGACAAAAAAAGTAACGGTCGTGACAGCATAAAAAATAAAACGGATTTGTTTTTGTAGTCGTATATTTAACAGTATCAAAATGATTACATGGAAGTTTATGGTTATCTTAGAGAAGGCAGCAATGTTTTAATGCTCGATTTCGTTTTTATTCATTTTCAGTTGAAGAATATACATCATTATACTCCAGACGTTTAAGGCGGCTCATTTTTAGCGCCGAAACTCCAGTTATTCCACAAAGCAAACAGTTAAAGCCAGCATTTTGAAAAAAGTGCATCTTCTGGATGTTTTTGATTGCTTTAAGATGTTCCCATCTTTTTTTTAAACAGCCTGTATTTTGCTTTATTTGGTTCTTATCGCAATACAAAACAGTCACTCCATCCAACTTTTTATTTTGAACAAAAAAATTGAAAGCTTCTGCTGGAGTATTAATTTTAGCTTGGCGAGACATGATTGCTGTCCATAAAGACCTTTTGATAGTGGCTCCAATTCCATCCACAGCGCCTTTGCCATGTCCAGATGCAAAAAACGACCATTTCATATTTACACCGAAGTCTTCCTTTGCAAAACATAAGTTAAATAGATTGAACCTATTTTTGAATTGCGCAGAACATCCATCCGAAAACACGTGTGCAGTATTGATTTCAGTTTTCGTTTTGAGGTGTTCAACAATCATTTTCAAAAAGTACCACACACTTTCTTTATTGTGCGTCAAGTCATCACTTATGATTGCATAAGAATATGATTTCAGGGCCAATTCAGTTTTCACCCAAGCACAGGCTGTAAACACAGTTGCTTGAGCTTGGTTCCAGTGTGCGCTTTGCACTTCGTCCTGCGAAATCAACGTGAAATTTTCAGCGAAATCTATCTGAACGACCGCTTCATTTGATTCAATCCGCTCCTTAGCCTCGCGAAATTGATCGCTCTGTGTTCGGTGCACATAAAAATGTTGCTTAAATCTTTGGAGTTTGCTTTCGAATGTTTGAAGTAAAACTTGAAAAGTGCCTTCCTCCTCGCTTATATGAGTATGATGTTCATTTTTGGTCCATTGTTTCCAACGCACAGTTGCATCTGAACTATAATTCAATGGCAATATATCAAAAATTGTGTCGCAGTTCTTGCAACTGCTAGTCATGCAAGCCTCATTTGTTGTGTCACAGCAAAGTTCATTCATCAAATCCTTAGCAGATTTAGGCACTGTAGAGACCACTTCAGAAACTGATTTAAGCAAAAATTCAAAGTTGGCGTGGTAAATACAGACGCACATGTTTGATGGAGTTTGTGAATTGAGGCGTACATGTTTCGGCCGACTTGCGTAAAACAAAGACTTCCCAATTTTTATTTGTGCATTTTCTTCCTTAAAAAGCTGATAACATTCTCCAACCGTCATCACCATATACTTCAATTGCATTTGTACTCCGTTTATTAGTTTTGTGTCCTTTCGTCCTGGTGTTTGGTAGCTTACATCGTCCCTCAAAAAGAAGTTTTTGACTTTTTCTAACTCGGCATCAGATAGGCGATTAATTTTTCCGCTACGTCGCTTGGTGAAAATCAAATCCATTTCAGGACCAACTACCTCAGAAGCAAGTCTCTTCACAACTGCAATTTTCTTCGAGGGGCTGCTCGGTAGTTTGACCTTAACTTTTGTTACTGCCTTTTTAAGTGAACGATCGGACTTAAAGCTTCCTATATTTGATGATGAGGCTGCAGCTTCAACAACTTTCTCCTTCCCTATGTTCTTTTTTTCACGACACTTCCTTTGACGTTCGCGATCAGTATTCCGATTGTGAGCAAGCATTTCTTCACTCAATGACTCTTTTGCAGCCAGCCGCCGTTTTTTATTTCTTTCTCTTTCTTTTTTCAAATGAGCTTTGTATTTTACTGGATCTTCCTTCAATCTCTTCCGATATCTTTGCATCTTGCTTTGGGAGTCCATGGTTTGTTAAGCTATAGTTAGTAAGAAAAAGTTGAACACCATTTTCAATAAGGTAACGGTCGTGGCATTCTCAATAAATTAAAAAAAAATTGAAATGACTTCCGAGCGCTTATTTTGCTACATGAAACTCTTTAACTTACTTACCTTGTCACCCTTAGCAACTGTGTTTTTTTATAGCTTTAACAGTTTTCACAAAATTTAAACTTTTTTTATTTGCGTGGTCACGGTCGTGACACAAATTAGTGATTTTGAAAAATTTCTCAAAATTATAATTTGAAAGCTACACGTGCAAATTTTCTGCTGAACGTAGACAAAAGTAACAACTGCCAGCTGGTAATTGTTTTGATTGCTAACTACCGTTATAAAAGTGTTGTCAAGTGATTTAAAAAAAGACTCAGTATAAAGGGGGAAAAAGTGTATGATGCACCAAGTTAAAGTAGATTTTTTTACAAAAAAAAAAAAAAAATAATCATACACCCCAGGATGTAATGGATACGTATATTTTCTATAACAAAAGAGCTGAAATGGGTCAAAGTTGATAATTTTATTTTTTGCTTGCAAGGGGTCAACTTTCGTGGAATCACCCATATACATATGTACATATGTATCTATGTATGTATAAATAATTCCCAAAAATGGAAAAGTTTGCCTATTGTACCATAAACCTAACTGATGCATCGTTTGGTTCTTCAAGTTCGTATAGTGCACAAATATACGTACAATGGCCGTATTCGGTGTTTGATAGTCTTCCGTAAGTGTATGTATGTAAATGCAGAATATCGCTGCTTTGAATTAAGGTGTATTTTGTAATTGGATTTTAAAGAAAGGTTACGATATTTTCCATATGTACTTACGCAAGACCATTTGCATCTAACGGTTAGAATCTAACCCCAAATACCGCCAATATGTAAACTTTCCCATCCATATTTTGTCTATCAGCTGGTATCTTATTATGTTCTTCTTATTTTTCAACAAAAGGGTCGAAACTCAACTTGTGTTTTTGTATTTTAATATTTTATTTTTATTCCACGCATGTCAAAATACTGAGTCAAAAAAAATTATCTGAGTAGTTTTCGTTTCTCCCATATAAAATATCGAAACCAATTAAAAGATTAGTTGGGTATTTTAATTGAAAATATTAGGTTTGTTCATTTACTAAAAATTGTTACGAATTTGTAAAAAATTTTACTGGAAAATGTTCATTAACTCAAAAAGTTTGCAAGGAGAGAACAACGAAAGAGAGAGAAAAATTTAGAGACAAAAAAGTTCCTACAAATTATTACTAGTAAAATTTTTACTTGCAAGAACTATCCAACCACCTGTTGTGTGTTTTATTGTAAAATTAATTATTTAAAAAATATTTGAAAGTGGAAAACTGAAAAATATGAATTTCCTTTGTTAAAAAAAGATGTACATATGTATACCTATATAAAAAGAAAGCATATCTTCTTAATTCATTGTTTTTCTTTCAGTAAGCCACATAAATTCAATTTTAGTGGCAAATAATTTCGCTTGTTTCTCATATATGATCAGAGATGGAAAGTGGCATTTTTGTATTTGTTAATGAATAAAATTAAAAAATTATGAAAAATACATTAAAAAAGATAAAAATACATGAAACTGTATAAAGAATTTCATATTAAATGTAAATTTCAAAAAAAAAATTGCAATAAAAATATTATCAAACAAAATACATCAGAAAAAGTACAATTGTATCATGATTTCCAGCTATGGTTCTGATATGAATAAAATATTCATGCAAGTTTTTACAAGTAAAGCGTCCATTTACTTTTTCATATTTAGGAGAGTAATTTTGATTTTGTAAATTTCTGCCTTACTCTCTCGTTGCTAGTTTCTGCTGGGAAAGTAATTGAACGGACCTATTTTTTCAAAGCAACATGGCATACTATAAAAAACAGCTCGATTTTCATGCATAAAAACAAAAGTTACATTATTTACATGCAATAATTTAAATAATATAAAAAAATGTGAATCCAACTTTATTTGCCAACTTTATTGGCTTCTTAGGAGATAAATTTACCCATTCGGAAGCAAAATAGTTTTGACATTTGAGTTCGTATTGTTGATAGTCTTACTGCCTGTTCAACGATGTCGCAAGAAAGTCTAAGCGATCAAAAGCCAGTCACTAGATTTCGATTCAGTTTGGATTCAACAATGTCGGTAGTTCTCGTTCGCTTGCACTTACGTTTGTCAGTTTATGTTTCTAATAGACTTTTCACACTTACTTACATCTTTCATCTTTCATCAATTTGCCAAGATGATAACATCTTCCCATAAGAATTATACAGGGCTGAATGTTCAACATCTTCAGAAGATGTTCCTATATCACTTTGTTAAATTCAACATCTTTCGATTATTTTAGTGTCATCACTAGAAACGATTTATACAACTATAAACATACATGCACACATATGTTAGGGCTGCCAGAAGTATGAGCCCGTCAACCAGGACACTCATCCAAACCACAAATGAACGTGCAACA